>OU744339.1:83141302-84341302 GCA_916610165.2 Gymnosoma rotundatum | reverse complement strand
TAACTATGTCATACTAAAACGAACAGGCACAACTTATTTCAATTATTACTTTAGCAGTATTTTTTCGTCTTTTCATAGACAAACCTGATATTAATGCGAGTATATATTTAAATTTATTTGCCCTATTTTTTACAGCTAATAGTCTTCACTTACACTTTTTTCCAAACAACAAAAGTAAATTAATAACAATATATAAAAAACTAAATAAAACTGTTGTTTTCCAAGAAAAATATAAATAAAACCAGATTTTCTTTGTTTGGCTATGAAATTAATGAATTTTTTTAGTATACAATAGGGAATTAAGGAAAACAAGAAAGAAAACAATAAAAAAAACGAATTGTTCATTTTCGGAACTGTTATTCAAGGCAGATACTGCAAATACTAACAACACAACAAGATGTTGTAAATAAATTTAAAAACTGTTGGCATCATCTTATAACACATACAAATAATAGTCATGTTGTAAATCCAACACTCATATGCTTTTATATTAAATTCTTAATAAGCCTTCTCTTGATGAAAAAATAATAATTGTAAGGAATAGGTGTAATTTGTTTATTTCATATATTGAAAAGAATGTAAAAATGTGTTTGAAAAAAAGTGAAATTCAATAAACCGATACAGGGCTTTATAAAAAAGGAAAAAACACATCTAAGTAACGCACTGTGTGACAAAAATTATATTTACATAAAAGTCTAACATTAGCTTTTAAAACTCTAAAATCGCGACAGCGATTATAATTGCAATGGTGGAATAGACGCATATTGAAGAGTGTTACTACTGCTTTATATTCCTTTTCAATTCCCCTTAATTTCTCCCATATATTTAACATGCTGACCGAGTTAAACTATCTACTAGTAGTTGTAGATCTTCTGAATGTTAAATGTACCCAAGTAGCCTTTTGTGGTCTTTTTTTCTTCTTAAGTATAATAAAACAGCACTCACTTTTTTAAACCCATCACCTCAGGTGGAAAAGGGTATGTCTTAGTTTGTAATTCTTTCTGTAATTTTTACAATATATCCATGTACATTTACACACCGAAGTCGAGTGAGCGATATCCTTCTCTCCATCCATGTTCGAGTTTAAATAATCAACCTTTCCAAAGCAGTAGATGAGCTAGAGAGACATAGTTTTATAAATTTTGCCATCAAAAATCCGCAAGGACATAAACAGTCCTTTAAGGCAGCGGTCAAAACACCACTAATTTCTCTAACTTTCCATATCATTTCTTAAAATTTCGTTTGTGTTCCTGCAGTGGTTTTTGTTAACCGACATAAAAAAGAAGAAGGTTATCAATTTGATTGAAAGTTGCTTTTTTTATGTTTGTGCCCGCAGAACTTAGTTATTACCGAACCGATTGTAAAAATTTTTCTTTATTTAAAAGGTGATGCTTACATATTGGTCCCGTTTTAAAGACAGTTCATAATCTTGAAAATTAAAGGATGATGTCACACAACATATGAGTCTTCTGCGTGTATTATGATTCGTTAAATTAATAAACTGCGTATCACTATAGCTCCCAATGACAAAAAGGATTGCAAAAATCAATCCAAAAGCTAAAGGTGACCCCATTGGCCCTAACTTTAAAGCTTTATAGACAAACGCTTGCAAATTGAACAGATTATCACTTGCTGTGACCGTTATAATAAATATTGAAGGTTTCCCTAATAGTTCATTTAATACGATGTAGAGCCATACTTTTGGAAAGTTGTAGACAGACGCTTGAAATTTATAACGAACATGTATTGCGAAATCCGCTATAACAACAAGTTTATAATTTGAATTTAGAAATTAAAGGGTGTTCCCAAAATAAATTAATAAGCACTTAATAATTAGACTGAATCTCCACTACTTTGTTGGGTATAACAAGAAGTAAAAATATTTTAAATTATAATTATAAAAACTAAAAATTGTCGTAAAGATTGTATTTGAAATAAAAAATTTCAAATCTACCTCAAAGCCAAAATGCACAAAGAATAACTTAATACTAATAACAATTTAAAAGTTTTCTTAAAAATCGCGGTTTTGAAAAAAACCTATTATTTTATTGAAGGGTACATAAGATTTAGCATAGCCGAAGTGAAGCTGAAAACCAAACATCTGACAGCTGGGCTTACTAAAATTCTTGCTTTTTCCGCTTATACCCAGCAGACCTCAATGAGAGAAATAAACAACTCTAGTTTATCCCATGTATCTTCATTATATCAAACATACAAACATTCCTTCCAAAAAATTACATTTTAAGAAAAATACACAATTCTTTTAATGAGGGGTGTATAAGATTCAGCACAGCCAAATATAATACTCCTACTGGTTATCATTAAGATTTTGCAGAATTTTTTAATCCAAAGTTTTCGTGGTTTCATTTCAATCCTTGCTAGATCTGGGTTGGAGTAGTAAACAAATGTAGTTCGCCATCTTTTCGTTTCCAGTGTCAATTCTGCTTTAGGAAATGATTTAGTTTTTCTCTTGGCGTCTCCTTTTTATCTAAAGTTATCTCAGCGAATAACCAACTGAAAAAAACGTACACCAATACAGAACTTTGCTTTATGTTATTAAGGTATAGCCATATTTGCGCTGCAAGAAGAAGGATACATGCAGTCTAGCTTTGCTTAATTTTATATCATTTCAAATATTTTGCCGCATAACTGATAAGGCGTTGTACGTAACCCACTGTAAAATTATGAACTAAATAAAATACATATATTTGTCTGATTCTATTTTGACTGTTTTATCGTTGCTTGCTTCTCTTCTCAAAAACAAAAATAGATAATGCATGCAAGTGTGGTGTATATATATGTTTGCAAATATATGTGTGTAAATTTGCGATGGTGTAACAACCATATTGTTGAATTGTTTCCCTTGGGGGTACGTGTCAAAAACAAATTGACACAATGTTATAGATTCACAAAAAAATACAAGAAAATGAAAATATTTATAAATTAGAAAAAAAAGGGCTGCTGCTGTTGCCATTTTTATTTTATTTATTAAATTGTACTGTTTTTCAAAAATGTTTATACAAGAAATTAAAATAACAAATAAATAACTGTTTTATAAGACTTTACAAGGGGTAGTCAATAAGTGTTTGACAATTCTTGCAATAAAATCAAATTTAAAGTACAGTAGAGGACAGACTGTCATAACATCTAAAATTTAAATTCATATAGGGTCAGGCTGTAAGTAAAGGTTTGAAAAAAGGTTTGAAGCGTCCATAGTTTATAATATAAACTTGTGTTAGTTATAGTTCTAGTTGTTTTCATTTCTATTTCAGTTATGTTGTTACCAACTAAGGTTACCGCGAGGTTTGACTAGAATTTTATTGTACCATATAGACGCCTTAAATACTCCATCTGCGGCTCTAATATACTGGTACCTTTACCAACTCATCTACTCAAAGCTTTTCTGACCAATTATTCGCCTTTAAACAACTTGTTCACCGTGGCTGCGCATCAACAACAATTACTATTTTTTATCCCCAATGTTTTGTTGTGATATAAACTCCTGACTTCATATTTAGCAAAGAAGCAATTACCTCTGGCAGACATTTTCTGGTTGTGCAGTATTAAAAAACCACAAAAATGTAATCGCTTGTTTGCGATTTAAGAAAAGAGCAAAAAGTAAAGTGAAAATAAGTTTTACTTCAAACAAATCTTTAGATAAAAAGGAAGCAGATATTTTTGTAAAGTAAACATGCTGGCATGCCATAAGGTCCAAGGACATTATATCATATTACGATGCGACGTTATATCCATTAGCGTAGAGTCGTAACATCCATGGATATTATAGGTATATTTTATGGTATTCTATGTAAGAAAGATGTAGCGTTTTTCTATAAACTGTCTTGCACAAAATCTTTGGTAAGCAAAGCCGGTGTTAGTAATACCATAGAAGAGAATATCTATCCGCTGGCCAAAGGTCAGCTATGGAGGAAATCTTTGGTATGGAACTTGCGTCCAAAGGACATTATTCCTTTGGACAATATGACATGCCACAGTAAACAACATCAAAAATTTATTTATATATAGGATAGATATTTCCAACAGAACAATTTGATTGTAAATTGGTTCAAAATTTCTGGTTGGATGTACAGGAATGTTGAAGTATAAGTTTCCCATAAGGAAGTCCGAATAAATCAGTTCTTCGGCTTTGTAGAGACGGTAGCCAAATTTCAGCAAGTATGGCTTTATATGACGGTACATATTTTGTAAGCAAAATAACAGATATTGTTTTTGAACAGACTCAATTTATTTACTATGCACGATATACTGCGGGTCTCAAACAACGGACCCATATTTTAAAATTGGCCTTACTGAAGATGTATAAAGCTGCTTGGTAATCTGAATGTCAGTAAATTCCTTGGTCGATCGTTTAATGAAACCAAATACCCCACGGGCTTCATTTCATATTATAGAAATATGTTAAATAAAGTTTAATTTAGCATCTAATAAAATACCAAAATCTGGGATCGGATCAACAATTTCCAACTGATAACCCTCAAAAAAGAACGGATTGTATGCATTAATTCTTCATGAAAAGTGCTTATATTTGCACTCTTTTAAATTTGGCTCCATTAAGTTCATCGTGCACCAAACCAAAAAACTGTCTAGATTATGTTGAAGGGAATTGTGGTTGTCAAAGTTGTTGTAATTGTATAATAGAACATTTGAAGATTCGCTAGCAGTAGGTAAATGATGAAAAGCGTAAATAAAATTGGACAAAGACAGCTTCCTCTAGGAACACCCGATTTCACAATATTATATTTAGATATTGAAGTTTTAAAGCAACCCGTTGTATCTGCCAGTTAGATATGAGCTTATCCAGTTCAAACAGTTTTTGGTGAAACCCAATAAGTGAAGTTTTTTTAATAATCAAACATGGCTAAACTTGTCAAACGCTTTACTAAAATCAGTGTAAATGACTTCTATGTGTTAACCAATAATGAATCCTTGGGTAACGTCGCTTGAAAGTTGTAGCAGATTTGTTGTTGTTGAGCATTCTTTACGAAAGCCATGTTGACAAGTTTTCATTAGTGTTGAAACCTGATGCCACAAAGCATGGGTAAGACATTTTTTGAATAACTTGGGAACCGCACATAATTTTACAATTCCTCTGTAGTTTACCATGCTTGATTTCTTTCCTGATTTAAGTAACGGAATATTGTAAGACTCTTTCCATAAATAGGAAAAAAGCCGTATTTAAGTAAAATTTTAAACATAACAGTTAATGGCGTTGCAAAAGAATGTGCACAATTAATTAATAGGCTGCTGAGAATACCACCTGGACCAGAGTTGAATGAAGACTTGAAATTTTTTAAATTGTTCATGGTATCAGCTGTGTGTATAGGTGGAAATGATATTGGCTGAATTTGAGTTATGGGAAAAGGATAATCACTTGAATTATCGTATTAAACGTTAGAGAAAGTGGTGCCAAAGAAATCCCCAAACATTACTTATGACAAGATCGTCGACAGAATCATTATTTAAGTATTTTACTTGCTAATCGTTTTGAGTTGGTGAACTCTTTGAAAATTGAGTTTCATGTTGCTTAAGTTTATCTTAAATAATTCAGTTTTAAATAAGTTTTATTTAGCACGAGCTCTAGAATATTTTCCACAATCTGTTACTAATCTAGTTGTTGAACAATTATTTGATGGTTTTTATATTTTTAAGACCCGATTCATTCCATGTTTTTTTTTTATTAGGAGCAGCACTCAGGGGAGTGCAATGCAATGCATTGTGCCAGAACTAGGAAATTAGGTTGTGGAAAGGGGGATAGAGGGAGTAGTGCTTCTTACAAACATTTAGAAAAAATCAAAATTTTTTGTTCAAACAATAAAGTAAAGACAAAAATCAAAGATTAAGCAAAAACAACAATAATCTTTTCATTGCTGATTAAATGATAAGATTTAAGAGCCTACAAAAATAATATAAAATAACATTTACCAATTTCCTCGTTTAGCTAAAACTAAAAGGGCAAAAACTGTCAATGAATCTATAGCAATAGAAAGAGAAGCAAGGCGAATTAATTTTGTCAGGTGGCATCTCTGTGGCAGCTGACTATTTTTGCTTAATTTTCTTATATGCGGAGTAGCTGTCAAAAGTGTATTATTTCTTTAAAATAGAATTCTAACAAGAGTTTTAAATCAATTTAAAAAAACAAAGCTTATTGAAAATGTTATAAAAAGGGTAAGAAAAATGTGAAATAATTATTTATATTTTGAAGTTTTCCATACATTTAAATGTGTGTTTTTATTTTTGTTGTTGTATTGTTGTAGCGACGCTGCCACCTGTTACTGAAGTAAAGTGACAAATTTTTTCAATAACATTTTTTAGTTAGAAATGTGACTTTTGACTGTAAGTAACTTTGCTTGTTTACAATTTTTTTGTATTCTGAACTATATAGTAATAATTAGACGGACGGAACAGGTTTCAGATTGGAACAAGTACGAGCCAGCCATGCCGGTCATGTCAGTTTAAACATTCATCTTTGTTTAAGTCCATTTCAAGTTCATAATTTGTATAAAACCATTTGAAAGATAAGATCATATTTGCAATACCCTTTAATTTGTAGTTTTATTTTTGAACTTGTTACATCGTACTTTAGGTAAAAAATTCTTATTACTACTGGAATACCTTTTAATTTCTCTTTTTTACATGCTTTTGAAGCAATTTGGAAAAACATGCTCTCAGCCTATTACTGTTTGCAAAATAAAGTCAATATTATTTGATTTTTTAACTGACCCTTATAACAGACATAGCAATACACACTTTGTGCAAACTTTAAGCGTCTGCTTGCAGCGATTCAAAAGATAAGGCCATGTTGCCAAAAATCATTGCCCCGATGGAACACCATTTAATTTATAAATTTTTCGTTCACACTAATTTTAATAGCGGAAGATTTGTATAAACCCCCTGTAAAGCCTAAATTTCTTCCTGCTCTCATTGACAGGGGGTTGTGACAGACGGACGGAGACATTGTAGTGGGAAAAATAGGGTTACGTTTTAACCCTTTGGGTACGAAACCCTAAAGAAGATGGGAGGCAATTATAGTCATTTTTAGTCAAAATTTAACGAAGAACTATTAATTATTCTAATAAATAAATGAAAAAGCACGATACTAAATTATTTGCACATTATGCAACAAGTATCACAGAAACATTTGTAAACTCTCTCTTGATGAAAAGCTAATTTTATTTTACTTTTACTTAAACATATTAAAGTTTAAACTCTTATCGTTTAATGTTTCATCGTTTGTAAACAAACTAATTCTTGTTATAATTTTCGGTAATAACCTTCGCACAGAGGAGTATTTGACCCAAAAAGCTGGCCAAAAAGGCAAAAATTAATTTGATGAAATCCTAAGAAAAAATTACGCAGATTGATAGAGAACAAAATTCTACATCATATCGTGCAATTTAAAGGGTGTAAGTTAAGATTTGTAGTTGTGGGACGCTGGTAAAGTCAGGAAAGTGAAGAAAATTGCATGCGTTTTTATTGAATTTTTTCGATTTCAAGATATTTATATGATATTTTTTTATGGCTAAACGAATAGAGGTATTACATTGATTTTTTTTTGCCTGAAAGATTTCATCAGCAGCTATTTTCAATATTTAAAAAGAATAATTTATCTTAAATATTTATTTTTAAAATTTTAATTATAAAAAAAACTATGTATTTAAATATATTAATTCTTACCAAAAACAAAAAAGGAAAAGCTTTTGAAAGTGAAGGTAGCTGTTGTACAAATAAAATATGAAATCTCTAATTTAAGAAAAAAGAAAAAAAGTTTGCGCAAGTTTGCGCCATTATTTTTGGTGATTTTTTGAAAATTTTACCTTTTTTCTATTTTTGCTCATAAGGCACTTTTTCTTATACTTTATTGTCGTCATAAACTTTTGTGTTTTTCGAATTATTGATGTGAAATATTATTTAATCACTTTTAACAACTACCAACATGATGGATTACCTGCCTTTAAAGAGCAATTTCTTAGAATTCAGTTCTTACTTTATAAATTCAAATTTACTAACTGTAAGTCAACCCACGCATACACACCTATTAAACTGTTTTTGTTTACCAGCGGTCTATGTAATACTTCATCGTCTTCAGGACACTTTATTTCTTCTGAAAATATAATTAGATATAAACATACCTAATTAAAAAGGGTTACAAATCAAAATTACATTTAAAAACGGTGCAGGTATATAAAAAATGCACCCAAGTATCAGGTTATTAACTAATTAACGGAAAAATGCACTTTGAAAAATATACGTATATGGCTTATTGCGCAAAATTCTTATTATAAGAGTTTTGCAACTTTGAGAGATAACATGTAAAAAATTACACAAGATTTGAGTTATTCCAAATAGTACAGGAATCTAATGCTAGAATCATTGACGAGAAGTTGCAGTTTTTAGCTAGTAAATTGTGTGCGATTTCAGAATGCCAGGGAGATGGGGATATACAAGCAGTAATGCAGTGTGTTATAAATTTCAAAAATTGTTTCAAAAGATATTGGGGTTTAGCACAACGAAAAGAGGCCCGATTTTTAAGCACGTATGCTAAATGGCTGGAAGGAACTGTGACAATACCAGTATTTGGCAGTTCATCTTCAGGGCGACCAAAACAATTATTTAATGAAGCAAGTGAAAGAGAAGAAATTCGTCAGCAATTAACAACAGAGGAGATATCATTTACTGCATCAATGAGCCAGATGCGGCTAAATTAATAATGGATATAACACGATCTCCAAGAAAAGCAAAAATTTACAAGTGATCGTTAACAACTTCCGAAGTCAACACAGTCAATAAGTTTTCAACGGCGGGTGCTTTAGCATTGTTTATAAATGCTCACGAAAAACCAATATGAAATTTTATACAATGCCAACAAAATTGTATATCCATTGTATTTAATAATATAGAATAAATATTAGAAGGGAACATGTTTTTGCTTATTTGGTTGTTTATTCCTTATAGGAAGCCAAGCTACGAGACCAATTTTTATAAATATTTAATATTGGATATATTATAATTTTGAGAAAGGAGACATTGTAACATCCATAAAAAGCTTTGTTTTATTTCCCTGTATCTACATAACTACAATAGTTCGACTATCTAAATTTAATTTGACTTGCTCTTTGAATAAAGTACAGTTGCAAATCAAACTTTGGCGGAATGCGAGGGGGAGAACGGCATACGTAATAATAAATAATTTTTCTAAAAATACACAACAAATATATAAAAATAAATTCTCTTCAAAATGAAAAAAAAACAAAGTTCTAAATAGTGGTTGGGTGGGTGGTTGGTGGGTGGGGGGTGTCAAAAATAACACTAACCCAATAAAAATCTGCCACTACCTTTTTTTTATCAAACTAAAGCTAAAACTATCAAAAAAGTTAAACTTTTAAAACAAAAACCACGCTTAATAATTTTGGCCAGCTTTTTGGGTCAAATACTCCTCTGTGCGTCGTCACTGGCTGTGTACTTTGGATGTTCGGCGAGCGCTTTCGATGTGATAACATCATTTTCAAGCCGCGTTTTTATTAAAACTGAAGAGATAGTGTTAGAAATAGATAGTGTTAAGAATAAAAGGTGGTGGGTTTAGGTAATTTTTGTCCGCTTAAATAGTATTATGTAGGTAGATTCCCTGATATCTGTCTTGTTTATTGGGGTAAATAGTTAATATTTGGGTCTTTTATTATTGGATAGGTAAGTGTGACCGTCTGTGGGTGTTTTTCGTTTGTAAGAGTGTTTTAGTAATTTTAGTGGTGTAAAAATCGTGTCAGAGGTTGTGTTTACCTGTTCGTTCGTAAATTTCCGTGTTTTCAAGAATGTCTAGTCTTCGTCCTTTTTTACTTGCGTGTAATACTGTCATACATTCATCTATTTCCTTTGGTTCGTGTCCATGTGTGTTGAGGTGTTTTGCGAAATTGGAGTCTTCCCTTTTCCTTTTGTATGATCGTATGTGTTCTGTAAACCTTGTTTTTAATGTTCGTTCAGTTTGTCCGATGTATGTATGGTTGCAAGTACAAGTAAGTCTGTATACTCCGCTGGTGCTAAATTTATCCGTTGTTTCTATTGATGTCTTGAGATTGTTACGTAGAGTGTTGCTCGTTTTTAATGTTGTGTGTAAACCTTCTTTTCGGAAAAGGTTGGTTAATCTTTACCATTTACCATTTATTTCCCACATTTTTACACAACTTACATGAAAGGATACAAAATCAGATGACTGACAAATACAAGCGGATGGAACGAAAATTTACAAAACTCACAAAACAGACTGAAAAACGTACAAACTCAGAATTTTACCCACGAGTGAAAAACCTGACAAACATAGAATTCAGCGACAATGAAACAAAACTAATAGAGAAGGGACTAAAACATAATCTACCTTTTGACAAAATAGAAAAAACAATTGAAACCCAAATCGTAGACGCCGAAGCTACTATTACACACTTACCAACTGACCGACAAGAACCCATGAGACACAAGATAGCCGATGTACTTGAAAAAACAATAAGAGAACACACTTCATCTAAAACTAATCCTGACGAACAAAAAACTACTAGACAGATAAAAGCAAAACTTCGGAATAATAATCTATTACTTACTAAAGCAGACAAGGGGAACACAACTGTAATAATGCACAAGAAAGACTATATAGAGAAAACACAACAATTCATTCAGCAAGTAAAATGCACAAAATTCAAGAATGACCCAACCGATTCATTCCAAAAGAAAATACGAAGCCTACTAAAACGCTGCAAAACGTTCACTGACGGAAAGTTATACATATTCATGAACATGAACCCAGGACCCCCTACACTCAGAGCACAACCCAAAATTCATAAAGAAAATATTCCAATCAGACCTGTAGTAAATTACAAACCTGCGCCAGCATATAACTTGGCCAAACACCTCACCACTTTCTTAAAAGAGAAAATAAATTTGCAGAACATATACATGTTACGAAATACACAAGACCTCATAAACAAAATTAAGGATATCAAAATCACTGATAATACGAGACTCGTTTCCTTCGACATAAAGGATCTATATACATCAATACCCACACACGAAACTTTGACTATCCTACGTTACATACTTTCCAACATATACGACAATCAATATATCAACGAAATAATGGATATTGCAAAGACGATATTAAACCAAAACTACTTTAGATTCAACAATAAATTCTATAAACTACCTGATGGACTCGGCATGGGAAACCCAACATCCGCAATCTTCACAGAGATTTTCATGCAACACTTAGAACAACTACACATCAAAAAACTGATGGAAAAACATAAAATAACCCATTACTACAGATACGTAGACGACATCATATGCATCCTAGAAAGAGACAACGCCGAACAAATTCTTATAGACTTAAACATAATACACAACAAAATCACATACACAATGGAAAAAGAGCAAAACAGAACTTTACATTATCTTGACATATCAATAATACGAGGAATTGAGACCTTAAACTTTGACATTTATAGAAAACCAACCATGACAGACACAATTATCCACAGCTCCTCAAACCATCCTACTCAACATAAACTCGCAGCGTTTAGACACATGATTCACAGACTTAAATAGTCCCACTCGCTATAGATAAATACAACAAAGAACTCGAAACAATTTACACTATAGCTAAAAATAACGGTTACAACCACACTACCATCGACAAACTATTCAGACAATACAACAACAAAAACAAGAAGAAAGAAGACAAGGAAACAATCGACACAACACGACGACACATCTTTACTTACACAGGACCAGAAATATATAGATTAACCAACCTTTTCCGAAAAGAAGGTTTACACACAACATTAAAAACGAGCAACACTCTACGTAACAATCTCAAGACATCAATAGAAACAACGGATAAATTTAGCACCAGCGGAGTATACAGACTTACTTGTACTTGCAACCATACATACATCGGACAAACTGGACGAACATTAAAAACAAGGTTTACAGAACACATACGATCATACAAAAGGAAAAGGGAAGACTCCAATTTCGCAAAACACCTCAACACACATGGACACGAACCAAAGGAAATAGATGAATGTATGACAGTATTACACGCAAGTAAAAAAGGACGAAGACTAGACATTCTTGAAAACATGGAAATTTACAAAACACGAACGTTTAACAGAGACATTATTAACGAACAGGTAAACACAACCTCTGACACGATTTTTACACCACTAAAATTACTAAAACACTCTTACAAACGAAAAACACCCACAGACGGTCACACTTACCTATCCAATAATAAAAGACCCAAATATTAACTATTTACCCTAATAAACAAGACAGATATCAGGGAATCTACCTACATAATACTATTTAAGCGGACAAAAATTACCTAAACCCACCACCTTTTATTCTTAACACTATCTATTTCTAACACTATCTCTTCAGTTTTAATAAAAACGCGGCTTGAAAATGATGTTATCACATCGAAAGCGCTCGCCGAACATCCAAAGTACACAGCCAGTGACGACGGTTATTACCGAAAATTATAACAACAGTTCAATATATACTGGCGGAATCAACCCAATTAATTTAATACCAAACTAATTCTGTTAAACTTATATTTAAATATGAAACATTTACAAGTATCCTTTTTCTATATAATTTTTTATGCAAATTTACCTCAAATGCCAGTGTCATGCTCCTTAGTAAATTGAAAACAAATTGAAACTTTTGTTCTTTGTTTTGCAACAATGCAAAATTGAATCTGAGTTTTTGCCATCTCCTGCAACCTTGTTTCTTCTTCTTTTGCATCAGTGCGGCAAAATACCACTTTTCCATATGCTGAATTTAAATATGTTTTCGATTTTCAATATTGCAGATGGAGGTATACAAAAGACCAAGAAATAAAACTTGCTTTTGGAAATTTTATTATGAGTGAATGGCAAAGCTAAGTCGAATTAAAAGTTTCTCTCATTCATATGGAAAAATCTTAAATTAAAAAGTACTTTTTTGCAAATGAAGCTTCTATAAATCTTATTTATAAAATACTTGTTAAGAGTTTAAAAGTGTACTTGTTTACAATAATAATGCGATTAATAAAAAATTCAGTTTTAATTTAATTTTACTTATTATAAATGGAACTGTTCTGTATAAGAAAGTATTTTTTTATTTTATTATTAAAATATACCGTTAAAAAATACTTTTATAAGCAATAACTTTTTAGATTGTGGTTCTAATCAGAGAACTGCACGAGTACACCGCAACTCATGAGTACACCGCATACTTACTCTATACATACTCTATACTTTTCATACTCGAATATTTTAAACACCGCAATAAAAAGTTGCGGTGTTTATTTTACCCATTCCTGTAAAAACGAGTATCAAAAATATCGCAATCAGAATTTTAAGTATTTTTTATACTCGTACGCCAGAATTTTTTAATTGTCTTTATTTGTAAGTAACGTTGCCACATTTTTACCCTATTAAAGTTTTTTAATGCCGTTTTATGAAATACTGCATTGTATGCAGATCTATTTATAAACAATAAAAAAAAAACAAAATTTGATCAAATCTATTGCTTAAACATTATAAGCAGAAAAACAGACAACAACCGTTTTCATAGGTATGAAATACAACACATATTAAATGAACAAAATGCAATAACAACCGCTTAAAGGCACAGCTTTTGTACACTATTTAAACCAGGTATCCTTTTTTTGTTGCTGTTATGAACAATTATTTTCAGTTTATGCGCCTTGTTGTCATAAACGTGCTACTAACGGTATTTAGGAAAACAAAATGATAAAATGAATCCGTGAATAAAAGGAAAATTACTTAATTTTTTTAGTTTTAAAAAAACTGTATATACGCAGATGTAATATTGCATTGACTGAATAGACATAGACCTCATAAATAATAATAAATAAAATAAAGTTTTTAGTTTACATATTTTATTTTGTTAAATATAATTATTGCTTTTATACATATTTATTAATTTTAAAAATCTATTTGCTTAACGAATAGAATTTTTAAATTTCTCTCCTGTGTGACTTAAAAAAACCCTAACAAAAGCGAAATATAATAAACAATGAACTATTCTTGAGTTATTAGTAAACTTTTGTTGTGTTTTTAATAAATGAAAATATGGCGAATTTTACGGGTTCTATTTAATTTATTTTCTGTTATACATTAAATAAACTTTCATAATTTCAAAGAAGTATGTAAGTATGTTAGCTAATTTAGACATTGACGACTTTAAATATTGTGTTTGATTTAATAATTCTGATCTGATAACTCTGTTTTCCTCTCACTACACACGTTAAAATCTCTCTCTTGGTGTTTGTTGTGAGTATGAGTACGAATAAAGTTAAGCCAGCATTGCAAACATTTTACTTGAGTATGGTAGACACTTATACTCGAATGGAATGGGTATAGTAAATACTCGCACTTAAGAAATGCGGTGGCGATCACACCGCAACCGCATTTAAGATGAGTATACTTAGAGTATTAAAAACAGACACTCTTGCAGTTCTCTGGTTCTAATACCAGATAACTTGTAAATTATAAATAAGCTTGGTAGAAAAAATACGAATTGGAGAGATGTTATGGGAACCAAGTCCGGGTTATTTTTATAATTAAAAAAAACTAAAGTTGTATGGAAATCAATTTATACAAAATTTGTTTTAAAAACTTTAAAAGTAATATTAACAAAAGTTTTAAGAATCCCTTGAAGGAAATCCTTTTTAAAAATGTATTGTTTGTGAGAGTGAGTTCCAAAATAGTGCCTCTAAAATAGTACCATAAAGAATATTTACATTAAAAAAAGACACTTTTAATAAGGAGTTGTTAAAAAGTATCATCTAAAAAGTACTTTTAAAAAATACATATTAAAATATGTTCTTTTTCATAATTAACTTACAATTAAGCTTTATTAGAATACAGGTAAATTTATCTATTAAAAAATAATTTTAAAATACATATAATATTTAAAACTGGTTTTGATTGGTCCTAGCAAACATAACTTTAAAAAATTACCTAATGAAATAATTTTTTAACAAAAGTATCCCCAAATTACTGTTCCTTAAAGTTCAGTAACATTTTTAATAGAATTATTGAAATTCCATAGAATTCGTGCAAAACTGTTACTAAACAAATATTACCATCCTGTATGTCAAACACTATTAAAAATACATGACTGAAAAATGCCAATTTGTATGTAGGCAAATTGTCAGATTGAAATATAAATAAATTAAATTTTCTTCGAACCCAAAGTTAAGATTTGTATTTTTTATGCACATTAAAATACAATAGAGGTGGGAATTATTCAAATGTTCATGGTTTTTGTATTTAAGAAAATCAATTTTTACACTGTGCAACACCAATAATGTGAGTGAAAAATTCCTATTATATATTGTTTGTGTATATTTTTGTTCAATATTAATTTGTGACTCCATAATATTTTAAAAGAACATCTACTCTGGCAATGTTGAGATTGAAGTTAATTTTAAACTAGCGAAGTATTAGTTTGTCTTATAAACGCTTGTAGTTTAAATATTTTCTATATAGGGTCTGAAAAATCAATAAATTATTAGTGGAAATACAAGGAAAAGGAACGAATAATTTTACTTTTGGTTTTATTTCTTTAAATATATAATTGCGTTATTTTTTGTTGTAATTTAAAAATTGTGAAAATATATAAGTCGGTTAAAAACTATTTTACTGTCTTAAAATGCGTAGTTGAACAAAATGAATTAATGCACATAAAACTCCAAATATCACAAAAACTTTCAAATCCTAACAAACGCAATTTAATTGATTTTTTAAAGAAATACAATTTAAGGCAACGACTGACTACTCTACACAATCGTACGATTCGTTTAAAAGAAAATCTAATAGTATTCTATCTTAGATAAAAAAAATCGCAATAAAAAGTGTGCCACACTGTCTCACTAGAAATATGCAATTACCAATACAACTCTGATCGTATAGAAACTACTATTTAATGAACTTTTTTAAAAGATTAAAAACTTGTACACACACACAGACATCTGAACAAACGACTGAGTGTGGTAAAAATTTCTACAAAAAAATTTTTTTAAGAAATACGAAATTTAATAAAAACAAAACAACAAGCTCATTTTTCTTCCATCTTAATATTGATGAATGGTGTTGGAATATTTTCAGTTGGGGTTAAATTCATTATTATGTGAAAACTATCAACATAACTCTGGATCGTAATTGTATTTCATAAATTTAAAATCCTGACTTCTAAACGGTCTTATTTTTAAAAAATGTTAAAATATTAAATTGTAACGTCGTCGTACGAACGTTGTGCGCTACATAAAAAATAGTTATATTTCAATGAAGTCTTCTTCAAAACGCGCATCTTCAAGGTACTCTATGTTCTTCGTTATACCACTGAAATTGTATGTACAAAACTTCATAACGAACGATTAGGTATTTACGATTGGAAAGCGTGACAAACAAACTCATATTCGCAATTATACTAATTGTAAAAACATACAATTAAATTCAGATTGTATGATTTATAGATAACTAAGATGAGTTTTTAATTAACGAGAGCGACAATTGCACAAGGGCAAGATGAAAAGAACAAGAAATTTGTTTTCGACAAAACGTTATAAAAAGAACTGCGAACATTTATTTGTTATTTGCTTTTTTATACTTTACAAGAGTTCTAAAACTGTAACTATATAATAAATCTGGAAACAAATATAGAGTATATTGGAAATTTAAAATACAGAGTGAATCGAAAAGATATGAAATTAAGTCAAATTTAATTTAAACCAAGTAATATCTGAAATTTTTAAATTGAAATTAATAAATTCTAAAATATGACGCAAATGAAGGCCCCCCATTTCCTGGGTCTTTACATAATCCTTAAAGAGGTAATTAAAATATGACTTAATTTAATTAATAATTAAATAACATAAAATTAATATTTAAGAATAAAATTTACAATTTCTGAAAATATTTTTATAAATACAAGTACTTGTGCACATAACTTATCAGTATATTTAAGGCTGTTAAAACTTTATTAAAAGCATTTTCTTTTTTTTTTCTCAATCGGTTGCATAGTGTTCGCAGTCACTTTGCCCTCCTTTTGCTTTATGAATATAAGTGCAGCAGCACATTGATTATAATGACAATGACGGCGAACTTTATTATAAGTTAATATCCTTTTATCTTTTTCATAATTTAACTTATTTAAACATGTTATTAAGTTAAAATATGGAAACTAATGATGCTTTTCCTTATTGCTAAAGGGCAACCCCATCACTATCGGAACTCTAGTAGCTGCACTAGCTTTCAGTTTTCGGTTTTCTATTTTTTTGAAATGACCAAAGCAACAAGGTGAAGTTTACTATGGGTTTACAAAAATGCTAAAGACAAAGTTGTTGATAAAAATGATAATGACGATGTCAGCAATTGATAAATTTAGAAAGCGGTAACGACAACAAATGTTATAATAAAAACATTCTAACTCCAGAAATTAAAAGTACCGGGAAGGAGAGAAAGCATTTAGAGAGATATTTTAAATAAATTTTGTTGTTCTAATATTTATGGTTAAGCAAGTCTGGTGACTTTTAGGTCTGCATGCTACTAATTTTATAAAACCGGACAACGTTTATTGTTATTGTTGTTTTTACTGTTGTAGTGGCACTCAAGTAGTTTGCGTTTAATTGGAAAACTTTTGCATTTATAATTAGAAAATGTTACTAAATAAATTCACTACAATGACATGCAGCAACATATTTTTTCAACTATTAACTGCTCTGTTGTGTTTACAATGAAGCACTAAATTTTTCTTTAAATAAGTTTTTTTTTCTATTATTATTTTAATACTCGAATTTAAAAATTGCCGCAAATACATATATAATATTAATATGTTAGAAATAGAAAACTTTGGATCTTTAGTGACAAATGGTTTAGATCATTATCTATTTACATTTCGCAAGGAATAATTGCTATAAAGTTTTTAAAGTTCATGTAAACTTTTCGGATTTTATTTGGAGAAAAAAATTCTTTTCTTCGACATGAACGGTGGAGCTTAATTTTTTGTATTCTCCTATATGTTGTTTTCCAAACCGGCACAGACAAATGGCTGTGACAATTACCATTCTTACTTAATAGATGTAAAATATAAGTAATACACTCACTCATGATCTTGCAAAAATATCTGAATACGGTGATGCGAACAGAATAGATATTACCGCTCGTTTGACCCAGTTCTACTTACTTTTACACAGTCGAATGTACTTCTTTATGTACACATATTTATCAGCGATTGGGAGATATAAAGCTTCAGAAAAGCTATTGACGTTCTTGGCATAAAACTCGAGCGTAAAGTTAAGTTAAAAAAAAACATATATTGTGTGTGTTCTGGTTGTGTCAAAAATCTCTGTACTTGTATCACATATTTTAGAACCAACAACGAATACATTTATTCTCATAAAGCGATTTTTAACAAAATATATAACAAAGTTCATTTTTATTTTATTTTCTTTATTTTTATCAAGAAAGGACATAGACAAATGATAATTTGTAGAAAGAACAACGAAGAAAACCTTCGGGATGTGTGTAAACTGCATCTAACCAATTTAATATAATAAATTTTTTAAAAATATCGTGCTATTTTTCCCCGATTAAATTATTAAATCTCCGATATTGATTACTGAATATAAATTTTTTTCGTATTCTTAGTTTCAAAATTTGTTGGTTAAAAAATGGTGGTGCGAAGAGTGCTGATGACGAATGTAGCGATCAAAAAAATGCAGCAATACAGTGTGCTGGTGTCTAATTTTCTAATCTTCTTTGGAAAACCTCCTTAAACAGGTTTAAATATTTTTTCTACTAAAAAAAAAATAAGCAAAGAAAAATTAACTTAGTAATATCAAAAAATATAAAAGGAAGGTTTTAAAAAGTCGGGATCCGTTAAAACACTCTAATATTTGAAATATACGAAACTCGCGGTTCTTAAACAGTGGAATAATCTTACACTCGCTTTTATACTGAACATTAATTTATAACGCACGATTAATAAGGAATTAATAAGACGTTGGGTCCGAGATTGAATAGGCAAAAAAAATATAAGTTGCTTGTCTAATCATAATTGTTAGAAACTTTAACAGACAGCTACATTTTATTCAACAAGTTTTTGGAGAAATCATAATATGATTATCTTACAGTCGGATGCCGACCTCATACAAACTTAGTTTTTAAAAGTAAGTAAGATGATTATAGTATAGCTTATAAACTATATATGGCAAATAAACGACTGATATTAGAATAACAGAAATAAATCATTCCAATATAAGGCTTTTGAAATGAGACAGTTGATAATAAAAACATACAACTCGCCTTGTAGTCATGCTTAAGAAACATTGGTGAAAAGCGCAGAATATTTTCTATGAGTTCTTCAGTACATTAACAATTGTGTTTTTTCGGATGTTTCATCTCTTCTCCTGAAGCAAAATTAATATTCCAAAATGCATTTTTTTTTGTTTAGAATAGGATTCAGTTTATTTGCTAAAAGTTTTGTAAATAGTTTTGACATATTTGATAAAAAGCTAACAAATCTGTGTAATTTATTAATCAAACAAATCTTCTGTTAAGAATGTCTTGCGCTCATTTTTATACAATAGTGGCATTCCTTTTTTAATTATGAAGGCTCACTTAACAATGACAAAGTAATGTTGTATATTTTTAAGAGTAACAATTATTTCTCTACTCAATACCTTTACCAATTTAGGAAATTAGTTCAACTACTTTAATGAAAAATTTGCAGTTTAATTATATGCACTCTTCGAACCGCATTTAAGTTTAACTTCTCTAGCATACAAATGTATATCTACATATAAAAAAGAACTATAAACTTCTTTTTGAAATAACAAAACATGGTAATCTGCAGAGCAAAAAGTCATACAAGGCATACCACATACACACCATGGTTATCGTCGTAACAACGTTGAAGTAAGAAACTTTAACAATAAGGACACTGAAGTATTTTAAAACTTGGAAAACCAAACTTTCCTTTGTATATTTCATTCATTTTCATGTTCAATATCCATTCATCCGAATATCTTTCTATGCAGTTTTATTTTGCTTATTTTACGACTTTTTTATTTGTTTGTTTTTCTAGGTGCACAATAATGTAAGTTTTAGGTTGGTGGGTTACTAAAGCAGTTTCGAAACTACGTCAGGAAATAAAGAGAAATCGTTCAAGCAAACTAGAATCTTTCAAACTCACAAATATTGAAATTGTTTGAAAAAAACATTGAGTTACGGTGAACGATACTCGTAAATCAGTGTGTTTCTTGATTTTGCTTTTCATACACTTTTATCGCTTGTAATAGGGAAACTGCACATATATTTCTTTTTATACCCTTCACTATATAAAAAAAGGTATATCTTATTTTGTTATTCCTCGTGTAATTTTTACGATAGTTATTTCCGATCCGATAAAGTACAAACAACAACAAAAAGCGTTAACAGAAGTATATGCTTGCTGTAAAACAGAAGATCACCAAGTTCATGATATCACGTGCGTAAAGGAAATTCAATAATTGTAGTATAAAGAAATTAAAATTAGAAAGCAGCAGTACGAACCTCCCGGAAAGAAAAAACAGTTATTGTGTACAGCCATGGCAAATATTTAGAATAGTAGACAATTGCCAAGGCGTCCTTAAAAAAAAAAAAAAAGAAAAAGAAGTTACAGCACAACGATAGTGTATGGTAGATGTGTGTTGACCGCAGGAACGTATTCCTCAGCCACAGAGTAATAAATCGTATATATAATGTCCACAGTGGTATATGTAATCGTAAGAACCCGTACATGTGTCCAAAAAGTGAGAAAGTAACAATATCATACCGCACGCCTTGTTTTTTACGGCTTTTAAATTTAAAATTTTCCAGTTATATTCAGCTTAAAATGACTACTGTTTTTATGTGATATCTTTTTTGAGAAAAGTTAAAAGAGAGGAGAAGAGGTGATGCTTCTCGGGGCTTTCACGATTAATTTTGATGTATTTTAGCTCTACACCAACATAAATAGCCCAATTATAAACAGAGATTCCGTGAGAGTTTTTTCACTTTACCTTTTTCTCCAATTATTAATTTGATCCCCTTCTGATTGACTGCGGAAAGTGAAAATAATTCGGGGAAAAAAGTACGTATTATAAATTATGAAAGATTCTTTTGTTCTTACCGAATTCATAATTGGAGGAATCTTTTCTCGAGAAATATTTTTCCGTAAGAATACTCATGATTAGGATGATGGAAAATCTGATTAACAACCCTCGATGCCAAAGAGGTATAGTTTTGATGCGATAATAATTTAATTACTAAAGCATCGATTAACCAAGGAAACGCCAAGATTTTTTATGTAATTAATAATAATTATTGTGTGTTTTTCTCATTAAATATACAGTAAAACATTTTTGCTTCTACTATAAGTTTTATTTATGTTTAGATTGAATGTTAATTAATTTTTTAACTGAATCAATTATATAATTAACTAAAAATAGATGCACAAATTTTTAATTAAGTAATTACTTGAGTCAGTTTTATAATTAATTGAAAAGAAGAACACAATATTCTAAATAAATAAGTAATTGATTCAATTAACAGTTCAAAATAATTTTAACCTGAAAAAAATAAAATCTTTAATACATGAAAGAAGACTTTTCTGTATATATTTCAGAACTAAATTAAAAATTTCTATAAATTTCTTTTCTTCAAAGGGTTCCAAAATAATATCTTCGGCAGAAGGACGAATAATGGCTATGACGCATTGTTACAATTTCGTTACAAGCCTCAATCATATCTTTCTATGCCACAATGCATACCTTCACTTCCCCGAATATCCTTTTTAAGAACCAATAAGTGGTAAATCACAAAGTCAAATAAGTTGCCGTCTAGGGATTTTAATCTCTAAATGGTGATATTAAAAAAAATCTCTGCAATGCTTAAATTACGAAGTTTTTGTATGCTGTTTTAATAACCATTACTTTGGACGTAACTTTTCCCATTGTAATACTTATTGTGTGTAAACATAAAAAAAAAAATATTTTTAGTATACTCTAATGTAAACAAATACATATAAAAGGATGTTTGCATGCAAGTGTTGCTTGTATTTTAAAAATTACAAGAGCATTCATTTGAATAAGAGTGTAGTCGTGTTTAAATTTACATTTGAATGATTGATTGACGTTAAACAAACCAATAATTGCTTGTGCTTTACTGCATTTGACGTTTTGCTATTGCACTTTTAGATCGTATTTCTTGAACTAGCAACAACAACAATAATACATAAAAAACGATATAGATTAGAATAAGTGTTTAAAGATACTTGTAACTGTCTGTTTGGGTATTGCTTTATTTTGTGCAGGATTTTCCAATTGCAACGGCATCAGGTGTCTGGCATATTGTCCTTAAAATAGATATCGTTTACATTAATGGTTATTTTAAGGAGAGAGAAGAACTGCAAAGAAATTATTTGCTTTAGCCTGGCGGAAGTAAGAGCACCTCTTCTAGACCTGACAAAGTTAAATTATACCATCAGTTCTACAGTTTACAGATCCCTTTCTTCCAGTAAATGCTTGCTTGGCGGGTAATATCTATATTGACATCTACTTTGACATAATATATCACAGTCCGTCAGATAACGATCTAGAGATTTTTTATTATAATCTTCAGCCACTGTTGTTCAAAATGTCGGTTAGGGTGACTTTGAGTAGGACCTTGAGATCTCCAAGAAGCTTTCTTCAATTATTTTTATCTAGAAATATAGGGGATTTAAATCGATTTTGGTAAATTGTCCTAATTGTCAGCTTCACATATTTAAATTCGGGGATTTCACCACTTTAGCGACCTAATACTTTTGATATCAATCTACGTTTCTACTCACATTCTCTTTGGTCCATGTGCAAAAAACAAACCAGGTCCCACCGCGTGTCTACTTTTCGAATTTTGGTTTCTTTGTTTTCCTCTCCAAAGGGCCTGGAAACCAATCAGTCAATCCCCTTATTGATGCTGCTCAATGATTTAGTTTAATTCGGGATTCTCAATTCATTTAAACGCAATACTGTAATGATAGCTTTTCTGTGGTCTTCTTTGTTATCCCCTGTTAAAATTAATTTAGCAAAACTTTTAATGACACGAATTTCCGACTTAGAGTTATAATAGATGCATAGAGATTTTTTCGTGGTCCTACTATTCCCCTGCGAAATGTATGCGTTCTGAGTTCAATCTTTACAATTTCTTAGATCGTGATTGGTCTCTAATATTGTGTGCATGCATCACAGAATTTTAGGTGTATATTCTCCATGTTTCCTTGTGAGTGATTAGAAAATTCCCTGATACTTGACAACGCCATCAACTCTGATGTTCCCTATGACGTTCCTCGAAGGATTATTGATATATAGTGTCATAGAGAAGCAATATTTTTCCGTAAGCCCCAGCCTGTTCTTGATAACATAACACAATGTCTCCTTAAATATTCCCTTTACGATTACAACGATGTCATCAGCATAGGTTTGACGCCCTATTACATTGCTCGTTAATATTCACAGGAGTTCAGTAACTACAACTCTCTTCAAATACTCCGTCTCAAGAATATTATTTTTGTAGTCTACTCATTTGATCATTGTGCAGTTAGTCGTCCATTTGCCAAGTGCCGCAGTTACATCGGTATGTTCTGATTTAACTTATTCAGTGCGATATCCGTTGAGCGACCTAAAAAAAGCAATAAGTTTCTTTTTCATAGGGTTTTCTAAAATAGCAGGAATGTTTTTGGAAGAACTTCCGCTTCTTTGCCAACCGAATATTTCCCCTTTTTTTAAGCCAACCCAGAAATAATTTACTTTTATATTTCCACATTTAACCTTCCATCGTGATTTGTAGTTATTGTTTGAAAATCATAACATAAGAAAATTGAAATCTTACAATAATCTTCATCAGTATGATACACAAATCATACAACTTAATCTTCATGTAACACGAACAAACATTTTGTTCTTGTTAGGCGCATTGCAGTTGAATAGTTTTCTTTTATTTGTTTTTATTGCTGTTATTGTTTGTGCTATATATAATTTTCTCTGCAATTCTTGTTACTGCTGTTGTTGTTGCTTAACATTATTCCCTCAAAACACAATGACGTCTACATATGAAATTTCAATATGGTTAAGTTATACCATTCTTTATTATCGGGAAAATTAAAGTAAGAAGACCAGCAAGAAATTGGGTAAAATAATTTAATGCACACATTTCTACGGAATTGTTACAAATGTGTGCTTCTGTTCGAAAATGAGGGCAAAGAAAGAAATAATTTGTTTATGAAATTTTGTAAGAAATGTATTTGGCTTGTGAAGATATGGGTCGTCAACATAAGCATGTGGAGCTAAGTAAATATAATCCATTCACCTAACAGTCCCACGGTGGGTAAGATAGCTAAATAAATAAGAGCTTTTATGCAGGCAGCCTGATTATATTAGAATTACACATGACTCTTAAAAGACACAGTTGATCCACAGTGCCTCAAACTAAAGAATCTCGAATGTAGTTCTCAAAACAAAACATTGCTATACACATGGTTACATTTCTTGAAATTCAAACAAAAATGTGGTTTTTGTTTCATTCTTTTGTTCTTTAAACGAACCTCAAAAAAAGGAGAAGTTATCAATTTGTTTGAAGTTTTTTATATTTGTGCTCACAAAATCAATTCATTTCTGAACGAATTTTGAAAATTATCATTTAAAACAAAAGTATAGTATAAGTTTAGAAGCCAAAGGGTGTCCTTATAGCTGACGTACTTTAACTAAAATGATGCTATCGTTTAATTGAAAACTTGAAAATTACATGGAATGTGTACTTCCATGTCTGCTATCATATCATGTAGTAATATTTTATTTTAGAAATTAAGAAGCTCTATCGAGATCCAAACTTTCTTCATGTGGTATGAGCAACATTTTTCTTAATCTCATTTGAAACTGCAAGTAATGTCTTTCACTTTTAGCAAGCATGCACCGCACAGTCATACAGAGCACAATACCTTATACCTTCGCGAGATTCGAACTTACAATATCTTTATTATTATTATTCATTAATTAAATCTAAGAAATAAATTCCTAGACTAAAGGTTTATAAGCCAGGGCATTAGCTTCCAAGGCCATCAGCCGCGATTAAATCAAATTGCCTATTAATATAAATATTTAGATAATAATAGAAAGGTAACAATACATGTATTAGACTCATAGTTTTGTGAAATGAATAAAGTGGCAGATTTTGTTAATATTACTCATAGAGGGTTTCTTCAGAAGTTCCAAAGCAGGAATGTTAGCAAATAATTGTCATTTTTTGGCTTGGAAAAGTAGGCATTCCAACAGGATGTGTTTGATCGTCAGGGGGCAGTCGCACCTCCCACAATTAGGGCGTGGGGCTGATTTTTCCAAGATCCAATTGTGTAAAAAATAGCATGACCTATGCGAAGTCTAGAAAATGTTACAATATCTTTTTTAATCAAATATACGCTATTATGTTGCTGCTTTCCCCATTATATAATACAAAAAATTTACAAAATTAGCTGAATCTTATCAAAATAGTACCTTTTTTATTTAATTCCTTTTTTTAATTTTAGACCGGAAATTTTTTACACACAGATTTATTTTTAATGTTTTGCAAAATATCCCATAATATCGTTTCCCATTTTCGCAAATTTAATACAACGTATCTTTAGGGCAGGTTTAAGGCAATTTGAAATTTATTTATTTATTTTTTTTTTTTTTTTATGTATTTTCAAAAAGTGGAACTACTGTGAGTGTGAAAATATAATAATTTATATTATTTTTTCTATGGAAGCATATTATTATTATTAAGTTGGTTTGAGCTGACATATAATACTCCGTTTTGTTTTAAATTTTGTAAGTGATAATCGAAAAGTAAAACTTAAACATGTTTAAAAATACTCTTTTCAAACTTTTGTTGAGGACAGTCGTTACTGCATTTTTGGCGAGCGATATTTATGCAGTAACAGCATTATCGATCCCACTGTCTGTATAAATCATCTGTCTTCAGATAGTTTTTTAATACGGTTTTATCTATTGTAGTCTTGTTTTCACTTCCTTTCTACCTGACTAGAACATGTCCGTCTCTGGGTGTATTTTTTTCGTGAGAATATTTAAAAATTTTATCTTTTCGTACGTTGTTTATTAATAATCTCTCTCACAACAGTTTATGTTTTTAACTTTTTCACGTTTTCGGGATTGTGTAGCCACGAACCCTTTTTACTTGGATGTAGTAATTTCATACATGAATCTATCTTCTGCGTGTGTACCCGTGAGTATCATGGTTTGTATGAGCAGTCTTGGTTTTAATGTTCGTCCACCTTTTTATTTATTCCCATAACCTTTTCAGCTTAAAATGCTTAATCAGTATACAGAACCACTGTAGATGTTTTTTTTTTGGCAAGAAAATCATGAAATGAAGCATTGTTCACTCCATTATTATTTCTATTACCATTAAGTAATTAATTTGGCTTTAGTTATTTATTTAACAAATCACGTAACTAACTTGACTTAAGTTCATTTTATTTAAATTTTATTTTTGTTAAAACAGAAAAATTATTTACAAAATTTTTGCGCAAGTTTTGTTATAAAGAAACCACAAAAAATTAGACACCGGCAGAATGTAAATGCTATATTTTCTTAACATTCCTCAGATATATCTACCTTAAGTTGTGTACTTTGTAAACATCATCTATTTAGTCAACGAATTTTGTAGCTAAGAATACGGGGAATAGTGACAACGAATGAATATTTATATCTTTTTATATCTATTTCTTAAGTTGTTCTCTTTATAAAACGTCACATGTATTTGTTCTTGCTTTCTAAATAACATTATTTAATAAAAATAGTTACTTCATAATTGTTTAGTTTATTTATTTACATAGCTACTGCACACATGACGGTAAATTCCAATCTTCAGTGAATTTTAAAACACGAATTTTAATAGGACTATAACTTTCGCAGTAAATTTTACACAATTTCCTCAGTTTTGGTATAGTCGGCGGCATGTGGCGTATAATTGTTAAAATTTATTAATATTAAACATTCGCTCACATTTTACCAGAAAAGGACTGGTATATTTTGAGCCTTATCAAGAAAATAATAATTTACTGTCGAGATTGTGTTTATTTAAAATTTGTTTTAATTAACTATCTGGTGAAAAAAAATTCTTCGAAGTTTCGCAAAAAATATAATCTATCTTTTTCAACTCCAAAATAATCTAACCAAAAATAGAGTATATATGGAAAACTATTATTAAATAAACAAAAAAGTACCAACTACTAAAAATAATAAGTTGATGACGATTCATATCTGATTTAAATTTATACAAATATGTGTAAGGAAATGATAGGGAGTGTTGTGCTATTTAATTTTACCAGAGGAGCAACAATATTGTAGTACCCTATCTAGGCTATTGTGATAAGTTTCCGCAGATATTTTACCAGAACTTTTCTAAAAAAATAATAATATATTGATGATTTAAAGAAAAAAATTATTTTTCCATTAACTTTTATTTCTACAAAATATCTGATTGTCGGTGGATAAACTCACAATTGTAGTTTTCGATACAATATTTGTTCCTTTGTCACAGCCATCTATATTTGGAACCGTAATTAGTAGAATCTATAATAAGAGGTGTTAGAAACTAAACAGTATTTCAAACAACGGGATTTTTTTTTATAAATAATTATATTAATTAATTCTCAAATTTCGAAAAATTCTTTTTTTCTCTTGCTATTCTCCCGATTTATTATTTAAATCACCGATATTGATTATTGTTTAGACAAAAAAAATCTTTAGTTTATTTAAAATATTTGTCAGAAGTCTCCTGACGAGTTAAGTAAGTGATAACGAAATGGCCATCGAGACGTGCTTTGACCCTCAATAATCAATATCGGTGATTTAAATAATAAATCGGGAGAATAGCAAGAGAAAAAAAGAATTTTTCGAAATTTGAGAATTAATTAATATAATTATTTATAAAAAAAATCCCGTTGTTTAAAATATTTAATATTTGCAATGTGCCTGTGCATAAAATAAATTATCGTAGTGTTTTGTGATATTTTATTTTTCATCCTCTTTCAACTGTATAAAAGAGCAGAAAAAAACTCTGCCTTATACAGCAGAAAAAGAAAAATAGAATTACAATTGGTTATTGTTGTTTTTGCTTAAACTTTGATTTTTGTCTTTGCTTTATTGTTTGGACAAAAATCTTTAGTTTATTTAAAATATTTGTCAGAAGTCTCCTGACGAGTTAAGTAAGTGATAACGAAATGGACATCGAGACGTGATTTGACCCTCAATAATCAATATCGGTGATTTAAATAATAAATCGGGAGAATAGCAAGAGAAAAAAAGTATTTTTCGAAATTTGAGAACAGTATTTCACTAGTGGCATGATATTCATAAAACTTTTGTTTTTATACCCTTCACCACAAAAATTGGAAAAAGGGAATATATAAGTTTGTCATTCCATCTGTAATTTCTACAATATCCATTTCCGACTCCATAAAGAATATATATTCTGACTTCTTATGCATAGCGAATTCGATTGAGCGATGTGCGTCTGTCCGTCCGTGTTAGTGTTGATTTCCGAAAAAAATGAATATCTCAATCGATCAGATATAGTGTCGAGAGAGGTGCTTTTGGAAATCAGCATGATCGGTCCATGTTCTTCGAGGCAGCAGTCAAAATACCACGCCTACCTCTAATTTTTTCAGTGAAACAATAAAGTAACTCCAATTAAAAAAAAATGGCCCCAATGGGCCTGCCAGGTTGTGCAACTTGACACCCCTCGATTAAATCCAACCTTTTTTATGATGACACACCAAAAAGCTATCAATCTTGGAGGCCGAAATTGCCTGAAGTATTCGTGACATAGAGTAAGTATTGCTCAAAAGAGTGGCCCAAAATTGTACCCCAGAATGCGCTTCCTTAAAAAATTCTCGGTGGCCATATACCCGTAGTCATTTTCAAATGTTAATGTCATATATTAATCTTTCGGATACAAAAAATTGTTGATTAAAATTCAAATTCATGTGTACTTTTTTACAATTTAAAGTTCTATCGGGCTTAAAAGAACACCCTTTATTAAACGTTTATTTTGATAACAATACAACTAGATGAGAATCCGAAATACTGTCAAGCTTATGGTCTGACTCTACGTTATTAGTTTATGAACCAAACACATCCCTGCAATTACGTTTTTTTTTTTTTTAATTACGGGTGACCTTTTTAATGCAGATAGACAAAATTGCATATGCGGCATAAAAGAACAGCAAAAAATATTACCAGAAATACGAGTATCAGTCGGGCATGAACGACTCAGGCCTTGATTGGAAACACTTTACTACTTTAGCTTTAAAATACTTGGTGTTTTAATCTGAGCCGTTGGCTTTAATTTTTTAATAATATTTAGTTATTTTTCATCGGTAAGAAAGTAAACACTTTTAACAGGTCCGTCCTGTTAACTTGTCAGGGGAATATCTTCCCCTTATTTTCTCATTTGCTAAAGAGTCCCTTTGTTAAATTCAGAAATAAAGCTCTTCATAATAGGAAATAGCTCCATTCACTCAGAACTCCAAATTATGCAATAGAGTGTATTTTGGTAGAGGTCAACTTGAATCCTGAGTCTACAAACAATCTGCCACGTATACATGGAAATCTTGCCAAAACTATTTTATTAGAAGTCAATATATGGGACTCAGTTTCTGATCGTTACTATTAAGCAGCATAAAAAGATCACATTAAGGTCATTTGCAACTAAGATTTATCCATCTTTTAAATGTGTGTCATTAAATAACTAATAAATAGAATGAATGAATTCCTCAGCGGTCACAGCGATTTGAAATTAAATCAAAAGTAATATTTTCACAGCCACATAAAAAAAGAGAAAATGCTAGCGAAACTAGACGAAAATTTTTTGTATATTCATAAGTAGATAAATATGTATATTGAAATTTTCTTTCTATTTTTTTTTTTGTTTTTTGTTTTGGCTAATTTATGGTTTCCGTTTTTTTTTTGTTTATTTCCTGTCTACTTTTCAAGCAGCTCTTATTTGAACAGTTTGTAATGCCAGGTCAATATCATTGAATGTAATATCTTCCAAATTGGTACTGTGCATTATTAAACCAACTTCAATATGCTAATATTACTTATAACAACCTTTTCTTATGATAATGTCTACTTTATAGATGATTACGATGATGATGATGATGATAATGTTGAAAATGGAGATTATAGACTGTCATAAGAAAATGTAGTTGGTTTCGAAAGAAATAAGAATGATGAAAACTTAACTATTCAAATGCGTAATGCACAATTTATTTAGATGTTGAAAAGTAGTGGCAAAAAAAAAAAAACTTTTTGTCAGCTGTATTTTAATTGAGCCATCCAAATTGAGGTTGGACAAAAAACTAGAAATGATTATGTGTTTAAATATTTTTTACATAGTCATAGAAGATGTGTGGCTCAGCTAGGCTTTGGCTCTTATAACCAAGTTTCTCCAAAGTTGGCCACCTCTAGAAGTAAAAAAACTATATGATTTATTTCGGTCAGATTTGATGCATTCAAAGTTATGTTAATTTGTCTAGGTTAGCTGCACATAAGCTAATGCTACCCATATAAATTTAATTTTGCAATTAGGTGTTCGACATTTAATATAATATATTCTTTAACCAACTTCAAAGAATTTATAATTTATCAATTCGTTTGTATTTTGATTTTTTTTTATCTATTTGCTAATTCAAAATTTCATCATGTCTAGTCCGTTTAAGAAAATACTTCCCTATAAAACCTCAATATAAATGATTTTCCATATAATGTACATGATTTTAACCTATCTCTTGAGCCGCAAAGGGCAGAACAAAACGCCATAAAAAATAATTTTCAAAATTAAAAGGTGTCCTTATATAATAAATATATAATGAAGGTAAATGAATACAGCAAAAAAAAAAAAATGAAAAATACTGTGAAGATTATTTAACTATAAGGCTGTGTTATTATCATTATTAATTATTATATATTTTTCATCATTCCGATCAAGAGAAGAATTTTTTTCCACAAAGCGAGTTACCTTTTGAACACTCCTCGTATAATTTTTGAACAAATTTTGTGTTGTTATTCTTTTCCTTAGCATTTTTACATTGGAGCAACTTATCTGCAGCTTGCTCGTGACAGCTACTGCAAAAACAACTTTATTGGCTGGAACGACAATGTTTGGCTTTTAATACGAAATCAATTTTGGGTCTTCAAAGTATTTCTCTTTGACTTTGTTAAAAAGAAACGTTTACACTAGCATGAAAATAATATAGTGACTTCCAGGTAGATAGTGTACTGATTGCTACACAATTCACCGCTACTAAATTAAAACAAAGTTTCTAAATAAAAGTTACTTTAGCTGAGAAACATCGCACTACTTATTCGTTTCCAAAAGTATTCTGTTCTGTTTTATTGTTATTGGCAATTTGTGTAAAATTAGAAATTTATTCATACATGTTATATTGCGCTTTAAAAAAAATTTGAATTTTTTTTTGATATTTCGGCACATCAGCAGAGTTTTCAGCAAAGTTTTTGTCAGCAATAAATATTAGCCTCGAAGACTTTTATACATCAATATTGAGTTATTATATCGGTTTATTAATATTGGTATCATTAAAAAGCTTTTGAAGGGATCTTTCAGGAAAAATTAAAATCTGTTAATAACCTATTGCGAGCCGATGTTTTATGTACAATTATATATAGTATTTATTTTTTCTGATCACTTTTACTTTATTAAAGTAGATTTACATAGATGGTTAAGGGTATATAAGATTAGCCATAGCCGAATATAGCGCTCTTATTAATTTCTTTAATCATTTTGCATTAATTTTTCTTTTGTTAATGATTTTTAACTTAATTTAGGAAAATTTTTCTTATAATCATTTATATGCTTAAAACTGCCAGTGTAAACTACTTTTAACAACAGTAACTCAATATTGTAATGATGATGATGTTGTTGTTTGTTGTTTGTGACTAGAATATTAAATCTTTATGATGAATATTTTTTGATAAACTTAGGTTTTTACAAGTTTCTGGGAATAAACAAAATTGTTTGGCTACTGGCCAAAACATCTACCTAACAAGAAAGAAAAAAAAACCAAAGGAAAAATGAGTAAAATTTTTAAAGAATAAGAAAAATGTTAAGAAAAGCAACAAAGTCAGTTATTTGAAGTTATTACAAATTGTTTTTTACGAAGTCTATTATCGTCAGTATTATTTAAATTTTTATTATTAATTGTATTTGAGAAAAATAAAGATGCTCTAGATTGGATAAAGACTTTGTACAGTAATTTTTCTTATAATTTTGGTTTTAACAACCTGGGGTTAATGCTTAATATTTAAAATTATATTTGCATAACTAGCATCTATAAAAGTATTGCGCTGGAAGTCAACAAATTTATCTTATCATATTTAATCAATATTCAAGTCCTTTACTAAATGTCATAAATCGATGTTTATGAATCTTGTGTTTTAGCTACTTCATTGTTGACAAATTGAAAACTAAAAGTAAATTATTACTTTAAGTCTTACATAATGCTTTATTGCTACTTTCTGCCCTCGAAATAATAACTGAAATTTTTCTAAATGGATTATTCCTTTAAGAAGTTGTTTTGTTCAATGTTGAATCCGCCGCAATTTATAAAGAAAAACGTGCGTGTGAAACTTCTTCTTACTAGAGTAGATTCCAACAATGTTCCAGTGGGTCTGATATTTTACATATCGTAATGCCGAGCAATGCGAATAATTTCATGAACGAAATCTCTCAGCAAAATAGGAAGAAGAACAATCAGCTTTGAAATACCCCTGAGCTAATCTTCAAATCATTTTGCAATAGCCTACTTATCGGAAAGCCTTTATTACGATCTTTAAGTATATTCGAAACAAATCACATATTAGACCAAAGGTTATAATTGGGTTGAGCAGCTCATGGCTCACTTGGTGATACCAGAAAAGAAATAATTATAAGATATCCGGGTCCGTCATTTCAGGGGTATTCCGGTGTGGTGTAAACACTCTCGCGGGACTTTCCGTTTATAGAATGAAACATTTATTTAGGAGCTTGACACCGCACTCCTCTTTATAGAGACCACCGCCGACACACATCTTCCTCTTAGGGCCTTTCGTATAAAAGATAAATGCCCATGGCGAGAAAGGGAGACACAGAGAAGTGTAGACCTCTCGTAAAAACAAACTCCACAACAAATACAATATTCCCAAATATACCAGCAGGACCCCATATTTTATGGTTGCAGTATTTTGGCCACAAGAAGCCAGCGGATGATAGCAACAAGAGCATTCCTTGCTGTCGGTCTTATGCACCTTGTTTATAGGATAGTAATAACCGTCAATATTGGATGGTAGCCTTTAAACTTCTTTCTCATTACTCAGTATATTCACACTGTGTTCGTATGCACAGTAAAAAGGAATTGCTGCTGTGGAAGTTTTTAATTGATTCTAATTAAGAAAATAATCAGTAAAACCGTTATTCAAAAAGAAAGATAAATTTTTTTAATTAAAGAATTAAATCAATTACAACTTAATTTATTTTCTATATAAAATCAAATAAAATTTTTATTTGGGAGAAAAATTTTTTTCTGCATAGTGAAATTTAATGAGCGGTAAAATAGTATACGGAAACTTTCGGATCACTATATATATATAGCTGTACTTATTAGAGTGTAAAGTGAAAAAAGATTTAAGCCAGTCATTAGTTAGAAAAATACAAAAAAAGTCTTCAATTTTTTTATTTCCCTAAAAAAGGAAAATCATTAAAATAAATAAATTGATCTTATTTCTTTTTTTATTTCTAATAAAAAAAATATGCTGTGTGAGCAATTACTTCGTTTTAGGAATGTATGTTGACATTCTGGTATCATCACTACAAAAACCAAAATCGATTCACAATATTTTACTCTTAAACACATACGTCAACGTGCTAACAAGTCATGAGTACTAAACTAACAAGCGCTACTAATGCACTCTTAAAATAAAATACTTAAACGAATATGTACGATGGCAGAATTAAGAAGCTTTCAAGGTAAAAGTTTAGCGGGTTTATAAATTGACTTTATGAAACTTTTTTTTATAAAACATTTGTTATACTTATGCATACCAATGAAAGATACTTTAATTATTGTCTGCTGCATGTGCATCTGTTATTTGTCTGACTTTTGTTCAAACTTTGACAAGAATAATATTGAATATTGAAATTCTTTAAAGAGGAATTTTAAGAATGCCCTTGTATAGAGATAGAAACAGACAATCACATACATTATTTCTTTAAGAAACATTTTGGTTTTTCATGTTGACAAAACGTTAAGAACACACAGGCTCATTCATCAACCTGACTACAAAATGGAAATGCCAACAACCACAAAAAAGAAAACGAAAACCGAGAAAATCTAAAATCGACAAAAACTTTAAGTTAAAAAATGTTGAATTGTAAGAAAGAATTAAAAACGATATTATTTTGCTTAAAATCATATGTGATTTTTTTTAACGCCACCAATGAATGGATTTATTCTTCTTTCAACCAAACAAAAAAAACAAAAAAAAAATATTCTTAATCTTATGTCGGTTATTGACAGGTATAAATGACTGGTGGATTTTTATTATAAAAAGACAATTATTTATTTTTGTTTTCTTCTTTTTATGTTTCGAACTTGATAAAGAGTTGTGAAAGAAAATAAAATTATTTGATTTTTTGTTCGACTCGTCATGTTTTCTTGCTTTATTTCGATAATGAATAAAAGAACCAAATTATACATAACAGTCCTACTACGCTCACTATTTGACATTTCTGATCATAACACTCTGCCAAATCATATTAAATAGAGTTAGGCTTAAAAAGCGCTACCAAACTATCCAGATTTACTTTGAAAATTAGTCATCAGCACGCATCTTATAAGCGCATAATTTATTTTGCTAATAAAAAAAGAAAGAGCTTGCATTACGAGCTATGGAGATCATTACCGCACCATGATCAACAAACTTTTACTTCATTTTAATATAGATGAAATTGATCAGGCCCAGATGTGCCTTAAACAGGATAGCACAAAGTTCCATATGGCGACTGCAATCATCAGCTTTAAGAACCTTATCAATTTGATTCATTTGACAATCTAAATATTTGGTATTTTAATTGATGCAAAAATATTCCTTTTTATTATGCATCACGTACCGAAAAACACGATATATACAAACAAAACTTCATACTGAGGAAGAAACTGAATTCCTAAATATTGATGGGGAAACAGTTTAAACTACGCTGTTCTTTTATTAAACTAAACTTTTTTCTAATGACTGTATTATGAAGTGGAATTATGACGAAGCTTTAGTTAAATTGAATAAAATAAATAGTTAAATTAGCTATTGATATCAGTTAGGTTTTAACCGACTTCTAAAAAAAGAATAAGGAATTGATAATTCGTCCAAAAGTTGCCATTCTTATGTTTGTGCCTGCAGAACTCAGTCGTATCTGAACTGATTTTTAAAATTTGTTATCTATTTGTAAAGCTATGCTAACAAAACAATTCATAAATTCCAAAATTAAAGGATGTTCCCATTTAACACACGTTTTTTAGGTGTCTTATCAACCGTAAAGGGCAACACTTTAAAAAGATGTAAAAACTTTACGCGACACTATAGCTCGCAATAGCACAAAGTAATACAAAAATAAATCTTAAAATTAAATAGTGTCCCCAAAGGGGGCGTAAATTAAATTATAGGCCTAGCTTTTGAAACGTTATATAAAAACGCTTGAAAATTCGAATGAATGTTGATTACTTTAGCCGCTATAGTAACAAGTATAAATATTCGAAATTGAAGATGAAAGGATGTCCCAATAGTTAATTTTTGAACAGTTGTAGATAAGCGGTTACAATTTACAAAAAGGCTGTATTAAAAAGCCCGCTTCAACAGTAAGTATAAAATGTGATTTGAAAAATAAATTTTGTCCCTGTTTTTAAATTTATCTGTTTTGAAGACGTTTTTGTAAGCAAACGTTATGTAATTTAAATAATTATTTAAGTAATTAATCGGAACAATAGAAAATTTTAAATTAATTAATATTCCGCTTGTTTAATTTTATTTAATATTTGAAAAGTGATCGTGCATATAAATAAATTACCGTAGTGTTTTTTGTAATATTTTCGTTTTTTTTTAATAATTTAATAACATTATTATCTTTTAATTTCACTGGCCGTCATTATTGGGAGATTTTAGTGAAATGATTGCAAATATAGACAGATAGATAGACAAAATGAATGTCCTTTTTAGCATAGAACCCTAACAATATTTCTTTTCAATTTGTAAAATATGTCAATGAATCTTAAAAATGACAAAATTTATAAAACAAATTTGTAAAAATATTGACTATCGAAACGAAATCCTAGATGATTTTTTTGTCAAATTTATTTGCGTCATGCAGGAAATGCTAGCAAATGCAAGGTAACGTATTTATCAGCCTCAGCCAATTGAATTTACCAAGAAAAAAATAGATTTTCTTGCAATAGCACTTGAATACTTACTCTTCCAGTTTTAAAATACAATTTGGGGGAAGAATGAATAATAACAAGAAACACTTTTCCCCATAGTAAAAACGAAACCGGAACTGAAAAGAGCACAACATTTATAACAATTATCAACCTTATTAAGCAATAAAATAAAACTTCAATACATAAACAACAGATGTTGTTCCACTCGTTTGGAATATTTACATGAACATACCGACTATAAACATCCTTACAATGATTTTCATGTATGTCTAAGCATTTGTATGTTGTGACTAGTGTTTGTAACAAACAATCCGAAAAAATTATATGAATGAATATATTGTATGAGTTGCTGTTGCTTGTAAGTGTTAAAGGTACACAATCGATTGACACATCATTCTTGTAGTAAAAAAATAGCCTCAACATTTCCAGGCTCGTTAAATTATGTACATTTTTAATGTTAGAAAACAACAAAAAAAAGTGCTTTCAGTACGAATATAATTGTACAAATTAAATATTGAGTTTAACTTTTCGCAAATCATTGTTATCAATAATAATATAATTCTTGCAAAATCAAACAAACGCCAACTTCATAAAGGACTGACGAGCAGAATGTCATCAATATGAAATATAAATTATAATACACACTTTGTTTAAATTGCTACTTTCAATATATATATCAGAATAACAGGTAACTTCATATACATACATATATATATACGAGTACATGAATAAATATTCAAAAACTAACATAATGGCAAGAAGCCTCCTTCGTCCTTCTACATAGCGCATTCGTCGTCTCTATGGATAAAAAAATTTGACTAATACAGCTTTATATTTTAAAATTCTTGAAAATTAAACAGAACTTCCAAGTCTGCAACAACGAGAAGTATAAAATTAGATTTTAAAGGGTATACCTATAAGTAACATTTTTATATATTTAATAATATAATACAGAACGTACACTATAAAGGCACCTATAAGAGTGATTGATATTGGAAGTTAAAGGATGCCCCATAGTGATGTTATTCGATATATATGGCCCTTTGGTCTGACAAGCACTTGAAATCTAAACAAAATGTCTAATAATATTTCCACAGTTACATGCAAGTAAAAACTAGCTAAAGGGTCTCCTCATAGTTGATGTAAATTAACTTATATGGTCCTATCCTTTAATCCTTACAGTCAAACAGTTAAAAATTACACAGGATGTGTACTTCTGTATCCAAAATTACAACAATAATAAATATATAAAATATAAAATTAAAGGGTGTCTCCACGTTGATGTATATGAATTTATCTTTTAAATCTTTATTGATAGACAACAATTTAAATTTCAACAGTTTTTGTTTCATACATGCGGAATCTCTGCCCGTCTGTCTATTTTGAAGTCCATTATTTATTAGCCTTTCTATTCAAATGAATCTAGTATTATGAATGCAAAGCACTTGAAACATAAAATTTTATTTTATTTGCCCAGACTTTAGCGAGATAAATATTTTACGTTTCTCTTTGTCACATTTAAACGAACCGCAGTCCCAAGTTGAAGCCACTTGAAGTAGCAATTTAAAGCCATATTTTTTCAATAATCAACTAAAATAATGAAACTTTAAAATCCCACTCAAAACAAAAACCATAAATTTATATCTTTTCCCACTCCTTTGTTTACATCAGCGATTAGTGTTTGATATGAGATTTATCAATTTTGTGAGTCATAAAAATCACTAAGTGGTCAAAGTTTTATCGTGCTTATAAAACACCCTTTATATTTTGTCTCATTTAGATTTTTTAATCTCTAGTGCTCATAGTTTTGCAGGTCTAGCCTTTATTGAAATTGCCAAACCTGTAGGAATCTTGTGTATCTTTTTCTTCTTGACCTTCAACGTGAGTCTTTCGCATCCTTCTTTCTTTGAATGTAGGCTAACCGCATTTTTTCTATACTTTTAAACGTATTTATATTTTTATGCCTGTATGTCAGACTAAAGGGTAGATACTGTTTTCTACTTCTTGTAGTTGATAATTAGTAAGATAATTGTTTTGTAGAAGAAAAAAAGTTATACGATTTCGAGATGATGAAAATAAGCAAAATATAAGAAATTGAAGTAATTTTTCTAAGAGAAACTTTAACCGTAATATGAATTATTAATAGTGTTTGTTATTCCTGCTTGCTTCATTTATCCATTTTATATTCTATATTTTTATTTCTTAAAATGTTACATTTTAACGTTCCCCTACAAATTCCTTTAAGTGGGTCACTAAAAATAGGATAATAGCTAAAAAAGTAATAACAATAAAGTCAGAAATGTGGAACATATCAGTAAAAGCAACAAAGAGCATTAAATCAAATGACAAAACCTTTGTTTAAAGCTGGCCCTGTTGTGAAACAAAAACATTAGTCTCCTGAATAAGACAGCGTATAAGTGTTTTAAGTGAATATCTGTGTGTTTGTGTTTTATGACATTGTGTGCAAAGAACTTAAACACCATATATACAGCACATATTTCAGTGTCTGCAACAATGCCACAACAATTTTAACCGATTTTAAATGCCAGTAGGAACATTTTAAAAATGATTGTATTTGTAGCTATTGCTTTGTTGAGTATTATTTAGTATTTTCATGAAATGTTTCAAAATAATATCGTTATGAACGTTCAATTTTTTTTAAAGAACTTTGTGTTGCAAATTTTTGCTATTTGGAAATTTTAGTTTTCTTCGAAAATAGTTTTCTACTGTTTTTCTGTTCTTTTATTAAACGTATTACCCAGATACTAAATTTTCAACATGGTTTGATGTAAATAATTTCTTTCATTATTTCCTCCATTTTATTTTGTTTTATTCCATTATCCTCTATTTATATTCCTCTGCTTTGTTTATAATATTACACTAATTAATTTTAACACATATTTTCACCCAGTGTGATTTTTATAGACAAAGTACAGCGAATGTAGACGGTGTCATTTTCAACACATAAAAATTTATTTTAGAAGCGTTTTTGTGCCCTCCACTACAGGAAAAAAATTTGTGCGATTCTTTGTTTAAATTCGAAAATATTAAAGTTTTGATCTCACAGACGTTTTTAAGAAGGATTAATATAATCAGCTCAGATTCTGTGGTAAAAAAGTAAAGAATTTGAAATGCATTTCGTAAATTTTATATGTATTAAAGATGTATTTGACGTAGTGATGGAAATGAAAATTTTTTCGAAATCAATATAATTTTTAATTAATATTTTTATGACAGAGTACTAATCACAACTTAGTTATTCTTTTAAACTGAAAACTTATAATAAATTATTTATTTAAAAAATATATATGAAATATATTTAATAAAATTAACATTGATATCGATTAATAATTTTTTCTTTGCTAAGGGTTTTTATGTTTTAAAATAAAATTGTTTTCTTAAATTTTAGAAACAAAACTGTCTATCGAAGTATTAAAAAAATAATATTAAAAAGAAATAATAAATTTGTGCCAACTTTATATTAAAGCTTGGCAACTTTTTCCGTTAAGAGATTCGATTTTTATATCGCCTTTCAAAAAAAAAAGAATTCATCTTAAAGTTGCTTTTCTTATGTTTGTGCCTGTAGAATCCAAAGATGTTTCTTACAAAATTGTCCCGTTTTTAAAACAGTTCATAATTTTAAAAATTAAACGGTGTCCACATACGACATACATGTTTTTTTACGTGTATTAGGAATCATAAAGACTGACAGTTTAAAAATGAAAAAAAAAACTGCTCCCAGTAGCACAAAGTTATACAAAAATAAATCCAAAAATTAAAGGGTGTCTCCACAGGTGACGTAGGTTGACTTATATGGGCCTATATTTTGAACGGTCATATTAAAACACAACAATTAGACAGAATTGTCTTTTGAAATATGAAATATAAATAATTAGAAATATAAATTAAAAGGTGTTGAAAAAGTTTATGTAATTTGATGTATATGATTAAACTGTTGAACAGTTTTAGACAGACGATTGAAATTTACAAAGAACAACAAGTATAAAATTTGGACTCGGAAAAGAAAGGTTGTCCCAGTAGTTACTGTAATCTAATGTATGTGGCTAAATTTTTGAACCGTTATAGACAGGCGTGTGTAAAAATACATATATCTAAAAATTAAGTTGTCTTCCTTATTTATTTTACCAGCCACTGTTGTTTTACTAGATTTACTTCTACTTTTTCTACGTTTAAGTATGTCTATGTTTTTGTATGACTAACATTACATACAACATAAACTATAATTTATATTACTTTGTGTGTCGCTCCCACTTGCTGTGAAAGATGACTAAAATCAAAATGTTATAAAAACTATTGGCGCATGATTTATGCATAAAAGTTAAAACTTAACTGTGGCTGCTTAACAATAGTGTGACATTTATTTCAAATGCAATCATACTTTTACAGGAACATACACATGCTACAATGTTAGCGCACTTAACCAAAGTAAAACAATCTGACTGAAAAAAGGAAAATTCAGACATAATAGCGGCATTCTTATACTACATCAGGGATGGAAAATGTTTTTGTTTTGTTAATTTTACGACCTCAGGGTACACAATCACAATTTGGTATTTTCTTCACTAACTAAAAATATACAAAAGATTATTTTTTAAAGAAAGCATATCGATAATTTACATCTAGAACGTCATAACTCAAAAAATTCATTTCGAGATAATCGCATTATAGTTTTTGACTCGTTCTCACCATCGAAGAATATATTTGCTTAAGTTCCCACTTTAATTAGTAAAATGAAAACTCTCATTTATTATATATAAAAGGGGAGGTATTGGAAAAACTATGTGGGATGTTTGAATTAGGACATTATTGCTGTAAAAATATATCCGATACTATGTCGAAAATTAAAATGTGTCCTTATTTTTGAAAAAGAAAAACGGAGTTTTACTTGATAAAATTTTTCATGAACACAGCCATAACTCCAAAAAATACATTATATGCAATAATTCGATACATTTTAAAAAGAGCACTTTTTCATATATACAGTCAAAAATGATATGATTTTCTCGAAGTTTACTCCACAACTCAAATATGTCATTCTTATTGACAAACAAGTTTACCAAACATGAAATTAAATAATGACTTATTCTCTTCAAACATAGAAAGTACAAAAGATGTAAAGATGAAACTTTTACACAATATAGAGCATGAAATGGCGAATATTAAAATTTAAAAATTTATCACACACGCGATACCTCTTATGACCTTGGCTGCTCGTATAAAATATATTAATAGAAGTTAACAGTTACTTGGATTTAAGCAATTTTATTTTTAAATTCATTCATAACAACTAAAGCTCTATACTGCTTAAAAGCTGCATCGAAAGATAATTTTTCGTCAGGAAATATTTTTATTAAGATAAAAAAAATTTGGCGTTTCGAACCAAATATTTGATGGAGATTATTAATTGTGTTACCTTCTTCGGAAAGGGATAGTGTAGAGAATATAGGTGGTTAAGAAGAGTGATAGACAGAATGATTTATTTTCTTTTCGCAACATTGTAATTGTACGTTATGTTTATGGCTGGTTTACTCATCCAGTCCAATGAATGAAAAACAGCTTAGTAGCCAACGTACTAACCATCTAAGCTATAGCACCCTTTGTGATAGTGTGCAATTGCCTAAAGCATCTTTGGGCATAAAGTTACCAAAAAATTTTCTAAATAGAAATGCATTTCTTTAGTTGAAAAAAAATTTATAATTTATTATAATTTAATAATTCTGCAAGGAAATGAAGACGATTTAAAAAAATATTGTCATATTAAAATTAGAATTCGGACATTTAGGTTACGAGTATCAAATGAGGCAAGAGAATAATAAGGTGCTTTTAATATTAAAAAGTATAAAAAAATATATTCGAATCGAACTTTCCATCACTGGTGCACATATTTAAGTACACATTCAGTCAAATATTATCCAACATTAAATGCTTTATTATAACATTGTGGTACAATTTCAAATATCAAATATTTATGTACTTATGTGTATGTCTCTTTGTATGTATGGATGTATATTTTATAGTACACGTATGAGTGCATATGCGTGTATTTGTTATAATTGTATTGCATACATAGTAAATCAAAATAAATGACTTTATACATTATGTATTGCACTCTTTTAAACCTAAAAAAATAAAAATTAAAAAGAAAATCTTCGTTTGTATTAAAAAAATTTTTAAAAAATTATAAAAAACAAATAAAACAGCCAAAAAGACGGAAAAAGGTCATACGGAAGCTTATGAAAAGGTTCTATTTTCTTTATGATAAATTATAAACTAGATCACTGTGCTAAAATCAATTTTACGAGTTTGTTAAACAAAAATAAAACTAAAAGTTAAGTTTCGCTTTTATCAAAGAGTGAAAGAAATATCAAAGAGTGAAAGAAAGCGATGAAAAGAAAGAAAATCTAGCGTTTTTTTTTCAACTATTGCTTATTTCGTGAACGGTAACACTTAGCTCATCTCTTATTTGACAGATAATTAGTTTTATCCTTTCGCTAAATGCTTGAACAACGCTGGGAAATATTGCGACATTACTTTGAAAATCATGGCAATGTTGCAGAATGTGTGCGAAAATTGCGCACGGATTTTGGAAGAAGAGAAACACCGTCAGCTCCGTATGTTCGTTATCTTGTGAACAAAAGTGAAAGAAACTGACATTCTCATCGATTAACCAAAGCGTGAAAAGCCAAAAACAGTGCGTACACCCGAAAATATTGCTGCTGTGGAAGAAGGTGTGCGTAAAGCACAATCAACATCAAATAACCGTGTTTCTCAACAATTGAACATTTCGGAGTCATCATTGAGACGAATTTTGCATAAAGTCCTTGGTATGACGCCATACAAAGCCCAATTGGTTCACGAGTAGAAGCCAACTGACCATCCAATCTGTTTTCGCTTCGAAGTTAAACAAAAAAAAGTTATTTAGCGGACGCTTTATTAAGCAAGCGAAACTTAGATTCTGTTATGATATCGTACATCGCAAACGTTAAATTAGATGGTTTTTATTGGGATATTGATTTGTTAATTAACCGGTACGACAACTGAAGAAAATTTTAAATTAATAATTTAATTGTTTTATGATTTTATGTATTTGAAACCAATTAAAATTCCTAAACTAAAACTAAACTAGAAATATTACGAATGTAAAAAAACGAGTGGAATATAGACTGATTTATAACTGCTGAAAAAAAAAAATTATTTTTAAAAATAATATGTTTTTCAGGCTAATTTTAAAAATTAAAGAAAGAAAAGTTTTCGTAATGGTATTCACTTTTTGAAACATGCACGGCGGCTATTTAAGAAAAATACACTTTTTTCTTGCCACTAAAGGCAACATTGGGAATTGAACTTCTAATCTCTTTTTTTACAAACCAAGGCTGCACAACAATTATTGACTTATTTACTATTTATTTTTATTTATTTATTTATTTATTTATTTATAAAATTTGAGTTTTCTAGCACAACAAGACATAATCTTATAAATGAGAGTGCTAGTGATCGAGCAGAAAAAAAAACATACTTAGAATACAAATTTAAAAATAATATAATTAATTGTTTATAAATTGTCAATAAGTTTTATAATAAAGAAAATTGATTTGTAACAAGATTATAAAGTAAGCTAAAACAATAAGGAAATACAATTAAGATAGTTAAAAGATGTGCTAAGAGTCGAATTGTCAAAAAGTGTTAAAAAAAAGATTAAAAGATTAGTCAGTTTTTGTTACCAAATATTTTTGTTTAAACAATATTTTACACATGGCACTTTGTGACAACAGGACCTAGCTTGACATTTACTCAAAAATAAAAGTGGTGTAGTTATTTAAATATTTTAAGGATGAAAACAAAAATATAAATATTTATGATTAATCAAAAAGAAAAGAAAAAGGTCACATTAACATTTTTAAAACTTTATGCAAATAGTTTACACAGCTCCCTTTTAAAAGTAATTGCGTTGCTTATTTTCTGTATAGAATTAGGTAGAGTATTCCAAAGACTGACGGTATAAATCAAAAACTGTCGTTGTTATAATAAACTTTTATATTTTTGTTGAATTATTCTCTTTCCACGGTTAGACCTGGTAAAAGCAATCCTATTATAAATGTAAGGCGGTTGCTGCGATGTGATGATTTTGTGCAAAAAAATTAAACATCTAAGTTTAAGAAGATTAACAAATTCCATCTGGAAGATTTGGTAGGAATAAAATGATATGTGGTCACGGCGACTTTTCTGGAAAACATATCTTGCGATGTTATTATATGTAACGATTAATCTACGTAGGTCATCGCTTTCACAATTCGCAAATAGCTCGCATCCATACAAAAGCGTTGGTATTAGAAAAGTCTTTGCCAATAACATTCGAATAGCAAAGGGAGTAGAACCTTGAACAGCCCATAGATTGCGTAGCATTCCGTATACTTTGCCTACGATGACTTTTATATGGTTGGACCAGCTAAGTTTGTTGTTAAATGTAACTCCTAGATTAATCGCAGAATCAACAGAAACTATGCAGTCACCATTTATTTTTATTTCAAATTTGTGAGGGATTCTTGCAAATCTAGAAAGGAACAAACATTTAGACTTTGACGGATTAATGCACAAGCCATTAGCCCTAGCCCAAATGCTAACTTTGTTAAGATCTTGATTTATATTGCTTACACATGTTGCAACATCATTTATAGTGGAGCTGTTGTAGATTTGAACATCATCTGCATACAAGTGCATTTTACTACCAGCCAGAGTGTCAGGTAAATCATTTATATATAAACAAAATAAGAGAGGACCAAGAATAGAGCCTTGTGGTACACCTCTGGCGACATTAAGCGCTTTAGAGTTAACACCATTATAATGCACCTGTTGAAATCTATAGCTTAAGTAAGAGCAAATCAAATTACATGCTGTGTCCGAGAAATTAAACAGTTTCCAAAGTTTTATAATAAGAATTTGATGATCCACAGTGTCAAACGCTTTGCTATGATCTAAAAGGACTAAAAAAACAATCATGTTATCGTCGAGTTTTGATCGAATATCTTCTACAACGTCAATTAATGCTGTTATGCAGCTTCTGTTCTTAATGAATCCCGATTGCACATCAGATATCAAGTTGTTTTTAGCTAAATATTTACATATTTGTTTACTCATTATTTTCTCAATAACTTTAGATAAATATGGCAAGATAGCGATTGGTCGAAATTCATTGTTCGCCTTTGGAATAGGTATGATTTTTGACAATTTCCATTTTTCTGGATATCTCGACTTCGTAAGAACCGTGTTAAAGAGATGAGTAAGGTAAGGCAACAACCTAGGAACTAAAATCTTTAAAAAAATGGGACATAAGTCATCCATACCAATGGCATTTGACTTTACTGCTGTAAGGCAAGCATAAACTTCCAGCTGGTCTACACAATGAAAACTAAATGGGTTTGATATTGGAACGTAATTTAGGTTATCATAAATGTTACTGTCTGGTGGTGATATATTTATATTTAAAAAATTATTATTAAGTTGATCGGCGTCAGTATCATGGTGATGTGGAGGAACATTTTTCTGTCCAATTCCTATTTTACGAATTTCCCTCCATTTAGATTTGCTATCCATTGCGGACGAAAACCTTCGCTGATAAAACAGTGTCTTTGCAACTTTAATACGGGTAGTTACTTCTCTACGAGCAGCCTGATGCACAGCCTTAAGATCATCCGATTTGAATCTCTTCCACCGCAAGTAAGCGTCATCACGCTTTTTAATCAAACGTTTTATGTTAGAAGTAAACCAAGGCTGTTCATTGGCTTTTGTAAGTTTAGTTTTAATAGGAACACAAGAAACAAACAAATTATTAACATTGTTTTGAATAAAGTCCACTTGTTCGTCAACACTTTCGATTGAATAAATTTGTTCCCAACGTATACTTTCAAAAAAACGATTGAGCGATATATAATCAACGTTACGGAAATCCCGATATGAAATGTAGGTATTTTGATTAGCTACTGGCAAATCGTAAGTTAAAAAAAGAATATCATGCTTTGAAAAGGCAGATGCAGATAGCTGGTCATAGAGAAGTACTTTAGATTTTTGATTCACAAATACAATGTCAATTAAGCTATTTGAAGTCGAATGGAAATGAGTGGGCATAGAAGTGTTTACAGGGCTTAGATCAAGAGCCTGCATTAGTCCGACTAGTTTGTTTCCATTTAATAAATTATTATTAAAGTCACCAACGATGATAATATCATCATATTGAATAGAAACGTTTTCAAGAGTGCTAATAAAAGGATCGAAATTTATGTTGTTGTTGGCTCTATATACACTTCCTAAAAGCATTTTTCTTCTGTTTGAAGTAAAGATCTCGAGAAACAGATATTCAATATCACTACTGTGGTCAGATTGCAGTATCTGCTTACATCGGATGCCATTACGAACGTAGACTGCGACTCCACCGCCCCGAGACCTCGTTTCAATTTCATTAATTAAAATTCTTCTGTCAGATCGAAATAGTCTGAAACCAGACAGATCAAATATCGAGTCTGAAACTCCAACCGGAAACCAGGTTTCGGACACACATATAATATCTATCCCTGATGCAGCAAACAGGTATCTAAATTCGTCCATTTTATTGTTTAAACTTTGCGCATTTAAGTGAACAATTTTTAAACCACTTTTCTGTTTAGAAATAATTCTTATCATGTTATATACGCAGTCTTTGGAGCGATGTTTACCTGAATAAAACATTATCAAACTGTGAAATTTCAACGCAATTAAACAAGCAAAATAAAGAAGTATTAAAAAGGAAGTTATGCATAATAGATAGTGTAATAAAATTGTGCAAATATACCAGATTTATGACCAAATTTGTTAAAGGACAAGCAGGGGAAAAAACTATTTTATTGACTTTAGTTGTTAGTTTAATAATTAGAAAAGTTTTAAGTTGGTAGATGGTCACGGCTATTTTCGACGATATCCATACTAGTATCACATGGAAATAAATCACACAGATGTTTAATATCATCAATTTGCAATATTCCATCATCAGCAGTCCTTTTAATGTAAACAAGGCCACGCAAAGTAAAAGTACTATGAATGAGTCTTTTCTTTTTAAGCCTAACAGCAGTTCGAAAAATTTGACACTAAAAAATAAAAATACATTACTGAGGAAAAATATATCCATATGACCATTTCCCTTCTGCTAGTATTTTGTAAATAGAATTCAAGACTCTTATGTCTTAAACCAAATTGATTAAGTGAGAATAGTACTTAATAACCAAACCAAATAAAAAAAACACTGTTACCATTGAAAAAGCATTTTTAAGCTTATGCTGCATTCTATTTCGAAAACAAGTCCATCGTTTTATGTTGAATTCGTTGTTCAGAATACTTTTTCAAAATGATCATAAATAATTCTTGTGAACAACCGACTTCAAAACAGACAAACTTAAAATCATGTTTCTTTTATTGCTGACACAGTAAAACAAAATTTATTTAAATTTTAGACGTTTGTCTAATTCTGTTTGAAATATTGGCCATACACATCAAACTATACAAAACATTGTAGAAATCCTTAATTTATAACTTTAAGTATTTATACTTCTTATTAAGCGATGTAGTTGGCATCCTGTCTAATTTTCAAGTGGTTGTATATGAAGGTTCAAAATATATTGCTACATAGGTTAAACTACATCAGTTATGGGAACACCCTTTAATTTCCAAATTCAAATTGTATACTTCTTCTTATAGCAAATTTATCACTAATGGTTCCTTGTAAATTTTAAGTCAAATAAAATCATTTACATCAATTATAGGAACACTCTTTAATTTCCAAATATAAATTTTATATTCGTTGCTATAGCGGACATACCAATTTCAAGCGTCTGTCTACAACTGCACAAAAGAATGGCTATATACATCTAATTAAATTAACAACTCGGGCATCCTTTAAGTAAGTATTTTAAATATATATATTTGTTATTATAACCATCGTATTAATCGACATTCTGACCAATTTTCTAGCGCTAATTATGGGGACACCCTTTAATTTTTAGGTTTATTTTTGTATTATCTTTTGCTATGGGGACCTATAGTGATGCGCAGTGTTATTAAATTTTAAAGTGGTTTCCTTTATGGTTTGAAAACTTATGGACTGATTTTAAAATGGGACCAATCTGTAAACAAAGGCTTTGAAATAAAGAAAATCCGTTTAAAATGGTTTAAGTCCGTAAAAAACAGCATCCAGACGGATTGATAACCGCCTTCTTTTCTTTAGTCAGTAAAAAAGGTAAAAAAAACAAATAAGGATAACGACAGGGGCCATATAAAGTAATTTGTTATATAAAACTGTTAAATTAAAAGCAAACGAGCCAATGATGTTGTATTTAACTTAAAGTTCCGGAATGTACAAAAAATAATAAAGCACTAATCTTACTATCCCTGATAGACATGTTTATGAATCACACCCTCTTCTCTAGTAATAATAATAGCATATAGAAAAAGATAAAAGTTTCAGATAATAATACTAAAGAAATAGTGTTCCTAAAGCGATTATTATTTCAAATCGACATTTGTTACTTTCAATTTATTGCTTATTTAGGTTTTTTGTCAAATCATCTACGGAAATCGGAAATTATTTTATAAATTGCCATTCTCCAAAGCAAACAATTTTACTCCAAGTAAGATTTTAAATCCCCACGTTTAGCGAGAAATCGCAACAACTGACATCAATGATTCAAACATGAGTTTGTTTTAAAAGCAAAACCACCATTTTGATAAATCTTTATTTCGTAAATATGTGGCTCTGGTAAGTATTATCTTAAGATATCTTTCCTGTTTACACCAGAACCAATAAACACGCATTCATCGAACTCCAAATAACCTCGTTACTCTGTTGAGGTTCGAGAACTAATGATATCTTGTGTATCCACCACAACACTCTGTCACAATTATTCCTCTCCCCGAGGGTACTAAGAGTCTGGCTGAGCTAACCTAGGTTCAGACAAGGTGCTTTCGCGGTAAAGGGGAAAACAATCCACGGTGTGCAGGCGCCAGAATCTGGGATGGGTTCTTGTAGAAGGACTTAACAGTGTCCTTAGCTATAGTGGAACCACGGAACCGGTAGCCCATACAGAGATCCACCCATCTCTATAGCCGATTGCGCCACACATAATTGCCATAGATCCTGCTATCATAATAGAGAATATTAAGCTAAGAAGTTTTTTGTTTCATTCACAATCATCATGGTGCGTTTTGGTTAGACTGTAGTAAAAGAATAGGAAAAAGACAAATAATTTATTTTATCTTTTATTTCATTTCATATTATTTATTTTCCAACTTAAACTATTTAAAGGCAAGACGAAACCTTTCATTGCACTATAAACAATTTAATATCACAATGATTCACAAACAGCTTGCACAAAATGGTTTCAAGAAAAAATTATATTAAATAAAATTGTTCGATTTTTGCTCAGTAACATTAATTTATTTCATGAATTGATTTATTTATAATTATATTTTATTTGTTACAAATAAACCGCTGTAGGAAGTTTCGAATTTCTGTAATTCAGAAACACACTTCTACTCTCACTCACAGGGCACATTGATAAAAACAAACCAAGCAAAAACGTTATTCCTTAATATTTTGTTGTATTGATGTCAGTAGCAACAACCATAAAAATTAATACTTATTTTTCTAGTACAGGATAACTCAAAAACATGTGTTATATTGAGACTGCCAAAAATAATTTACTTGGAATCGTAAATTTTATTTCATAATTGGAAAACAAAAGAAAATTTAGTTATTTTCTCGAAAATCTCGTATAGAATAAATTAATAGAGGGATGCGTACCAAATGGGGATACGAATCGAGAGCATGGGATTTAAGATATAAATAGAGAAAAATTAAACCGTACACAGGATGGCAATTTTTTTTATTTAAATATTTTGAAAAATTGCCATCTTGTAACAAATTTTCTTTATGTAATAAATAACTCCATGTTGTTTAAAAAATTTATGAATTTCTGATAAAATACTACCCAAAGCGAATCAATTGCCAGGTGGCAGCGTAGGCTAATTCATAATTTTTTGCTGATAATCATTGCTTTCAATCTGTATATTTAAAAAATCTGGCAACCAACACTGCCACCTGGTAATTGAGTTGCCTTGATTTAAACTTTTGAGTGCAACTTATCTTAGAGGATTTGGATTTTTAATTAAAAATTTTTTAGTTTAATTTATGTTTTTTTACTTTTATCTTTAGTTTTGTTTTGCTGTGATGACGCTTTTTGGCATGAGTACTATTTTTATTTAATTTTTAATTTATTCGTAAACTACAATTTTGGTGATTTTCTGTTTTAATGTTTATGTGTTTAATGATGGCAATATGATTTTGTTGAAATTTGAAGTTATATATAGACAAATTTTTTAATTTTGTTTAAGTTTTATTATAAAAAGAGGTTTTTGGGGTAATTTGCAAATATTCCATATTTTGTTTATTTGCGATTTTTTGCACTTTTATTTTCCAAAATCACTTTTTAAACTGTAATACAAAATGTTAATTTACACTTATAGCAGATAACTCTGCTTTTTCTTCGACTTAACGCTTTTTAATAGTCGTATATTGCATTTGATCGGTATTTTAGTTTTCGGTTTTGGTAAAATTTTATCTTAAAAACGTGATGAAAAATGCAAGAAGTTTCTACCAATATCCTCGTCGCTTATCGAAGAGGTTACGGTTCTCCCTCAAATTAAACTCAGCATAAAAAAGCCGTTTAACAGAGCTCTTTGGGTGCTTTCAATTACAAGTATACATCAATTATAAGTGTCTTTGATGCCACTTTAGCTACCCTGCTCAGTACACACTTTACTTCTATACGCAAGCAACTTTTCAGTTCGACGTTTTCTTAGTGCTGCCATACTGCCAGCAAGTGCAATTTCTAAGTATATGCGAGTTAAAACGTCAGGAGTTTTCTGATATGGAAGGATTTGGAAGCTTTTTAAAATAGTAAAAAGATTTGATAGGGTAGGTTTTGCAATTAAGTTAAAAGAATAACTTTACATTTTTATAAGTCCTATTGCTATGGGCAAAATATTAATTTTTAATATTTGAGAAGGAAACCCTGTAAGAAGAAAGTAAATAATTGTAGGCGAGTTCTAAAAAATATTTAATTCAAATTTATTGAAATTCTTAAGAAAATTGTTGGGAGTAAAATTAGTTATATATATATTTTTATATATTTTTTTGTTGAAAAGAAGGCATAATAAAAATTAAAATTAAAATAAAATTTTTATTGAAAGCTCGTTTACTGTCGACACAGCTTTGATTTAAAAAAATATAATTTCTTGATAAATAACACCATTTATTTTAATACCATTTATTAAACAAAATTCTTCTATTGTATTTTATATATTTCATGGTGTTGCTATCGAATAGTACAAATTGGAAATCTGTAATAGCACAGTCAACAACAACAGCAACGGTTTTGTGTACGACCACAACCATCTTATTATATTCTCATGGTGGAAAGCATATAGAAGAATAAATACCTGCGTCCTTTTGTCGTAATTCATTTTTGTCACATTCACAATTTTTATTGCACCCATCTCAGTACTCACTCACCCAGCCGCAGCCATACATGCAACACAATGTACTGTACTGCGACATGTTTTTGATGCTTGTATTCACATACATACATACTATTTTGAAATACCAACTCATGTTTGCAAAAATATAAATAAAAAGGTAAAAATGTATATTTTCTTGACTGAGTTTCGATGTTTACCGAGTTTCGTTTAATAACTTAAGCATCAATAACGAAAATTAAAAATAAAATTATGATTGCATTAATTTTTCCCTTTTTTCAGGTGAAAAAGTAATTCGCTGGTTTTTTTTTCTGTAAAGATTTATTCCATATTTGCACAGTGGAACTAAAACATAAATCTTTAATCAAAATTGAAGACCACATTAAATTTGGATTTTTTTTTATTTAAAATCTAAACATTTTATTTTCTCGAAGTTTTTACGAGAAAATTGCAATTTAAAAAATAAACAAACCTGCAACAACAAAAATTGTTTCCTTAAGAACTTCAAAGTTTATGTAAAATAATTTAAAAAAAAATGGCTTCACGTTTATTATAATATTTAAGTTTATTAAATTTATTTTATTATTTGTTAATTTCGAAGACACTAAAAGAATTTAATGCAACATCTGCTTGAAATTGTGTACATTGTCAACATCAAATAATTAATAAGACTATTTATTATAATCAGACGAAGTCCTCACACAACCTAAAATTTTTTGTTGTTCTAACTAACCGTTTATCGACTAAAATCTTAACTTTGTTCATTCGATGAGTTCGAATAACATAAATTGAACTGTTTGACCGACTCAATTCGTCTGAATTGTTGCTTGTTTTTAATGTTTGTGTCTGTAGAACTCAGTTGAACCGATTTTGAAATTTTTTAAAATTAATTTTAAATTTTTTCCCCACCAGGATTTGAACCATCGATTTTGTAAATTAATGAAAATTGACTAGGCACCGCGTATTTACATTCATACTTAAGTCATAACAGTCAATATGATACTGAAACAGCGTCTATAATGTTACGATGTACATAACATAAGGTAGATAGATGCAAAGAATGCTGATGAAGGATGTGGCGGTCCAGAAAATGCTGCATTTCATTTTGCTAGCGTTTTCTTTGGAAAACGTCCGTATACATTTGTAAATAATTTTTCTTTCTAAAAATGTTTAGAAATTAAATTAAAAAAGTCAATTTTGATTAATATTTTGTAATTTCATGAATTATGCTTATCTGTCCTGTTTTAAAAACAGTTCATAATCTTAAAAATTAATGGGTGTCCCCATATAACATACATGTTTTTAATTGTATTCTGAACCGCAAAATAGCAACAAGGAATATAAAAATAAACGTAAATATTACAGGGTGTAGTTAATGTAATTTAATGCATGTTTCAAACTTTAGAGCCGTTATAAGTAGACAGCTAAAATCTGTTTCGAAGTCACTATGTCATAATGCACAAGATTAAAAAAGTTTAAACAAATTTTCCAAGTATGTAACACGTAGACCTCCTCGAATTTCATCTGTTTAAATTTCTATTTAAGTTCATAGCAAGTATCTAAGCAAGCTCTATAATACTTTAGTTATTCCAAAAATTCGAAAATTCTGATTTAAAAATTTTGCATGCATATTTTGGGAGTTGTGCATTTCGATTTACATATGCATATAAAAACAAAAAATTTTTATTTTATTTACATATGTATTTATTTTTTTGTTTAATTTTTTTTTTTGCGTCAAATGAAAGAATTTTTTGTAAGATTGTCATAATTTCTAGAAATCCGGAGTTTTGAAAGAAATTGCTGTTGTTTAAATTGAACCAACCGTTTATGAGTTATTTGTTTATTTCCAAAATATTTTGTTTGCTAATCTATTGCATAATAGTGATGCAATAGATCAGAAAACAATAAATGAAAAATTTTATTTCAATTTCTCCTTTAAGGTCTAAGATACTATTAATTAACAAATTTGTTAAAAGAATCGTATTGTAGAAAAACGAAGACTACAATTACGCCCGTACTTACGGTATTAAAGAAATAAATTCATCAAAAAATGCACAAATAAATTTAACTTCAGATTATTTTCTCTTTTTAAACCTAATGGTTCTTTATTGCTTCTTTTTATCTAACCAATGTAAACGAAAATATACTTCAAATAAATTTATGAACAATTTTGTTGCCCTAACTGAGTTACAGTCGTCGTATTTACCCAAAGATTTTCAGATGACGACCCTGCAGAAATTAGTAGAGTACATGATCCGTTTTAAGTAAAAAGGAGTAGTTACAACATGGTCCGATGTAATGCAAACATGGACTATGCTGAATAAAAAAAAATATTTGGCAATACTCGCAACACAAAAAAATACAACTATGGTAATACTGTTATGCCATATTTTGTTTTTTGAAAAGTCGAATGATTAAAAGTGAAAAATTTTGTTCTGTTATAAGTTAAAGTTCAATAATATAGAAATAAATTGAAGTGCAGTGCGCGTCATCGAAGAAGAATTCTTAAAAAGAAAACGATTATTATTTAAATAAATTAATAAACGCAAATGCGTTCAACGAGTGCAAAAAAGAAGAATTAGATTCTATTGCAACAAAATCTAGAGGTGGAGACGATTCTTTGAAGTTAGAGGATTCCCCTGTAGATTTAAATAACTTAAACTACCAACGACACTTCCGGTTCATATGTGCAAACAAGAAGTCAACTCAGTAAATAAATTCAAGTTCTTTGCCTTAAGTTTTAACAAAACATTAACTAAAAATATCCATTGCCTTATTAGTATACACTAAGTATGACATGTTTAAATGTTTATTATTATTAGTAGCCGCGTTTTTACTTAAATGTTTTTATTGGATAGTATAAATTTTTCTGAATTTCATTTTTTTATGTAGACTTTTGGGTAAACGAAGGACGTCCAGTTAAATCTGTACAAATTTTAGAGTAAACTACGTTTAAAACTCTTATAACTAATGTTTGGAATTAATTGGTTTATTGGAACCTACACCAAAAATAGATTAAAAATTCGAAATGAATACAATTGTTATGTTTGCAATTATTTTTTTTTTTATAACAAAAGATTCATATGCGTTTAATTTGTTTGATATTACTTGTTTTTGTTTATCATAGTTTTTTAATTAATGAAAAAATATGTATAAAAAAATTTTTGTGATTACATTTCTTTTGATTTTTTTGCAAAAACATTTTTTGGGGTACTCTAGGAAATTTTACCAAAGGCCAGTTTTGAATGTAGTCTCTTGTGGTGTTCCATGGAGTATTCACATCGGAGTTATTTAAAAACTAGTCCTTTTTTATATTCCGCGGGGTAATAGTAAAAATGGTTTCCAAACTAGTTTTCTGTGGTAATCCATGGAGTAGTGACATGAAGTAATTTCAAGACTAACCCTGTGTTAATAATTTGCGGAGTAGTTACTTGGACTAGTTTTTGGGTTACTCTGACGTAATGTTCTTTTGGATTACATGGTCCTCTCCTAGGACATTGTAACGTAAAATGAAGCATGTTTTCCCCATATATTTGGATTACTTTTGGACTAGTTCTGGTCCCTTTTGGAGTACTTTTTACACGCGTGTAAGGTGTAGTCCCGATTTCTGCAGGGGAATTCGTAGTTATATCCTAAAGTTGACCACGAATATTCGCAAATGTGTTCATAGCATTCAATGATAGAATTCAAGTTCGTAAGATATTAAAAAAAAAACTATTTTCGTATTTTTAACTAATTGATCCCATTGCAGCTTAAGAACACGAACAAAACAAAAAAAAGCATTGAGCCATATTTCATTATATTTATTTTGGTATTGACATGTTTCATAAATACTTCTTTCGTACTTTCATATTTTCTTTCTTTCCTTCGATTCTGTCGTTTATTTAATGCGCTTCAGACACAATCTTGCAGTTGCCAACGGCGAGCTTTTTTAATACCCAGAGTTCTTTTGATACTTCTTTTTTTTATTGTAAACTTACAAAAAGGCAGAATGTTAAACACTCATAGTAGTCTGTGACAGTTAAAATAAGTTTTTTGCGGTAGTACCGCTAATGCAGTCAACCCTCACTTTGTGCTTCATGCATTTTTAGGAGAAGCAATACCTGTATATACAGCGTGCGCCAACTAGGGATTTTCTCTTCATTAAGGGGATTTTTAACTGTTTAGGGAAGGTTTCGGGGGTAAACATATGTTAGGTGAAAATTTAGAGCTTTTTGGGGGAGATTTTTGAGTAGTTGCTTTTTTGCTGTTATTTGTTTTTAGATTGGCTGGCGTCAGTTCAAGTGTCGTACAATGTGAATTGTTTAAGTCTTAATGCATAATGTTGGCCCACAAGAAAGAAAATTGGAATTGTTTCTTAAAGTGGTGAACTTACTTTGCCCACGCAAAGAAAAACAATGGTTGAGGTAACCATATCCTAAGAGGAGTTTGTATTTTATGGTTGTCAACAAAACATAGTATTGTTACATTTAATAATAATATACCTATTCTTGCAACCATTTTGTTGTCTAGCATAACAATAACATGGTAAAACCAAAAAATAATTATGTTTAAATATAAACATTAAATAGCTAAATTAAAATATAATAATGTAGATGAAAATGTCATGTTATATAATTGAAATATAATATAGTATCGTAATTCCTGATATATGTAATAGACTTAGTTATTTATTGTTCAATTTAATATTAATTTGTCACATAACAATTAAAAATTTATTATATATGAGTTATTATTAAAAGGCCTTGACATATATAAGAAATATTTAGACAAAAAATATAATTTATAAGCGCAAACAACGACATCATAAATAAATTCATAAATTCCTACGTGAACATCCATTTATGGAGTAAACATTATATTCTTGTATTGAAGTTATTATACAGTACGTAATGGAAATTCGGAACTGACTCTATATTAATCCAAAACTTCTAACACGTTAATCTGGCATCTGCGGCGATATATTTTGTTACATAATAGCAATTATTATTGATGTATAATATAATAGCTTTAAATGAAAAATATGTAAATGGTTTCACAATTGTGCTTAAAATACAAAAAAAAAATTTATATGCTAACATACATATACATAAATATATTTTAAATATTTTTTGATTAGTTTGCTGAATTTTTTTTAATTTTTATGAAATTTGAATTGAAAGATTTAATGAAATAAAAAAATAACAATAAAAAAATATTAAAAAATAACGAAAAAAAAATAAATTAGTATAAAAAGATTCCAAGGCGAATTGAATACTAGGTAATCGCATGAGGACAAAAACAAAAAACGCATGTATTTTGTTTGTGTAAATTTACTTGTACTTGTCAGTCAGAAAATAAAAACAAATTTATTAAAAAGTGTTTGTATATATGGAACAAATCTAGTTTACGGACGCAGCTTTAAATTAAAAAATAGGTTGCCTACGGGGTGTAGAATTTAATTTTAAGCAGAAAATGTTAAGTGACAAATTTGAGGCTGACCCTTAGTTTTCGAGTTACGGGCCTCCAAAGTTTGTATGTACAGTATGGAATATATGGAGTATTTTTTGGTAGAATAAGACAATATGGATATAATTGGAAAGCTAATTTCAATATCTATTTAAAAGGAAAATAGTAAAATAAAAAGTATTTTATATGAGTTTTTTGGGCAGCACTTAGTTTAAGCTTCGGTTACTAAAGACTTTCTGCGTAGCCGGCCTCCGGGCGCAAGAATTTTCTCCTCTATGGTATGACCAACACCCGCTTCGCTTTCTAAAGATTTTCTGCGTAGCTGGCCTTCGACCGGGCGCAAAAGTTTTCTCCTCTATGGTATGAACAACACCGGCTTCGCTTGCTAAAGATTTTTTATCTCTTTTCGTATTGTATTGTCACTAAACTTTATTTATTTAATATATATATTTTTTGGCCGTTATCTGTTTTTATTGCATTTTTTTTACTATTTTCCTTTTCAATTGAAAAGATATTGAAATTACCTTTCCAATGATACCCATATTGTCTTATTTCACCAAAAAAATACTCGATATATTCCATATTGTACATACAAACTTTGGAGGCACTTAACTCGGAAACTAAGGGTCAACCCCAAATTTGTCGCTTTACATTTTTTGCTTAAAATTAAATTTTACACCCCGTAGAAATTTTTTTTTTAATTTTTAAGCTGCGTCCGTAAACTAGATTTAAGGCGTATATATTTGTACACTGTGGTGTCCAATGAAATGAAAAATATGGAGGTAAGTTGTTTATTATCACTGACATGTTAAAAATATACGCGCCGCTGCAGAAAAATTTATTCCACAAATGCTACTCCATTTCACTTTTCTTTTAGTGTCCTTTGGCATATCGAACAAAGTTCCACACCCGCGTTCGTACTTTTTCTTGCCAACCGTACAATAACACATTTTTAAAAATCTATATTTTGTTTAAAATGTTTTTAATATGCAAATGTTTTATAAAGAAACGCTTTCTTTTTTAGTAAGTTTTTTGTTCTTTTTTTTATATTCTTACAGCACTTTTTGGCACACACACTTTTCACTTTTTAAACAACGTTTTTTTGCACATTCACGTTTTTTCAAATTAATTATTCAATTTTATTTTCAAGTTCATTATTTTTTATTTTTTTTAGATGGCGCGTCACGAAAATGTAAATAAATTTTGACGTTAGCTCGGAGAAATGTGTAAAGCGAATTCGATCACCTGCGCTACTAGTTTTACCTAGTATTTAATTTGCCTTGAAAGATTCCATATAATAAATTTTTTCTTGTTAAAGTATTTGTGTGTGCACGTTTCATTAAATCTTTCAATTAAATATGAATGGTTTACGATGGCAACCCTTAAGTAGCAAAATGAAATAAAAAATTAAAATAGTTACTCTATGGTTATGCTCCAGACTCTTTAGGTTTATCGAAAAATATGGCTCTTAAAAGATTTGCTTCTCAAGAAAGAAGATTTGCTCGCGACAACGATTTGAAGAAGCAATACGTGGCTTTCATGGAAGAGTATGAAAAATGATGTCACATCAGTTTAGTTCGCAACCCACGGTTACATGAGCCCCATTATTTCATCCCTCACCATTGTGTCTTCAAGCTCAATAGCACTTTAACAAAGTTAAGAGTTGTCTTTGACGCTTCATGTACAACATCGTCCTATAAATCGCTTAATGATATTTTAATGATTGGCCAAACAATATAGGATGAGTTGTACAACATACTGCTTCGTTTTCGTCTCTATCGTTTCGCAATCACGGCTGATATTGTTAAAATGTACCGTCAGGTTCTTATCGCTCCATGTGACAAAAAGTTTCAATATATTTTGTGGAGAAATTCTGAAGAAGAGGAAGTTCAAGTATACCAGCTCAATACTGTTACTAATGGAATGTCAGCTGCACCTTATCTCGCCGTTAGAAGTCTTCATTACCTCGCGGATCAATATTCAGAAGAATTTGAACTTGGCTCTAAAACCATCAAATCATCGTTTTATGTAGATGATTTTTGGGTGGCGCAGATACTTTGAAAGTACTAACTCAGATTAAAAATGAAGTAACTGAAGTGTTATCTCGAGGCTGTTTTCAGCTTGATAAGGTGCACTCAAACAATCAAAATTTTCGAAATGACTCAACTGTTAAAGATTTTAATATTGAAGAATCATCCATAACAAATGCTCTTGGTATCACTTGGGATCAAAATAAAGATATTTTTCTCTTTTCGTTTTCACCTAAGTCTCAATTGAATGACAAAATCACAAAACGATCAATTCTTTCGCTTTCATCATCGCTCTTTGATCCGCTTGGACTCTTGGCTCCGCTCATTATCAAAACAAAAATAATTATGCAGGAATTGTGGATTTTAAAAATTGGTTGGGATTAGTCTATTCCTCAAGAAATACATACAGCTTGGAAAAATTTTGTCTCAGATCTTCAACTGTTGTCTTTACTTAAAATTCCTCGCTATTGCCTTTCTGCCTCTGCTCAATCTATTCAACTTCATGGCTTTTGAGACTCATCAATTCGCGCTTGTGATTGTTGTTTTTACCTTCGTGTCATCGATTCTTTTCGAAATATTTCTGTTCGCCTTCTCACCGCAAAATCTAGAGTTGCTCCTACAAGACGAAAATCTTTGCCCAAATTAAAATTGTGTGGAGCTCAACTTCTTGCGAAGCTGTATTCAAAAATTAAAAGACTTTTCGTTTTCAAAAGTCCGGTGGTAATTCTCTGGACGGATTCGCAAATTGTTCTTCATTGGCTTAAGCAGCACTCATCAACTTTATCCGTTTTTGTTGGCAACGCAGTATCTGAAATTCAAGATCTAACGAATGGATGTATTTGGCGAAAAGCAGATATCGTTTCTCGCGGCTCAACAGTACAAGAACTTGCTTCATCTATCTGGTTCATTGGCCCTTCGTTTCTCTCTTCGAATTCGTCCCAATGGCCAGCTAATAAGTTTACAAAAGTTTCAAAAGACGCTCAAGACGAAATAAATAAGGAGAAACGTAAGACGGCACTGTTTCTAGAGGTTAAATCTAATTACATCTTAAAATCAATTGAAAAATACAGTTCATATTTGAAAATTATTCGTGTTGTTGCGTGGATGCTTCGTTTTTCACAAAAATATAAAACTAATCTTTAAAATACTGACTCTTTACAACCACAAGAACTCCAAGATGCCCTACTTCGCATAGTTTTCAACATAGATCAGCTCCTCAGTAGTTAAAGGTTAAAGATGACATAACACGAGCCGTAAAGAAAAAAGATCCGCAAGTCGGATTTTTCGCAAGAACTATTCTCTGAACAGATTTGCTAATAAACAAAATTTTCGCCTATGAAGTGAAACAAAGTCTGGCCTTATAGACTCTTATATTATTCACAAAGATCGTGAATGGGGCCAATATTTCTTATTAAGAATTTACTCTTTGACTAATATTCATTTGAGCTTAAAAATTTTATATAAAGATATTATTTAGTTTTCTTACTTAAAAGTAATAACTCAAATTTAAAACAAAATCGGTTTAATGGAGTCTTACTGCCTTAACTGAAAATATATACAAATATATATATCATTTCAGAAGAAATGAATGCACAAATCACGCGAACGCGAAAAATGTTCATTTCAATTTAAATTATTTCATCAGATTTCATTGCAAGTTACTTTAACTTTTGTATATTACCAAACCGCCAAACGAAACGAACGAATTATTTATGTTATAAGAAACCGAAAATAGTCGGTGGTAGAATAAAAATTATTCTGCAACAATTTAGGTCTAAATAGTTTATTCAACCAAATAAAAGTATAAAAAAAATTGTGCACTTGGAAGTGTTTCTAATAGTATTTATTTACTTATTTATTTATTTAGAGTTTTTGCACAATTTTTGGTTATTAAATCAATAATGATAAATTATGTTTCTTATTTGTTTTTATTTTCTGAAAAATCGGTATTATAATGAGCAACAAAAAATGCAGAATTCCTCCAGCCCTTACCACTCTTTCTGTATTCCCAGAAGTGATTAACTTTCATGGCTGTTGTTTTATTTCTAGAACAAAATGTTAGATAAGAGTTATTCAAAGTATATTCCTGAGTTAAAGATGCATGTTACAATACAATAGTCAAATACGCTTCATTTTACTTGTAATCATTTATAACCTAATGTTCTTTAGAAAACTATTTTTTATAAGTCATTAATGCTTTTTTACTTACCTTTTTACTTAAGCTAACGTATGTGCAGAAAGGAAATGATTTACAGTTTTAAAAGTTATCCAACAAACTGGACAATTTTTCTGTTGGACAAAAAAAGCTGATATTTTCGTTTGATTTCAACTTGTTCAAATAGAGAAGTTCTTATATATTCTCAAATTGAGAAAATTAAAACTATTCATTTTATTATTTTTTGGCGCAGCTTCAATTAAGTGGTTGGCCAGAAAAAAAAATAGACAAAAATGTAAAAGGCAGAGAACAAAAAATGTTACAAGATGAAAAAGTCAATTACGGTTTTATTTATTTTCCATTATATTTTAGTTACCATGTATTTACACAAATAATAACAATAAATTTAATATTTAGGATTATCGTTTTGTAATAAATTTTATTTTTAATTAAATTATCACATTTCTAAATACTATTACAAAGTATGAAAAAATTTGCGTGGAAGAAGTAAAGTATAATGCTGCCGTAGTTAACGTCGATTTATTTTGTGTAAAGTTGCGAAATGTATGCGTTTGTAATTTCAACAATATCTATTTCCGACCCCATAAAGTGTATATATTCTGACTTCTTATGAATAGCGAAGTCGATTGAGCAAAGTCCAAGTCACCAGTACCAAGGCACTGTATGCGCTAGAGAAAATTTAAATACGCTTATTGATCGAAAACTTTACTATTGAAAATCAGCAAGATCTGTCCATGTCCTTCGAGGCAGCGGGCAAACCACCACGACTGCCCCTAATTTTTTCATATCTTTTTTTTTCAACTTTTATTTGTTATTTTTTATGATAAAAGGTAATAAAACTTGGTAGCACTTACTAAGCGGATGGATGTTTTTTATGATAAAATATCATGACATTATGTTGGGGCAACTCCCCAAAACTTACAATTTCCGAAAAAAAGGTTTTTATTTGAGTAGAAAAACTTTATGGTAGGAAGGAATTTTTTATGCAGATTTTTATTTGAACTATTCAATGGAATTCTGCAGTATGGTACATGTTATAAATATATGGTGAAATGTGTATAAAATTTTGCATAGCCGAGTATAGCACTCATACTTGTTTCAATACGACTTGTCATGCTACAGTTTGAAAAAACATGTGGAACAGAGAACTGCAAGAGTGTCTGTTTTTAATACTCTAAGTATACTCATCTTAAATGCGGTTGCGGTTGGTTTATTCGTACTCATACTCACAACAAACACCAAGAGAGAGATTTTAACGTGTGAAGTGAGAGGAAAACAGAGTTATCAGATCATAATTATTAAATCAAACACAATATCAAAAGTCGCCAATGTCTAAATTAGCTAACATACATACTTCTTTGAAATTATGAAAGTTTATTTAATATATAACAGAAAATAAATTAAATAGAACCCGTAAAATTCGCCATATTTTCATTTATTAAAAACACAACAAAAGTTTACTAATAAGTCAAGAATAGTTCTTTCTTTATTATATTACGTTTTTGTTAGGGTTTTTTTAAGTCACACAGGATAAAAATTTAAAAATTCTATTCGTTAAGCAAATAGATTTTTAAAATTAATAAAAGTTATAAAAGCAATAATTATATTTAACAAAATAAAATATGTAAACTAAAAACTTTATTTTGTTTATTATTATTTATGAGGAATTAATATATTACATCAGCGTATATACAGTTTTGTTAAAACTAAAAAATTAAGTAATTTTCCTTTTATTCACGGATTCATTTTATCATTTTGTTTTCCTAAATACCGTTAGTAGCACGTTTATGACAACAAGGCGCATAAACTGAAAATAATTGTTCATAACAGCAACAAAATAAGTATACCTGCTTTAAATAGTGTACAAAAGCTGTGCCTTTAAGCGGGTTTTATTCCATTTTATTCATTAAATATGTGTTGTATTTCATACCTATGAAAACGGTTGTTGTCTGTTTTTCTGCTTATAATGTTTAAGCAATAGATTTGATCAAATTTAGTTTTTTTTTTATTGTTTATAAATAGATCTGCATACAATGCAGTATTTCATAAAACGGCAGTAAAAAAACTTTAATAGGGTAAAAATGTGGCAACGTTGCTTACAAATAAAGAGAATTAAAAAATTCTCGCGTACGAGTATAAAAAATACTTAAAATTCTGATTGCGATATTTTTGATACTCGTTTTTGCAGGAATGGGTAAAATAAACACCGCAACTTTTTACTGCGGTGTTTAAAATACTCGAGTATGAAAAGTATAGAGTAAGTATGCGGTGTACTCATGAGTTGCGGTGTACTCGTGCAGTTCTCTGATGTGGAAGATCGTATATCTGTAAAAACTACTAACTTACAGGCGACTTATAATTTTTGCGTTCAAACGTACATTTATAATTAAAAAAAAGCTGATGCTATGTTCTTTGTCAATTTAATATATAATGCGCTCAAATTTCTTTCTAAAAAAGATATTTAGATAATCAGCTATTTTTTCCTTAACAGAAAGACTAAAACATTTATTTTCATTAAATATTTATTAAACAAAATGTGCTTCCGCTAAACAACAAAGTCTGGTATAAAGAAAGATCCTTTATAGAAATAATTAAATAATTTACAAAATAGTTATGATTTAAATTTATGTACTTCGGTTGCATTTTAATTAAGGCTTTACGAGTAATATCGTAATCAAATTAACATGTTTGAATTTATTCCATTTTCTTATGTTTGTTGTCTCCAATCATATTGATTCATTCGATTAAATACCTTACACAAAAAAAGATGTGTTCATATTTTTATATCTGTAGTAACAGACATATTAAATTTAGTTGTATTTAATCCCTTTAATTTAATGTACATATTTTTTAATGCACATACGAGGAATTTAAAGTAATAATTAATTTATATATTTCATAATACCCTGTTCAGACAGACGCTTTAATTGCGCAATAAAGGAATTTACACAATTGGGGCCTTAATTGAGCTCAATTTGCAATATAACATAGCTCTTTCATGTGTGTTTTTAGCTTTAGAAAATGAAAAGCTTTGCATACTCGTAAGTTCTGTAAATACTAAAACTGGGGGATATTTCAAGTGTACAGTTACACCGTTTGCAAAATGCGTAGTAATAGATATAAAACTATTGTGGACCAAATTAAAACTTCTCGTAAATAAAAGTATCCTTTTCTTTAAATTAGATATTTATTAAATTTTTTGAAGCCTTTTTACTTTGAACTTTTTGTGTCCTGAGAAAACGAAGCAAGAGCTCACTTCGCATCGTTCTTACACACTTTAAGTGATATTTGACTTAAAAAAAAATAATTTTCGGTTTTTCCTTATGGCGTTTTCTTTTCTGAAAATAAATGTTACCAAACAATCACATAAAATGTTTTGCATGTTGCCTAAACCCCGAAAAATTGCTACACATTTTATAGTAGAACAAAAACTGTCATTACATTTTTCTAACACCCTTTACATGTCAGTAATGTTTAATTAGCGTTTCAAACCTAAAGTAGTATAACATTGGGTTTAGCAACAAAAGAAAACATCACTTATCAAGAGTAAGAACTATTAAAAAAAAGTGTAGCATACTTACCCTTACATAAAATTGAGGGTAAAATATGTAATATATCTTACACATTTTCGTGCAACATATTTTCAAAAGAACATACTTTAAATTTACACTATCGAACATTTTTTAGAAAAGAACACAAAGGTGTAAAAAGTCTTGAACATATGCAACATTTTTGTCAGAAAAGAAAACGCCATTAGATTATTTTCTGCAATTTTTTTCCATTCAGCCGTTTTACTATGAAAATCAATCAAAGCGAACTAAATAAAAACAATGCTGCATTTTTAAAAGTCATGATAAGCTAATTGTCATATTTTTCAACCCATTAATGCCATTAATTTGAACAGAGTTCCGAAAACTGTTCTCATTGCAGTGTTTTTATATTTATGATCTAAGCGTTATATAAGAGATCTGCCAAAATAATAATTTTATGTAATGACAACTCATTTCACATATCATTAAACATACATAGTTATAAATAAGCGGCACACAATGCGGGATTTGAAAATAAAATGTAAATAATTCTGTAGTTTGTAGACAAATACTGCGACTGTATTAAAACTTTACACGGTTTTAATAGAGCCAAATTTATGTTTTGAATTTGGACACCTATTTAAATTAAATTTTTTTCCACTGGTTTTGGAATTTTTTTTAAATTCTGCGACAGCTCTTTTCAAGCTCTAAAGATACCAGAAAACTTGTCAACATTGAATAATAAATTTGATAAAAATAGGAAAGTTTTGACTTCGGTAGAAGCAAAATATGGACAAAAGTACGACAATTAGTAAAAAGTAAATATCTCCTGGGCTATAAAAGATCAACCATATGTCTTTTTAGATCTATCGCTAGAATTTAAAATTTGATAAATCCGCTTCATCTAATATGGTTATGTGTATTTTTAACACATTCGGACTAGCCGCTCGGAAACTGCAGGATTATTTTCGTTTTTTCCCCACTGTGCGGTATTAAAAATGTTGTTTTGTATTTCAAAGCACGGTAGGTAATTTGACTCGAAATCTTGGCCATTAATCCTTTGTTGTGCTAACGATAATAATGTTTTTTGAACAACAAATTTCAGCTGATTTACAAACTTTTCATCATGACAAATTAAAAAAGATGTATCAGTTTGTTTTAGAGATATTCACCCTAATTGTGTAAGTCGTCGGCAATACAAGGCGATGGAAATTAAAAAAAAGAAATTTCATAAGCTATAAAAATAGCAAAAGTAAAATTGAAGAATTTCAACATTAACTAATTTGAAAAATTAGTCCAAGAGTTGGAAAATATTCAAGAGTCGGAAAATGTCTACGAAAAGGCAATATACCTTCTAATTTTAAGTAACAGTGGGAAAATTAAGGCAGAAAATGTTAAGTGAAAAATTTGAGGCTGACGCTTAATTTCGGGGTTACGGACCTCCAAAGTTTGTATGTATAATATAGTATGTATCGAGTATGAAAAGGGAAATTCAATATCTACTCTGTTGAAAAGGAAAAGAATACAAAAAAATTAACTTCCTGAAGTCATGAAATAGACAACTTTAAGTTTATCACTTACTTTTCATCTGTAAACTAAAAGATGTTTGATTTCTACCATTCACCATTCATTTTTTCTTACTTTTTTCATCACTGGAGTTGTCAGAAAGAAAGCAGACATTTTCAAATTTTCACAAAATTGTTATTTTTAAAACAAACAAAATTAGTATAGAAATAAATCAACTGACTCAAACATTAGATATGAGTATTATTATTTTTTATTGACATTGCTGATAAACAGGCAACGTAGTCATTAAACTGTTAGGGAATACCAAATTAGACGACGATGTTTCCGATGCCAAACAGAATAAGGGTTATTCTGTTTTTTTAATTTTTTCATGTAGCGGCAACCCTAAAAACCTGCGCTATTCCAAAATCAAAACACCCAGCTGTACGTAATTATGAAACACATTTTAAGTTAAAAAATTTCAGCTATATCGGCCCAAAACTTTGGCTCAAATTATTTTGGGCCGAAAAAGTATCAGACAAAAAATAAAATATTTTTGGTATTCACTGCAATAAAAACGAAAAATAATTGAATAAGCTTATAGCACGACTGTCATATAGTTGTGTATGAAAATTTATGAGATTTTATTTAGAACGTGTTCCACTTGCTTGGGATTGATATTACTACAAAAAATAAGTTCTAATATTCTTCCAGCGTTCTCTCATTTTTTATGTTCTTGTTTCCAATAAGGTAATATGATATTTACAAAATTTTTACAGAGTTTGATAAGTTTAAGGTGATAAAATTTCTTTAATATATCACGTATCTACGTAGCGTTTATTTTTAATTTTAAAATCGAGCTTCATAATATTTTATTTAGACCAAAGCGAGAAAAAATGGTATTTTTTAAACTATATTTTTAATACATCTAAAAAATATAAATTTAAAAAAATTATCGTAAACTTTAAATTAAAGTTTTTAGTTTCTCATTCGTTTTTTCCAACAATTATAATTACAATATTTCCAATAGAAACCCTGATGTAGCAGAAAAAATAAAAATAGACTCTCAAGTAATCACATGGATAGGCTTTTTCCCCATTATAATATTTCATACCTGTGTATAACAAATAAATATTTTATAACAAAATATGAAATACTATTTTTTTAATTATATAAGGAATAAAACCCAATTAATAGAATGATTCCAAATAAAGAATTGCGTATAAAAAACTGAGAAGTTAACAATTTTCCGTTTTTCATTTCTCCTAAGCGGTAGATTAAATAGAAAATTTTACAATTGATAACTACCTTGTAATGCATTTATTTCTGCCAGCTTTAATCTTTAATTGTTTTCTTTCGACACACTGTTATACACAGTTGTTCGATCTGCCAAAAATGGCATGTGTGCCCCAAAATTATGATTGTTAGGATTAAATATCAGTGTGTGATATAGTTTTTGCGAGGTCTTTACGATTTTTTTTATCTTATAAAAAAGGTCATAAAACAAAAGTTTTTATATGATCAGAGTTGTATTTTAAATTTTACCTTCTTGTGTGACACTGTGGCGTCTAAACACGCTTTTACTTGCGATATTATTGTGAATGAATCATACGATTGTGTAGGGAGAAGTAAGTAAGTAAGTAAAACAAGTAATTTTAAATACATATTTAAAGGAACAGTGGGAAAATAGTGTTGACACAATAATTACATTTTCACCAATGTAAAGTTAGGCAACTTTTAAATTTTGACGTTCGTCGTTACTTCGTTTTCAGTTGAATACGTTAAAGTATAACGTATGGCGGATATCATGAACCTGGGCCTATAGTCAGTCGTAGCTTAAGCCTAACTGTAAATATTAATTCATTGATTTTTTAATTTTTAAAAATTATAGACATTTTAAGTTAAATGCAAAATTTTTCTGATCCCAATATTTTTTGCAAGATCAATCAAATTAAGAAGCAAGTTGGAAAGTAAGCACGGTTTTTCTTTACTGTTATAATAAATCACAAATTTCCTGTTAATTCCCAGTAAAAGTAACTTTTACATATGTACATGAACTGTTCACTAACAGCCACTAGAAGGAATAAATTTGGTTTTTGTATATAGTGTATATAATGACTATGATGTAGAGTGGTAATACCGTTTGCCGAGATAACGCAGTGCATAGTTGCTGCTAATTTTAATTTTAAAATTATAACGGACATTTATAGCCAAATAAAGGTAATATTTAGGATATAAAATTTTATATCGTGGAAGTAAAAGTATAATTATAATATAGTTTATTTGGAACAGATATTAACAAAAGGGTTATTTTAAAGTTTAGTGCGCCTATAAATGTTCACACAAACAGCGAATAAGTAGATAACAGCTTAACTTGACTACATAAATCTAATCAGTACCAAGTTGCTCCAGCATTATAGTATAGTAGTAGTTTAAGGCTTGATATCATGAGGCAACACGAAATTGACCAAAGATAAGGTCTTATACTTGATGTATTATTGTATTAATAATTCCTGCGAAAAAACCGACTTCAAAACAGATTTCATATGTCTGCCTATAACAGCTCAAGTGTATAGCCACATAAATGAGGTTACATTAACTATTATTATATCTCCATTATATCTCCAAGCTTTATACTTTTTCAACTGTTCAATAGTTTGGCAATGTACATCAAATTGCCGCAATTATGGGGTCACTCTTTAATTTCCAAATTCAAATTGTATACTGGCTGTTGTAGTAGATTTAGCAATCAGGTTGTGTGTAAATTTAAACCGTCTGCCTGTAACGGTTCAACAGTTTGCCCATATACATCCGATTATATCAACTATTTAATTTATAATATAACATTTTTATACTTCTTATTATACCAAATAAAGTAGTGGACATTCTGTCTAAAATTAAGGTGTTTGTATACAACGGTTAAAAAAATACGGCCATATAGAAAAAAATTACATTAATTTTAGGAACACCCTTTACTTTCTTAATTCAAATTAAAAGCTTCTTGTTATAGCGGACTTAGCAAAACATGTCTCTTGTAAATTTCAGCTGTCTGTATATAATGGTTCGAAAGTCCGGCCACATACACGATATTATATCAACTATTGGGGCACCCGTTTATTTTCCAATCCAAATATTATATTTGTAGTTAAAGAGGAGTTAGTAATACAGGTTCTTTGTAAATTTCAATCGTCTGTCTACAACTGTTTAAAAGTATGGCCATATAATTGAACTATTGGTGCACCCTTTAAATTATAATTTTAAATATTATCAGCTGTTACAATAACGGCCATAGCAATCGACATTGCTTCTAGTTTACAAACGCTTGTCTATAACGGTTCAAAAGATATGCCTATATAATTATGGGACACCCTTTAATTTCTAAATTCAAATTAGAAACTCGTTGATAAAGCGGACTTAAAAATACAGGTCCCTTTTAAGTTTCAGCGTTCTGTCTATCACGGTTCAAGCGTCTGTCTACAACTGTTGAAAAGTATGGTCATATACAAAAATTTAATGAACTATTGGCGCACCCTTTAATTTATAATTTTTAATATTAATAGTTGTTACTATAACGGCCATAGCAATCGACATTCTGTCCAATTTGCAAGCGTTTGTCTATAACGGTTCAAAAGATAGGCCCATATAAGTAAGTCTTCATCAATTATGGGACACCCTATAATTTCTAAGTTCAAATTATAAACTCGTTGATATAGCGGATTTAGCAATACAAGTCCCTTTTAATTTTTAGCGTTCTGTCGATAACAGTTCAAAAGTTTTGCCACATACACAAAATTACATTAACTATTGGAACACCCTTTAATTTCCAAATCCAAATTTTATACTTGTTGTTATAGCGGATTTAGCAATACAAGTTCGTTGTAAATTTCAAGCGTCTGTCTACAACTGTTCAAAAGTATGGCCATATACATTAAATTAAATGAACTATTGGCGCACCCTTTAATTTATAATTTTTAATATTAATGTTTGTTACTATAACGGCCATAGCAGTCGAAATTCTGTCCAATTTGCAAGCGTTTGTCTATAACGGTTCAAAGGATAGGCTTATGTAAGAAAATTTTCTTCAATTTTGGGGGGACCCTTTATTTTTTAGATTTATTTTTGTATAATTTTTTGTTTTTGAGAGCCATTGTAATACGCAGTCATTTTAAATTTTACAGAATCGCCCTTTATAATTCATAATACACGTAAAAAATATGTATGTTGTATGGGGACACCCATTAATTTTTAAGATTATCAACTGTTTTTAAAACGGGACCAATCTTCAAGCATAGTCTCTCATATTAACAAAAATTTTCAAAATCGGATTAGAAATGACTGAGTTCTGGAGGCACATATATAAAAAAAGCAACGTTCAGCCGAATTGTATAACCTTCTTCTTTTTTTGAAGTCGGTTAAAAATAAATACAACTAAAAAAGGAAAGAAGAATATGGTACAGAATGTAACAAAAAAAAGATTCAAATGAAAGGCTATTGAAAGAATAAAAAGAAAATGATCCGCATTTATGTATATAAAAATGAAAAATTATTTGGTAATTGTTTAGACTTAATAATGAAATTTGTTCATTCTGCTGTAAGTTATTTTTATTTTGTTAAACTCCGGGAATTATAAAACCAATCTCATAACACAACTGTCTTCCTTCAAATAACATAAGCAAAAGGTTAACAACGATACAGATAAGGAATTTCAAAAAGAAATATTAAGTGGAGCAGGCCCATGTGTCCGTTTATGTTGCCTCGTATGTATCTGGCATAAGCATAGTCCAAGTATAAGATGCTGAATACAGTCGCTGATACAGTAAAAAAATTTTTAAACACAGATAGCACTATGAAATTTCATAGAGCAGAGCAGCATGGCAGAAGACTTAGAATGAAGGAGACTCAATTATAGTAAAATAAATAATTTGACTTTTCTTTATCAAATAAAAAGTTCTTCTTTTCAATCAAAAGATAAAACACCTAATTCTAAATACACTGTCTTTATTATAAATTTAATATTTTAATGTTTTATTTGTAAAAATACACAGTAATTAAAATTGTTTAAAAAAATAAGGCAAATATGAGGATATTTATTACATAGTCCTTTGTAAATCATCTGAAGAACTTCTGAAAAAGTAGAAAAAAATAAATTCTGATTAAAAAGTTATTTTTCGTGAGGTTTTTTTATAAGCTTTAACTTACTCTTTTTACTTTCATAGCAACCAATTGTTACTTTGGCTTTATTGATTTGACCCAATCAATAATCGGTGCATAGTATTCCAATAAAGTATCAGCACTCAAATATGGTTTATCCAAAACTTTGGCTATAACATCATGTCAGGATTTTGTAGAACCTAAAGACATCATTGATCTAATAAAAGCAAGCTGAAAGATAAATAAATTATTTGTGTTTTATATGTAATTTTAAATGGTTGAGAAAAACTTACTCTAAAACGTTGCCCACCGCATGGTTATTATAGGAATCAAAAGTATGAAACTGACCCGTTATAGCATTGATAACCTAAAATTTCGGAGATATCTTTCCTAAAACAAAAATGGAATATTAATAAAATTATTAAAAATTTTCAAATAGTAAATATAAATTTGAGTATAAATTTTAAATTTAAATATTAATTTAGAAGAAGAAATTTAGAAGAAGAAAAGGTTCTCAGAGTTCAGACATAAAAACTTCAAATTTGGACGACAACTGGTGAAGGTCATTAATATTTAACTTTGCTTCGAAATAAATATTTTAGTCGATTTATGCCAGGTATGCAAGACGGCATAAGAAGAGTTAGAGTAAGCTTTATTTTTAATTACCTTTCAAATAAAAAATAAAGTCCATATTTCATTGTCTTAAGAATTGCTAAAGAATTTAAGGGAACCGGCCGCGTGTAAATAAATAATTCGAATGCGGGAAAGATATCATTCGACCATAGAACAGTTCATTTTGATTTTACTTAGTTTTTAATGTTATATATACTTCACACATTTTATCAATTCAATAATATTTTCTTTTTCTGAAAGATCTTTTGTATATGTAGATTAAATTCGAATTGAAAGTCCATCCGAAAAATTGTTAAATGATTACAATATTCTTTCATCTGCAGTTTTCTTAAATTGTATTTCGAAATTGCATTCGTGTTCACACATTAATGTCTTAAACTTTCTTTTTGCTTGAAATTATGAACGACAAAACAACAGAAAATTGCAAGTATTGTGTTTCTTTCCAGTCGTCTTTTTTCTATTAAAAATATTAGTCTAAGTTAGCCGCATTAAGCAGCGGCGGCGCAATGAATATAATACACAGTGACGGCGATACAAACCATCTTTTGGCTGATTGTTCGCATTTTATTTATTATTTTACCCAAGGCGAATCAATTACCAGGTGGCAGCGTAGGCGATTTCACTAATTTTCGCCGTGAATACTACTGTCAAACTCCATACATAAAAAATCTGTTTACTATTTTTTATATATGAATTTCGACGTTCGTTTCTACCAGCAAAAAAATAAAAAATTCTCCAACGCTGCCACCTGGTAATTGATTCGCCTGGATTTTACCTTGACAATGATTTTACAATGCATAGTAATGCCGACGAAGAATTTTCGTCTTATTTTATAGAGAATTATTTACTTTATTACAGCAGAAATATTTTATAACTTAAAACTAAAATCGAAAGTTTCCGCCACTGATTAAATGTCAAAAATAATTTTCAAAAAAATAAAACACTTGAGATTTGTTGCTGACGTCTGGTTCCTTATATGTGGGGAACATTGTTTTTTGGTAAAGGTGAATTTAACATAAGCCATTTAAAACAAAAATCAATTAAATATCCTTAACTTATAATTTCCAAAAGAAACCCAAGTTTTTAAAAGTGCACTGAATTGTCCTAAAATGATCGAAGTGCTCAAAAAGTGTCCTTCATACAAATAATTAACATTAAAAACTTAATGAGTTTAAAAGCCAGTGTTGTCATAACTGGGGTTTGCAGATTTACAAGAACTTTATACGAGTTTTTTTTTAAAATCCAACCAAACCCAAAAAAAGTATGTATTTAAAATATATGATAGAAAATTGTCGATTTGAAAACAGTAATTTTCAAAGGGCATGATAAATTTAGATTGATTCAAAAACAAAAATTATATAAAATATATGAAAACCACTTTTTTAATGCAGACAATTTAAAAAACTATTATTTCGATTGAATTTGGATCTTTCAACTCTACTGTAATCTTTGAAGTCTCTCTTTTCCATTAGTTTTAAAACTACTCCTTTTTACTTGCGCATTGCATTTGGATACACTTTGTTTTAGTACAGGGTAGTACCACAAGGTGCCAAAATAGGTAACATCGAATTTTGAAAATGTTTTAGAGCTTTTTAATTTATCAAAACTGAATCGATTTAAAAAATTTTTCATTTTTAATAATCTTCATAGATAGACAAGGGAAAAACATGCTTGGAATTTGCAAGGTATCTTGAATATTTTTAGAAAAATTCGACTTTTAAATTTAAAACATAAAATTTTTACACAGGCATTTTTTAGTTTTTGTCTTTCAGTTTTTTTTTTTAAATACAAGATAGAACTATTTAGGAAGCTGATACTATAAGAAAAAACTTGTAACAACTTTTTTCTTTGACTTGATTATGTTAGTGGTAATAATTTTATAAAATTTGAAATTTCACAAAAAGTTAAAAAAAAGTGAAATTTTGGTCAAAAAGTACTTTTCTCCTTTTTAAGTCAATTTTTATTTTCTTTGATTTCTGAATAAATAAATTTATATAAATAATTTATATATTATTGAATTTATACTATTAGCGAATTTTTAAAATTTGCACGCGGATTTTTATTCCTTTTATAAGAAACTATTCTAGAACGAATGGTTTTCAATAGTTTCCCAAATTTTGTAAAAATCCTGCGTATAAATGGGAAATGGGCCTGCGAAGGCTATTGAGAAAAAAATCACAAGTTATTTTTTATCTACACAAAAAATAAAATTTTAATTTTATTTTTTTATATGTTCGGAGATATTTAAGGTCAAATATTATTAAAAAAATTTTCCTTTTATCTTTTTTTTTTTTTGGTTTTTAGCGGTATTTTTTACAGCTTTTTTATTTGAAAGACTAATGTAAAAAATAGTAAAGGTAATTACCTATCCACTGATATACAATTTGTACATCTTTTTTTATTTAAACATTTGTAAATTATACACGCAATTATGGTACCTCGTTTTATTGTGTTCTTTTAATAAGTGCTTCTACTTTTAGATACTTTCTTCTTCAAATTTTTCAAAAATTTTGTTTTAGAAGCAGGTGACTTTGTTTTTTTTTCTAACGGATCAACTAAATGATTTTAAAAATGATATATTAATAACTCATATTTAAGTACTCTTAAACGCGGCAAACCCACGTACCTATTCCTGGCGGATTCTTTATTAATGAAGCCCTACCTCTCTTAAGTTTTAGTAAGATTTAATTTTTATTTTTATATTGACAATTTAAAATCAATTTTGGAAATAGCAGTTTAACAAAATTTTTTAAATTGCTAAAATATTTGTTATTTTAACGGATTTAAAAAAAGCAGGTTATCAATTCAACTGATCGTTGCTTTTTTTTTATATTTGTGCCTCCATAACTCAGTCATTTCAGAATAGATTTTGAAATTTTTTTATTTAAAAGGTGATGCTTACAGATTTGTCCCGTTTTAAAAACAGTTCGTAATCTTAAAAAATAAGGGTGTCCCTATACAACATACATGATTTTACGTGTATTATGAACCATAAAGAGCACCACTTTAAAATTAAAACAAATCGTATTACTAATGCTCCCAATGGCAAAAAGTAATAAAAAAACAAATCAAAAAATGAAAGACTGTCTCCATAGGAGACATAAATTTTTCTAGACAAGCGCTTGCACATTGAAAATAATGTCGATTGCTATTACCGTTATAGTAGCAAGTATTAATACTCAAAATTATAAATTTATGGGTGCCCCAATAGTTCATTAAAATTAATCATACTTGAACACTTGTAGACAGACGCTTCAAATTTACAACGAACCCGCTTAGCAAGAAGTATAAATTTAGGATTTGACGATTAAGGGGTGTGCCACTAGTTATTGTAATTGGATGTATGTGGCCATATTCTTGAACCGTTATTGACGTTCGAAAGAATTATGTAGACAAATTTTGTTTCAGTTTTTTTTTATTATTTTTTAAGAAGCCTAAATTATTAAAGTATTGCAAAATTCTACTAGATTTAATTCTTAAGTTTATATTATTGAACTTTTATAACATAAAGAAGTACTGTTTTAGGAAAAAAGAGCTGATTCTTTTTTTTTTCACTAACGTACTTTTAAGTAAAAAGTATACGAACTTTTTTGTTCGTAAGTGAGAACGGGAACATCAAACAAATATGAAAGCGTTAATTTTCACATTTGTGTTTGTGTATTCGAAAGCTAGAAAATACAAAATATTCTTCTATAAAAAGTTAAAAACATTTTCCCTAACTGACTTAATGCAAACAAATGTTTTTTTCTTTTTGAAATCTCTATGAAATTTCTTAAAAATTATAAACACTAATAAACCAATGATATTATTTTTTTTTTTAAGAAATTCTTAACTCACTCTTTAAAATTATTCTTTAAAAAGAGTAAAGAAAAAATTAAATTTCCTTTTAAACATAAATTATCTTACAATATTTCAGCTAAAGGTTTAAAATAACGACAAACAAAGAAGTTTTCGTTTTTTTTTTCAACCTCACCATCCATCGCATTTACAATGTTATAAGCATCAATTTACGGAGACCTTATTGAAGGAACACACAAAGACTAAAGACAAAAAAAGCTTCTTGGTTTTTAAATTTACTGTTTATTATTGTAAGAGATCAAAGTAGCAATTATGAGTTTAATGAGCCTAAAATTAATCATTTAATACGAATTGAGATATTATTCTAAAAACAAAAAAAAAAAAAACAAAAAAATAAATAACATAAATGAGAAAAGGAAACTTGGAATTATGTCTTCAGCAAAAGTAATTAAAAAAGCATGAAATAGAATTCGGATTTTAAAAAATATAAAAAAAGAAATTGTAGTCATCAGCCTAAAGACAGAAGTCGGTAAAAAATCTTTATTTTAAAGTTTGTTATGGGTTTAAATAATCGAAAACGAAAACAAAAATAGAAGAAAACAAGTAAGAGTGCTATTGGATGTTAATAGGTAAAGCATTTATAAAAAAATTTAAAATTTGTTAAAAGATCTCTTCAGAAGCTTTAAAATGATACCCATATTGATATTTAGAAAAAATTTTAAAATTTCAGAGCCCCGTACCTCGGAAAATATGGCTGAGCGCCAATTTTTTCACTTGATGGTTTTTACTAATTTTTTTTTATTCTCTTTCGCTCCATATATTTATTTTTTTTATTGGAGTTACTTAATTCTATTAACCTTCGCTTTTATGAAGATGTTTTTGTATGTGAACTCATGGTATCTACCTGGGTAGATAAGGAATTTTTACATTAAATTTGTGTATGAATTTTTATGTATGTACAGTTTTTTTTTTATCGAAATGTCTAATATTATAATAACAATTAGTGCAGCATTTATATGGTATATATAGTATTAAGCTCAATAGTGAAATCGAATCCGATAGTGATATAACTGATAATAAAGAAGCAGTTTTTAACACAAACAATAACTCTTTTACTAGCAAAGATGGAAGCAAATGGTATAAGAACACTAATACTTTTATTCGTCAACGAGCCCACAATATTATTTATGACTCATCTGGAATGGGGCCTACATCAATTACAAAAAACTTGTCACCAGTGGATACATCTTTTTTTCTATTATGACCTCTCCGCAAAGAGACCAAAGACTGTAAAACAAGAATGCTGAAGACTTCTTTAATCATTGGAATGCCACACTTCTGACAAACACCCTCTGACATGGACTAAATTTACAAGCAGAACAGTGGCCACAAAACCCTTTCGGCAGTCATTTGCTTTCATCTGTTTTGTGTTCAGCTCATAAGTATATATCAGTTATTTGTCACCTGTCACGATTTTTATTTGTCTTTCGGAGCACCACGGTTGAAATTTTTCCTTACACCAATTGACGCTAGCCGTTTTTTGAGCGATTGAAAATCCGAAAAAGAATGTATATAAGTGTAACTAATGTGCAAAGATGTTTCTATCTCATAATATGATACACGATGATATTGAATTATCAGTTAATCCACTGTATCCATGTTTTGTGGCACAAAAACCGATTTGAACAACCTTTACGGAACACGTCGCCGAACGGAAGTAAGATCACGATTGAAATCATTATACCAGCGATATACTGTGGTTTTTGATGGTGCTTTATCGCCATAAAACGAACGCTTCGAAGAAAATTGTGAAAAGTATATCAACAAAGATCTTCTCTTGAAATTTCCTTTTTTTGGCTAATTGGTTTTCTGAACTCACTATGAATATGAGTTTTAAATTTGATTGATTGTTTTGAAAAATAAACAAAAATTTACTTCTAATAAGTCCGCCAAATAACTTTTTTTTGATAATGCTACATATACAAAACTACTGAATATTTTCTCAAATTCCTTTTTTATTTGAAAGTACAATCCTTCCAGTCAAAAACGGAAATTAATTTCATTCAAATGGCTGCCTCGGCTGGCCATGTAGTAGCCTATACGATCGGTCCAATTTTTAAGCACATTGTCGATTATGTGCAGCTGTATTTCACCAATGGCTTTGCGAATATTTTCCTTTAAAGCGTCATTTGCCACTAGCTTGTCGACGTAACACTTATCTTTGACGGCACCCCACAAATAATAGTCCAACGATGTCAAATCGCAGCTCCGAGGTGGCCAAACGACATCGGCTGTTCGGCTGATAATGCGATCTTCTAAAACAGGGCGCAAAACATCGATCGTAGCTTCGGCTTCAAGCGTATACACAATCATTCTCATCAGCGGAAAGATAAAACTAATTATCTGTCAATTCATACATGAGCTATTGCATTCACGAAATAAGCATTAGCTGCAAAAAGGCGTTGATGGCGGAAATAAACCTGTTCATCATCAGTATCATAAAATCAGAAAAAAATTTAATTTAATCAAAAAACCTATTTCTCCGTATATTTGAAAATCTCTTTTTCTTTTGACATTACATCATTTGAGAAAGCTTTAATACAATGCGAGAATGTATATTTGATAGAAATTGAGCTTAAGGTTCATTTCGGTACTATAGTTTTACCATCCTCAGTTTACTCAAAAATTTAGTACGCGTCTCAATTTTACATCAGCGCCGTCAAGCCTATCTTTTGAACCGTTATCGACAAACGCATTAAAATTGGACAAAATGTCGATTGCTATGAATGTTATAGTAACCAGTATTGATATTTATAAATTAAAGTTCATTTAATTTAATATATATGGCCATACTTTCAAACAAATTTAGACAGACGCTTGAAATTTACAATGAACCTGTATTGTTGACTCCGCTACAACAACGGATAAAAAGGTTGTATTTGAAAATTAAATGCTGTCCTAATAGTTAATTTTATGTATGTGGCCAAACTTTTGAACCGTTATAGACAGTCAGCTGAATCTTACAAGGAATCCTGTATTTCTTAGTCTACATCAAAAAATTTATAATTTGAGTTCAGAAATTTTAAGGGTGTTCCCATAATTGATGTAAATTGACCTATATGGACCTATCTCTTGAACCATTATAGACAAATGCTTACAAATTTGATACAATGTGAAATGCTATTGCCGTTATAGTAACAAGTATTAATATTTAAAACTATAAGTTAGAGGGTGCCCCAATAGTTCATTTAATTTGATATATATGGCCAGACTTTTGAAAAGTTTTAAGGCCCAACTATAATGTGCATATCACAACTTATGCAAGCTTATACAACTGTGCAAATACATTAAATTGTATGTGGTAAACTATAATGTACATAAGATAACTTTTCGTCAAGTTTCGTTAAATTTCAATTCTTTGTGCAAGGTACGAAACTGATCACACTTTCCGTACGGAAACAGCTGATTGTGCCTTGTATTATACATTGAAAAGGAAAAACTTTATCTAAGACCTAAATTGTTAAATTTTTAATTCAATAGAAAATGTAGAAAAAACAACATTTTTCTTTATGGATAATTTTTTACAAATAATATACATATTTAAATGAAATTTGTATTTATACACGCATATGTATACGATATAAGCGATGAACATTGTTGCAGTTATCATATGTGTATGTATTTTTAGTTTTTCTAATTATTTCATAATATTCAGAGCATATTTAAAATATTTTAAATAAAGATAAATTGTGTCTTAAAAACTAGAATCAAAAGCCACGGTTATCCATCGTACTAATTTGTCGAAAATATTTTTCTTGCATAACCACGATTATTTAGTAGAAAAATCTTTAACCTTAAGTTTTATAACCTATTTATTTGAAACAATAAAATAATAATTAAAACTCCATTTTGAATTTAAAATTTGCGTGCTTCTTTTAAGATATGATTTATAACTTTGAAGTCTTCATGGAGTTTTACTTTGAAGCAATTAAAATTGTTTGAGTTTAAAATTACGTTAAGAAAAACTTATGTTATTTTTCTGTAAAATTAAAAAACTATAGTATTATTTGAATATTTAATCTTGTATTTTGGTTTGTTTTTTTTTCACATGTTTAGTTAAGTGTATGTTTAAGGTTTTCAGATCATGTTCGGCATGTTTTCTATTTAAATATTTTCGTACTGATGTGTATAAATAAAAATACATATGTGTGTACACATATTATATATTTTGTAAATTATATCTACATATAAAAAGTATGTGTGGCTGAGTTCGGGATGTATTAAAGTGTTTTTATTTCATCTGTGCGTTATTCTGTTGATTTGTTTGGTAATAAATATTTACAGAAAGTAATACTTTTACCTGTTTTTTGTGCATATTTATTTTTTTATTTTGTATTAACAACCATTAAGTACCCACTTAATTACACATGTTTTGCAAAAATTTTCACAAAAAAAACATGTCAACGTACGGAACACATTTCACGTACACAACAAGTCTTCAAACACGAACAATTTAGTTCTGACATTTTTGCACACAATGTCACTTAAACTGGTCATCGTCAATCTCCAGCTAAATGACGCATGTAAAAAAATTTAAATATTACCTTTATTTATACTCGCGTACACGTACATATTTATACGATGATACACACGTGTGTACAATTTTTATTGTATACAAAAGTTTAACTTTTTGTTTACAACCATGTACACAGCAAATATGCCTGCATGTACCCATACTGTGGTCTGCATGCTTAATTAATTAGGTAAAATATCAAAACCTTTTTCATTTTTGAAACATATAGGTTCTATATTTAGATTATGAGTTATTTATTCTCGTTCACCATAGGTGGAAAAAGTTAGTCATTCCATGTGTAATTTCTACAATAGTCATTTCCGACCCTATAAAGTATATACACTCCAAGTTCTTATGCATGTCAAAGTCGATTGAGTGATGCCCGTCTAGGGAAAATTTAAATATGGCAATCGTTCTCACATAGTTTCGAAAATTATGCTATTGAAAATCAGCAGCGGGCAAAACACCACTTGCTCTAATGTTTCCATATTATTTGGAACAAATCTAGTTTAGTGAAGTAACTCCATTTAAAAACAAAACAAATATATGGGGGGATAGAGAATTAAACAATAAGAAAAAACATCAAGTGACAAAATTAGCGCTGCCCATATTTTCCGAGTTATAGGCCTCAGAACGTTTCATGCAAAGTACGATTTTTTAAGATACGAATATGGATATCATCCTAAAGCTTTAAAAAAAAACTTTTAAGAAATATACATATATTTTTAAAATGCTTAACCTATTAGAGCCTATGACATATTTATATATAGTACTTAATTTTTTTCTTTCTTTTTTTATTCTCGGTCACTCCAATATTTGCTTTTTTGATTGGAGTTATTTCACTTAACTAAATTTACATATGTGGTGAAGGGTATAAAAGATTCGGCATAGCGAATTGTTGAAATTATAAGTCGAATTATTTTAGCATAATAACCAAATCAATAATTTTAATTCGGGTTCATGTACATTTTGATAAATAAATTTAATTAAACCAAAATCATCATTTTTTCAACTTTAAAAAAAAAAAAATGTAAATTAAGCTCTTTTTAGCCCACTGTCAATAAAATGCAAGCTAAACTGTTTCAAACCAATTTAATTTTTTTCAAACACCTATTTTGAATACACTGCTTCACTGTTAACTTCTACAGCAGACAGCAATTATGAAATTTGTTTTTATTCCCTAATTACGGCAAGCAACCTAACAATTTAAATAAGGAAAATATGTTGGTTACAAATTATTTGACACGTGTTATATTCACACGCCATTTCTTATGTCGCAAAATAAGCTTAAAAACTACATTTTGCTTTGAAATACAACAATGAGTTTTTATAAATTGTACTTAATTTTTTCACCAAATTGTGATGAAAAAATTGCCGTCAAACTAAAAATGTCTGCTTAAAAGACTTTTATCGGAACGCACTTTTCTGACACTTCTTTCAGCGACTCATGTAAAGCTAATAACAGCGCACAGTGATGACGTCAAAGCTTTTTTATTGCTGTTTCTCCCATAGGATTAAAAAATACATAATTATATTTGTAATAATTTAGTTATTTCCATATTAAACTAAATTACTAGTACAATAAAAAGAAAAGAGCTATAGCAGTGTTGGTTTTAAGCTCGGAAGTTTAATGTATTAGATATCTTTATAAAGGTTAGTCTTTTTGAGAAAATCTATTATTAATTGTAATTCCTTGCTTGATTAATTGAAGGATTAATTGTTTGAAGAAAATCTTTAATTCTAAACAGTGCGTTCTTTAGATGTTTGACGTATGGACGGATTAAGAAGATATGGTTAATGCTTATTGGGTTGTGACTACAAAACGAACATTCTTAAGGTGGGTTCTTATTTATTATATATATGCGACTGAGTAATTTGCGTATGCCCTAGTCTTAGCCGTATCATTTTGATTTAGTCTTCCCTAGGGACATCGTTAATGGTTTTTCGAAGTGTTCAAAAGCACGTTGTTAGGGTTGTTTCTACTGTACCCAGGTGTCGAAATTTCCCTGTTATTTATTTGAATTTTATCGATTTAATATTTAGTTTAATTTTAAGGAGCAGATAGGCTATATTTGGCTTCCATGTCAACAATTTCAATGCCTTTAATTTCCGAGTGGCCAGCGACCCATAAAAATTTAATGTTATTGTTAAAGTTTATTATAGAGTCAATAGCCGTTAGAGAGGAAGCGCAAATCGCTATTCAGTTTCTGGAGTTGCGATATTTTTGAACCGCTTCAGAGATCGCTATAATTTCAACGGAATAAACTGTACTGTATGTTGGTATGAGTAAGTAAAATAAGGTACGATCCATGATAGAATTAAATTAATTTAGAATGTAATAAGGGATATTCCCATAAAAATGATAGAATCTTTATTCCGTCTGGGTTTGTAGGTACGGCATGTACTTACATAAATTGATAAAAATATGGAAAATATTGCGAACCTCGAATAATAATTCTAACACTCGAAGTAATAATGAATTGAAATTAAGAAAACTGCAACTTTACTGTCATATTGATAAATTTCTGGTAAAAAGTAAAAACTTTTCTGTTTCACACGCCAACTATAACTGCGCTCTTCTTAAAAACTTATACATTTGCAATACTTGATTTCGCCTTCATGGAAATCTAAATTTTCTTCTTTCTTCATTGTTTACTACAAAGCTAGAATACAGCAGCTTTATAAATCTTTACAGTGAATATAAAAAAAAACATTTTCAAATCTTATGCAAATTTTGTTGTGATAAAATTTATTAACTAACTGCCCAGAAAAATATTTTAAACATTTCCATGTCTACTCTTCAAATTTTCTGATTCATAGAAGTGAAGTTTAAAAGTGTGATAAAAATAAAAATAATTACAAAGATAAAAGAAAATTGTACTACAAATTAAATTTTTATAATTACTGAAATAAAATTGAGGATTATTTGTTGAGTAAAGGAAGGAGTTTTTCATTAAGGATCGAACTACATCCTGCAGACGCATTATTTTGCACTTGATTTTGGCGAGCTGTAATGTCAGAAAATCTTAATTCCTTTGCTTTTTAGGTGTTTCAGAACTTAAACACAAATTGAAATGTTGACATCTTTGTTGAAAAGTAAAGACTGCCCTAAAAAAAATATTCTGAATCTTGTCGTTTTTATTATTAAACAATATGAGAAATATATTGGAGGCGTTGTGGCCATTTAATAAAAGTACCACACGTGGACACTTGAAAATATAAATATTTTTACTTTTCGTTACCAGTCACTTAAAAGGTGAACAGGGGGTTTTCCTGTAATTCTGTAAACTAATAACAAAGTAAGCCTTAAAAAGTGTTTGTGTATCTTAGAAAAATATGAAATACAGCGGTGGCTTAAATCAATAGTTTTTCCCTTAAAATTATTTCAGTTGTCCAACCCATAAAAGTAAACTAAAGTCAATTTGTTTGTATTCGGCTTTTGTCGGCGCTTTTTTAAATATTTTGCACACCTTTAAACTAATGATGAATAAATTTAAACATTAAGTTTAAATAGATATTCAAAGTGTTGAAATGCTAAAAAATTTTCTAAAAAAAAGCAAAATTATTATTACAGCTTTTTGATGACAATACACTTTTTGAATACTTTCTATAGGTTCGAGTATATTTAATGAAAGTAGCAATCAGTTTCCGTCGAAGCTGGCGCAGGCCACCAGTAATACTGGTGATAGGAACAAAATAACACTCCCTTATTTAGGTGACGATAATAAACCGTTCTGCTTCAAAACCAAAAAAAAAACTTAATTCTTCATAATTTTCATTTGAAATTTTTACAATTTATTAATTAAAGGGTAATTGCTATTGATCAGTGACCTCCAAACAAGATAGCTCAGGCTCACGTACACAACACTGCCATATAAAACTATCAACGAAGGCATTTTCAAGAAAATAAATGCACTTTAAATATTTTAAATCAATTAAAAATTGCATTTCCTATTTATTGATATTTTTAACTCTAATATTCATCAAAATAATGATAAATAAATAAACAAATATAATCTAACAAATTATTATAAGTTTAATAACGTCATTTTTTTTTTCAATGCAAAGTTCGACCTTTGCTTTTAATACACCGTTTTAAAAAAAGTGAAACAGAACCATGAAATTCACCTTACCACTTATGGTGCTGCCACACGGCAATACCCATAGGTAATCGAGTATAAATTGGAATGACTGACAGGAATGGTTGTCGAAAAAACATTATTATTAAAATTTATTTAAAGTGCTTTTGTTAAAGTCAAAATTATTATTATGGTATGTCAGACGTACACAACTAATAAGAAATGGGCCACAAATAACTACCTTGAGGAGCTCCAAGTTTATTTGACATTTTAAAACTTAAATAAAAATAAATCTTTCAACTGTGAGTTAGAAGAGTTCCTTATCATATTTGCGCTTCCCTCCAACTTTTATGTTGTATGTAATCTTTAAATACATTAAATATAAGACTCCTTGAAAATCAGGTAACTATTGACACTATAGTGGTTTAAAATAAAAGGGTATACTCGTCAAAATCAGGACCTCTATGGAAGCACCCCATAATTTTTAAACTTATTGCTTCCACTTATTTTAATAGCGGGTATTTTTGTTCACATTCTGTATAAATTCTAAATTTCTACGCTTTCACGTTAAAATCAAGCCACATATTCATATTTTCAATCTGCTTACTCGCTTTTATTGCGAAATTTAAAAATAAATTAAAACAAGTGAGAGTGCTATATTTGGCTTTGCCGAATCTTATATACCCTTCACTATATATAAAATTAGGTAAAGAACCTTCAATCAAAAAGCAAATTTTGGGGTGACAGAGAAATAAAAAAAAAGTACGGCATATATATAATTTTACACAAAAATGTCGGCTCTTAACGGATTAAATATTTTTTTAAAGTTTAAGTACTTCCTTACTGCCATCCCTAAATTAGCGCGTAAGACGCAAAGCAATGTAATTCATAGCTTTTGCGCTGGAATGTCATCCCTAAATAACAGCGTCAACTTTGTGTCGTTAACAGTAATGTTAACTCATTTAATTTTATAAAACCTGCTGTATAAGAATAAAGAAGAGATAAAACCGCTAGATTGACTTGAAAATAACTAAATTGTCATTACTTTTCAACCATAACAAAACAAAACAAACCAACAAGCGGCCTACTTCACTTTCTAACGCACTGTCAAAATTGGATTTTCCAATTGCTAAGCGTTAACGCCGTGCTATTTAGGGATGCTTCATACATTTTGTATGTACATGAGAAATTTTGACAGTTATCTTGCGCTTTACGCGCTAATTTAGGGATGGCAGTTAGAGATCTATTTAAATTTTAAAAATTCCGAGACCCTCAATAGGGTTACGTTTTTACCATTTAAATAATAAAATCAAATAAACTTGAAGTTTAAAATACGAAGTATTAACTTTTTTTAATACATTCTAATATTTAATGAGAGAAAACCTCAAGTGGTTCACTTCTTTATATTTAGAGGACAGTCCAAAAACCACAGCGCAAAAAGAATTTCCTGAAAAAAAATATTTATTAAGAAGATAAACTGCTACTAAAAAAGAAGTCAATTGAAATTTGCAAAATTATCCCATTTTTCAAGATTACAGGGTGAGTTTACTACCCTGGTTATCTAAGTCGCGCTTAGAAAGTCATGCCTTAAAGCTGAGATCAAAATGTCATAAAATTTAGAAATAGTTCTGAAATAGACTGATACGGTATTTAGTAATACATAAAAAATCTGTTATAACAAAATTAAAAAACCCAAAAAATAACCATATTAAAGGAAATACTACTAAGATCTTCTCTGCATTGAGGCTTTTGGAATAAAACTACCATCATATTTTTATTTGAATGGTCTTTATTTTGAAATGATCTTTATTTTTTAAGTCTTGTTTATTACAAAAGTATTTTTAAACAAGGTAAGATCGGCTAAATATAACAGTCTTGGTTACTTTAAGCGTAATGAATTAATATTTTTAAAAAAACAGTTACCTTGATCTACGGCACTGTTAACAACAGCAAAGCAAAATCATTAACATATGCTTTAAGCCATATTCAAACATTTGCCAAAAGACAATAAAACTAAGAAAAAAATATAAAATAAAAAAATCGTGTCACTGTGATTGCCATAGTTTTTTAACCTGAAAAACCTAAAGTAAATTTAAACGTTGAAATTAAAAAAAATATATGATGTAACTAAATCACACTTTTTCTTTTTTTTTAATTTAAATTTCATCAAGCAACCACAAAAAAAAAGAAAAAAAAGGAAGAGGCATCAAGAGATAATACAAACTTACCAATCATTATTAAAGCGGCTGTAAAATGTGAACTAGGAGGTTCTGCTAAGCCGGTAGCCCCTAATGCAGCACCACCCAATGCACAGGCAAAGCCACCCAATGCAACAACAGCTATTAAGGCACGTAAAGGAGGACCAGCAAACCATTGACCACAACAACCTTTGCCAGAACGTTCAGAAGGTGATCTGCAAACAAAAGAAAGAGATTTTTAAATTTAATCAACAATTTATATAAAATTAAATTTTTAAATTAATTTTTCAAACAAAAAGGATTAAGCGGATTTTTTTTTAGTTTTTAAATATAAAATACAAAATAGATGTATGATATATAGACAAAACTAGTTGCCGTTTATTTTAACTCTCTGTGTGTTTGGTTTTTTTTTCTCCTTCCAAAGACTGAAAACATACAATAAGCACCTTTGTCACGTTTATTGTTTGCCATAATATGAACAAATTCAGTTTTTAATGTTTTTGGTAGATTAACCCTCCGTGGGTAACGTAAATCTATTAATACCCATATACAAAATTTAATATCCAGCAAGTCAAATAAACGTCCCATAGAAATTATGTTTGCTTTTAAAGAGCTTAGTACTTGGTATTCGGTATGAATAGCAAAGCTGACCTCAGGTTCCTCTCTTCGTCTCTTTAAGTGACTGAAGATAATAAAGCGGCCAGATGTAGAGCTATCAACGGCAAGCTTAATCGGAAAGTGGCGTTTAGAGTTGTCAAGAGAAATTTATTTAAATGCTTTGAGCAAAAATCGTATTTATATTTTGAAAGCACAAAAAACCGAGATTGTGAATTATATTGATTGCGTTGGTGGCAGGACTCTCAATCTTAAATTAAATAAGGCTTTAATTTAGCAAAAAATTTGTACCATAAGCACATGATGAAATTGCAAATGTGGAAAACAACCAAAACCGATAGTAATACGCTTATAACTGTATAATTTTTGAGTACTACCAACGGATGCCCAATTACTTTCTAAAGTATTGCTATGTATTGCAAAAAGTACTGATTTTTTTGTTCATGTCATTTTGATATTCACAGAAGGCATTGTTGAGAAAATAAGATATTATTTGAAAATTAAAGCTGTTCTGCAACATCGTTATTTTGATGAAGTAACTTTTATAGATCAAAAGAGCAGGTAAATTGGGTACGATTAGCTGGACTGCAAGGGAAATACTAAGCTTTTTTCCTTAAATTGATCCTCTATCACTCACGAAATGCGATTTGCTTGATTTTTTGTATTTAAGATGTTGTCAGAATAATAAAATGCACGAATTTTTTGATATTTTTGCTTTTAGGCAACACTGAGGTAAGTGCGCAAAATCTATAAAACTGTACATGTTACGAAAGATGAAACATTATAAAGCAATTATTGATTTTCGTGTTGCATTTTTCACATACAGTATGGGTAAATAAATCACAATTTTTAAACCTGCAACTGCAGTATCGAACTGGTTTTGGAGGAACGCGCTAAGCGCGGTTGTTGTAATTTTTGGCCATCCACATCGCTATGGATGTGATGTCTGAGGTTTTTCTACCTGATCGCTGGTAATGTCTCAAATAAAATTTTGTGTTAAAATGGAACTAAAACGTAGCTTGTCAACAGATATGACGATAGTATATCAATTCTTCAAAAACAAATCCAATTGACTTAATGTTTAATATTTTATCCTTATTTACCAAATAAAATAAATGAAAACGTAAAAAATGTTAAAAATAAGGTTCCACATAAAGTTTGAACATCTCCAATTTATTAAATTATAAAATAAAACACAACACGAAAAATTTTTTATAATATTTTGAAATCGCCAGTAGTGCGATCAAATTGCTTTTTTGATGAAGGTCGTTAGCTCAGTTACTAAACCACGAGATTGTGTACACGGATTTGTTAAAACAATTATTTGCCTTATTTAATTTTCATAAAAACTTCGTTCTATTATTTTATATAATTATTCCGATTAAATTAATTACCGATATTGATTATTGAGAGTAAAAGCACGTCTCGATGGCCATTTCGTTATCGCTTACTTAACTCTTCAGGAAACTTCTGACAAACATTTTTAATAAACTAAAAATTTTTGTCCAAGCAATAAAGCAAAGTTTAAGCAAAAACAACAAAAACGAACAGTAATTCTATTTTTCTTATCCACTGTTTACGGATCACTTTTTTTCGGCTCTCTTGTACATTTGAAAGATGATGAAAAATAAAATATCAAAAACACTACGATAATTTATTTCTATGCACAGGCACTTTGCAAATTATTTAATTAAAGACACGGGAATATTTTTTTAAATATTTTATTTTCATAAAAACTTATTTATTTTTGAGTCACTCGAACGGTATGTTGCGTTCAGTTTACATTATGATACAAATGGTTAAGGGTCTTTCTTGGAATAACTACATTCAAAAGTAAACAGTATCATTTTTAAGGCGCTCATATCTTTATTTTATAAATACAGTTGCGGACATTTGCACTAGCAGACGCATCCCAGAGAAGTGCTTGTTAACTTTTGAAATTTTTAATTGATACTGATTTTCTGTACGAAATTGTTTTCACCGTGAAGCTGATTTTATTGAAGCTAATAGATAGAATTTTGGCATTAGGGAAAAACCCAATACACTTTGAAGAAACTATTTGGCCTATTTTATGGACCATCTAAATAATTAATCTATACTGTTTCATAAACGATTATGGAAAGAATCTGATATTAAAGGGTAAATGGTGTAGAGATATAAGTACTAACTTTTTCGCATCTGTATTGTCTGGCATTAATTATTGTTTTGAGAAATCGAAACTACATGCCACAGAGTGTGCGATATAATTAGTTTAGACAGAAACAATTTTACGAGCGAATGATGCTGGTATATGGACAACAAAGGAATGTAGTTTTGAGATATGTCAAGGCACTTTGGTACGCCGATTAACCAGAGACGATCAAAATCTACACAAGTTATTGACAAACGAAGGCTACAAATGCGATGAAATGTGTGCGAAAATTCGACCTCCAGATGGCGGCAGCCGCGTTAGCCACCTGTTCAATATCATGTTTAAACATTAGTGACATAATACAAAAGTTTTAATATAGCTATTTTTATAGATATTAGGGATATTTTTCAATGTTTTCTTTAGTTTTGAGTTGTAAACAGCAGCTAATTATTTAAAACTGCTTGAAAAAGGCGTCTCTTAAAAGCCTAAATCTGATCTCTGAAAAGAAAAATATATTGAATTCAGAGAGAAATAGACTATAAATTTTAGTCATTATTTTATTGTGTTGCGAATTTGTTTTAGTTTCCAAAAGAATTTACAATTTTTTTTGCCTGCTTTTGAAGAATTTAACTTCACCTAAAAAAACAAACCATTCATCCTTACAGGGGTTAAGTACATGAAAAACACAGAAAAAACAAAATTAATATGCATCACGCTCAGGCTATTGTGTTTATTTTTTTGTATGTATGCATTTGTGCAAGGTGTGAATTCATTTGGAAGTAGCCAACAACAGCAAAAAACAACAGTAAATACAGCAGCAACAAAAACAATAATAACATTAAGAACAATTGTAAACAATAAAGTATAGTATAGAACATCTTTTATATATTTCTGCTCCGTTAGTTTTCCAGTCAAGGATAAATGCTCGTTCGTACACAAATTCTGTTTCACGCCTAAACTACACTATTATGTGTGTGTGTGTGTATATATTGTAGGAAAGTAAGTAAGTTTTTGATATTAAGTAAGCCTCGAATTTCTTTAAGTTCCCGTATTAATTCTGTGGAATATGTTTTATTGCCGGCGCTTGCAGTTGAAACTATTTTTGTACCGGCAAAAATTAAACATCTGTGACAATGATCTTAATGTTTTTGTAGTTTTGTTTATAGTAAGTCTGGCAAAATTCTTTATTTTTTTGTCTGCTAAAAAGTTTTTGTCTGACTAGAATCACAATAAAGTACGAGTAAATAACCAAAAACACCTTCTTTTAGAAAAACACCTACAGACAGATTGAGAAATAAAACAAAAATTAAAAACTTACAAAAAATAGTAGAGCTTTGTATAAAATGTCCTTTTTTTTCTTTCGCCGTCAGAATTTGCGCTTTACCCTGGAGTTAATGTCGACGTCGTTAACGGCGTCAAATGTCAAAAAAAAAGTTGAATCGTATGAGAGCAGTTAATCTCAACGCGTTGCAACGCCGTAAAAGTTCAATCTGTTTCAACTTTTTCGGCGTTGAAACGCCGTCAACAACGTCGACATTAACTCCAGGGTTAACAAAAATATTTGTTTTTTACATTTAGACGTCATTAATTCATAAATTGTCTCAAGATGTCGGAAGTGTGCAAACTCAGGCACATAGCAGCACCAAGGGCTGCTTTCGTAATTGGCCTCGAAAATTCGGAATTAATAAAGTTAATTTAAGTTTAAGCGAGAAATAAAGTTCATTATTATTCTCTACGTAAACTGGTTTTTTAATTTCAGAGTTACTTAATTTTTTTGTTGCTCAGCGTTGTGTCACTTGAGATATTTTACATTTACGTTTTTCCCTATTCAAACGTTTATTGCAAATAACATGTAGCTTTTTATAATTCTTTCATGGTACTTTTATTCATTCTACATTTTATCTATCTGTTCTTTCAGGCTCTAGTCTTATTTATTTTTACGCTTTACAAACAAACGCAGCCGCAAGCGCTACCCCATTGCGTTACAACGGCGCTTTAGCCGCTAAATCTTTATGCAAAAGGCAAAGATTCCTCGCAATCCTCCTTTCCATCTGTTTAACAACCAGGCCCTTTAGTTAACTCAAACGCAATCGTCATAAACTGTTTTTATTTTGTCACTTTCCTCGGTGATGGTGTCTTGACATCTGTTTTCATAATATACAAATTCCTTCGCTAACCAGTCTACTGCATCTTCCTTTTCTAGTCTTCTTGATTTTACAGTACAGGGACCTCAAAGCTTATCCTTATCTGCTGCTCGAATATACAGGCGCCCTGACCAACTTATTTGCCGCAGATAGGCATAACAATGGTTTTTTTCTTACAATCTAGACTACGAAAAACTATCTACTGATGTTTTCAGTTCATTTTTCAATTTAAACAAGTTATTAAACACAATTATTTATTTCCATTCTATGGCCGATGGTAGTTGAACTCATGATATTGTTTTGTTTTTTATAAAACAGGCCCCTGCTTGTTACTATTGAATATAAGTATGATTGCAATAGGCGAATTGAAACTCGCTCATTGTCATCGACGCTTTAAATGAACACAGCAGAAAAAGTTGTTATTTTTACCAATAAAGAACATAGTTCATTTTTGGTTTACAGATGTTTGTCAAACTGAAGATCATGAGCTTACACTCCAACAAAATCTTCACAATTATTAAGAAATAACTTTTAGCAGCCGCGCTAGATCAGTTGTTTAAGAAAAAATAAACTCATCGTAGTTCTGAGCAGAAAAATAAGACAACTATTACGTATCCGCAGCGGATGAGTCATTTAAAGCGCCTCTATATAAAAAAACACAGAAGAGAAGGTCAAGATGCCATTGTAGTAAAACAAAGAAATAATCTTCAAACCTCGTGGAAGCCTTAGTGAGGTCGAAAAGTAACAGCTAAATAGTGTATGGCAATCGTAGCAGTGTTGGTTGAAGGGCCTGGTTGGTAAACATTAAATAGTAAGTTTTCATATTGTTGGAGTCACAGAGTATTGAAGGTTTCTGAATGGCTGTGTTAGCTTAAGACGTACTTTTAAACAACAAACAAGAAATCATACTTGGGCATACTGCAGTATATTTTTAACGCATTATGTATAGCAGTAACCAGTAAAAGTTTACTGGTTACTGAAACAATTGCAGTATCTAGAAAAATTTTAATTGTAAATAAAAATGTAATTTGATTTCTGAAAAAATTATTTTAGCTATGTTACGAATATTAAAAAAATGAATACACAAATTTTATTTGCGAAAAACGAATTTTAACACATATAAAATTTGCATACTTGGGTATACTACAACATACAAAATATTGCTCTTCCCCATTTGCAAAAATTTACAATTGGTACAATATTTTTGAAATTTGTGCTACCTGTTTAAAAAGGATATTATCAAGCATTTTAATAAAGATGTTTTACATTTTGATAGATATGTTATATCTTGATTATATTTAGATGGACTAATTAATTGACGATTTCATTAGCATTGAATGATAAATAATGCTAATAACTTTTTTAACATTATCATTTTTTTTACTAATGGCAATGCCTTTTAATGAAAAGGTTTCGTTGAAAGTTTCTTAAAAAACAAAATCATTACCATTGACTAATCTTTAAATGGTTTCAAATCATCATAATTAATGAATGCATGCCTTCTCTTTTTTGCACTCAATGCACATCTCAAAAAGTATAATAGAGCATTATGCATAGCATATTTTACAATGGCATTTTGATCACAAATGTTAAAATTATATGTTTTAACTTTCTCATTAAAAATGAGAAACTATAGGAACATTTTTTTTTTCGTTTTCGTGCAAGTAAAAAGATCTGATAGCTGGAGTGTTATGTGACTTAGATCTCAGATATCAAGTTTTACACCTATCTCACTTAAAATTAAAAATTATTAAAGTTATCAATTATAGATCTTTCTACAAGAGTTTTAAGATTGATTTGTTTTACGCATAGTTTTTTTAAATTTGTGTTTCTTTACCATTAGTAAAAATAATTATAATTAAATGGTAGTTAATTTTTTTTTTTTTTTTTTTTGGTTATTTCAATGGAAATGAAAAAATCCCAACTCTCTGATTTAGTAAAATAAACAAAAATATATACACATTTAAATTTTTAAAAAAATCCTAAGTAAAGTATCAAACAAAAAAATAAACGGGTTTGGTTGAAAGTAAGCAAAACGGCAACGCTGATCATAATAAGGAATTTCGCTGTCGCCTGCACAACATTGAGAAGACAGGTAGTTAATTATACCATTCACTGCCTTGAAAATGGAATTCAGGCTGTAAATTGCAGTAATTAAGTTTTATCAATAACTCACCCAGTGCACTTGTATGGTAATTTCTACTTAAATCTTAAAAATAAAACAATTTCAAACAAATGAACCTTCCCACGCTCAATTTGTTGCCTCACAAACTCCTCGTAAATCGGATCTTGAGCGATCTTTAAAAAGAGTTGTCATATAAATAAACCCATCCTCATGTTTCTTTTTTTCGAAACAAGGAAAAACGAAGCAATGTTTTTTTTCTTTTTAGACAGATATATAATTTCTATATAAACATATTTACGTAACTCTTTCCCCTTTTTTGCAAAGCAAATAAAAATAAACTTTAGTCACTAGTGAGACATTTTAACAAACATCATTTAATTAAAAAATAATAACAGAAATTAAATGCCTTTTATAATTAAAAACCTACAAAAAGGCAATCTGATAACAGGAAGTGACAGGAAATCGGATACAATTTTTATACTAACACTCATGTAACACATAATGATAAGTGTGTTTGTAAATAAAAATTAATAATTTTGAGCACAAAGTACATAAATTGATAAATTAATCTTTTACTTTCATATGAGTTTCGAAAACAAACATTTGTTTCTTGTTGTCTTGTTATTTATAACAGCCAACATGAAATTGTCCGTCTGACTATTTTGCTATTGGTCTCTAGTTTAACAATTTATCTTCAAATTTACACACATGAATGATTTCAAACATTTCTGTGTCAAGAAAAATAAAAGCTCAATAAACGAAATGCCAACAACAACAACGACTTTGAGAAAATACATGAAAAATATTTATGTTTAACAATTAATTTTTATTTGAGTTTGTTTAAAAAGAAAACATTAAAATAACATTAAGGCTCTTACTTATTTACATAGATATTTAATATGTTTTTAACTCACGCATTCACACATCGTTATCGATAGACATTTGTACATCTGTTTGTTTTTTGCTAGTTAGTTTGCCTATTTGACCGTTTTGAGTCGGTTGAATGGACATGGTTTAGCAAATGTTTATATACTTTTTTGTCTACACTTTCTGCATTAAAATGAAATGAACCCTCTATAGCGCAAATTATAATAATAATGTAATTCTAGATTCCCATCAACACACCTTAACGTTGACCACCAATAACTAAACAAAGGTGGTGCTGGCACCTACAGCATCAATTTGTTCACTTGTTACTATAACTGCCATAGCAAGCGTTTGTCTATAACGGTTCAAAAGATAGGCATATATAAGTAAATTTACATCAACTATGGGGGCACCCTTTAATTTTTAGATTTATTTTTGTATACTTTTTGTATAGTAATACGCAGTCATTTTAGAGAAGTGCGCTTTACAATTCATAATACACGTAAAAAATATGTATGTTGTATGGGGACACCCTTTAATTTTTAAGATTATGAACTGTTTTTAATACCTGACCAATCTGTAAGCATAATCTATTATATTACCAAAAATTTTCAAAATCGGATAAGTAATGACTGAGTTCTGGAGGCACAAATATAAAAAAGCAACGTTCAGCCGAATTGTATAACCTTCTTCTTTTTTTGAAGTCGATTAAAAAATAAGCCTAGTTTGCAAATTAGTAAATTTTAAACTTGTTTTGACAACCACCTTTTGGTTTTGCATACATTTCCGTCGGTTAACATGACGCTGGGACTTTTTTTGTCAAAACTTTATTTGTAAAATTATAGGACCACCGGTAATATTAAGTGCAATTAACTAACAAAAGGCTGAACTACAATTACAATAATAACAATGTAAGAAAAACTTAAATAACAATATAGAGCTGCAAGATTTTCAAATTTCGATAATTACAGACAAATAACGAGAAAAAGCGGCAACCAATAAAAGTGCACAGGTATTGTATTTGCCCTGTTGTACTAGAAGAGAGTAACAATTAGTTTTTAATATTCTGACAATAAATGGTGTAATTTAATTGTTTAAAAATAAAATGGAAAATTGCCTGCAATATTTTTCGACTTAACAGAGTTCCTTACTTAAAAACAATTTTCTGTATCCTATCCTTAGTCGTGGAGTTCCGTAGATAAAGCGTTTTGTTTACGTATTTGTCTTGGCGAAACTTGTATTTTAAAATATAAAATTAAAAATGATTTAGACGTGTGAATTTTTTTAAAAATATTGGTTTACAGCCATAAAATATATGTACCTGTGTATGAACGCACACAGTTAGTGAGCCAAACGAAATTCGTCATGTGTAATGGATTCCCCGATAAGTTTATTTCTATGTGTACTTAGACGCATGACCAATATGTTTTTGCAGGCAGAGTGACCGTTTTTCGATATTTATTTGTTTTTAGTTTTATTTTTGCTTTTTGCTATAAGATTTTTTTCTTTTTATTTAAACCACATACATTAAATTTTATTAATAGTTTCAATTATTTTCAATTTTAATTATTATTTATTTTCACGTTCTTGTTGTGTTTCAGTCGTCAAATTTGGGCAAAGATTTTTTGATGACGAATTCGTAGTGCTGTGCGAAATTCATCATTCGTCCCAGTTACACTTATTAACCGTCTTTCATAAGTCAGTAATTTTTTAACCGATTTTGAAAATTTAATTTGAATGGTATTGATTACAGATTAGTCCCATTTTAAAATTAGTTCATAATTTTAAAAATTAAACAGCGTTCTCATACAACATACCTGTTCGTACTTGTATTATAAAGGCATCGCTTTAAAATTTAAGTAACTGCGTATCAGTATATCTCCTAATAGCCAAAAGTAATATAAAAGTAAATATAAAAGTTAAAGGGTGTCCCCATAGGTGACGTAAGTTCACCCATATTTGAATATCGTTTGAACCGTTATAGACAAACGCTAGCAAATTGGACAGAATGTCGATGACCGTTATAGTAACAAGTATTAATATTCAAAATTACGAACTATAGGGTGTCCCAATAGTTAATATAATTTGACGAGTGTGGCCAAAATTTTGATCCGTTATAGACAGAAAACAAGATAATTTTAATTTACAAATTAAAGGATGTTCCCAAAATTAATGAAATTTGATCGTTATAAATAAACACTTTAAAATTAGACTGAATTTCTACTAATTTGTTTGGTACAATAAAAAGTATAAATATTTTAAACTATAATTTACAGGGTGTTACAATAATTTACGTACAAAGAACCTGATTACTAAGTCTACTACAACAGCAAGCATAAAACTTGAATTTGTAAATTAAAAGGTGCCCCTATAGTTGCTGTTAACTGTTAAACAGTTATAGTCAATCGGTTGGAATTAACAAGAAGCTGCAGTGCTAAATCTGCTAAAACAAGTTTAAAGGTTGGAGATGAAATATAGAGGTGTCCCAATAGTTAATGTAAACAGACAGATAAAATCTGTTTTAAAGTAGTTTTTTTTCCCAAGAATTATATTATTAAGTGTTGTTCCACGGTCTTTTCAGCAGTTTCTCAAAAATCAATCTCAAGAAAATTCTGCAACTAAATTGATTGTCCATTATAACTATTTTAATATGTTAACGCACAGAAAAAACATGGTTGTGGTCAGAGAACTGCACGAGTACACCGCAACCATGATTACACCGCATACTTACTCCATGAATCAAGAAAATAAGATTGCGCATTGCGCAGGTCCGTTAGTTTGTAGTCTCTTTTGTGTGACGTAGAAATAGGCTATTTGTATGGAAAGTGTAACAGAATTAAAGTAAGAGAGCCAAAAATCTCTTATATTTTTACAACAAACACACGTTATAATTCTATTGTGACGTAGATGCGCAGTAGAAATATATTTTAAACGGCTGAATGCGCAATCTTGTTTTCTTGATTCATGTACTTACTCTATATTTTTCATAAGGCCCAACAATAATGTGCATAAACTAGCTTATGCCAACTTATACAACTGTGCAAATACATTAAATTATATATGGTAAACTATAATGTGATTAAAATAACTTTTCGTCAAGTTTCGTTAAATTTCATTTCTTTATGCAAGGTACGAAACTGATCGCACTTTCCATACGGGAACAGCTGATTGTGCTTTGGTTTATACATTAATAAAGAAATTTTCTAATTAAGACCTAAATTGTTAAATTTTTTAGGTTTAAAATCAATAAAAAATGTAGAAAGAAACAACATATTTCTTTATGGCCAATTTTTTACAATTATAATATATTTAAATTAAATTTGTATTTATACACACATATGTATACCATATAAACGATGAACATCGTTGCATTTTTTAGTACTGTTGGCCACAAACACAAAACAGAAAATAATTTATAATAATTTTTTTTTACATTTTCTTAGAACATAAACCAAAATATGTAAATGTGTTTGTGAATGTTATTAAATATATAAAATATTTTCTTTAAAGCCTTTTAGTTTTAAAATTTTGTTGATTTATATAGAAATTATTTTTGGCAAAAGTACGAAATAAACATAAATGTGCAACTGTGGCAAATAAGTTACTAAATTTATATATGTACATTGTAGCCACATAAATTTCTTTGATAAGTTACCTAAGCATTTGACAGGCTTTTCGTTGAATTTTTGACATAAGCTAAAGCTAGCTTATGCACATTATAGCTGGGCCTATACTCGAGTATTTTAAACACCGCAGTAAAAAGTTGTGGTGTTTATTTTACCCATTCTTGTAAATGTTTTTTGTTGTGGGTATATATTTCAAACCTGGAGCCTATAAACGAGTCTCAAATCAGAATTTTAAGTATTTTCTAAATTCTCTTTATTTGTAAGCAGCGTTGCCACATTTTTACCCTATTTAATTTTTTTACTGCCGTTTTATTAAATTCTGCATTGTATGCAGATCTATTTATAAACAATAAAAAAAAAACAAAATTTGATCAAGTCTATTGCTTAAACATTATAAGCAGAAAAACAGGCAACAACCGTTTTCATACGTATGAAATACAACATATTTTTAATGAATAAAATGCAATAAAAACCGCTTAAAGGCACAGCTTTTGTACAGTATTTAAAGCAGGTATACTTATTTATTGCTGTTTTTTTATGTACAAATATTTTCAGTTTATGTGCCTTGTTGTCATAAATGTGCTACTAACGGTATTTAGGAAATCAAATTGATAAAAATAAAAAAAATATACTTTTCGAATCCGTGAATAAAAGGAAAATTACTTAATTTTTTTAGTTTTAAACAAAACTGTTAATACGCAGATGTAATATTGCATTGTCTGAATCTCATTAGACCTTATAAATACTAAATTGCAGTAAAGTTTTTAGTTTACATATTTTATTTTGTTAAATATAATTATTGCTTTTATACCTATTTATTAATTTTAAAAATCTATTTGCTTAAAGAATAGAATTTTTAAATTTCTATCCTACTCGTATGTGACTTAAAAAAAAACCCTAACAAAAACGTAATATAATAAACAATGAGCTATTAGTAAACTTTTGTTGTGTTTTTAATAAATGAAAAAAATGGCGAATTTTACGGGTTCTATTCAATTAAATTTCTGTTATATATTAAATAAACTTTCATAATTTCAAAGAAGTATGTATGTTAGCTAATTTAGATTTTTGGCGACTTTTAATATTGTGTTTGATTTAATAATTCTGATCTGATAACTCTGTTTTTCTCACACTACACACGTTAAAATCTCTCTCTTGGTGATTGTTGTGAGTATCAGTACGAATAAAGTAAAGCCAGCATCGCAAACATTTTACTTGAGTATGCTAGACACTTATACTCAAATGGAATGAGTATAGTAAATACTCGCACAAAAGAAATGCGGTGAGAGTATTAAAACAGACACTCTTGCAGTTCCCTGGTTGTGGTATGTCACAATAACGATATTATGTTCTATGTAACATTATATAATTGCGGCGAACAAATTATAGTTTTTTACAACAAAATTTGAGCCACAATGAAAATTTTCTTGTTAACACTGAATCATTTTATGGTTACTATGCACAAAACATGCAACATGGTTGGTTTTAGCTAAAGAAAATCGAACCAGCATCAAATTATTATTGTTATTTAGAAAAGTATGATGTTTTGAAAAAAAATGTAATAAAACTTAAAACTATATTAAAATCAACCTTCTAATATAGTTTGATCATCATGCCATTAATAGCATGCTTTTAGTTTAATTAGTTATTAAATTATTTTATAAAAAATCTTCAAGTTTACTCTGGTATTTCTGTTAGCAAACGTAATTTGGGCAATATTTTTTAGAGTTTTAGCCTTGAATTTGAAAAGCTTAACATCAATAAAACCGGTGTAAGTTTTAATTTTGAAACCAATTGTAAGAGTTTTCAGTTGATGAACCCCAACGAGCTCTACTTTTAGCTAAAGAGATAAATTCGAAATTAAACTTCACCTTGAAAGCGATTTTCCTTCAATCTTAAAATTTTTTGATTTTTCGTTTGGTAAAATATTTTTAATAACTTACTTAATATGCCTTTTATCATCACAGTCTCTTACCTATAAATAGAAAGAGAACAAGTATAAAAATAAAAACGTTCTTTAGATTGAAATATATTTACATCAAATAACGTACTTCATTTAATACAAAGTTCGATCATAAATTATATAAATTAGTTTTGGTTTATTGCTTTATTTGTATTTATATATTTGTTTTCCTAAATGATCATTTGTAAATAAATGCATTAATTTTATTTTTTAATGTTTAAACTAAAAGCAAAATGTAGACATATTAACTCTTAAAAGCTTTGCGTTTGTTCTTCTATTAAAATTAAATTACTTGTTTCTAGTGCCTTTTAAGCATTAATTAACAATTAATATAAATACGTTTAAGTTTCAATGCAGTTTTATGTGTAGTTTTTATTTTTTAGATTTTTCTTTTAAGTATAAAAAGTGCGAATGTTACCCTTGAACTACATTTTTTTATAATGCATAAACTTAGATGTGTTTGGTATTATAATCATGACTAATTGTAGGCAAATGCTATACAAAATTTTAAATGGATTTCATTTCAAGTAATTTTCATTTTTTCTATGAGGCCGTATGTTAATTGTTGGCTTCTTTGTTGTTCTGTTTTGTTTTCTATTTTATAAGTGAAAAAAGTTTTATTTTTAAATAAATTCAAGGTTTATTTTATTTTACACTGAAGGTGTGCACAACTGATAAGAAGCGTAATGGAAAAAAGAAACATTGGAAACTGATATTAGAATTTCGACAAATATTTATAAAAATATGGAATAATCCTCTTCTAGTATTACACGAAATTTTTATCGACGTGAATCTTTTATGTACCAGAAGAACTGGTCACCTTTCGAGACTTAAAACTATTTTTTATATATTTAGCTAAAATGAAAAGTATTGAAGGCGGGTTGTTCTGCATGAATTAAAATATTGGTTGTTAGAATAAGCCAGATCAGCCCATAAACCGAGTAGATTTAAAATTCCCATTAGCTGTCTTCCAAAATGTGCGCAAACATGATTATAATCATATATACGATCGACATTTAAACATTAGCAATTAGTAATAGCTGCCACCACATCTGTAATTTATTATTCAGATAAGACTTCAACAGCTACCTTTTCTGCCTGGTACCTTTTCTGCTCCCTCCGAACTACAGATTCTTACTGTTGCATAAGAGAAGCAATGCAAGATCATTTTACTCTGCCTTAAATATTCTAGTTAAAAATTGGCTTGTAAATTGGCAGTTCAAAAAATTGTTCTCTTTAATCTTTGGCAAAGTACTTCCAACGTGGCAAGTTGTTGTTTAACGTTCACGTTCCACTCAATTTATTTGCTTTTTAAAAAAACTACTAAACATTTATCCCTGACAATCTTTTTTTAATTTATCTTTTGGCACTCAAAAACATTAACTTTAAAAAGTAAAAGCAAGAGTTTATTTCTGCCAGTGTATAAAAATAAAGGAAATGTTTCGCAAACGCTTTATGCAGAGACATAAACTTTCTGCCAATGGTTTCAGAATTTTACTCGTTCAAGCATCAATACAAAAAATATTTGAAGCAAAGGACTTAAATTTCTGGTAGAAAAAAAGTTGGTACATTGTTACAAATATATTTAACTTAGCGCCATCAAATGTCAAACAGCAAGCAATTTATCAAAAAATTTAAAAATGTAAAGTTTTTTTCATTGGCACAGGTTTGAAAAGTTCGAATACGAGAAGATTTTAAAATATTTACTTAAAAAATTATGTCTTATACGATAAATATCTTAAATGAATTAAAAAAAAACATTCTAAATAAAACAAAAGTCGAAAATTGAATTCATTAGATTACAGTTGCATTAAAAATCGAATTAATGGTTCTCAACTTTCGATTTCATATTAAATTAAAAGGTTTATGACACATATTTCAAGTTACTTTATTACTTTACAAAAAACAACGGTTTTAATTTTATACAGTCAACCTTCCCTCAGCCAAAACGCTGCTGCATGATAAAATAATTCGAAAAAACAATCGAATACAAAGAAGAATCGGAAGTAAAAAACTGAGGGTTTATGATAATATTAAATAAATTATTCGGCGTGAAATGTAAACGATGACCTAAAACTATTGAAAGTTTTGAACAAAATGGAAAACTCAAGTTGTGTTTTTATGTGCAGACGTTTTTATAACATTGTGACTAAATTTTATTATTGCAGTTTGAAATTAACTTCTGCAAGATACGGGCTGTAGACCTAGGACTTTAAACAACTTAATAAAAAAATCTTAAATTGTTAAAGTTACTTAATTAAATAGCAATGAGTCGTTTTTCACAACCGCTCCAAGCAAGCAACAATTTATTTAATGTCGTATGGCATTCGTTATTTATAACTATCGCTTGTATCTCTGCATAGAATCATTCAACACCTTGATAATGATAAGGTAATTGTTTTCTTATTTTGCTTTCGAAATTCTTATTTTAAATTAATAAATAAAATTTGATATTATGCTTCGCAAGACATATATCTCACTTTGGTACTTTGTTGGCAAATGGTATTATTTTTTTCCTCTAGAGGAATGTTACATCGCTTAATCTTTGGGACTCTAACCATAATTAGTTCGTTAGTTTCGAACGATCATAAATGCTTGCTGACCCTTATCAAAGAGAAATTTTAAATATAAAGAGCATTTACGAAAATTGTTTACCCTTAAGGAAACTCTATTTAGATAGATTTCCTTCATGCCACAGCTTCAATATTAACTTCTTTATAATGTACAAATATTTCGCAGTTTTATATATGAAAAGCAATATTTATTAGAAATTTAACTACCCTCTGTAATTTTTACCTTTTTTCCAGTGTATGAAAACAAACAAAACGTTTCGCAAACGTTTTATTAAAAGATATAAAATTTATAGTTTTAAAAGCTTTGGTGCATGAGTAAAACCAAAACAAATTTTTACTAAATGACAAAGAGTACAAACGAAACCTCATCTACTTGCTTTGATTTACAAATGATATCGTACAATTGCGTTATGCAGTTCATGTTTCAATTTAAGCCCTAATGCATTATATACTAAATTTATCAATTAACAAACGTTTCTACAACTGCTTTCTCAAAACATTTGAATTATTTTCTCATTGTTTTCTCTTTTGATTGAGTACGTTTAATTTATTGGACAGTTTGTACTTAGGAACAACCACAATACAAAACTAAATGTCACAATCCTTTTTTAATGTTTCTGTTTTATTTTACCTACTACAGAAACAAAACAGAACGAGAGCAAAGGTTGCATTTTATTTTTTTTTTTTGTCCCTGCTTTTCTTATTAAATATAAAATATTCAATTGATTTTAATATTCTTATATTACAAAAGATACAATTTTAAACAAAAGAGCCAAGATAAATTAGTTGCGTCTGTTTATTCTGAAAAATATGTCATAAGGAACTTAATTATACTCTTCATCACAGGTAGAAAGAGGGTATATCTAAGTTTCTCATTCCGTGTGTAATTTCTATAGTATCCATTTCCAAACCCCAGAAAGAATATATGTATATGCTAAGTTCTTATGCTTAGCGAAGTCGATTGAGCAATGTCCGTCTGTCCGTCCGTGTTTGGGTTAAGATCAGCTTTGACAAACTACAAATACGAAACTGAAGTAGCGTCGCTTAAATAGCTCAACTTTTTAAGTAAGAAATTCAAGGCAGAATTTGAAAGTCAATCTAGATTTTCGGTAATAACAACAGTTTAATATATACTGGCGGAACCAACCCAATTAATTTAATATCAATCTAGATCTTTTATATAATTTTTGCATTTATAACAGTTATCTAACAAGAGGCTTAATAGTTTACTATGTGCTTATCAAATAAATATGTTTGACCATTGTGTGCAGATATTTTAATTTTATTTTAGAAACAATAAATATTTATTTTATTATTATTAGTATTAGTATTATTATTATTGTTATTGTTATTATTATTATTATTATTATCATTATCATTATTGTTATTATTATTATTATTATTATTATTATTATTATTATTATTATTATTATTATTATTATTATAATTATTATTATTATTATTATTATTATATACTTAATTCTAATCCACCTCAATCGTTTTACATCAGGAATACAGATGAAGAAGAAGTTTTTAATATTATTAATTATCTAAATATTAACAAAAGTCCTGGATGTGATGGCATCAGACCAAAAGACATCAAAAATAATCCTGAAATATTTACTCTCTTAATAACTAAACTAATGAACCTAATCATAGATACGGCAATCATTCCAGAAACATTTAAAATATCATATGTACGTCCAATATATAAGAATGGAATAAAGTCCGACTATAATAATTACAGACCTATATCGATACTTCCGACCGTAGAAAAGATAATGGAAGAAATAATCTGTAGAAGACTTACAAATTACACAGATAAATATAACATAATTAATAAAAACCAATATGGATTTCAGAGAGGTAAAAGTATAAACCAACTCCTAGGAAATTTTTCTGATTTTATAAACGAACAGTTAAGCAAAAGTAACCACTGCTTAACTCTGTTTATTGACTTTAGCAAGGCGTTTGATACCTTATCACATGATAAACTGCTTGCCATGTTGGAAAAAATTGGCATAAGGGGACACTGTCTTGAATTCTTTAAAAATTATCTTACTTCAAGAAAGTTTACTGTTAAAATACTAAATAATCGTAGTGCTAAAACAAATATATGTTGTGGTGTACCACAGGGCTCAAAGTTAGGCCCATTATTATACATCATATATTCTAACGAGTTGATTAAAGCACTGTCAATGTCCAAAATTTTCGCTTACGCTGATGATACAGCGATTGTGGTTGCACATAAGAACCTAAACGACGCATCCAAATTAATGCAGACACAACTAGATATTGCCGTTAAGTGGTGTCACGACCATGGCTTAATTATCAATGCAGCAAAAACAAAGCTGATGCACATAAAAACACCTAAATACCTGTACGAGGATGTAAAGATAAAATTTCATAGTGTGGAATGTCTACACAGATACAAAACTAGTAATCTTAACTATGAAGATGAATGCAAAACAACAATAGATATTGTAAAGACATATAAATATTTGGGTGTAATTGTTGACCATAACTTCAAATGGCGAGAACATGTTGAAGAAATTCGTAAAAAACTCCGGAAAGCATCTTACATGTTGCACCGGCTAAGCTATTGTTCTAACATCAAAGTTTTGAGGCAAGTATACTTCTCGCTAGCAGAGTCACATATTCGACATGGAATCACAGCTTGGGGTAATTCCGTACATTGTAAAAAATTGCAGAAATCACAAGATCAGCTTTTACGAATCTTAGAAACGAAAGTAAGCACAAACAGAGTAAGTAATCAAATAGGACGCAATACGTACACGTCATCAACAAACATCAAACAAAATATTGCCACAGATTGCCACGTACTAAATATTTCAAATATATATAACACAACTTTGGCAATAGAATACCACAATAATAACCGATTTCTAAGTAAAATTGACCACAGCCACCGAACTAGAAGAAGGACGGAATGCAGATTTAAAGTACCAAAATTCACTAATGAATATGGAAGAAATACTTTGCTAGTGACGGTCCCAAAATTATTTAATACAATACCTACAGGACCTTTATCTATAGCGAACAACTACAGAAAACGGAAAAAGATTTTTAAAATGTATTTTTTAAACAAGCAACACAACATTACAAACCAGACATCTACAACAACTCGTTAAGCTCCATAACACATGAGCAACAACAAAATCAACAATAAACAAATTAAAAAATAAGAAATAAATAAAAAATAAAAAAAAACTTGCTCCAAACACACGATGTCACTAATATAAATTCAATATAAAATATAACTACAATAATTACAAACTTCAGATTTAAGTAATTGAAATAAAAAAGTGACAATACACAACATAAACAAACAATAACAACTAAAAATACAACAACAACAACTTCAACAACTAACAGGCAACATCAATAAAATATGAAGGCTATAGCAACATGAACGTCAAAACAACAGCAACATCACACATGAGGATCACCGTAAGATTTAAAATAATAACTCAACAGCACAGCCTCACACAAATGGTTAACAAAAAGGACTCAACAACACAGATACAAACTAAATCAACATAAGAGGCAAAGCACAGAACCTCACAACATATCAAATAATATAAACAAACTAAAAATTATAATCTTCATAAATAATAACACAATTTCCAACTACTAACACACATAAAAATGAACAACATGAAGGCATATTGAAACACAAAGATATAAATCTAAATTTAAAAAATCAACACAATCTAAAACTAAATAAAGATTTTTTAAATCGATAAACAATCAAAACAACAAGCTAAAATAAAACAAAAAAATATGAAAAACGTAACAAGGACACCATCCTACTTGAAGAACACAGTCAAGGACATAAAATTATTGGTACAACAGTAGAACCAATACAGCGATTACACGTCTCTCAGCAATGACGCATACACAGATGTACATTTATTAATCCAACAACCTGCAGACAAGCCACTAGGCTTCGCGGGTTTAGCGTTAAGAAAATTGTATAATGTAAATTAAAATGATATATTGTAATAAAAATTGAAAAAAAAAAAAAAATTATTATTATTATTATTATTATTATTATTATTATTATTATTATTATTATTATTATTATTATTATTATTATTATTATTATTATCATTATTTATTTATTTATTTTTAACGCTGTTATTATTCAATTAAAACAGCAATTATTTTTATTATTTTTTTTTTGAGATGAAAAATATTTTTGTTCAAATTTTCTTTTAATCCCAGGAAAGAGAAATAAAACTTAATTTTAAATAAAAGTGGAATGAAAATATTTCCCGAAGTATATAAAAGAGAATTTAATACCAAGAAAATTATAGGAAATAAAATGTAACAAATAATATAAACAATTGGGCTTAAGTTCAGTTAAAAAATTATTTACAAAAAAATTAGACACCAGCAAAACGTAATGCAGTATTTTCTATACCTACATCGTCATCAGTATTCTGCGCACGCATCTATTCAGCTTTTTTTGCATGATCAATCAGTATTAATGTAGTAAGATAAAGTCCACATATAACAAAAATCTTCTCTTTGCGTTCTGCTAACCGTTGGTATGGCTACATGCATAAATTTTACATATTTTCACTTTAATACTCACTTTACTATCACTGACTGCATTATTAGATCTGTATTTATATTTTTTTAAACCTCATTAATCTATCTGAAACAAATGAATTCTAAACGACCTCAATATTATAAGGAGAAAAAATGAAAAAGTACGCATACACATGTTGCAGCTCTTGCAACGATGACAATAAAGTCTTTGGACATAGCGCACAATAGAACAATAAAATCGATGTCAACAAAAGAAATCAAAAGATAATTAGCTCTTATGTCGGCAGCAACATAATCATTGTCTCTTTTGTCAAGCCAGCAAAGACTATAGAAAGCTTGTCATAGCCGTAGTGATTTTTTTGTTTGTTTTAAGAATAGGCACTAAAAGTAAAAATGTAATTAAATGTAGAACCAAAAAGCTGCAGTGGGAGTAAAGTTTAGTAATTAAAAAAAATGTTTGGGAAATAATAAACGAGAATTTGTGAAAAAAATAAATTTAAAAATTTCTGTATAGTGTTGTGCAAAGTACATTTATTTTACTAGGTAGTGTCGTCCGTTTGTGTTTGAAAATGTCAAAAGTTGTTTCTATTTAACTTTGTTTACGAATACAAAAAACACTATTTAGTGCAATTATCTCTTGATTCTCTTTCTGTTTTTGACATTTTAAACAGACAAAACAACAGTAAAAAGTTATTTTTGCAATGTTGTATTTGTACAGAGCCGCTACTACCTATTAAACTAAATGTACCTTGGTGTTGTGAATAACTTTAATGAAATAAAAAATAAAGTGGGTAAAATTAACTGTTCTAGGAGAAATATAACAATGAATGTATGGGATATCAAAATATTGAAATAAAATTACAAAACGGTAATAATGGGGAAATATTTATTTAAAAAATGCTAAAGAAAAAATCGTGTAGGAACTAAATAAAAGCCCAAAGCAGTGCAGCCCTGAGTTATGAGAATTTTGAATTAATGTGGAACATATTATATATTAGACTGCAAAAAAATTAATACTAAAAACTTTCCAGGGCGAATTAAATCACTTTGAAAATAACTTACACCTAATTCAAAGTAACAATTATTATTATCAAAAAGAAGAAACATGGCAAAAATATTTCGTTATTTTTTGCCATGACAATATAAATAGCGGGGTATGCTGCAAAATAGTCAAAGCTTTAGAAATACTGCTCAATACAATAAACAAAAGATATTATAATTTTAAGCGACTTCAAAAAAAGAAGGAGTTTATCAATTCCACTGAATTATATTTGTAACTCCATAACTGATATCTGATAGGTGATGCTTATAGATTTGTCCTATTTTAAAAACAATTCATAATCATAAAAATTAAAAGGGTTTCCTCATACATTAAAAAAAAATGCGTATCACTATAGTTCTCAATGGCAAAAATCAATACAAAAATAAATCTAAAAGTCGAATTGAGTAAATTGACCTTTACGGGCCTATTTTTTGAAACGCTATAGACAAACGATTGCAAATTGGACTTTGTTCGGTATAAGAAGAAGTATAAATTATTTAAATTATAAATTAAAGGATCACAATAGTCACAATAGTTGATGTAATTTGATGTATATGGCCAAACTGTTGAACAGTTGTAGACAGACGGTCGAAATTACTTACGAGTGATAAGTCTGCTATAACAAGTATAAATTTGAAAGATGGAATAGATAGGGGGCCGAATACTTAATGTAATGTGATGCATATGGCCATACTTTTGAACTGTTATATAGACAGAGAGATGAAATCTCGTTTGAAGTCGGTTTTTTATGGAAGAATTATTGTTTTTTCTTCAACAGAAATATTGTCAAACACTGAAGTTTTATCTTCCCATTGGTATGTTATACAAATAGCTATTGGCAAGTATTCTTTTTTCCCAAAATAAATTTTAGTAGAGGATGTGACATTCCGAGAAACATTTTTTAGTATGAAAACAAGAAAAATTTAATGAAAGTCAGAATTGGTAAATAATCCATTCGGCACGGAAACCAGGTGTCTTAAAAGTCATTAGTAGACAAGTGTCTAAGCACCTTCACAATAAAAAACTTAAAATTTAACTTTTTGTACACCTTATTTTATCTTTTTGCTTTACAGTAACTTACGAATGTCAACTTTTTTTTCAAATTATTTATCGTATCATAAATATATTAAAGACAGCAATACATTTATTTTAAGTCCACCATATTTTAGACATTTCTCTTATGACTAGGATTTCTGGATAAGAGATGTAATGTCCCTTCCTCGCAATGATGTGCTACCATAGACGTAGAAGAAATTGCATGCTAGTGGGCTTGAACGTGCAAATGCATTTTCCCATGTTTTACAATATTTGATTTAACTAACGGCACGTCCGTGAGAATTTTTTGCAACATCCATAAACTGAATTTCTTAGCGCTATATTTATTTAAGAATAGAACAACAAATTTCAATTAATACATAAGAAAATTTTTAATAATAAGACAATTAATTGTGCGTCGACCAACACAGTATCGTTTTATACAGTATTCATGGTACTTACTGTTCGATTATTTGCAACTATTTCATAGAATTAAGAAGTAGCTAACTTAACTAAGTGCTCTGTACGACAGTCACTATTTGGGAGTAACTACACAACGTAAAATTCAGTTATTCATATTCTTTTGCAGATACGAGTATTCTATATAAAACACGAAATCTGTTTCAGGAAGGAGTATGTCTTTCAGGCAGGAGTTGGAAATTTATCTACAATATTTTAGGATTTATTTGAGCTAATCAATTTCAAATCAAACTGTAGAAATTTAAACTCATCATTTTAAACATGATAGTTTTTTAAAGACCAGCAATAGACCCCATATTGTTTTGTAAAGAATCAGAATTAAATTTTATACAACTTCCATGCATAAGTATGGACACCAAATGAAAAACTTTGACTCTGCTTCAGCCTACAATATTTCGTTATATAATTATGATTATACAAATGGTTTCACATGCATAAATACTTAAACTCCACCATAAACGATACGCCATTAATATTTCAATATCATGAATAAAAAATACTCTGAAAAAGAGAAATAAAATAAAATAATTGTTTGAATTAAATCTTTTATTTTTTTAAGCACCCAGTGGGCAGTGATTTTCGCGAAGCATTTCAATTTATTCCCCTTTTTGTTATATGCCAACCAACTGACACAATAAACTCATTCCATTCTTTTTATAGTTTTTGGTGAAAATATTGTACAATAAAATCATCATATAATTAGTGTGTCAATTTACTTAAAAACTACTAAACATAATTATCTTTAAAATTATCATCTTCTTTTCTGTTATCGTATTATGTTTTTTTATAGTTATGTTTGCCTTCTATCTTTTGTAAGGAACGTGTACTTGGTGTTAATATTTTAAGAGTACTTTAACATTTTCTTTTTTTTACATTAACGGTTGGAAGCTGACACATAAAAGAGTTAAATCTTTTTTTTTTTTTTTTTTAATAAAACGTTACATGAAGAAACAACGAAAATTGGATTAGTAAAAAATACTAAGACACCTGCAAGCCATTCAAAAGATTAAATAGAAGAAACTCGGGTCAATTTTGATTAAAGTTCAGTAATACGATTTCAGTGCCGTGGACAAGAATTTCCAATACGCAGTACAACTATGCTTTATAATTTTTATTATACTAGAGCAAAAGATTACGACGCTTATTCATGTACAGCAAAGATAAAACTCAAATTTGGTATGCATAGTGGGGTAGGATCGAAGTATTTTGGAAATGTTTTAGCAATCCTTGAATTGCTTTACAAATTAAATATAATTTTAAATTCTAGTAGGAAAAGACTATTTAAGCTTAAGTTTCAGACCTGAGCTTTGTACACCTTTCGAGAGCGGTGCAGTATCGTGTCAACCTTTTGGGAGACTGCCATTGTTAGTTTTTTTATCAGGCTTCAAAATTATTATAGTAACAATAAGTATCCAGTTCTTTACAAGGACTTTAAAGCCAAATGTTAACCATAAAGTTATTTTCTATAGTAAAAGGTACGTTTAGACTGTGATTAATTTGATTTGATTTCGCAGAAGCAAAAGTAGAATAAATTTAGCTCCGTAATTAGGAAAATGACAGCAAAAATTTGTTGTAATTTTTTTTGTACTTTTAGACTATACGTGTGAAGTAGAATTATAATAGCAAAAATTAAAATAGATTTTTCAGTGGTGTCATAAAAAAAATCTTCTGAAATCAAGGAACCCAGTAAAAGAAGGCATGCAAAAAAGTAGGTAATTTATGCGTTCTGCTTGAAATGAACTGGTTCAATTTAGTTGAAAAACTTATCACTTATCAGCTTATCATTAGCGAGCATTTGTTCAAATTAACAAAATGGCTTTTCGTTTAAATAAATGATTAAAACCAGTGAAAATTTGAAAATACAGTTTTTCATTAATTTTTTTATAATTTCTTAAAATAAGTTTAAGCAACCCGTAGATATTATAAACTTAAATAGTTTTTATTAAAATTTGATTTACTGTAATGAAACGGAACTAAATTTTTAAACTTTTTATTGAGACGGCTAATACATCTTACTTTTTCTTCTTCTTCTTTTTGAGTTTAATACCAGTTTTTAATAATAGAGTTTTCAAAGTTCAAAAATTACAACTTAACTATAATAGGGAAAGTTAATAAAAATACATTATAGAAAATAAGTGCAAGAGAAGCAATGAAAATAAAAACAGCATTATCCATGATTTTTGAACTCCTTATTTTTTTCTGGGAAATTAGTTAATTTATATTAAATACGGTTTCAATTTTTTTTGTTTAGAGTAGATAAGGTTTTAGTGATTTCAAATACACTATTAATCCTCAAATTTGGTTACACTGTTTACATTACAATACATCAAACATGGTTTCGTTAGGTGCCACATTTTTACCCAATTATTCAGATAATAGTTGTGTTTAAAATGGGGAATAGTTGAAATAAAATTTGACCCTGTTTTTTTAAGTTGATTACTTTCAGAATTATCAAAAATAAAAGCCTGGGTCACTAATAAACTTAATTCAATTTTACATTCTTTAGGATCAAATGTGTATATATTGGCGTAAGTACGTCTGTCCAGGAAAGGATAAGCTTCCCCCAGAAATCATTTTGCCCCCACAGTATTTTTTTTCCTCTGCGGTTTTTGTTAATAAATAAAGTATGAGCCAAAATTGTTAAGCGATTTTCAAGCAAAATATTAATTTATAATCCATAAAAATGTTACTTTTAATAATAATTTTGCAATTTAACATCGCTGTTGTTTTATATTTCATAATTCATCATTAAAAGAAAGCCATCCATCGACTACACAAGCAAGCAAGCTGCAGAAAAATGAGTGTAACATGTGTGATTGCAATCAAATGTTGACGACAATGATATTTTAATGTTGTAACTAATTAAGCTGCTGATGAGACAGGCTGGCAATAATTTGGATGTTGATGCTTAACGACTACAGCAACTTTGACAGAGATAGTCTTGTTATATTTGATATGAAGTGTTTTTGTTGTTTTTATTGCTTTTTTTATATTTCAAGTCTTTAACAGATTGTTCTCATTTTCTAGACATTTCTTATTTCTTGATATTTAATTTGTTTTCATAAACCAGGATGTGAAAGAAAAAAGATTCGGCTGCTTACTTGTCGTTGATATTGTGAAATGGTGCGATGTTAGCTTTGACTAAATTGCGATAAAGTGAATGGCATTCTTTTGTTATATTCATAGAGAGGAGACAGCGATTTTTAAAAAATGCAGCCAACAAGTTTCATAGAATTTTTTTCTTCCTCTTCTTTGTTTTAGAAATTCTAATAAATCTTAGTACTTTTCACTTTTCAGGAATTAAGTTTTTTGTTCAAGTTAATAAAGTTTAAAAGTAAATGAATCCAAGACAATTAAATTTCAATTCCGTAAACTGGTTTTTTAGAAAACGAAAAACCAAAAATTTCTTCGGAATCAAACCACTTTTAAATTTTGAAGTAGAATTTAGTTTCTTCGAAATTTTGTTATTTGCGGGTTTCAAATTTACTTTTATCATGTGTCCTTATTCAGATTAGCCTTGTTATTTACTTTAGTGTACCCATATTGCCACATTTAAATAAAAAGGTGGAGATTAAACATTTTTTAGAAATAAGCTAAATCGATCGGATATGTTAATACGGAATTAAAACCATTCCGATCGGAATTACATGCCTGATACTATATAAAACTTAATTATTGATATTTTTAACTTCAATTTAACAATTCTCACTCAGCTTATTCTTCTTACTTACATTCAATGAGTACTGCTAACTTATTTATTTTGAACAGCTGTTCAATGAAGGGAACAAATATTTCATAGAAACTCCATGATACCATTTTCACTAAGAGGGGAATGAAAATTTCATGGGAACATAAATTGCATTTCTTATTCACGATAGGAGTGATTTCTTAACATTTTTTTTAAATTTATTTCCTTTCTGATATTTAAAGAAATTTTTTTGCGATTGGTTATAATTTCTACTTTTTTGTAAAATTACTATGTTATTGTTGTCGATTTCAACAAAAGTGTTTAAAAAAATAAAATTTGTTCGTGAAATTAAAACTGGATTTCATTAATGAATTTAATGTTCCTTAAAGATACATATTTACAAATTGTATACTAGCAAGCACTAGTACATGTCTAGATAGTATACTGCCAGCTACTAGATCATTGTAAAATATTAAGCCAAGAAAAAAATTATTTCCCTCAAAATTTTTTTCTTACGTCATGCAGTGTAACTGCGGTGATAACAAAAATTTCAAGTATTCTTTGGGTAGGATTCTGCATATTATACGGTTAGGTCAACGGTCACTCAATATTACCTACGGCAGCTGGGAATTGTCATTAGGCTTATTAATAAATAAAATCTTCTCATATAGAGTGAGGCCACAGCAGAACATACAGCAGACGGTACAGACTGGATAACATCGAAAAAATACACAGCTGGACTCGGGTAGCACCGGCATGTAGGCTTCATTAGATCTAATTCTTCCAAAAAATATAACTGGAGCTCAAATTACGGTCGATGGAGATCCTAGCTGTACGATGATTATAGATTTTTTTAGTTGCACAAAATGGCGCTGGGAGCCCTACTTCGACTGCTACTGTTGCATTAATGGAATCATATTGTCGATAACTTGATTTCAAAAAATGAACTTGTCAATTGGTTTTAAAAGTTGTGCGATTTGGCACCTCTTCATTATTTCCTGTGGAGCTACGTGAAGTCACCGGCTTATGCTGATAAATCGGCAGCAAAAATGTTTCTGTTATTGTTTACGTACTATCAGTAAAAATTCGTGAAGAAAAGCAGTGGTAGCCATATGCCCAAATTAATTTTCCAATTTTAATACCATCAATTATTGATAGTTCGAATGCAGATAACAATTTTTAATAAAATTTAATTTCCTGCGTTATTTTTTACAATTTTAAATTTTATTGAGGTTGAAAAAAACTTGTTTTTTAACAAGTAATAAATTTATAGAAAATATTAATATTTTATTAAAATTTAATACAGGAAGCGGCTAATTTGAATATCAACAAAATGTTCTTCATTTTTACATTATATTGTTATTTTTAAGGCTTCCGTTATTAACTGTGGTAAATTGTAAAAAGAATAAAATGCACTTTCTGCTTCATTATAGCTTTCGTCAGCATTCTTCCTACCTAATTAAAATGTAGTTATCAATTGTAATTTCTTTTATTTATACAACTATTTAGAAGAAAAAGAATATGAGAAAATTGTAATTCTTTCATATTGTTGTTTTTTTAGTATATATTTCTTTACAGTGTTCAATAACAGGTACACGAATTTCTTTATAACCAATTCTTTTAATCCGTTTAGCTTCTGTAATACCTCATGATTTTCTTTTTATACTGAATAACATTTGGACCGCTCATTCAATTAAAAAGTAGTTTGTTTTCTTAGCTTCGTGGAATATCTTATACAATACTTAAAGCAAATCAACTTTAATAACATTGTCATACAAACATTATTAATTATAACTTAATAAAAATATTTACCCATTATCGACAAAGATCTAGCAATATAGTCCACCCTTCTCATAGTAAAACCAACCGGTAAAACAATCATCATCAAACTCGCACAATGAACTCCTCAAACACTTGAAATAATCTTTTTATAAAAATTGTTTTTTTGTTTTTTTTTCAACAATTTTGTTGTTATGTAATCAGAAAATTACCCTTGAATTATGAAAGAAATAACAGTAAATTGTATTGTTTTTTTCATTTATTTTTTCGGTTTAATTTTTTGTATTTTATTTTTCTTTCTAACAAACTGCATCCATCTTCACCCACAACCGAAACATAAATAAATAATCAAACAAATACAAATCCACATAAACACACGCCCAACAGGGGAAAGAAAAAAGTTAAACTCATATTTGTAAGCAAGTTGAATGAATATTCAACCACCCGTAAATAAAGTTCTATCTCGAACTGTCTAAGGCAGTCACGTGTATAAACTTAATTACTAATGACAGTCATGCATACGTACGCACTGACATTAATACATACATGTAACAGTTAAATAAAAGCTTGCACGCAAGCTCCCACACATAAATAAAACAAAGTTTTTAGTCGCTGTAGTGTTTTTGCAACAACAACAACAACGAAAAGGAGTTGAATTTTATAAAATTAAAGGATGTTGAAAAAAAAATCATTACCAACACTAATTCCAATGCAAAATATCCCTTATTTTGTAAACAATTTTTTCTTCTGTACGAATATGACGTTTTGTATTACTTCCCTTTCTTCTTCGCCCAGCTTAACTGTTAATCACCAGTATTGATAAAGGGAAATGAGGTTTTACAAGCATCTTTTATAATATAAGGATTTATAAATATTTATGGATGTGTGTACTATCTTAGTCCTGTAGTTCTTGGTAATTCCAGTGTCTTCGTTGAAATGCCGTTTCTATAAACCGTTTAATGCGCCTCACTAACTTTAAACAATACGGCAATCGTTATATTTGTCGACATTTTCTGTTGTTTGAGTAAGGATTAAGTGATTCACTAACTTCAGCTTAACGATTTTATACATCATTATTTTCCTATTTACACAAATTACAATTGAGTGGCATCTCCGTCAACGAATTAATGAAAAATACAAAAGAGAAAAGTAAAAACATGTTGTTATTTCTTGATGTCAATTTACACACATGAATACTTTTATTCTTAGATATTATGTTTCAGCGCAAAAGCTATGGGCCAGATTGCGTTGAACTTTATGCATTAATTTAGGCTTGTCTGTTAAATACATACATGTATGGACTATGACAAAAGTAAAGCATAAAAATTGGTTTGGTTGGGCAATCTCTTCTTAAATACGTTCAATATATTTTATTTTGAAAATGAATTTTAGGTAACCGAATATCTACTTAGTTAAACAAGTTTAATTTATTTCGTTTAAGTGAAAACAAACTGTGTTTATTTTGTGTACGAATATGTATGTTCTGTGTTTAGTATGAATGTACATAATTAAATGGTGTTCGTCGACAAATTTAACAATTCAAAAATAATAGTCGCTTATTTAACGACTAATAGCTGGTTTTTAGAAACAACGAATATCGTTAAAAGTGTTACTGAATAGCAAAATCTACAATTTTGTTGTTTAGTCAATTTAATGAAGCGATAATCGTTAAAAAAAGGTAGTGAAATGAACTACAAGTAGATTACACAAATTGTTAGTTCACCAATCAAGAAGACAAAAAAAAGTTCAATACTACATATACCTATCGTCGGCTCTTAATGGGTTAAGTATTTAAAAAAAAAATTTATTATCCTTAAAGATCTGACAAACTTAGTTATACTCTTTTTCCACTTTTTGTGGTGAAGGGTATAAAAACGACTTTAAAATTTATCACACAGGATTTATCGGGACGAAAAGTAAAACTTTGGTTGTAGAAGGTGTCCCTTATTATGGTCATTAGACGGCAATTTGAATTTTTGTCTTAGCATGTCATAGGCGCCTTAATATTAACGTCCCTTTGAAGTGACCCTATGCACTAATGGGTTAGAATTGCTTCACAACATGCGTTTTAATTGCGGAAATAAGTTTAATACAAATTTTTATTAGGGAAAAAATGCATACGATTTTATGCGACCAAATCGTGTGTGTATTTTAAAAATATATTCAAGTGACAGCTAGTGGAGTAACTACTTCAGCTGGTATTGGCATATACTCATTTAAAGCATACGATTAAATTCACAGGGTCTTCTGAACATTAACAGCAAGATAATAAATTATTTACTACGATTGTTGATTCACTAACGAAAATTGTTTTCTTTGCTTGCGAATAGAAATTGTATGAATGATAAATTGCTAATAAAAGATTTTTTAATTAAATAAATTGCTTAGAATAAATGAAATTAGAAACCATAAAAATCTTAGTTCTAGTGTCTGAGGGAATAATAAAAGGCTGTGAGGTTTATTGAACAAAGTATAAACTTCGCAATTTCATTTTTAATAATAAAATAGATGCACTATCAGCCCTCTACATTACGAGTAAGAAGAAATTGCCATGTTATCTAAAAAAGTTGTTTTTTTTTTGCTTTAAGAAATGTTGTTTACTGTTGTTACTTATGCCCCTATTACGGTTTACAACTCAACTCTATTGCAGTTGAAATTTTTTTATTTGGTATTATGAATTACAACTTAACTTGTCAAAAATGTTAAGGTTGTAATTTTAGAATATTACAACTTTTTTGTGGCATTACGCATTACAACTCTGTGCTGGAGAGCAGGTAAGTAAAATTTTTGAAATTATCTTCAAATTTATTATAAATTTTTAAAAAGTTTATTATAAATTTTTAATAAATTTATAGCAAAAATAAAGCTACCACAAAACAACAGTTTGAAAAGCTTGTTCAATTAATGGAAAAGTATCCCGAAACTGGTCGAGGCAAGCTACAATTCGGATCTTCCAAAAATAAAAGCAAAGAATTGTGGGAGGAATTTGCCTTGGAGCTGAACAGCTTAGGACCACCATCAAGAACAGCGCAGGAATGGGGACGTGTAAGTAGATAATGAAATAAAACCAATACAATGAAAGTTCAATAGTAATTAAATAATATTGTAGGTTTGGGTACACTACAAGGCAAACTTAAAGAGAAAACTTGCCAACAACCGAAACAACTTCCTTGCAACTGGTGGTGGCCCCTCACAAGAAGTTTCTTTAACTCCATTGGCGGAAAGTGTGGCGGAGCTCATACAAATACGAGAGCAAGTCTCGCCTGCTGGCCGTTTATTTGGGGTTGAGAATACTCCCCCGGAAGCGGAAAATTCTGAAAAAGAAGAAATAGCAAACCCTGATACCAATCTCCCTACCTCTTCACGATTACAAGGCACAAGAAATCGACTTAAAAACAAAAAATTAGAAACTGAACGTGTAGAGCTCTTAAAAGGACAAGCCCAGACACAAAAGGGTACTTTAAAAAAAATTGCACAGTTAGAAAAATCTGTGCATAAAAATTACGAAATAAATAAAAAGATATTGGAAATTAAAAAACAAAAACTTGAGTTATACAAACTACAAGCAAAGGAAGCAACTGCACTGCATGCATTAAAGGTGGAAGTCCAAAAACTAAAAATAGCGAAAATGCAAGGAATTTCAAAATAATTTTTATGCAAATTATTAATTTTATTTAAGTATATAAAACATGAAGTGATATTTTTTAGTTTTAAAGTTCTAAACTTTTAGTTTTAAGTTTTTCACTATTTAAACTAATTTTATTAAAAACTAAAAGACTGAATGAAGTACAAATAAATAATGGAATATAAATGGTATTTATTGTGTTATTACATGCGTATTAAAAAGATAACATGTTGTTATTGCGTATTCTTCTGGCACCATCCTCATCTTCTCTTTCAATGTTTCTGTTATGGCTAGGCTCCGTACAGGAATTGGATGGTATTTCCTCCGGAAGTTCCACACGATAGTGTTGAAAAATATTGTGTAACGCGCAACAAACGTTTACAATCTGCGTTGCTCTTTGCGGTGAATAGTGTAATCCACGAGCAGATATAAGACAACGAAATCTGCCTTTCAGTACCCCAATAGTGCGCTCAATAATATTTCGGCCCTTAGCGTGTATAGTGTTGTAGTGAGCTTGTGGTGTACCAGTTTGTGTCGTGCGGAAAGGTGTCATCAAAAATCTTTGTAGGGGGTAGCCAGCATCACCTTTAAGAATTGACACAATTTATTTTTATACAAGGTATGTTTTTCATCAACGTTACCTAAGATCCAAGAATTGCTCTCCACATTTCTCTGTAAATGTATCTTTAAATCGCTCGTATTAAATACAAATGAATCATGGTTTGCTCCTGGGTGCCTGGCGTCCACGTAACGTACAACCATCTTGTAATCACAAAGCTGAAAATGAATAATGTCATTATGGTAATTTATTCTTCTATTTTACTTACAATCATAACATTTAGACTGTAATAGCCTTTTCTATTAAGGTAAAGGTGTTGAACCTCTTTTTTTGGGGAAATAATGCGGATGTGATCCCCATCGACACACCCCAGCACACCCGGAAATCCACTTTTCGAATAAAATGATATTTTCGAAGCATTTTTTTCCTGCAGGCTCATTTCGGTTTTAATCCACTTCTTACAAACATGCTGTTCCATAATGTTTAGAACTTCTTTAATGACAACACTTATTGTAGGTTGAGCCAATCCAACATTGAAGTCGTTTCCACACGATTTTTGGTAACTTCCATCTGCAAGGAATCTGAGTGTGGCACATAATTTCAAAATAGAAGGTATAGGAGTACACCGAACAGGCTTATTGAAATGTTCCTTGAGCTCAGATAGCAGAAAACAAGAGGCTTCCTTATTCAAACGAAAGTAACTGGTAAATCTACACAAATATATATATTAAAATTCTGTTTAAATATCACTTAAATCTTTTCTTACTTGGCGGCTGGAAGTTCCAAGGGATTTGAGTGATCGCGTAGACTTTTTCGTATCCGCAGCATATCAGTAACATTATCAGTACTTTCGTCATTGTAAAATATGTCTATACTTATGTCCACACACTTTAATATAATTTTAAATTCAAATTGTTGTTTAATTTTTTTGCCATAAATGCATCAGCTGTGTATTCATCTGTCATATTTTACATTTATATGTTGGCAGCACCGAGACAACTTTAACTAAAATAAGTTGTAATTCATAATACCGAAAAACAGTTGAGTTGTTTGAAAGTTGAGTTGTTCCCATTACAACTCAACTGAGTTGAGTTGTAAACCGTAATAGGGGCATTATTCTTTAGATTCTGTTGACTTTCTACAATAACGTACAAAAATCATATTATATTTAGCTTTGAAATATAAAGTTTATGTACAATTGAAAAATCTTATGTGTATTAATTTGGCCACTTACTTTGTTGTTGGTTTTTTAGTTTTTTAACTACTTGCTGTTTAGAGTTGAATTGTTTTGTTATTTTTCCCGACGTTTCGTAGATCTTTTGTCTACTTTTTCAAGGGATCGTCTACTTAAATAATAAAACAATTATTACAATAAATTTTTTTACAAGGAAAACAACAAATTACTTACAAAATTTTGGGATTTTACATTTAAACAAAATCTAAAACATATATGTATGTAAACATTTGGACTTTTAAAACAAAACGAAAAACAACAAACACAGCTTTGAATTAAATATCACAGTTTATTTAAAATTATTGCTCAAAATCATTCTGTAGCTTGCGTTTATGTTGTCTGTATCTTCTTTCAGGCTCATTGCTTTGTATATACTCTGTTGTATACGTAAGCTCTAGATGGTGAATCGCTTTCTTTCAATATTCTCTATGTCCAGTATTTGCACATTATCAATATACTACAAACTGGACACACAGCTGAAGAAGACATGGAGTATGCACGCTGTAGCATCAAGTAAATATTTTTAAGCTACAGGTTGCCTCATAGGTGTTGTGACCTCTAGATAAAAACCTTTTGGACCGAATCAGGCAGACCAATCTCAAAATTAACACAGTGCTTAATCGTTTTTTTATTAATAAAATAATAATATTAAAACAATGCATGACCCCATTGAAGAACTAATTTGTTTACATTTAAGATTCGAAGGACTGCAAATCGCCGTCGACAAAATTTTTAAGTAATCGTTGCCTTGCAAATTCCTCAACTCAAGTTGACTGTATCAAAAACTTTTGCATTGGCCTAATTTTAAGATAAAAGAACGCCTTGTAATTTCTTCAGTTTTTTTTCGAATAGAATTTCAGAAAACATTTAGATGATAAACGTTAATTTAAATTGTTTTTAAATTCTTCTTCTATGCATTTTCACCTCCTCTATATAAAACTATAATTTGTATGCCTTCTTGGCATAAATTAAAGTTTATTTTTTAAGTCCATTTAAAAAATAACAACTTCTTGGAGTCGCAATATTGCTCTAAACACCCAATCTTTAAATTTTAAATGCGCTAGTTTTAAAGAAATATCTGGCACATATGTAGAAAAAAGTCGCATTCTAGTAATTAAAAGTAAAGTTTCGATTTCAATTTAAATTGTAAAAAGAACAATAAGCACCCAACGAATGACTAAAGAAATACAAAGAATTCAGAACTTGTCTTCGAAACGAAAGAAGAAAAAAAGAAAGAAAATAAATGACATTCACCCAATTGTTAAAAATAGATTAAAAATGAAAGCAAGTTGTTAGTAGAGAAGATAAGTAAAGAGGTAAAGAGTTGTAGGACAATTTCTAAACCAGAAATAAAAACACATGCAATAGAAATGTACTTTTTTGTACAAGTCTGCATTATTAAAAACAGTATCGCAGCACCTATTTATAGTAGAAAAAAAATTAATTAAAGCAAACGAACACAGAGAATGAATATAATTTTATTTTATTTTCAGTATTTTCACACATTAGTGACCCACAAATGACGGCACAGAAATAAAATTTTAAAACAAAAAAAAAAAAACACAACATCAAAAAATTATTGATAAACAGATACGAAAAGTAAAATACAAATAAAAAGATGCTTAAAAAACTGCATGTACACATTCAATAAACTCATATGTGAACGACTGAAAGACAAGCGAGACGACAAATAAAAAATAAAATAAACAAGACTTATTAAAAAAAATGCAAGAACTTTCATGGCAAAAGATTGTAGCGAGTAATTTGCAAGTAATTTTTTGGAAGTTTGTGCAGACTGAATATAAATTTTTTCTTAAACCTCAAAAACAAATGAAATCTGAGAAATTAAGCAACACGAGTTTTTATTTTCAATATTTTTTAAAGAACCGGAAAAGCTATGTTTCTATGAATAACTTAAACAATTTAATCTAGTTTATGAAACATATTCAAAATGGCAAGATAACAAATACGGGTTTCGGCAAAGAGGATCAAAAAATATACGCGGCTGTGTTTGAAAGTATAAAAAGGTAAAATGCTGTTTAGGTATCAGGCATTTCCACAGCCTTTCTTTGAATTGACATAGAAAGCCACAAGTAGTTTTGTGGAATATCTATATCAAAACGGACACAACAGTTCTTAAAATTGTTTTAACCTCTTAAGTGTGTTTGACGTGTATACACGTCGAACCAAATCTTTATTAATACGAATACGAAAATTATTTGATTATTATTATTATTTTTATTATATTGTTATTTATTATATGCTTGCAGTGACTAATACGAAACAGTATCAACAAAAATAGTTCGGCGTATTCGATCCAAAAGATTTTAATTCCACACACGGTGAAGTTTTTTTAAAACTAAATTCCACGCTTAACTGGTTAAAACCAGCGTTTAAAAAGCTACTCTAAAAGTAGCCGTAGCGACAAAAAAAGGCTACTTTTTACGACACAAATTTGTTAAAAAAAAGTAGCCAATATCCAGCTACCTCTACTGCTGAATTTACATTTAAAGAGCAAACCATAACATAAAGCTACAGCTCCAACTTTTTTAAGTAGAAGTAGCGGTAGACGCTGTTTTTTTCCGAAGCATTAAAGTTTTTGAGCTACAGCTACTTTTCAAGAAAATAAAGCGACAAGTAGAAGTAGCGGTAGAAGCTGGTTTTTTCCGAAGCATTAAAGTTTTTGAGCTACAGCTACTTAAAAAAAAATAAAGCTGTAAGTAGAAGTAACCTCTTTGCTACTTCAGTTAAAGTATTGGTAGGAGCACAAAAAGCAAAAATATTCTACTTCATTTTGTGCTGCAATTTGAAAAGTAGCCAAAAACCAAAACATTATTTCTGGCTACTTTGTGTTGATAATAAACATACTTTTTGGCTACTTTATATGAATACTTTATGTTTGGAGCTACGCAATACAAATATTTGCTTCTGGCTACTTACCGACAATAACAAGAACGAAGAAAGAACATGTTTTATTTTCTTTGTTTTTTTTTTTGGAATTTGTTTCACACTCTCGACAATAGGACAGAATAAAGTAAATTTGTAAACAATTAAAATTACATGTAATACTATTACAGTTTCTTTTAATTTAAAATTATTCTTGCGAAAAAAAACCGACTTCAAAACAGATTTCACCTGTCTGCCTATAACAGTTCAAGTGTATGGCCACATAAATTAGATGACATTAACTATTGGGACACCCTTATATCTCCAAACTTTATACTAGATTGGCAATATACATCAAAATACAGCAACTATAGGGTCACCCTTTAATTTCCAAATTCAAATTATATACTTGCTGTAATCTTAAAAATTAAAGGGTGTCCCTATACAACATACATATTTTTTACGTGAATTATGAATTGTAAAGGGCAATTCTGTAAAATTTAAAATGCCTGCGTATTACTATAGCTCACAATAACAAAACATTATACAAAAATAAATCTAAAAATTAAAGGGTGCCCCCATAATTGATGTAAATTTACTTATATGGGCCTATCTTTTAAACCGTTATAGACACACGCTTGCAAATTGGACAGAATGTCGATTGCTCTGGCCGTTATAGTAACAAGTATTAATATTACAAATTTAAAATTAAAGGGTGCGCCAATAGTTCATTAAATTTGATGTGTATGGCCATACTTTTGAACAGTTGAAGACAGACGCTTGAAATTTACAACGAACCTGTATTGCTAATCTGCTATAACAATAAAAATTTGGATTTGGAAGTTAAAGGGTGTTCCAATAGTTAATGCAATTTTGTGTATGTGACTAAACTTTTGAACCGCTATGGACAGAGCGCTGAAACTTAAAAGGGACCTGTATTGCTGAATCCGCTATATCAACGCTATATTTACCGAAGTCTTTATTTGGTATAATAAAAAGTATAAAAACGTTATATTATAAATTAAATAGTTGATATAATCTGATGTATATGGGCAAAGTGTTGAACCGTTACAGATGAACGGTTGAAATTTACACAGAACCTGATTGCTAAATCTACTACAACAGCAAGTATATAATTTGAAATTGAAAACTAAAGGGTGACCCTATACTTTATTTTGCCCCATTGTCGAGAGTGTGAAACAAATTCCAAAAAAAAAACCAAACAAAATAACACATGTTCTTTCTTCGTTCTTGTTATTGTCGGTAAGTAGCCAGAAGCAAATATTTGTATTGCGTAGCTCCAAACATAAAGTATTCATATAAAGTAGCCAAAAAGTATGTTTATTATCAACACAAAGTAGCCAGAAATAATGTTTTGGTTTTTGGCTACTTTTCAAATTGCAGCACAAAATGAAGTAGAATATTTTTGCTTTTTGTACTCCTACCAATACTTTAACTGAAGTAGCAAAGAGGTTACTTCTACTTACAGCTTTATTTTTTTTTTAAGTAGCTGTAGCTCAAAAACTTTAATGCTTCGGAAAAAACCAGCTTCTACCGCTACTTCTACTTGTCGCTTTATTTTTTTGAAAAGTAGCTGTAGCTCAAAAATTTTAATGCTTCGGAATAATGCAGCGTCTACCGCTACTTCTACTTGAAAAAGTTGGAGCTGTAGCCGTAGCTGTATTTAAAAAAAAGGTAGGTAAAGTAGGAATTCAAACACTGGTTAAAACATTTTCTGCATCAGTTTGGCTAGGACTGTAAAAAGAGGGAAATATATATACCCACACATTCTTTTTTAGACACTATGGCAGAATACATTGTCGTTGTACGGCATTATTAAACACTTATATAAAAAGCTTTTATTTTAAAATGTATTCTTTAAGTTCTTAAACAAATAACTTTTCTCTTTCATATATATATATATATATATATATATATATTTTTTTTTGTAATTTCGAATAGGTAGCTTTTTTAATGCATTAGAGAGGGCTAAATGCAAAATTCGTTTATTTTCGATTTTGAAATTGTTTTTTCTAAAATATTTAGGAGTTTTTTTTTAAATAACATATCTACAGGAATTGTTTTATATTTTTAACTTGACTTAAAATTTTCGATGTATTTAAATGGTTTAATAAAAAAAGATAAATGAAATGAAATTATAAAAAACATTTAACACAAACGAACCAAAAACCATTTTTTTATAATCACCAGAGCAAGAGCACTTATTTAAAAAACTTAGAATTTATTTTTTCAGTTTAATGATTAGCACGTTAGCAGTAAACACATTCATAAAAGCAAGCACTATCTCTTAACCATCAAAAATTTTCGGAGAATTCTTGAGTAAATATCTGTTGCTTAAGTCGTAAAAAAGCGTTATACAAGAAGCAAAAATATAAACGTGTTTAGAACATTAAGTATGGTTATTTTCAAAGCCGTTTATTAAAGGAGTTGTGCGCGTGACTTATGTTTTTCTCGTCATTTGTATATCTCCTCAGTCATTTGTAACCACTCTTTAAAGTTGAATGAAGTTTTTACCTTAATTTAGAAGATTTTATAATAAAAAAAAATAAATTCATTGATAATTGTGTTACCTTTTCCATTAATTTCTGTAAACAAATAAAAAACGATTTGACTTAAACTACGCGACCTTAAAAATGCTTTCTTATATTGACCCTCAAAACGTTATTAACAAAAGTTTTTTTATCAGCAGTGAGAGTGATGAATAATCGCAATGGTTGCATTGGCAGAGGTGTTTGAGTATTTATTACAATACAAGATCATTAATTTAACCGACGGTGTTAACAAAGAAAAAAAATTAGAGTGCTATATTCGGTTATGCTAAATCGTATCTACCCTTTGCCTTGGTGAAATAAATCCAATCACAAAGACAAATATTGGGGTGACAGATAAATTTAAAATGAGAAAAAAATCTAGTACTACATATAATTTAACATAAAAATGTCATCGGCTTTTAATTGGTTAAGCTTTTTTTAAAAACTTGTAGCGTTTTCTTAAAGATATCTTCAAAAGCTTTTAAATGATACCCATATTGATATCTTAAAGGGTGATGTTTTGTTCCCGGCCTCGAAGGACATGGACTGACTGATCTTGTATACTTTTAATAGCTAAATTTTCAGAACGATGTGAGATCGATTTGCGTATTTAGATTTTCTCTAGCCTACCTAGTGCCTTTTCAAAGATGCTTTCAATCTGAACACGGACGGACATCGCTCAATCAACTTCGCTCTGCATAAGAACTCAGAATATATAAAATTTATGGTGTCGGAAATGGATATTGTAGAAATTACATGGAAATGTGATAGGGTATATTCAAGTTGTTGACAAACTTCGATATACCCTTTTTCCACCTGTGGTGAAGGACATAATAACTTCTTGGACAGGCTGTTTAAAAAGCCGAATAAATCGAAATCCAGCGGTAAATTGCGACGTCTTTGTTACTTAACAGCCCTCGCGAAGGATTTGCTAGCTACTGATATTTATAAAAATCCAACTTATGCGCAAAATAATATACATGAAAGAATTTAGTTGTCTCTCCCGCAAAATACTAATGTGTCATATTTGTAGAAATCACTTTTGAAGCGGCGTTAAAAGTTAGGTATATTGAGTTTTTAGTATTTGCTATATTTTAGGGGGCTCTTTGAAACAATTACTATAATTGATTGTGTTACTGTTTTTTATATAAGCTAATTAGGCCTATTTAGATAAATGTAATGAAACCAAATTTATTACATTTTTTTTAATCCCGACGTTTCGTCAATTTTTTGTTGGCTTTTTCAAGGGATATTCGTCTGTATTTAATAAAATTATTATTATTGAAATATATATACAAAAAACAACAATCAGAACTTACAATAATTTAAGCAATATTACATTTAAAAGTAAACAATAAAAAGAATTTTACAAAAGACAAACATTTAAACATTTAAACATTGCACTACTTCTTTTATTAACAGTTGTACTTTTTAAATTTTTATTTTAGTGCAACTCTATAGCTTGCGCTTATGTTGTCGGTGTCTTCTTTATGATTCATTGTTTTTGTAATTTTTTGCTGTATATGTAAGCTCTCAATTATGAAACGTTTTTTCTCCACTTTTTCTTTGTCAAGTATTTTAATCTTATCGAAGTCAGCTGTGTGTCCTGTTTCTATGATGTGTTGAGCTAGTGCAGTCGAGCTTTTTCTTTTTTCAATGTCCATCTTGTGCTCGTTCATTCTTTTATGTAAAGCTCTTTTTGTTGTGCCAATGTATATGAGATCACAGCTTTGCTCTTCTTTTCCCTTACACCTTATTTCGTACACAATGTTGTTTTGTTGTAATTTATTGACTGGCGCTTTTACGTTAGTAAATATTGATTTTAGAATTTTGTTTGGTTTGTACGACAAACTAACTTTTTCTGTTTTTATTGTTTTTCTTATGATTTCGTTGTCAGTGAGCCCCGGAATGTACTGTACACTGAAAAAAGTTTTTGTATCTTTAACCGTTGTGTTACATGAATGTTGATTTTTGTTGTTTATTATTTCGTTATACGTAGATTCAATAAGAAATTTTATTAATTTTGTAGGGAAGCTGTTGTCCTGTAGTATTTGTTTAATTCGTTTAATATTGTTATTGTGGAATTTATTATCACTGATGTTCAAAACTCTTCTTATTAGGTTTTTTGCGGTGTTTATAATTTGGTATTTTGGTTGCGTTGAGTTAAAATTCATTATCCTACCAGAGGCTGTTTCTTTTTCGTACCAGTCAAATATTATTTTGTTATTTTTCCTTATTAGTTTTGTATCCAAATATGTGATAATTCCTTTTTCTTCTATTTCAATTGTAAACTGTAATTTATTGTGATATCTATTTAGGGTTTTTAGAATTTCATCCTTGTCCTTAAGTTTTACTATAGCCAATATATCATCCACGTATTTAGCTATATATTTAATATATATATTTTTAGTCTGTAGTTCAGCTATAGCATCGTCAAGTAATTTGTCTAATATAATATCAGCAATCGTTGGAGACAAAGGATTGCCCATTGGCATCCCAAATATTTGGTTGTAGATTTGTCCATTATAATTAAAATAATTGTTGTCAATTAAACAGAATTGTAAAATTTTTTGGAACTTAGATTTCCTAATCTTCGTGTGCTGCTTTATTGTGTTCCATTCGGTCAAGATATTTTTAATTGCCATATTAACTGGGATGTTCGTAAATAGGGAAATCGCGTCAAAAGATATTAATATTTCGTCATTTTCTATACATATGTTTTTTAAATTGTCAATCATTTGAGAAGAATTTTTGATATTATATTTATCTGAAACTATATTTTTCAAAATTTGTCCTACATGTTTGGATAATTTGTAACAAGGTACTTGAACTGATGATACAATTGGTCTAAGAGGGGTATTTGGTTTGTGTATTTTTGGTAGGCCGTATATTCTAGGACTATTAGCAGATGAACATAATAGTTTCTTTTTCAGCATTGAATCAATGTCACCAGTTTTGAATAGTGAACACACTATGTTATTATTTTCTTTTTGGAGTGCCGTAGTAGGGTCAGATCTCAATGTCTTATATGTATTTTTGTCTCCTAGTAATTCCTCCATTTTTTGTGTGTACTCATGTCTGTACATAACAACCGTTTTGTTTCCTTTGTCTGCTTTAGTTATAACTAAATTAGGGTGTTTCTTTAAGAAAATCCTAGTGTTATTGTAAATTTTCAATATATACTTTTCTTTCGGCGTACTTTTTATTTTTCTTTTAAATCTATTAATATTATAGGCGAGTGTATTTCTTGCGATTTCTTTTCCTTTGTCCACTTTTTCGTCCATTACTTGTATACATTGTTCAAGATCCGCTATTACATGTAAGGGAGAAAAATTCTTTTTGTCTATAGGAATTGCGAATTTTTCCCCTAAAGAGAGTATCCACTTACATTCCAAAGGTATGTCAATATCCGTTTTATTCTCAAAAAATTTTTTGTTAAATTTAAGTCCGCATATATTGACATATTTTCTTTCAGTGTATTTAGTTTATTTATTTGCTTTTCTTTTACCTTGTTAGTTATGTGTTTTGTTCTCTCTTTTTGTTTACGTATAAATGTTTCAAAGTCCTCCTCTGTCAACATCTGTTTAATGTTAACTTTAATATGTACAATCTTCCGTTTAATAATTGTAATTGTGTTTATAGTTTGTGTGATCTCCAAATTTAAAATTGTTTTTGTGAAAATTGTATTCAATATTTTTTAATTTTCTTTTTAAAGTTTCGCATTCAAACAATTTTTTTACCTGTGATGTGGTATTAATGGTGTGTTTGGGTATGATACCATAACTCCTACAAGCTAAGATGTACTTTAATCGTTGTTGTTGTTGTGCAAGTCTCTTTGTCTCATTGCAGAATTGTTTCATTGTTCTGCAGGTTTCGTTGTCATATTTGAGTGCTATATGTTTAAAGTAACCCTTCATATTATTTTGTTGTATATGTAAGACGAATGTTTTGTTTTTCGGCAAGCTCTCCGATTTGTAGATATTCTTGTTTATGTCTTTATTGGCCAATATATATATTATTGATTGTGTTACTGTTTTTTATATAAGCTAATTAGGCCTATTTAGATAAATGTAATGAAACCAAATTTATTACATTTTTTTAATCCCGACGTTTCGTCTTTTGACGCGATTTCCCTATTTACGAACATCCCAGTTAATATGGCAATTAAAAATATCTTGACCGAATGGAACACAATAAAGCAGCACACGAAGATTAGGAAATCTAAGTTCCAAAAAATTTTACAATTCTGTTTAATTGACAACAATTATTTTAATTATAATGGACAAATCTACAACCAAATATTTGGGATGCCAATGGGCAATCCTTTGTCTCCAACGATTGCTGATATTATATTAGACAAATTACTTGACGATGCTATAGCTGAACTACAGACTAAAAATATATATATTAAATATATAGCTAAATACGTGGATGATATATTGGCTATAGTAAAACTTAAGGACAAGGATGAAATTCTAAAAACCCTAAATAGATATCACAATAAATTACAGTTTACAATTGAAATAGAAGAAAAAGGAATTATCACATATTTGGATACAAAACTAATAAGGAAAAATAACAAAATAATATTTGACTGGTACGAAAAAGAAACAGCCTCTGGTAGGATAATGAATTTTAACTCAACGCAACCAAAATACCAAATTATAAACACCGCAAAAAACCTAATAAGAAGAGTTTTGAACATCAGTGATAATAAATTCCACAATAACAATATTAAACGAATTAAACAAATACTACAGGACAACAGCTTCCCTACAAAATTAATAAAATTTCTTATTGAATCTACGTATAACGAAATAATAAACAACAAAAATCAACATTCATGTAACACAACGGTTAAAGATACAAAAACTTTTTTCAGTGTACAGTACATTCCGGGGCTCACTGACAACGAAATCATAAGAAAAACAATAAAAACAGAAAAAGTTAGTTTGTCGTACAAACCAAACAAAATTCTAAAATCAATATTTACTAACGTAAAAGCGCCAGTCAATAAATTACAACAAAACAACATTGTGTACGAAATAAGGTGTAAGGGAAAAGAAGAGCAAAGCTGTGATCTCATATACATTGGCACAACAAAAAGAGCTTTACATAAAAGAATGAACGAGCACAAGATGGACATTGAAAAAAGAAAAAGATCGACTGCACTAGCTCAACACATCATAGAAACAGGACACACAGCTGACTTCGATAAGATTAAAATACTTGACAAAGAAAAAGTGGAGAAAAAACGTTTCATAATTGAGAGCTTACATATACAGCAAAAAATTACAAAAACAATGAATCATAAAGAAGACACCGACAACATAAGCGCAAGCTATAGAGTTGCACTAAAATAAAAATTTAAAAAGTACAACTGTTAATAAAAGAAGTAGTGCAATGTTTAAATGTTTGTCTTTTGTAAAATTCTTTTTATTGTTTACTTTTAAATGTAATATTGCTTAAATTATTGTAAGTTCTGATTGTTGCTTTTTGTATATATATTTCAATAATAATAATTTTATTAAATACAGACGAATATCCCTTGAAAAAGTCAACAAAAAATTGACGAAACGTCGGGATTAAAAAAATGTAATAAATTTGGTTTCATTACATTTATCTAAATAGGCCTAATTAGCTTATATAAAAAACAGTAACACAATCAATAATATATATATTGGCCAATAAAGACATAAACAAGAATTACTATAATGTTTTTTGCTTAAAATTTATTATCGGTCAACTTTAAGCAAAACGAAAGCGCACCTAAAAACTTTTTAGGGTCTCAATATTTAAGTAAAGGCACACACAAGTAGATAAATATGTTGTTAATGAGACATGTCCAAGAATATTTAATTCTAAAAAGAATTTTTTAGGGAATACGGTGCATGGTGATAGTCCAACGAAAAAGGTTTTAATATAAGTAACCGTCGTTTACTTAGATAAAAGTATAAAAGAAGTTAAGGCATTTAAATCAACCATCAGTTTTTATTTTTTATCCAAATTACCTTTTTTGGTTTTATCGATTTTAATTTAGCAAACTTGTATTTTGTGTATATTTTTCTTAAAACTACTTTCTTTATTAGTTTCCACATTTCATTATTGCGTTCGTGTGTCGGTCGTTAAGGTAAGAAATGGCTCGAAAGGAAAAAAAATCACAAAAAATGAGAAACTAACAACAAAAGCCTAGAAATGTAAGTAAAATTGGGCGTAGAAAACAAAATTCAAAAGTTTGAAGTTTGTTGTAATTGTTTTTATGTTTCTGTTTTGTTTTAATGAAAAATGTAATTTAAATTAATAACGTTTTTAAAATTGTAAGTAAAAAAATAATGATTTAAATATGTATTTATGTTATAATATTCTAATGTTTTTATATTTTATAATTTTAATTTAATAACTTATAGACAACAACCCTTGAAAAAGTCGACAAACAATCGACGAAACGTCGGGTGAAATTTGTAATTAAAAATTGTTTTAATTATCTTAAATTTGTAGGCCCAATTAGCTTGAGCACAAAGCATACTTTTTACAAAAACCAGAAAAATTGGCCAAATTTTAATAATCACTTAAAGTTCAAATTCCTTGGTCAACATTAAATAAATAACACATACGTACAATTATTTAAAAAGAAAACTTACAATTTATGCATATGAAGTCAACTTGATGAATGAAAAATTGTATATAAAAAGAAAAATTGTAAAAATGTGAACGAAATAAATAAATAACTGTAGATGTAGACACGCGTTAATACATCATAAATGATATGATATGAAATGAATGAACAATTTGCTTATTATTTCAGCTGCTCATACACAGATAAAACTAGACTTGGCCTCTTAATAATACAATGTATCTCAGAATGTTTCTTTGAATGAAAGACTGTGTGTTATATTCCGCAGAAAAAAATTCATCATTGTTATAACTAGAAATAAAAGATCCCCTTTTATAAAAAAAAATTTACCTAAAACAAAATAATTGTGCGTTCCATTTTTGTGTGTTGGATGAGTTTTGTGTAAGAAATTCACAGCCCCTTTTCGTTATACCCAGAAACGCCGACATTTTATACAAGGGAGTAATAATGGAGAATACACTCAAAAGCGGATATAAATAATTATGTCTTAGAATAAAAGGTTAAGTATAAGTATAGCTAAGTACTCTTATCTTAAATAAAATATTAGTTTTAAGATAAACGTCTCACTATAAAATTATTTGTGACAATAATCTCAGCAAAAAATTGAGCCTTTAAGTAAATTATAAACACCAATATCTTTCAGTACTAAACGATTATCATAGCATTACACCAACACTCAGTATAAGACAATAGTATTGGTATAATAGTTAGTACACGCAGAAGAAAAACATGGTTGTTATATGGTCACAATAACCATATTATGTTCTTTGTAACAATGTATAGTTGCGGAGAACAATTTATAGTTGTTTTCACCAAAACTTAAGTCACGACAAACATTTTTTGTTAACTTTTAACGATTATATGGTTACTGTGCACCAAAAATGAAACATGGTTGGTTTTAACTTTAAAAAAATTTCAACCACAACCAAAGTTTTATAACTGATTAAAAATATTATAACATATTTAACTATAATAAATTATTACTGATCAAAGTATGGTTAAAAGCAACAGAATAATGTTTACCCTTAAAAATATTTTGTTTTAGTACTTGACAGTTTAATAATTTTTCTGGTGGATGAAATTTGAAATTGTTTTTTATTGTTAAAGAAATTGAAAAAAAAATAAAAATTTATGTACAAAATAAATAATTAAAATAAAATGCAAAATATGAAAAGAAATAAAAAGGGTACCAAAACATCTAAAAAAGTTGAAGTAAATATGTATGTATTGTAAGCATATAAATCTTTATTTTTGTGTTTGAAGCATAATTGTGAAATCATTTATTTGTTATTTTAAGCAAATAATTGATTTTTTATGAATTTATGTTTTTAAATAATTTTTATGACAAATCGTTAATACATAAAAAAATAATCAGTTTTTTATATCAGGAAAATATTGCACTTGCGAGACTATATTACAATTCAATTATATAACATGATATTTTTAGCCATATTATTATATTTTATTTAACCATTTAATGTTTACATTTGAACATAATTATGTTTAAACTGTGGACAATAATATGGTTGCAAATGTAACAATACTATGTTTTGTTAGCAACCATATAATACAACCATATTATGTTGCTCTTAGATTATGGTTACCTCAACCATATTTTTTCTTTGTGTGTATATAACGACATTGTTAGAATGCGGCTATAGTCATGGCAGTAGACAAAAGTCTTAATATAGTCATAATAAAGTGACAGCTAGTATAAGACAATACTCTTAGTATTAGTAGTATTAAACAATAGTCTTAGTATAAGACAATAGTCTTAGTATAAGACAATAGTCTTAGTATAAGACAATAGTCTTAGTATAAAACAATAGTCTTAGTATAAGACAATAGTTTTAGTATAAGACAATAGTCTTAGTATAAGACAATAGTCTTAATATAAGACAATACTCTTAGTATAAGACAAAACAATCTAAGTATAAGACAATAGTCTTATAAAATGAGACAATAGTTTAAGTATAAAAAATATGGCGATAGGTTAGTTTCGAGAAATGGGCCTGTTAACTCTTGGCTGTTGATTGTAAGGCCACGTGAATTACTTAGCTTGTGCCAATAAACCATCAACAGTAGACGCCTTTAAACCCAGTTTTGTCCGTATTTTTGGTGAAATACAGCCATCATTGGTCGAGAAACCGGTCCAAAATCGGTCATCTGTAATGCGCTTAGGCAAAAACAGCCACGTTTACCATATGCCCAAAATCATTTTCAAATAATAAGACCACGTAATAATCTTTCGAATAAAAAAAAATTTCTTGATTAAGTGTTTCTTTTTGGTGTTAGTTTTTAAAATTAAATATCACTGCTTACAATTATAAGACGATGGTTTTGTATAAAACTTTAATATAGGTTTTACTGTTAATAGAAAAGGAAAGAATTATTCCAGCATCTGCATAACTTCTGCTATTAAATTGGTATTTAATATATTGTTATATAATGGTTTATATTTGAATATAAAATGGTAGTGCTTACCTCGAATACCAAGAAATAGGTTTTGGTAACACACCTTTTTGTCGAGTGTGTGCTATTTCATAATATAGAAGAATATTTATTAATATAAGTTTGGGCAGAAGTGCATTTTTAAGTATGTGTTAAGATCTTCACACTTAAATGTGTGCGCGTAATTTCCCCATACAACTTAAATGTATACAAGTTGTAATTCTAACCATTATATTTGTTTATACACAAGTAATTTCATATTTCTGTGTTACCGTGAGGAAAATGTACTTGCGTTTTTCATCATCATCATCATTTTCTATGGTTTTTCATCTATTTTATTATCAGTAGATGGTAAAAAAAAAGCCCATAATATTACTAACAGAACTATAGGAAAATATAATAGTAATTGCAATAAAGAGAATACATGTTTGCAATATAACTACGCCACAAAGAAAGAAAAACGATAATGAAAAGTGTAATTTAGTTTTACGATAGCAAAATGTATAAAATTTATATTTAAACAAAATTATATCATTTCATAGAATTTTTGTTTTGTTTTGTTTTTTTTCAGTGATAGGCAAATAATATGAAATGAGGGTTGCAAATAACGAGTCGAGAACTATTGAAATAGCACACTGCAAAAATAAAACAGATAATGTCATGAGACTATTTGTATAATAATTATTGTATAACAAATGTAATATTTTATAAATAACGCTGAATATTCGAGATAAATCCAGGAATATAACAAAAATGTGTGCGTTTCTCTTGGCTTCACTCTAAAAACAATTCATTTAAATTAAAACATACTAAAGAAAACAAAATAAAACCACATGGCAAAGCAAGTTTAGTTCCAACCACTAAAAAAGGCTGAAAAAATTAAAATAATAATTAAATGTTTAATAGATCTTAAAGAATGTGAATAGCATGTGTCTGTATATAACGGCAAAAAAACACGGCCACGTATATCAAACTACATTAGCTGTTGGAATACAATTTAAATTTTATACTTTCTTTTTTAGTAGCCTTAGAAATCAGGTTTTTTCTAAATGGTTAAACAGTTTGGCCATATAATCTAAATTACATCAATTATTGTAGCACCCCTTAATTTATAATTTCAAATAATTATACTTCTAATTATACCACACAAAATAGTGGACATTCTGTCTAATTTTCAAGTGTTTGTATATAACGGAAATTTAGGGAATTTACGTAGCTGATTTAGCAATACAGGTTCCCTGTCAATTTCAGCAGTCTGTCTCTTACCTAACTATTGAGACACCCTTTAATTTAAAAAACCAGATTTTTTGTTTGTTGTTATGGCGGACTCAGCAATACAGTTTACTTGAAAATATCACCATCTTACTACGACTCTTAAACATTTTGGCCATATACATTATGAGATGCCACCCTTTTTTAATTGCGATAAGTAGACACATCTAAATTCAAATTAAAGTGTTTTCCAACAGCGACCTTGTTTTTGCACCGTCATTATCGGACACTTAAATTTTAGTATTTTAGTAACAGCCATTACAAAATATACAAAAAATTTTAAGCCAGGTTAAAATTTAAAGGGTGTTATAAAAGAAATCCTTTTTTTTAGCAAATATGTCTTTAATTTTTCAATAATAAATGTGAAAAATAACTATGAAAAGTAAAACGTATTTCCTATCCTATAAACCCTTATAGCCAAAGGCCATAAATATTGAGCAAAAATATGAAAAATTAAAAGTCAAATATAACTTTTATTTTTATACTTTATACGAGAATTTTACTCAGTTCTGGTTGTTTGTAGAAAAATCATTTTAAAAATCCAAAACCACTTATTTTACATTAACATACTTATTTTCTATTAAACATCGTGAACGAAAACGAAAGTAAACAACTCTTAGCAAAAATATAAAATAATGATAATAATAAAAGTAGCAATGTAAAATTTCAAAAACGAACAAGTGTCAAACATTTGTGAATTTCTTAAATTTATTTATTTATTTTTTTTATTTGTTTATCTTTTACATTTTGAAAAAATATATTTTAAGTCAATCATAATAACACACAGCATTACTTTTAAACTCTTCTTTCAGAATTTATTTTCCTGTTCAGTCACCTCAACACTTTTTTAATAAAGTTGGCCACATTCACGAGCACGAATATGTTGCTATCATATTCACATGTTTGCGCTTATTTCCACCACTTACTAAATTTGTGAATAATAATTTAACAAGTCTGCATACGAACAAAAAAAAAACAAACTTTAAAAAAAAATTGTTTGCTGCAAAAAATGTTTCTCAATGATATTCAATTTCGCTTTCGATTTTTGTGATGCGTAGAGTTCTACTCTTGCAAAAAATAGGAAAAATATGTATGTTTGAAATTTTTAACCGAATCTGCCGAATTTTAAATACTCTTCATAGTGTTAAGAGATATTTTATATTCTTTATTAGCAATTTTATAAAAATTGTAGACATTTGTAGAAAATTTACTTCATGGCGAAATCATATACCAGCTGATAGCATTGGTGAATTCATTAAATTTTGCCGATGCCAAAAATTTAAAATTTCGTATAAAAAGAATTTGAATTCGCCACTGCCACATGGTACATGATTTCGCCATGACCAACATTTTTTGGTGCAACTTTGATTTCATTTGTGAAATTTAAAATTTTTTGATGTATTTAACTTTTTTGGTTTTTGTACTAAAATCTGAATACACATATACATATGTTTTTAGATGTAGAATTATAAATGTAACTGCAGAATTATACATATAATTGAACACTTTGCTGAATCTAGCGTCTTAAATGTGTAACCCTGCAGAAAACGCATGATAAATTTAAACCGCAATCAATATTTTAAAGAGTTATCTGAGAATAAACACTAAATGCGATCTCTAGTAAAACAAGAAAGTGAAAGAAACATGCCACAGCATGTGTGTGTGTCTAAAAAAATACAAACCAAAGTCAGGCGTCAAAGTAAAAGTGTTCCACCAACACTGTTCGATTTACATATTTATTTGTTTGTTCTCCATTTTTGGCGTGCGGTATTTGTTTGTTTCGCAAAAGCACGTTTTTTTGTGGCTGTATCGCTAAAGTAAAACATTGCCATGTGAATTGTTATTGTTGTTAAAAAAGTTAAAAACTTTAAGACAATAAGACGTGAGTTTGAATAAGAAAGTGTTTGATAGAATTTGCATATAAATAAAAAAACTGTTTAAAATAAAAAATATTAATGTTACCATTTGTATATACAGAAGCAAAGAAAGAGAAGAAATCAATAATTAATTAAGGAAAATACCCACACGAATTTCCTTTATTTTTTTTAGTTTGGGTTTTTTCGTTAAAAACAATTTTGTCATTAATTACAAAAAATCAAATGGTAATAAACACATAATCTTGGAGGCCTACTTCATCCAACCGCAAAGGATACTGCACCTAAAGAAAATATGCAATGAATGCAATAGTTGAATTATTTCAAGAGCTGTATTGCAAGTTGCAATGTCTTGTTACAATCGTCCCATATCCTCATCAATATTCTTTAGTTTTATCTTTTTTTTAAATAGAGAACAATAATATCAGTTGTTACTCGATAAATAAATAAGGATGCAAGTACGTTGAATAGGGCCCTATTTTTGGGGATTCGAAATAAAAATTTTCTGGCTAAAAATAATTCAGGTGAGTGGAAGCAAATAGCTCCTCATCAGGGTTCGGGGTATGGATGAAACAAGAGAAGACTAAGACTAGGTGACAGTACATGTTCTTGGTCTTGAGAAAATACCTCGACATCAGAACAAGTGAATCAGGAAGAATGGGGTATGCTATTTTGTCACACTTTTAAATTGTCAACAGATTGAATCTTTACCATCCGAGAAACTTTTAAAGAGCCTTAGAAGATTACACTGCAGGATAAAAATAAATTAATTTAAAACTGTAAAGATGCTTTCTTTATTAGAAATATGTTTTTGCAATTACATTATAAATTAAAATCAATAATTCTTGTTACTTATTAGTGCACTTTGTAACGGCTTTTAGGTTTTCTGACTTTCTATTTGGAAAATTAAATTAAGTTGTAAAATCTTATATAAAATTTTAAACGTGACGTCAGGCAGAGAAAAATATCTGTTGGAAAGTTTTGAGGAGTAAGATTCTATTTTATAATATGTGCTTATGTTGTCTGGGTTACGATGATACACTGAAGTACTTTTAATTCAGTTACTTTATGTTCTACATTTACTGTTTAATAAATATTTATTTACTAAATTCTTTAATTAATAATTAATGAATAAAGAAGAGCATTCATACACTTGACTAGCAAGTATCGAAATTTGATTAGTTCAATATTTATTTATTTAAAAAAAATTAAACCCGTAAAAAATTCGGTTTAACTTAATCGCAATTTGACTTTTTTATTTTTGTCTCGTACAATTAGAATTATTATTATTCTCCTTGTTCGAAAAATTAACAATTTTAATAATTGTTTTTCATACCATTTTATCTGTTTCCGTTTTCATTTTAATTAGAAAATATACATCATTGTAGCATTTGTTATTTATTGTCTTTTACTTACACTCAACTCCTTAATAACAAAACAGCTAGAATGATTGTTAACATCCAACAACTCAAATGAATAAGTAGAACCATGAATGCCAATGAATAAAATTATGAATGTTTTCAAAAGAAACATTTGAAGATACATATGTAGAAATGTATGTGTATGGGTATCTGCTTAAAAAATCTTCAATGCTTAAGATTGTATGCAGGGCTGCCGTTTTTGGTTATTTCTAACCAAAAGTGGTTATTATTTTCTTTAATGTGGAGATGTGAATATTTTTCTCATTTTGGTTACTTTTTCTCCAAAATAATAATACACATGTACATATTTTTTGTGTTATACTTTTTAAGCTTCAATTTTTCGAATTGCTACCAAGACAACTGAAAATAAAACAGCTGTGACTGTCAACAGCTTTTAATTTTGCTAAATATGAAATTTCACTTCAAAATGCAATGAACTTTTAATAAGTAAATCTGAACTGCATGTTTTGTTTACTTTGTTTTAAACAAACTTTAATTTTTTTAAACATATGTGTACAATCGTTACTTATTACATACATACATATGTAGGTAAAATAATTTTATTTTTGTTATTATTATTAACTGAATTTAAATCACATAAGTTACATTATAAATATGTATCCATTTTAAATGTTATTTAATAAAAATACTACACATTGAAATTTGGTTATTTTTTTTCTCATTTGGTAACTTTTAAAGCAAATTTTGGTTGTAAAATTTTTTTGGTTGTGGCAGCACTGATTGTATGTAGCTATACATATTTCATTTCAAGTAGTAAATCGTATGATTGTGTGAAGACTTCGCATTATTTCTCATTATGATGATGTTTGATCATTTTCATGAACATAAAGAGTCAGCAACATTAATTAACATTTTCATTGTTAAACAACAACAATAGATATCTGTACGAGCATGATATAATATAAACTTTATCCAACTACAAATGTGCATAAGCATCTGCGTGTAGCTGTTTTGAATATGTGTGTGTAATTCTAAGGATTTAACGCTATCACAATTCAACTTAATAATAGTAAATGTGTTAAAGTGTAAGTGTATGTAGTGTTCTTGTTTAAAATACATAATAAAATGCGTAAATGAAAAACAGGATGTTGTTTAATGAAGCAGTAATTACTAGTAGTTTAGGAAGAATAACACGATTTATATTACACATCGAGATTTTCCAGAAAAGTTTATTATAAAAACAAATAAAAAACTCAAATTTTAAATCATAATTTGATCTAATTAAAGGGCGGCACACTTTTGCTGGGATAACAATTGTGACGAATGACGAATTTTTCGTTGCGAATATTCGCCGTCAGAAATAAAACACATTAATGCATGAAAATTAACACAACACCGCCGTCGACGAAATTCGTCATGCGTTACGAACTCTTCCATAGATTTATTTCTATTTCTTGCGCCGACGAACGACGAACAAACTATTACAGGGTTGTCGTTTCTCTTTTTAGTTTTTAAATATATTAATAAATAAAGCTATTTTTGCCTTAATTATTGTTTATTTCTTAATATACATCATTAAGTCAAACATCCACAATTGTTTTCCATAAAATTACCTTCTAATGGCATTTTTTTAATGTTTAATTTTTTGTATAACTATTTTTTTTTATTTTTGAATTTCATTCTTTGGTAACACTATCAGATGTCATATGCAAAACAAAACAAATTTAAATATTATTTTAATAATTTTCATAAAACTTAAAATTGTTTGCTACATTTTTTTTATATGTTTACTTGTTTTGTAATTGGCGCCAAACAATTTTTTTGATCATAACTGTTGTAACTTTCTTGTCCTAATTGTGCGCCACACTGCGCAGACGGATTCGTGATGCTAGACGAAATTCGTCCTTCGTCCCAATTGTATTCCCAGCATTAGTTAGAGATGGTAGCCAACTCATAAAACACTAACGGTAAACTATCAATAACGTTTTGCTTTAATAAATATTTTTTTAAGTGACTTTTAAGTTTGATATTGTTTTAATTGCTTTTATTAATGTTTTTGTTAAGCTTTTCATAGAATTGAAACAAAATAATTATTTGAAATTTGAAATTTAGACACTAATGACTTGAATAAAGTACGCAGTTTTATTCGAGGTAACGAAGCTTGTATTATTACATCAAGATCAGGCCAGTATTATGGTACGTTTACGTCCAAGAAAATGTAGACAGATGTCTAGATAAAAACGCGACTGATTAGATAATAACTCTGTAAGTATCAAATAGTCAAGTGATGGTAGTTGTGAAGGCTCGGTCTTGAAACCTGTAGATAGACAACGAGAACTAATCCAATTACACATAGAAGAGACTATTTCCAAAGCATAAACGTCAATTGGCTACCACATTGTGAACTCAGTTTCGGAACTGATTGCGTTTAACGGTCGAAAAGCCTAGCAGAAAGTGGGACATTCTCTTCCTGAGGAGCCAGTTGTACTGTCTATTTACAAATAAATAGCCTCAGATTAAGTTTTAATTCTGATTGAGTAAAAAAGAGGTAATTAATATGTAAAATATTTCATTACGAAAGACTCTTATTTTACTCTTACATGCACAGAAAAAACATGGTAATAAGAACATTATTATCTTATCTATAAAAATATATGGTTACTGTGAAGATATTATACATTTTTAAAATAATATTATTTGTCACAACAAACACCTTTTTTTTTAATTTGATCATTAAATCGTTATGACTGAAAAGAAGTGCAACATGATCGACGGCTTTGAAGTATAATGTTTTTCTGCAACTTATAATGGCAATGAAGTTGTAAAACTATCCGAAAATAATACAGTATTTATAATCATAATATAATGTTAATAAGAATAATATGTTAAATTTACTCTGATACAATCAAAGTATGGCTAATCGAGGATAGCTAGATTGTCACATTTCATTTAAAGTTTAAATAGAAATAGATGGTTATATATAAGAGGCTGGCTAGGTATGCATTTTTTCAGACCCAGTGAGGAGATGATAGGAAAGACGGGTAATTTTTCTTGACCGATTTTATGATATTTGAAACTTTTATAGATCCTTATCGAGAAGTGAAATAACTATGTGTGATTTCGGAACTCGAATCTACTCGATGTAATTGAAAATTAATTGTATATGTGAATGTTAATCTCCACAAGTGCCTAACTAATTTAGTAAAAATTTTTTCTTGTCTACCTATGATTGCGTGGAGTTTTTTCTGCAATCTTAAAAGTTTTATCTCCGAAATTACTCTTTCGATTTCAAATATGTTTTTTGAAGTATTTGAGTTAGGCCTCAGCGTCAACAAAAGCCACAAGAATTTAGAGAAATTTTTTTGTATTGCATGACTGAAAAGAATTACTTTTGCATAATTTCACATCGTTTTCTAACGCATACATGGCTCATCTTTAACATGACGCATAACGCCGCAGTGTTGTTTTTACTTTATTTCTAGACACAGTCAAAACACAGTACAAATTCGCAACGAGGTTGACACTAAAAAAGAATTACAATAAGGATTCTGGCAATATCGAGCAGCTGAACATTAAATATAATAAAATACATACTTTTTGCTACAAAAAACAGGAAAAGTGTTATTTCTAATTTCTTTAAAATTTGCTTCGACACTTCACAGCTGCTGAAAAACCTTGACAATGGCTCACTACCATTTTTTGCTAACAGTATCTGACATATGAGCAATATTTGTAAACAAAAACAGTGTTGTTATTATCACTAGAAGTATCACTTGCAATCCTGTTCCAAATTTGGAAGCCGATATATTCAAATACTTAAATTCTTGGTAATATAAATGATCATAAAATTTGAGATTTTCCGATAAATTTCGTATACACAAACTTTTATTTTAAATCACTATAACTTTTAAGTTTGCAAACATTTTAAAAAGATATTTTAGATGTCATCTATCTAGAGTGTTTTTAAGAAATAAAACTAAAAAAACCGTTCAAATTCTAATATTGACTTTAACCATTTTTGGCCACCCTCGTGCGATCACAATGGCGTACATATTGCAAGAAATAGTTTGATACGTTAAACATAATTATTATAATACTTAGCAATGCTATTAATACGTAAGACAATAATATGGTCTCAACGGTAACAACTACATAGATTAGTCTCTGTTTATCACAGCTTTGCTTTTCGGAGCATGTATCACCATGGTATTTGGTTTTATGGATTCTTATAATAAAGAACAAGTTTTAAAATTAATTCTTATTTCCCGCATACATACAAACATACACACATACATAACAGGTAGTAAAGGAAGCATCGCACAGCATTACCGAACTCCGTATGGATTTAATTAAAAGACGAAAACAATTGAAATATCCATTTTGAATTTCTTATATATTTTATCATAAATTATGTTTTGCAAATTGTTTTTTTACTAGAAACGTAGACTTTTATTTCTTGATGATTGTTTAATGATGCCACTGTCATTCATTGTATTGTTCATTTTTTTTAATGATTAATAGTTCTTTTATTATAACAGAATATTATATTGTATGCAAAAATAATTGATACGCATATATTACAGTTGATGCGCATACTTGGCCTAAGTACTCCCAAAATATTCGTACAATAATTCATTTCTGCAATTTTTCATTCATTCATGTAAATAACTATGGTTATTAAAATATTATAGGATAAGAAAAAGATTTTAGTGCATTTCAATGCATTATATTTAAGATATAACCAAAATAATTTTTCTATTGTTCAAAATTAATTTGCAACCATTATCATGCCATATTTAGCCTCTTGTTCCTATAATTGTCATAGTAAATCTACTGATGATGGCGGTAGTAGTTGTTGTGGTGGTTGTTGTTCAAAGCATAATTATTTAGTTGTTTCAGTGCTTACCAAGCCCGAGTCTCTTTCGTTACAATCGTGGCTTACAGTAATGCATTACTGTTGTGTCAGTTTTAGTCGTTGGCTGTGTCATAACAAATTATACAAATTATAAATCATCTTTAGTTGCAAAAGCTCCTTTTGTTGCTTAGTTGGACAAATGAAAACGTTTTCTTTATTAAAATAATTGTCTAGTAATTGTTATTATGGTTTTTTCTTTTTAGTTTTTCCGTTTGTTTTCCAAAAAATATTATTAGATAAAATTGTATACAAAAACCGCAAAAATTGTCAAGTTATACAGTGAAATGCAATTTTATCATTTATTGCTATTTAAGCTGAAAAGGGAGTTATAGTTAACCTCTTAAAAGTAGAGTTTGCTTTAGTTTTTGTAAAACATCCACAATCACATTTTTACAATTAAAAATATATTTCTTTTAAAGATGGCTGCAGTATTTTTGTTTATTAGGTGTATATAAGATTTTGTAGAGAAGCGATTGAAAAAAAAGTAGATACTCTCTTTAAGGATGACATTTGAAAATTATAGGTCCAGCTGGTGCATTTTACCCTGTCGTCACAAAACGAAGGTTGGGAAATAGTTAATAAACATTGCTCCGCAATTTCTTCTGAACCCTACATGAAAAAGGCTTTGGATAACAACTACCATTCAAACAGCAGACAGATAGCACCGAGACTCTAGCAGATGGGCCAAGTGGAAGAAAACAATCAAATCTTTGTTATAATAAACTGAAGAAGACACGCATAACATCGAAGTGTATCGAAGTCATTTAGTTTGTAGAGCCTCTATGAGAATATAATAGTGCCTTAGAAAATTTGAAAAAATTAAGGTTTTTTAAGTAATTTACTTTTCATAGGGAAAGGTGCCTTACGCCCATTATATGTAAAAGTATCTTATTTTTTTTAATTTCTATTTCATAATTGCAAATTTTTTAATGTAGTAAACATAATTTTCCTTATAATTGATGATTTTAATTTTGTAATGCAAATAATTCGTCAACTAGAGATAACGCTTTGCACTTTCATTAGAAGACATTGTCAAGGCCTCTTACTATAACTTGCCCAAAGTTTCTTATTTTGGAACCCTATCGCACATTTCCTAGAAGCTCTAAAAAGATTTTTTGAATTGAGGTTTAGCAACACCGAATTGGTTTTTATTTTAAATGTAATTTTGGGAACGAACGAATTCTTGTAACATCGTGGAAGAGGCATTAAGTAAGATATGATCCGGTAATTTTTCAAAGTACCTAATAGTATTTTATAAACCCTGTTGGCGACATATAGAAGAGATGGATGAGGAACACTTTTATATTAAACAAATGGATCCCAGCTTGCTTCGCTACGCATGAATATTAATATTGAATACTATGTTGTGATCAAAAGCCATAACTCACGAACGCGTCGACCGATTTCGTGCAAACTTTAGATAAACCGTATGAACAAACCCTAAAAATAGTCGAAATCACACTTGCAAACATTTTTATATATATATAGACAAACGATGTTTTTAGATTTTCTAGAGGCTCATAATCTTTACCACTTTACATTTATATTTATATTCATTTTTTTTATTTTTTTTTTTATTCTTAATATTTTTTTATTGAAACGAAATTGGTTGGATAAATAGATAATGTTCACAATGTCCACATTATAAGGTAGATAGATGCAAAGAATGCTGGCTAAGGATGTAGCGATCCAAAAAATGCATTATTACATTCTGTTGGTGTTTAGTTTTTCTTATTTTTTTATTTGATTAGAAAACGTCCGCTTACATTTGTAAAATTAATTTTTTTTAAAAAAGAAATTAAAAAAAATGAACTTAAGCCAAAATCAATTCATTTCATTCATCATTCATTTCATATAAAAAATAAATTAAAAAATATTTTATTAAAATTTAAATAATATAAATCAAAAGGAGTTAGTTGTGAAAATATCTGAAATTGTTGATGGCAGAATAAGGGATAAAATCTGAGAAATCAATAAAAAAAAGCAGAGGAGCAAAATAAATTTTATCACAGTCGTATTGTTATTGAACTATAACTTATGTCAAATTTATATGAAAATATCGTTTGGTTCCAATGCTTGATCAGGCTGACAAGGGCTTTCTATTAGACGATGCCACAGAAAGAAATGGACGGCTTTAAATTATCGGTCTGTATTTCTTTATTGATGACCGCAATATCAAAAATTATGTTTAAAAGATGATATTTATTATGCAATTGAAAAGCTCAATTCTTCCTGTTCTGAAATCGGCCACAGGATATAATTCGATTTTGGTATGCTTTTAGAGAAATACGCTCTTTTAAAATTCCAAAGTTAACGTTTTTAATTGCAGTGAATTAACTTCGCCTTCTTTTTATATTTTATATCTTAGCGCGCTAATAATAACTTTTAAATAATATCACGGCTGTTTACTGTTGGTTGTAAAGCTAATTTTTTAATTATTTATAAAAAGAATAAAAACCAACTTTATCATGATGTTGTTAAAAGGTTAAATTAAAAAAAAACCTAAACAACAATCTGACGAAATCACTAGAAAATTACAAATTATAAGCTTAAAGAAAAACACATGGAAACATGAAACTTAAAACCACCTTTTTTTATTAATTTTTTGTCTTTTTTTTCGCTGTGAGTCAAACATCTTCACAAATGAAACCAAAAAATAACTTTCTCTTTTAACTGAAATTTGAAGCTATAATTTGGGGTTTTAACGTCTTTGCACACAACTATTGTTTATTGCTATTGTTTTAGTTGTTGTTTTAAAATGATTATTTTGAACAACCAACAGATACGGAGTCCAAAAAATTGTCAGAACAACTCAAAAGTATAAAATTCTGTGTTTTTGTACCAGAAGTTATAAAAAGTAATTGTTAGGCATTTTCTATATTTATGTTTATACTCGTACTTTAAAGAAATTTACATACGATTTACAAACATACATACAGACATATAAAATATAATTGGAATTTTGCAAGATTTAACTGAAATTATTTATTTGTTTAAAAGATTTGTTGATTTTAAAAACAAAAAATAAAAAAGGTATATTAAATGTAAATAAAAGTTGATCTGCTTATTAATACGAAATGAAGTAAAGACTTCTTGCAAGATGTATTGATTATTAAAAAATTCAAATATGAAACCAAGGAAGAGAAGATATTATTACTATTGTTTTAAAGTTTATCTGATTACTCGACAGCTAATTGATTTTAAGGTAAATTTTTAACCCCAGACACTGTAAGCAGAACTGGTGAGGGTGTTATGAATAAGGCATTTGATTTCAAGTTAAGTCAGTATAAAAATTTTCCAATGGAAAGGGTTAGATTTTAAACTGAAAGGTACATATTGTTATGCTTTTAACTTTTCAAACTTAGTAGATATCTTGTTTGCAGCAGCAAACACTTCAAGTTTTTTTTTATTCTTGCCGTGTGTTTTTATGTAGCTAGATCCGAAAAGGGTGTGGCTCTAACGGGTTTCAAGCTCACGATCTCCTATTTATAAGTCAGGTCGGAAAACCTACTAATCGATGACTGCTATTCACTGTTATGTTGTGAAATTCCTCTCTGACTAAAGCATCGCAAAATTTGAATCACAATTTGCCTTTTCTAAAACAGGTACCTTTATCAACTCATTTACCTCTTTTGTCCAACAATTATTTAGCTTTTCCATTCGAGACTCCACTAAGGTTTTTTTGTCTTTATACAACCCACTTACCGCGCGGCTACTCAATAGCAATTATTTTTCTTTATATTCAAGACTCTTTTGGGATTGGAACTCACTACTCCCTGTTTATCAATCAAGTCACTCAACCAATTTAGGAACGACTTCCACAAATAGTTAGTTGTTCACTTTTTTTCTAACCAAGACTCCGTTGAGGGTAGCATCACGATTTCTTTATTTTACTGTACAGATGACTGCTGTTCTAATACGAGGGCTGCTCTATATATTTCTGGCCTAATAGTGAAAATGCGAATATTTATAATCAGAAATGGTTTTATTGTTTTTCAAAGTATTCTCCAGCATGATTTATACACTTTCGCATGCGCTCAAACCAGTTGTCGAAGCACTTTTTTCACTCCGATTGAGACACCTCTAAAACATGGTTTTTGAACACTTCAACAGCTTCTTCTGGCGACGAAAATCGTTGACCACGCATTTTTTTCTTGATGTACGGAAACAAGAAGAAGTCATTAGGTGCCAAGTCAGGGCTGTACGGCGGATGACCCATTAATTCGACGTTTTGGCCGGTCAAAAACGCTCTGGTTTGAGCCGATGTGAGAGCTCTGATTGCCATGGTGAACAATGATTCGTCTTCTATTGTTGGTTTTTCGAATTTCTCCGATGACTTCAGGCAAACAAATTGTAGTGTACCACTCAGAAGTGACCGTCCTACGTTGCTCAAGCGGAACAGTCGCCACATGACCAGTTTTGCCGAAGAAACAGGCGACCATTTGCTTCGAAGTGCTTCTTCCACGAACAACTTTCGTTGGATTTTGCTCGTCTTTGAAGACCGACACGGTCGATTGTTGTTTCGTTTCGGGCTCATACGCATAGATCCATGATTCGGCACCTGTGACGATCTTATAAACGTCTTTTGAAGCAAAGCAATCGCATGTTTGCAACATTTCTTTGCACCAATCGACACGAGCCTTTTTTTGAGCGACTTTCATATTGTGCGGGATCCAACGAGAACAATCCTTTTTTACAGCCAGGTGTTTATGCAGTATCGAATGTATGCTGGTGGAAGAAATTTCCAAGGATGTCTCTATCTCTCGGTATGTCGCATGTCGATTTTGCATTATGAGTTCACGCACGGCATCAATGTTCTCTGGCACAACAGCCGTTTTTGGACGTCCTTCACGGAATTCGTCTTTGAGCGAGCTTCGGCCACGATTAAATTCATTATACCAATTTTTCACAGTGCTATAGGATGGTGCTTCATCGCCATACAAAGATTTAAGTTCATCAATGCACTCTTGTCGTGATAATCCACGTCGAAAGTTGTGAAAAATGATGACACGAAAATGTTCACGAGTTAATTCCATTTTTTTCTATATTAATTTTTTGCAGTCACTGTAAACAACACAAACAATGGTCGTACGTCAAAACATTTTGAGTATGATAATGCTTAAAAATGACAAACTTTCCAATGGAAATGTCAAATTGCACTTGGCAGCACTCAGTGTTGCCAGGCCAGAAATATATATAGCAGCCCTCGTACTTAAGCATCTTCACTAATGTATTCACCTAGGCTACGCAGCTGTTCCTTTTCTTTTCTACACGAAACTTTGATGAGATTTGATCTGGTGTATAACACATGTATATAAAGAATTCACCCACCGCGCTGCAATACAACGCAATTATTTTGACAATACTCGGGACTCTCTTGGGATATGAATTCATCATACTTAATTCAAATAAATACCCACTAGCACCAAATAAGCAAGAAAGTTAAACGCCGTCCAAATACTAAAGAAAAAAGTTCATAGGGAAGAAAATCTACTTAAGTGTTCCGCTGATTGCTCACAAACTTATGGGTTACACGTTCATGTTTGGCCTGTTAAGAACTCAGAATGCATATACTTTGTGGGGTCGGAAATGGATATTGTAAAATGTACAAACGGAATAACAAACATAGATATACCCTTTTTCCACTTTTTGTAGTGAAGGGTATAATAATATTTGTTGCATCGACTTCAGAGTAAAGATTGAGATTTTAATTTTGCACTTCAGAAGTCAGGGCTATGTCAGCTAGAAATTAATTGTATGCCCAAAAAGAGTAACACAGGTAAGAGTGCTATATCTGTAAAAAAATATAAAATTTGTAATCGTGCATAAGTTCGAAGGGACACTACGAGTATATTTACACGGCGTGCAATACCTTTTAGTTAAACAGTTTGTATGTTCTTAATATATAAATAATAAATTTAAAAAAAACACCTATTTATTACTTGTTAGTTACCGTTTTGATGCGTTAATATTTTTAATCTTCATTAACAAAAAATTCATCATTTATTTAATTTCTAAATTGAAAAGTTTTATTAAAAGGCTGACAAAATGAAAAGAATTTTAATCCACAAAAGTACAACAAAATCTTGTATTTTGTTTCATAAATGTGTATTTCATCCCCAACAGCTAAAAATATGTGAATGGTGAATTCAAGACTAATGTTCTTTTTGTTTGTGATATTTTAAAATACTGCTGAAACACCAAGCGTTGTCTGGTTGTTCTGGTAACTGAATTAAAAAAGATAATATTGATATAAAGACGACAATTTAATATTCCTTTTATATGCGCTTTCATACACGAGTCATGGTGATATGTTGGTGGTTGTTTAGTTTGGTATAAAAAACTGATATTTTGACATTGTGAACAAAAGTGTGTTTATTTCTACGGTATGGATTTCATTACTATTTATAATCTTCACTGTAGATGGGAAGCATATTCAAATAAATTTCGTCTTCGTCATATTTAAAATATTCTCTAAGATTTCCTAAAGTATAACTATTCTGCATCTTTGCCAGCGGGGAAGTTTACTTAACGATGTTCCTCTAAACTGTTTTAAAATTTTGATCTAAGATAACTTACGGGTGTGTGTTGCCACTATTTTTTGAAGTGGTAATTAAGATTTACGAAACCGTATGTAAATAGTGGGTGGCATTTAATCTCGTAAGATTTATTGTCATATATTAGTATATATTTATTTATATTTACTAAAAATAGTAAAATTTCATATTTGGGTTTATTTATACCAGAGAAGCCGCAAAATATTTCGGGTGGCTAAAAATCCCGCCAACTAATTATCCAAGATGGTAACCCTGCTTGACAGACGGACATTCCCCTCAACCCACCTTCCATCTACACTACACACTGGCAACTTGTCAATATGGCACGACTAAGGCTCGCGGGCATGGGCGGTGGTTCGTTGTAGTGTAGACTTCCGGAGACAAAAAAATTTGAGCCAGTGTTGGTAGACATGGATCATCACTAGGGCTCAGATGTTATGGCCCTTACTGTTCCCTCCCCAAAACCGTGGTATTACCTGAGTGAAATTGATGGAATACCCCTAATATAAATGTGGCTTTAAATACGATGTGGCGGTGTTTTGCCCTTACACCTGGGCATTTATTAAATTTTCTACAAAAGACGACCGACCTCAATTGCAATATGTTCCTTAATTCCAAATAAAAATTTGAGAGTATATCAATTTCGTCATAGCCTAATCTAGCTGTCACATTTTCTTTAACGTTACTTTCTGTTACCATGGTAATAATTTTAGCAAAAAGAAATTTGTTTTTTCTTTTTTCCATCTAAAACGGGCATTCAAAAGTAGTTGATATTTAAAATTTATTCGCCCACCCAGCAGGTAAGAACTTTTTGTTTTGTTAATGTTTAAGGAATGATTTTATAATGAACGTTACAATATTGTTTTTCTTTTTATTTTGTTATTTTTAAAGAAGTATTGCAATATAAGTAAGCCAATGATTGAAAATTGTTATTACCACTTGCGTATTTCTTTTTTTAAATAAATGATTTAAAATAACTTATAAAATTCATATGTGCTTAAAATTCCAATTTTTATATACTTTTGCAATTATTTCCTTTAATCGTATTTGCAATGGTGGATTGGAAGCGATTTTTTTTTAAAAAGATTGGTTTTATTCGTTGCAGAAGTAAAAGTGTAAATTGTGTTTATTAAAGTAGTGACAATAGTTTTTGTTCTATCATTTATAACGCGTTTTTTCTTTTTTTTTAAGATGACTTAAGTTTATATTTGTGTCTACAAGCGCATTTCACTTATTGATCTGCAGCGGCTGCATCAAATAACTGTCTGCCTTTTCTCATCTAAACTACGGAAGATATGTACTTTTTCTTTCCATTTATCCTTTTTTTTAGCTACTTATTCATCGCGGTTACTCAACAACAATATTTTTTCTACAAGTTGACACAGATGGGAGTTGAACTCATAACTTTGTGATCTTTTACTTTTCTATAAGCAGATACCTCTACCAATGCAGTCAACGCAGATGCTCAAGATGTTTAAGCTATCAATTTTGTGTAGACAACATTAGCTTTTGTTGTTTTAAACAATTTCATAAAATATTATAACATGACAAGTAAGAAGATATTTAATTGGTGAAATTAAAGGAAAAGTTACTAAAAAAAGACCTCGGAGAGAGGTCAAGTTTTTTTTAACAGAAGATTATGAGCTTACATTCCATCAGGACCGTGCTTTTACAATGGATCGTCTAATTTGGATTAGCCTTTTTTTGTGTTTGCTGCACAATTTATATTTATTAAATGTAATATTTGTATAATTAAAAAAAGGTTATCAGCGTTTTCTTATCAAATTAACAAAGAACAACATAAGTAATTACCCAAGACAAAATATAACTGATTTTAAAAATATTTAAATTTTATTTAGTTTCTGCCCAAAATTCATCACATTCCCGAGGCTAACAACATAATTTGAAATAAAATTTAGACAAAATACAAGTGTACCTTTACTAAAAGTAAACAATTGTTTTTTATTTCTTTTTTATAAAATATAAAAATATAAAAAAATTAAGGCGTGACACTAAGTAGGCGTACTTAACCTGCCAAAACATTCGTCTTTAAGTATTTCATTTATTAAATTTATGACCATAATATTGATTCACAAAATCTTAACTCATTTCTTGCTACAATATTTGGAGCCTTAAGCTATTAATGCTGAAATTGATTTGCAAAAAACAAAAACCCAAAACGTATTTTTCTCTTTTTTGTATAGAAACTGTAGTTTCATTTTAATATTTTTGCTTAAAATCGGCTCAAACGTTGTATGCGTTTAACTTAGTTATTTTGTATGTTTCTCATCCCGTTTCTATTTTTTTTATGGCAACAATAAAATTAGGCATATCATTTTTTTTTTTTGTTTGCCGGTAAGAAAGGCGATTGATTGGTTTTACAAAGCTTTTGAAAATAACAATACGTTGTGTATTTCTGCTGGAGGTATTGCAATTGTATTCTGTGGCGCTACAGTTATTGGACAAGTATTAGTTTTAATTGCAGCACGATGTAAATTGAGCAACTGTTTAGTTTGCTAAAGTATTCTTGTGCTTTTCCTAAGTTATTGGATTATTTAGAGTTTATGTCGTTTGTATTTTAATTTGTAGTTTCTAGTTAAATAATAAGCATTGTATTTTTATTTTAATGTCGCTGTATCAATCTATCAAGTCAACAACTAGCAAGCGTTTTTATATATCCACATTTGATTTGCGAAATCCTCCAAGCCCTTGTTAATATTAACAGAACCATATTTTATTTAAAAAAATTGGTTTAGAAATAAAGTATAAAGGTAAGTATATGCAACAATTATACAACTAAATACTGCATATACTTTTAATACACACAGAAAAAAGATCGGTAAAAAATCAGTTAAAATATTCAAAATTCAATTACTAACATCATAATTTAATTTGTATAAAAAATAAAACATAATCTTGACAGATTTTTTGTACTATAAACTAACAAACTATATGAGATCTTAAATGTTGGTCGCAACAACAGTTAACAAAGTTTACCTGCCCAATTTGTGTCTGTACTAAAACCTATTCTGGTTATTGGGTGATGCAACGAAACTTATTCAGCACTTTAGTACCGAAACCCAAATATTGGAAGTTAGAATTACAAATATCGATTGCGTTATTTCTTCTAAGTTTTTTCACATAATATAAATAAAATTTATATACAAAACATTAAAATTTTAAAAATATTAAAACTTATAAAAAAATATGCAATAAGATTTATTGAAAGTTGCTAAAATTTCTCCAATAACGTTAGGAGGTGAGTTGAAGACATGTGTAAATAAAATAGGTTTTCAAAAGTTGTATTTACTTTGCAGTTGAAAAGCGTGCAGAGTGAAATGTAAGACAAAAGACAATGGAGTCTAAAGTGTTAAGCATGAAAGCGTGAGAAAGTGGGAGTGCTTAGGTAAAAGTTATTGTTACAGTCAAGAAATGTTTTATATGTTTTCTTTTTTTTTTTATCCTAAATAAAGACAAATGTAAAAAATATCGTTGTTTTATTTAATTCACAATAATACTTTTTATAGAATATCGAATTAATTTTTAAAATAATTGGAAGTACCGTATTTATTCAGTTCTCTAAGAAAACAAGTAAAACATTTCTTGACTTTAACAATAACTTTTACCTAAGCACTCCCACTTCCTTACGTTTTCATGCTTTAAACTTTTGACTCTTATTGTCTTCTGTCTTACATTCCACTCTGCACGGTTTTCCGCTGCAAAGTAAATACAACTTTTGAAAACTTATTTTATTTACACATGTCTTGAACTCACCTCTTAACGTTATTGGAGAAATTTTCGCAACTTTCAATAAATCTTATTGCATATTTTTTTATAAATTTTAATATTTTTCAAATTTTAATATTTTATATATAAATTTTATTTTTATTATGTCAAAGAACTAAGAAGAAATAACGCAATCGATATTTGTAATTCGAACTTCCAATATTTGGGTTTCGGTACTAAAGTGCTGAATAAGTTTCGTTGCATCACCCAATAACCAGAATAGGTTTTAGTACAGACACAAATTGGGCAGGTAAACTTTGTTAACTGTTGTTGCGACCAACATTTAAGATCTCATATAGTTTGTTAGTTTATATTACAAAAACACTGTCAAGATTATGTTTTATTTATTATACAAATTAAATTATGATGTTAGTAGTTGAATATTGAATATTTTAACTGATTTTTTACCGATCTTTTTTCTGTGTGTAGTTAAATACTTTAGAGCACCAGATACGAAAAGTTATTATATGGGATCTGAATATCTAAATACGAAACGCATGTTCTTGATAAAGATTAATTTTTGATATGTGTAGCTAGAAAGCTCTATGAGCATCTAAGCCACATTGGCGGTTAATATAATTTCTTTTTGTTATCTTCGGTTCGTATTCAGCATATATTATGGCGACATGTTTTTTCTGACTGAGCTTTAAATTAGAAAAAGTAACAAAACAGTTAATATTTGGATTTGAATGAAACACGCGGCTGTTCTTGACGAAAAGCCTTTTTTACATAAAATTTTGGCACAATTTTAAGAGCATTACTGACCGTATGGCACGAATAAAGCGAACTGAGTTGGTCTCTAAGAAGTCAATTATTACTCGTTTATTATCATAAACTATTGACTTTAAGCGGCCCGACAGAATATAATCGAGAGGTTACGAATCGGTCGCACTTGGAAGCCATTTGACAGTCCCCTTCCTAAAATTAGCTGATCACTGCATTTTGATTTTAAGAAGTTGATATTTGCGGTCACCATATAACACGTAGCGCAACCCTTTAAAAAGCACATATCCAAAAGAAAAAATGATTGGTTACGGTTACGATCTCTATTGGCGGTAATGCGAGCTCCGCGTTCATGATTTTTTTTACAGAAGTAGCCCTTCAGGCAACAATACCTATTTAGTAATTTTTGTAACCATTTTAAAAATTATTTTACTTCGCCGGCGAATATGCTATAATGAAGTACCGATGCCATTAGCGTATAAGGAGCACTAAGCGGTGCATTTTTCATTCATGTAACGGTGTCGGATGGTCTGTTGTAAACTGGTTTCGATATGTAAAAACCACTAAAGCCAAAAATGGTCTTTATGCACCGCTGGACACAATAAATTAAATTGACGACTAATTTACAAAGTAAATCTGGAAAACTTATACTACGAGTATTGTCCAAAATTCAATCTATTTATTATGATTTGCATAGTACACTCACCCTTAGTCTTAATATACGAGTTAGTCTGCTTAACAGTTAGCTCTTTTGTAATTTATAATAGGCTTCAAAATACTTTGGTGTATAATAGCAAGCACTCCCTTAATGGTCTTAGCTTACAGCAATAAATCGTCGGCAAAGTAGAAAATAAGTAAAATAGTTGTGCCTGTTTTATAACAGAAACGCAACTACTTAAGGCCTATTTACACCTATTATACAAGTCCTAAAATTTGGGTCGATTTAGTAAGAAAGAAGTCTTTTCTACACTATCACACCTCAAGTACAATGAAAATTCCTAGTAAACCATATGAATCAGAAAGGAAACTTTACTAACTTATTTCTCGGAGTTACTACGCTCATAGAGAGTACAAAAAACAATCATTTGCCATCCGAAAACCTTCGGAAATGACGGTTTTAAATTTATTTTAGACGAGACTTTTTTTTATACTTTTTTTTCAAAAGAGCCATAAATTTATAGATTCGACAATAGGCACATTTGAGTCTCATATAGGAGTCATGGCGTGAGCTATTTAAAGGCATGCTCAGACAAAGCTCCAGTACCCATAAAGAGTCTTTTTTTTTTGAATACTCATTTAATGGTTGACTGGGTTATGAGCACGATAATACGAATAATCAGAGTGTATGGAAAAATGTTTTAAAATGAATTTGTATTATGAGATGTCAAATGCCTTTCTGTATTATTTGACATATATATTATATTTGCTTTCACACTTTTTCATGTTACTTACGTATTTGACAAATCTTACTTGCAGTGTTGGAAAAAATTAAGCTTTCCGTCTATCACTTTCCTTCAGCATTTCTCTCCGCTACCTTATCACCTTACACAAAAGGTGCACAAATAATTAGTATGAAATATTGCTAAAATTTTACTTCTGCTTTGAAAACAATAACATTTTCATTTATTGTAGAGGGAACCCTAAATTTTACCGTGCAGAGAAATTGGCTCGATGACAACCTTCGTATAATGAATTAGATTAGGAGGCATTACACCTTTCTCAATATATAAGGGGTTATTTATATTCATATTCAATTTTATGTTCTTTCAGTTTTCTTGGGAATCCTCGTTATAAAATAAAAAGTTCTATTCAAAACTCTCAAAAAGAAATTCAAAAATTATTTTTTAGAAAACTTGAGAGTGAAGAAGTAATTAGTTTTTAATTGGAAAAATTAAAAGATTAATTAACGTGATGTAAAGTTTTTGAAAATTGCAAAAAAAATATTTCTTAAATTTATTTTCTTAAATTAAATTTTGACATTTTTTAAAACTACTGAATCATTGAAAATGGATTTTTTTTTACACTTGGTATAGGAGCTTTTTGCGATAATGATACGCTGGCAATTTTTGCTTTTTGAGAAATACTTTTAAACATTTTCTTTTACGTTTTTGATAGAAAATTCATTTAAATAGAACAACTGTTTAGTTTTTACTTGTTCATACTTGTATACTATAACTAGTTTTAATGTTTGTCTGTCCGTACCCCTTTTTTTGTTTGATTGTAAAATGTTTTTTTTTTTGTTTTGTTTTTAGTATCCATGTTTTACAATTGAACATATTCATTCTATTTCAGACATGATTGAGTTAGAGAGAATATTTGAATGCAATTTTAGCTATGACTAGACAATAGACCGTAAGTATGACTGACTGGGATAGCTGACTATTAAATGGAGTTTAAATCTCAAACAGCTTTATGAAAATTGATACGTAAGCAAAAAAAAAAAAAATAATAAAATGCAAATATGTACGATACACTGGTTTTTTGCTCTCCTTGTTTAATTCTTTAGTCGTTTAAAACATTTGTCATAAGGCAGATGGTGTTTAGAAGTGACTAACGTGGGGAGAAACCTGTGTACAATACAGAATTGATTGTTTGATTGATCTAGAGATGTAAATAAAAGCTATTTTGAGGTCAATATGTTTTAAACAATACGCTTTATTGGTCAGCTTTAAATTTTACACTTTTGTTTCCTTTTTTAAAAAATTTAACTGGAAGACAATCAAACACCTTTTGGATAAATTTTATTTGTACAAAATATTATATTTAGTGATAAAAATATGTACCGAATTTATTTTGGTATGACAATATGAAATGACTTTTAAAAAAATTAAAATTTTTGCTAATGTTGAAGAAAACTAAGCATATAATTCTTGCAACAAAAAACCGACTTTAAAACAGATTGCATCTATTTGTCTATAACGGTTCAAATACTGGGGCACCCTTATATTCCATCTCTAAACTTTATATTTGTTTAACTGTTCAGCAGTTTGGAAATATATGTAATCAGGTTCTTTGTAAATTTAACCGTCTGTCTATCACGGTTCAACAGTTTCGCTATATACATCAGATTACATCAACTTTTGTAAAACCTTTTAATTTAAAATTTGTATGCTTTTTATTATACCAAGCAAAGTAGTGGGCAGTCTGTCTAATTTTGAATTATTCGTATATAACGGTACAAAAACTGCGGCCATATAAGTCAAATTACATTGATTTTGGGAACGCTCTTTAATTTCTAAATTCATATAATAAGCCCTGTAAGTTTCAGCTATCCGTCTATAACGGTTTAAAAGTTCGGCCACATACACCAATTTAGATAAATTATTGGGACATCCTTTTATTTTTATACTTATTGCAATAGCGGTGCTGGCAATACAGATTGGTTGTAAATTTCATGCGTCTGTCTGCCACTATTAAAATTAAATGAGGTACCCTTTATTTTATAATTTTGAATAATAATACTGGTTATATAACAGTCATAGTAATCAACATTCTGTCGAATTTGACACCCTTTGATTTTTCAGATTATGAAATGATTTTACACTGGAGCAGTCTGTAAGCATAATGTATCAATTTACAAAAAATTTTTTACAATCGGTTCAGAAATTACTGAGTTCTGCAGGCACAAACATTAAAAAACAGCAACATTCAGACAAATTCTTAACCTCCTCCTTTTTCTGAGTCGGTTAAAAATACATTTTTCTTATTTACAGACAAAGCAGTTCTCATTTTTATATTTTGAACGTAACTAATAAACTTTTAATAAACTTGGTTATTCTTGTGTATAAATGTCTTCATTTTAAATATTCTTGTTGCATAAAAATTTTTTTGTATTGAAATTTATATCCACAAAAATTTCAACTTAAATTTGCCCCTGTTTTTATTTCTTCTAAAATGTTATTTTGAAAGTGGTATAAGTCCATGTGGAGCTAAAAAATCGGTTATTTTTACAAATAATTTTAGTAGTTCTTGTTTCTAAAAAAATGTTAAAGATGATTAGAGTAAAAAACATCACTCTAAAGCATTAAGGTTGGTCAATATTTTTAAATTGACTCAAACGCATTAAGTATGCCATCAGTCCAACAGCGAGTATGCGCTTTACCAAATGAACATAATTATTATGTAAAAAAATCGAACGTTCTTTTGCTAATTTATATGGACTGGTGCTGGCTGTTTTCCGGTGATTAACAACTAATAAATTATTGTAAGTTTTAATTTATTTGTTGATGCGAATTACAAGAAACAAATTTTTGCAACTCTAACATTTTTCAGGTTTATAAAGCCTGCTTCTTTTAATAATTTTTAGAAAAACTAACGAATGCTGCATGAAATATTTATGTTACAGATGCCACAATTTCAAGTAAGTCCAGATTTGTATCTTAAATATTTTTCAATACTTTTCACTGCAGGGAAATAAAATTAAAATCTGGGTCGTTAAATTCTTCTTCTTCTAAGAAGGTTAAAATCTTTAAAAACGTTTAACTTAAATTTTAGCGCGTTTAGTTTTTCATTAGATGAGCTTATGCTTTCTGTAATTAACCCTTCGCGACAAAAAGGTTGAAAAAGGGTGTATATAAGTTTGTCATTCCGTGTGTAATTTGTACAATATCCATTTCTGACCTCATAAAGGGTATATATTCTGACTTCTTATGCATAGCGGAGTCGATTGAGCGTTCTCCGTCTGTTCATCTGTCCGTCCGTGTTAATAAATATGTCAGTCGATCAGATATAGTTTCGAAAGAGATGCTATTGGAAATCAGCATGATCGGTTCATGTCCTTCTAGTAGCAGACAAAACACTACGTCTACCTCAAATTTGTTCATGTCATTTGGAGCAATAAGGTAACTCCAATCAAAAAAAACGAATATATGGGGCTCTGAAATTTTCAAATTTTTTTTAATGTCAATATGGGTATCATTATAAACTTTTTAAGAGATCTTTGAAGAAATACTAAAATTTTAAAAACGCTAAACTCGTTAAGGGCCGATATCATTTTTATGTTAAATTATATATACACAGTACCAAAACCTTTTTTAATTTTTAATACGTTTTTTTGCATAGATGGTGAAGGAAATATAAGATTCGACATAGCCAAATGTAGCACCCTTACTTGTTTTTAATTCAAAAAGTGCAAATGTGATAAAAATTTATATTGTTCATGTTGAAACATAATTAAAACTTGGTTATTTGGTTTCTTTTACGGCACCTTGTAGGAGTCGAGCAAAATGTCTTGTTGTGTTTTATTTTTTTGTCACATTCAGAATACCTACAACAACGAAGAACAATTTTTATAAAATCATTTCTTTGTTCAAGTTTGGGGTGGGTATTGTGAAATTCCCTTGTTGTTTGTCACTATATAAAATTTACGAAAAAGGAAATGTTTTGTAATTTCATTAAAAAATTATGTACGGTTTTTTATTATTTACTAGTTATTTTTTTGTTTGGTTTAATTTGTAACATTTTTAAAAGGTACATAAACACATATTAAAATTGTTCACATTGTATGCTGTCATAAACTACATTCTCTTTTAATATTAATTTATTATGTAAATAACCTCCAAATTAAAGGCAAAATTCAGACATTTACCCGCTCATACATTTACTTATGAACTCATTTACACATTCAAAATTATTGCTTAAAAGTACACAGAAATTTAAAAAAATTATCTGATTTTAGCCAGGATAAAGATTTTTGTGCTCTGGCAAGACCTTTGGGAGCTTGGATTAAATGGAAATTCTTTGTGTTAAAGGTATGGCTGCATTATTAAATATAATTTCATATGCTGTCATATTGTTCACAGCTCTTATGGCTTATTTAAAAGTGTTCTATGTCCATATTAAGTGTGTTAAGAACAAAACACCTTTTACTCGAAATATTTGTCCAATGTAAATTATGCTTATTATAATAATAATTATTATTACGATTATAAATATAATTAATTTTATCACAGTTTAAGTCTTTAATTTTATAATTTGTTTCAGATTTTTAATTCAAAATTGTAAATTAATGACTTTAAAAAATTTAGACAAGAAGAGGGTCGTTAGATAAGAAATAAAAATTTTGATGAACTATATAGTTCAAACTGCATCACCTGTGTTTAATTTCTTGTGTCTATCTATAACAATTCAAAGATGTGGTCATATACATCAAAAAAACTCTATAGATTGATACCTTTTGATATGAAATTGTAAAATTTTATTTCGTTGTTATAGCGAACTTAAAAATACATACTAATGTGAAATTATTACAAACTTTTCATGCCTATGGGGGCACCCTATAATTTCCAATTTTATACTTGTTTTTATATTATGGTTTAAACGAAACGGCCATTGGGCACCCTTTAAAGATAAGTTTAATTTTTATTTTTTTTTCTTTCTTTCTGTTATTGTTCGCTATAGTGATTCTTATTTTTTTTTATTTTATTTAGACATACAAAAATCATGTGTGTTAAATGGGGGTACCCTTTTATTTTCCTTATCATAAACTTTTGTTTAAGAATCGCCTTTAAATTAAAAAAAAATTACTAAAATTTTAATATTAGTGAATTATTCTATTTTTAAGTCGGTTAAAAACGAAATTGATAGTGCTTTCGCAATCAGTGATTTAGATTTTATTTAATTATATTTTTGTTTTAAATTTTTATTTCGTACCGTCGGTTTTGTCCTTGTCTATTAATTTCGATTTTATTTGGATAAGCTGATTTGGAGATTTAAAATTTTTAAAAAAAAAAAAAGTAACTTTTTAAGTTTTTAACATAAGTCTTACGATATAATTTATATATTTTAGACTTAAATACTCTGAATATATACTATAATACTCTGACTAATAATTTCAGAAATAAGATATAAGATAACATAAATTTTAATAGAGGAAAATATAACTTTATTTTTTAACCGCAGCTAAAGTTTTCTTAAGGAGCAATACTGCTTCATTATGTACTGACTGGCCACTGTCCTCATAAATATTTTTTAGCTTTAAATAATTTATTTATTTGGTTTAACATATTTTAAACAAACTTTCTGGGCAAATTCCACATTTATCTTTGTTTACACTTTGTATTAGACAGACACGTACAGATGCATAGTTTTAATAAAATTGTTAACCTTCCAGCGTTGCCAACTGTGCCACAAATTTGTATGTTATAATACATTTGTTAGCTCCGGTTAAGCTATTTAATTAAAGCTTTTTGCCACCAATTTATGATACTTATACAAACCAAGTAATTTTTTTCATATTTTTCAACAAAAATGCAGAAAAATTATGTTGTCAAGGCACAATAAAAGTTGTGCATCCATTAACGTTAATCATTTAAAATTTAGCGTAATATTTACCTGAAAATAAATAAAAGGAAAAAATATAAGTTATTTAAGTGTGGAATACATTTTATTTTTAATTATTAATTAAATATATAATTTTTTGTTACACGAAAATACAAATTTAAATACGACAAAAGAAGCGCTGGAAATGTTAACTTTGTTTGAATTATTCGTAAAATTTTTTATTTCCTTGTAGTAAAAGCTGTGTAATGCGTAAAGTCTTTAAACTCTTACTTACAAAGTTTTTATTTATTTATTTATTTTCGTGTGGGTAAATGCCCGCAGAAAAATTTAACTCTCGAATAAATATGAATGTTGTTCTCCATTAAAATGATTGGATTGTGTTTGCTCGAGCATTTTTTAGTTTTATTTGGGACATAAATGGGTTTAAGCGTTTTTTATCATTTTATGCAGTATTTAAGTCGATTGTTGTAGAATATTAAAGATTTTATAAAACGAAAATGTGCCGTTAAACAAACATTAAACATTAATTCAGTTCATATTGTAGACACACATTCTATAATGGTATTGATCTTATGTTTATGTGTTTGTGTGTCAGTATTAGGTATATGTATAACTTTGTTGCGTTTGATGATTTATGTTTAATGATTTTGATAAAATAAAAAGCCAGCAAAAACAGTATAGAACAACTAGAAACATTGAATCAAGTAATAAATGATATGTAGCTGTGTGCCATATAAATAGCAGGGTTGCAAATATGATCAACTTATAAGAGACCACAGCAAATTTAAGGATTAAAGATTTTGGTTTACAGCTAAAAAAATTTTTGTTACCAGTACAGATTGTTTAAGAATATTTTTATCGTTAAAAAAATGTAAAAGATAGAGAAGCTTTTAAAAAAACATAGTTATCGATTATAAAATTTTACACAAAAAATATCGAAAGTTTTGGAAAATACTTTGTTATTGATTAAAAATATTTTATATAAAACTCTGTTATCGATTACACACTTTTACATGTTTGATACTGATAGCATAAGCATAGAAATCTTAGGTTCTTATAACACCAGCATCTCATAGATAAGGTATAGGTCTGGGAAGGTCGTGAGATATTTGAATGTGTTTGGGGCCAATGTATATGTTAGGGGCAATTACAGTTTGGTACTAAGCTGGATTTTTGGTCTAGGTCCAAAAATCAGCTTAATTTATACAACTAGAGCTTTTATTTGGCACGTCGAATCATCGAAAACTTCTCTATTTTGGAAAGGGATGTGTTTTAAGTTCCTCTCAAAAAAATGTCTTCATAGTTTTAGGGTTCTGTGGACATTATGGTCTTTAAAATCTTTAACTCATAATCATCAGTGCCTTGAATGAGCAATGCAAGTTGCTTTAAGAGGCTGATAAGATCTCGGAACACTTTTATATCGAAACCAAATTTTTTAAGCTTCTATGGGGTTTTTTTAAAATAAATAAAGCAAAACTCATTGACCCATATTCATAGAAACATGTAAAGTCGGTTTCACTTAGTATCTACATTAATTTTATATCCTGTTTTCAACTTTTTTTAAGTTATAGTCAAAAATAAAGTATATTTTAAGTTGAACCGGCTTTAAGTGGGTGACACGTCAAATAAAAAAATATTTTCCCATAATTTTTAACAAAATATAGTAAACCTGATTATCCATCTCTGATCAGCTGCTTGTAGTTTTTGTTGAAAATGAAAAATGAATATACAGGCTTGTTCTGAAATCCACACGAAATTTTCACTTCAAATTTTTCAAAGCATTGTTTTTGTAAAAAATAATTTTATAGCAACATTGCTTTGAAAAATTTTAAGTGAAAATTTCGTGTGGAATTCAGAACATACCACATAAAAGATAAATTTGTTAATTCGAAGAAGATGAATAAATTTTAACAGATAAACTTAAAATGTCATAGAATTGTTTTGATAAAGTCGTGTTTTAAATTTAAGCCACTTTTTACTTATAAGATATACTTTTACATGTCTATAGTACACAAAAAGTGCACTTTAAAGAAAATTTAATTTACAACTCGAAGACTATGATTATGGACCATTGGCTTCAATAATTTAACTTGTTTTTACTGATAAAATTTTATTGAAATACGACCCAAGCAAAAGCGATGCATGTATGAAAATTTTTATATTTGTATAACCAATTATATAGAATAATTTTCTATGAACAAAAAAATGCCACTCTCTTTTCTCCTTCAGTAGCAAACTTTTAGTCAATTAGCTTTAAACAAATTTTAATGTTACAGTTAAATAAATTGAATCTTTCCGCTTAATTTTGGGCAAGTAGAAACTTATTTTTATCTTTAGGGTATTTTCGCCCGATCCTGGGGTAAATTCCAAGTTACTCTCAATAACTACGACCCGAAATTTTACGGGTTTGTTTAGTGGTCTTGCAACTCTTCAACTCATAAGTGGCAGCCCTAACAATGGGCAATGTAAATGTTTTGAACACGCAGCAACTACCCAATTAGCGAAAATGATAACATTTATCATAATTTCAAATACAATGTGTTTTTTTAAATTCATACGTTAAAAAAATAGAAACCCTGCAAACAAATTACGTAAATTGAATATGTTGTTTTAGAGAACTAACAGCAAAAACATAAATTATAGAATGAATGAATGAAAAACTTATACATATTAAAAATGGGTCTTTTTTATGCCGCAGTGAAATGTAAAATATTTCATATTCCAGTTGACGGAAATGGGATTTTTCTCTTAATGCTGATAGACATATTGGAATACTTTTACAAATAGGTTTTCACAGTTATTAAAGACAAAACTTTCATATATTCTCAAAATTATTACAAAGAAAAAAAACAACACATGTGATTTAAACTTTATCAAAATTATACTAGTGACCTAATAATGCTACATACATACATATGAAATTTTTAAGAAAAATAATTTAATAATTTATTTATGTTGAAATAAATTGAACGATAAAAAAATTTAATTTCTAATATTTCGTGTTGAAATCAAAGAAAAAAACAAAGTAGAGCATAAAATATGTTAAACACATGTTATTTTTATTAGATCAAATATAAAAACTTAAAAACATAGAAATGCAAAAATAAAAACTCATAGACCTTATATAGGCACTCGTGCTATGCATATGTAGAATTAAATCTTCCAAAATATATTTTTTTAGCAAGTAACCAAAAACTTATAAATTCTTCTTCAGAAATTGTAAAGAATATTTCCTGCCTCTAAATATTTTGTTTTTTATTTTCATTGAACAATCTTCAAAAGTAGAATAAATTCCTATAGAAAAATTACTAAATTCAATAACAAATGAAAACAAAATACTTTTCTGTTCCATCTACACAGGATGATAGTAAATATTTTATAAGTAAATTTTTTTATTTGATATGTCCTTTTTTATTTTGTGCAGTTTTTTTCTTACTGCTATTGAGTTGCAGTATTAGAATCTAAAAGAATAAGATATAAGACAACTTTTTGCGGATTTTAATACGTAAAAAAACTAAACAATAATATATGTAAATAATAAAATGCAATAAAGTTATAAAGAACAAATTAATAGTGCAGCTACAGGGTTTCTTTTTAAACTCTAAATTGAATTTATTTATATTTTTGTGAATGAAAATTTGAATAAAAATATTATCGAACTTTCACAAAAAAGAAAAAAGGTTCTTGCAACATATTTTGTTGCGTAAACAGGCTTCTTAACAAAAAAGGTTTTAATTTCATAGCTAACAACAACGTGTTTCCTTAGATGTTAATAATAGAGCAAAACGTGTTCTGTCAAGCCTTATTTATTTATTTCAAACTTTTTAAAATATTTGCTCTTATTACATTGTTTTCTAGTTACAATTTGTTATCGATGACAAAATATTTAGAGAGGTTGTTTCTTTTATAATAAAAGGTTCTACAAAACATTTTCATTGACAGTAAAAGGTTTCGCAAAGCAAATTCTATCAAAAACAAATATTTTAGGAAAAAATTTCTATCGAAAGCCAAATTTTTAAGGAATCATTTGTAATCGACAACAAAATTTTCTTAGAAATAAATATTTTTGATCAAAAAAAAATAGAAAAAAAAATTTGTCGTTGTTGTTTGTTGTTGTAGTTGCATGCAGTACTTGTACTGCATTAGCGATAAGTGCAGTTGTATTAATTATACAATATAAACAACAAAATTTTATCTGATTCATTTATTATCGATAACTTAGCTTTTAAGAAAAAAAATTATACAATGCTAAAATGGTTTTATTTATGAGAAATTTTAGCGGTCGATAGCAAAATGTTTAAGTAGCTGTTTTAAAAAGTTTTTATGCCGCACGAATTTATTTTATATATAAAAAAATGCTGATTATTTTTAGAATTTGTTGGCTAGAAAACATTTATTATGTTATAAAAATAATGAATAAAAATAATTACCGATAACAGAATTTTATATGAAACACATGTTATCGATAACAAAATATTGTGTCAGGTATTTATTTTATAAAACATAATACAACGGGGAAAATTAATAATAATGATCATTTTTGAATGAATCTAATAAACAAATAAGAAATTGTTCTCTAACACATTTGATATCGATAAAATAATTTTAAATAAAAGATTTATTATTCATAACAAAAATGCTCCACAAAACCGCAAAATGTTGTATGATTTACTTATTATCGATAACTAAATGCTGGATATATCACTTTATGTTGATCAAAAATTTTGTATGGTTCAGTAATTATTGAAAGCTAAATCCCAGTAATAAAAAGTGAGGAAAAAGATGTAATTAAAACACCACATCTATACTAACAAAGTGCTGCACATCGGGTGAAAAACCTATGAATTTTACATTGGCCTATCATTGAAGGCATGTTGTTCGTTTTTAACAAAATTGTATTACTTTTAAATCGGTTTCTAAATGCTAAAAAGTTTCTGTGATGAGAAATTATTTTTAAGTAATTAAATTGCGTTACATTATATGTAGTTTTTAGAATATTTATTTATTGCTAAGTTTAGAGTATCTCTTAAATTAGACTTAACAATATTTGGTTCGACTTTTTATCATACGTTCTATCTAACAAATAAATTAAAATTGTACCATTAAGAATAAAATAAGAGAAAAATCTTTAGAAAACGAGCATTCGTATTAAAAATTAGCATTTTTTTTTTTGATAAGCACGTTACGAAATTAAATTATTTTTAAAATAAATTGGTACTTTTTGTAATACACACGAAATGATATATTAAGAAAATTGGGGTAGTTAAAGACAAGCTGTTCATTAAAATAGTATTATGGTCTACTAAAACCTTTGGACAAACTGCCACAAAGGCCTTATTTTAATCCGCGACTTCCTACAATAGTTTTTATAGAAGAACACTAAAATAAAATAGTAAAACAAAACAAATCCTAAAATTCGTCTTCTAATTAGTTTATAAATTTAATAGGGAACGTTTTAATATGTTTCGGATTTTTGCCTTTAAAAAAAAATTTTTGATTGTTACTTATTTTCACTAGGAAAGTTTAGCACGAAAGAATTTTGACTTTTTATTTCTTAAATATCGATGGTTGGAACAAAAACAAATTTACAAGACGAAATACAGAGAGAACAGTGAAGAAGTACTTTGGTTGTGTGTAAACTTCGCGTAACCAATTAATATTGATAAGAATACTACTCGTATTCTTATTTACAAAGTTAGTTGGTTAAACAGATGATGTTTACAATGTACACAACCTAAACTAAATACTAGAAGGATGTAGCGATCCAGAAAATGCAGTATTACATTCTGCTGGCGTCTAATTTTTCCTGTTTTCTTTGGAACACGTCCGCAAAAAAGTATTTAAGAAATTAAAATAAATGAATGTTTTGCTATGAAAGATCTGAACTTTAGTTTTATTTAAAATTCTTGTAGTCATATAAGGAAAAATGTAAATCTAAGAAGTAGTTCAATATGTAATTTGAAAAACTATTTAAAAATAACTTACAAAATCTTGAAAAGCTCTATTAGCATTTTTGGATGTAAATAAGATGTCGTTCGCAAAGAATGACATACATTATTTTTTAGTGGGATACTATATAAATAAAATTATATAAAACTGTACAAGACGAGTTACGGAAGGAACAACGAAGAAATGCTTTGAGTTGTGTAGGGACTTCGTCTAACCAAATTGATATTAAATAAATTAGTTGGTTAAATAGATCATGTTTACAATGTACACAACCTTATGTAGACAGGTGCGAAGAATGCTGATGAAGGATGTAGCGATTTAGAAAATGCAGCATTACATTCTACTGGTATAAAATTTTTCTTGTTTTCTTTGTAAAATGTCCGCATACATTTGTAAATAATTTTTCTTTTTAAAAATTTTTAGAAATTAAAATAAAAAGTTAAGCCGAAAATCGATTTCAATTTAATATATATACTTAATAGTATCGATAGAAAAACCTGTTATGGACTAACTTTTAATTAGTTAAATTTTATGACAAAATTTTATTGTCGATAACGAAATATTTGATTGTCTTTGTTTTTAAATCCTGTATCAATATTAATAAGTTTTTGGCTAAATTGGTTTTTTTTTTTTTGTATGAGTGCTATAAAACCGATATTAATATTTTATATTATGTATTAGTTTTATGAAAAGTATAATGCAATAGTAAATATTTACAACTAATATACATTTCTTCAGCGATATTCTGGGACATATTAGTTACCCATAGTAAATTTTATTAAAAGGATTTTTTATCTAAAACAAATATGTTGCACGAAACATTAATCTTCGTAACTAAAATGTACATGAATCAATTTTTATCGAATATGAAATGAACGATTAAAACATTATATTAACAAATTTTTTCCTAAAAGATTATTTTATTATATTAAATAGATTTATGTTGTTTATTTTTTCTTTTTCTTTTGTAAAGTGCTGCTAATTACTACAAATATTTTTCCAAACACTTCTTTATCGATAACTAAAGTTATTCAGCTATTGCACACTTCGTTTTAAATAGTTTATAACCTTATTTTATATTAGAATAAGTGAAGGTACTTTTTTTATGTTGAGTGGGGTTGTATTTATTCATGGACATATAGAAACACAGACAAATAAGCAATAAAAAAATCTTTAAAAGTTTTATATTATTTCGTTGTTACCCATCAAATTCACATCACTTTTATTGCTACACCTCTCACCCCTTCGTAAATTTTGTAAATATTGCTATTATTTAATTCAGCTAAACTATTACAAATTCGTTTTGTTCAATCGTTGTAGAGATACGAGAGATGCCTCCAAGAAAGTTTAGTTACATTATTTTATTTATATATGTGTATATTTTTTATTTGTTTCTAACCTTTTTTATCGCTTACGTTCTTTACTACTTGCATTCCCTCTCTGATAATGTTGTCACTGTGTTACTACATTTGTCATTGCATGCGGTTTACATGGATTTTATGCAATACAAAAACACTATGGTTTCTTGGCGATAGAAAAGATTTTCCAATTTCAATTTCTTTCTAGGTGACGTTTAAGGAGAATTAAAAAAAAAAGAAAAATATTCTTTTTCAAGTATTAAAAGCAAACGAAGTGTTTATAGTTGTTACTTTTGGCGTAAATGGGCTTTTAGTTTAAGGATGATGCTGAGATGTGGGGTAAAGTATTTTAGAAAAAGTCGTTTTTTATAGTCCTGCTCGTAACTTAAATTTTCTGAAATTTTTCAGTTGAAGTAGGAGTTAGCGTATGCTCTTTTCTTTGTGTGTGTTTGAGTGTTTGAGTGGCTTTCAACACTACAGTTTTTTTTCCTAAACGAAAATGAATCTCCGTTTCCCTGGTGATTTTTTATTCAATTTTTATTTTATTTACATAATAGCTTTTAATAATAAGAAGTTGGTAATATGTATTTGAGATTACAATTGTAATATTAAAATTTATTTTTTTTTCTAATTTATTAAGCACTAGGTCAGTTTTATAAATAATAAAAATTTTTTATTTATATTTTCAATATTTCGCCACACCTTTGGGTGGCATCCTCAGGAAACAGGAAACAAAAAATTAGATTTTCTTTTTTTTTTTAAAATAACAAAATTAAAATGAAATTATTTTTTCAAACAAAACTAGAAAAATCAAAAACCAAACGACAAAAAACTCAAATATTTAAAATTTACATTCTTATAAATTTAAAGCTCCAACTCCACTTTACTTTCGCAGCTACTAAAGTTTTAACACTGCATGCCTAAAGTTTACCTACGTTTATTTTGCTGAAAACAGAATAAATTTAAGAATAATAAAATTTAATGTTATTGTCTAGAAAAAAATTAATTCACACAGATGTGGTGGCGTCATTTTCTAATTTTTTAGAAAATGCAGCTTGAAAAGTTTTTTCAGTAAATGGCGAGTGCAACAGAGGCATGAATACGGACTTTCTAAGGCCTGAAATAGCAGATATAAACTTGGTACCAGTAGGATGGTCTACCATGTTAAGCAGCTCAGTAAGCAGCTGCTACTAGGCCTCATTAGAGCTTATCCTGTAGAGTGCCTTTAATCTGCCAATGAAGGCTTTAAAAGTTGGACTGAAACATTAAAACCAGGTCATAATATGTAAAATCAATTAAGTTTAGCTTATATTATCTAATTTTGTATTTTGACCACCCGATAAAACCACCTTTAGCACTGTTAAATTATCCATTTTTAAATTCGCGAAATTCGGCATACAAAAAATTATTCTTGTAAATAGTGAGAGCCAGACTTCTTTACTAGCAATTCTTAAATTTTTTCTAGACCTCTTTTATTCAAGTTTTGAATGTCTAAAGCTTTTTGATGGATATAATATAAATATGTCTGATTTCCCTTTATAAATTTTTTTTAAAAGATAAGCTCATTGTATAATTTTTTTCTTTTTATTCAAAGGCGTGAATTAATTAAATTATGTCTGGAATTCATTTTATTGGTTTTTTTGTAACAAATTACACTCTGCACAAACGACAACACGAAAAACTAAATATCCAATTTTTTCGAATTGTACGCTATTTTAACAGTTTGTAGTCTCTAAAGTTTTTTTTTTAACTGAAATGTCTAAACAAGACTAAATATCATTGAAGCGTTACCAATTTCAGTCAGCGTGCAAAATGGTGGATGTTTTGTACAGTTTTAATAAAAACTGCAACTACGTCTTAATGACATTTTTCTAAACAATAAAAATCATTGTGGAGAAAATTAAAACAAACAATTATGATTGAACGAACGTTCGTCAAGCACCCAAATCAAAATTCATATACCACAAAGCGAAAAGTATTCTTTAGTGTTTATTTTATTTAAACGAACAGGGCTTTCGCTTAAATAAATTGTTTTTGTTGTTGTTGTTTTATTCAAAGGGAGGTCAGCCATTACAGTAATAAATATGATTACGATATATAACCAATAGCTTATTTCCTTTTGTGTATAAAAAATCATAAATATTCTATTAAAGCCCAGGAAAATCCTACACTCACAAAGTTTGAACATTAGCTGTTTGCAGTTTATTCAAAAAGTTTTCAGTGAAGTTTAAAATAAAAGGAAATATGGTTGTTTTGGGAAGAACATTTTTATTTAACTTTTTTTACTGTTGTAAGAGAAACAAACGACAATAATATACCGATTTTCGGTGAAGTTAACATTATCAATTAATTTTTACCTTGTTTTAGTAAAAATGAAATACCTAATTAAAAAAACAGTTCGTCAGTAGAAATGCACTATTTTACAATAACTTTAATCCTTGCGAAAAAAAACCGACTTCAAAACAGATTGCATCTGTCTGCCTATATATCTCCAAACTTTATATTAGTTCAACTGTTCAATAGTTTGGCAATATACATCACATTAAAGCAACTATAGGGTCAGTCTTTAATTTTCAAATTCAAATTATATACTTGCTGTTGTAGTAGATTTAGCAATACGGCCTTCTTTAAACTTCAGAGTTGACATTACATGAAGTATTTTTATTTTCGTAAGGGCGAAAATAACGAGGATACGTTATATTTGTTGCAATAGAAATGAAAATGGAAAATAGATGAGATTCTAAGGTTTAATAGTCCTTAAAAATATCAAACTAAGTATAAAAAAAAATTCCGAATGCCAATAACAGCTACTATTTGCATTTTATGGGATAAAAATAGTTTTAAAAATAAACATCAAAATACTCTTTTTTTGTTTTTTTAAGTATTACCTTTCAGTGATGACTGATAAAAAGGGCTTTATAACAATTTAATGTTCTTGAATAAACTTAGCCCTGGTTCTAAAGAAAATATTATCAGAAGACCGGGTGAACGAGTTTATCCTAGCAATATCACAGACCGATAGATCTGCAAGACTATACAGTCTTGGAGTGCCCATAAGAGCCGCTTAGTTCCTAGAAAGAGCTGATCTTCCTCATCTTTACCATTTCTACAAAAGTCGTGGTATGGAAGATTTAGTCTCCCAGCATGGGTACCAATTGCAAAGTGTCCTAAATTGTTGAACTTATATTCGGCTTAGAACAATAATTTATGTATGGAGCTGTCATTTAATGACACTTGCTTACGTATTGTCGCAAAAGAGAATTACTTTTAAATAACACAGCTTTACAAATTTTTAATTTGGAAAAATACCAAGAACACCACATGGCTAGATAATTTAATTGGGACCTCCTGAACATGAAAAACGCTGTATTTAGTTTTTTCTAAGTATCGCTTTTAAATAACGGTATTTTGTGTTTTTCGGTGTATGGTCCCAATCAAACCTTTGTGGAGCCCAACCGAAAAGTCCGATCGAGGTAAATGGCATACCGTTGAAAAGGTAATTGAATGCCTTTTCTGTCGATATGCTGCAACTTACTATCTGACAAGAAACTGTTGAGTTATGGCACCTTAAATTTCAAAATTTGCCTATTTTTTACGTTTTTTTCAAAATTTTTTGTTTTCATTTGGTCTTTTTCTACGTTATAGTAAAGATCTGGAATGTTTTATTCTCTTTCCATATAGTTTATTTTATTACCAATATTTTAAGGTTTACTTTTCGGTAATTACAGCGTTTATCGTGTACAGGAACTTATCAAGCCATGTGGTGTTTTTGGTATTTTTTGGATGTTAACCAGTGTAATTTAGTCAGAAGGCTTTACCAATTAATTGAGTAAAAATATAATTTTCCTTTAAAAGAACAGAAATTTGGAACTGTCATTATCAATAATACTATTTCGCTAGGAATAGCAAAAATATAAACACAAAGATGCTGCCCCGTTATAGTAACTATAGAATTCTTTTGGAGGTGCTTTAACGCTTTAATGAAGAGTAAAATTGTTTATTTATTAGAAATTCTATAAGAAGAAAAATATTTTGGTTGGGTTAAGGCTTGCCGAGACAGATATTATTTTGCTTCACAATAAGCATACCAACTGTAAAATATTATAGATAAGGATTCTAAAATATCTTTTCAGAAAAGGAGAAACTTGACAACAAAATGTAATAGTCTCAAATGTGAAATATCGTACAAATGTGCATATTAAAGACGTGCACCAGTATATCCAACAGTATGGCAAAAACAGATATATCATTACATAACAAGTAAAACAGATCCAAAAGAACGCATGAGTGTAGTTGATATTGTATGCTTTCGCTTGTGCGTACTCACACTATGGATATAAACACATACAGTTGTTTATGGTATTGCATAGAGTAAGCAAATTATCAGTTTTTTACTCTCAAATATCTGTTGTACCATGAGTATTTGGATATATCTGTTTATAAAACAGATATTTTTGATACTTGTGTGCTGCTTATGATAGAGGCGAGAACTAGTAAGCAGTATTTTAACTTCGTAGTAATAACCCGAATTGTAATTATTATTGTTTAGCTTTAGTAATTAGTTTATATGATTTTAAATGTAGAATTAGAAATATTTATAATATTAATGATAATTTTATTTTATTAAAACAAATGGATAATTAATAAATTGTTGTCTAGTTGCGCGTTGAGTTATAAGGATAGAATTAATTCAATTAAGAAATTTTATTGTATGTTTATTTAAAAATATTAATTCCTCTTTGATAAAAACTAGTAAATAGTTAAAATTAATATATAAAAGTAGGTTTATTACATACATCTGTACAAACATATGTACATAAAAATAGGAGTTCCAAAATTTTTAATAAAAAAAATTAGGGAAAACATTTCCATTTCTAGAATACACCCAGTAATAATATTGTCCCTTTTATATATGTACGTATTTAATTTTTATTTTTATTTTCTATGCACTTAGAAGGATATTATAGTTATGTTATTTGTGCATTAAAAATTTCTAAAATTTCTAACATTTACTAAAAAAAACTCTTTTCTGCATTAAAAAAAAGTCCTACAGCTTAAATAAAAAGAGAGTAAAAATTATTCGAAATTAAAAAATTATTGAAAAGTTTAAAAGAAAAAAAATAAAAGAGTACAATGGACAAGCTCGCTGCTTACCAAAGGTTAGTCAGCTTAACAACGGTAAATATAAAATATAATAGTATAGTATATCGCTTACTAGTGTGCGTAAATAAGTGGCTGTCAACCACTAATAAGAATATATAATGAATTGATTGGAAAATAAATTGTTAAAAAATGCAAGTTTCTTACTATAAATGGGAGCAATTAATTAGATGGACTAACTCGTTGACAATTTCATAAATGCTTATGATGTTGTTAATATTTTCACTATTTCCACTAGCGGTAATTTTATGAAAAAGTTTGATCGATAATTAGTTAAATGGCTTTAAAACATACGTTTTCTTTTCTTTGTACACTAAGTAACGCCATAAAGCATATTAAAAAAATATTTTAAAGTGACATTTTTATCACAAAATTCTGGTGAAATATGTACGTTTTAACATTAGGCACTATAAGAATATATTTAGTTTTCGAGTAAGTAATAAGATTTGCTAGCTGGGGTTTGAATTAAATTTAGATATCAGACATCAAGTTTTACTCCTATCTCGTTTAAATTTAATAAGTTATTAAAATTTTCGAATGCATATCCATCAACGAAAGGGTTAAGGTTGTAATTCCATTTCATTACCATTATTAAAACAATTATAATTAAAATAAAATTATGAGCATGATATCGTAGTTTTTTTTTCCTATTTCATTATTTCAACTTATGCCAATGCAATTGTAATGGTAATAAAAATGTATTTTTATTTTTGCTAAAAATGTTTAAATATTCATACTTCATTTTAAAATTTTAAAAATAATTTGGATTCAAAAGGTATTTAAAAAAAAAATTAACATAACAAATATCTTTTAATTGATTTTAAATTATCAGGCTTTTCGTCTCTCTAAATATAGAAACATGCATACATATATTTATTTAGTTATTGTATCGTTAGAACTGCTGTAATTACAATTATACGCATTAGATTCATAAATTTTTGGTAAAGAATTCTGTTTTGTATATTCAACTTCAATAAAACAATTAAAAATATTGATCCTGTTTAGAAACAATAATTTTATTTTTAAATTTTAATAAACCAATGCATATGTACGAATGAATGGATATTAATTCGCAGCACACAATAAGTACTTATGGTACAACCATCAATATCTGTTTATACCCGTTTGTGCAAAACATAGGAGAACAGATATGTTATTCTCATTCTCTCTTTACTAATTCGTATCCATCCAAAGAGAAAAAGTAACATTGTCAACTTATATCAGAAACACAAAAGTACTCATCTATACGCACTCATAAGAGTAGACACACAAAAACTGATATAAACAGATATATCTGTGCACGTCTTTAGTGCATATCACAAAATTTCACCTAAATATAAAAACTTTCTTTAAAAACCAAGATTTGATTGCAAAATCAATTTTTAGCTACAACAAATATAAAACTATGTTTCAAATAGGTATAAACACAATATTCAACGGTTGACTCTGAAGGATTGCTAATTTATTTTTTTTATTTTTAATACTTTATACAGCTTTAAGGTCTTCGCTCCTACGGTATATCGCACAACGCCAAACTCGTACGGGTGCTTTTTTTATCTTTAACAGTTTAGCTGCTAATTTACGTTCAGTATTTTAGTGGTATCTTTCTCTTTTTTACACAATTTCTTTAAATCATAAATGTCCAAAATTTTATGACTATTGTTATTTCGAATCTTGATAACAAACAAAACATGATAATGAAAAACGGCTATTTTTATTATTTTCAGACATTAAAAATCCAATAACTCGTCACGACTATGAACACTTTTAAAATGAAATGTAATGCATGCTGTAAAAAAATTTGCTTAATTAACCAAGTTTAAAATAAAAAGCACTATATATGGTAAGAGCAGACTTGAGTAGGCCAGCTTCAAAAAAAAAAAAACATACATTATAAATTAAAGTTTTGAATAATTAAACGATTACAGTATAAAGAAAAATATGTGAAAACTTCTTTTGTTTTGAGATTTCTAAAAAGGCACATATTTATTATTGTTGTTATTTGTCGCAATGATTGACAAAAATTTACTGTAATTATAACAAAAATTTTTGGTATAAAATTGCCAAAAAAACAACCTTCCGATTTCCTGAAGCCGACCTTAACCTTGCAAACAAAATAAAAAAACAAGAAAAAAACACAATCCCACATTGTTATTGTCCCTCTTAATTATAACTGTTGCTTATTCTTATACATAACTGTATGTTTGTTGATAAGTTACCTATTCCTACTCATCACTTAACTTAAACCAGTTTCTAGTTTATGATACCGTTAACAATTTTCCTGTTGCGGTTTTGACTGTAAGATCAACTTTTATATAAGTCTTTTTGAGAATAAGAGATTGTGTCTGGTCATGTATGTGTATGTGTCTGTAGTAAATACAAAGGCAAGCTGAAAAGTTTTCTTACAATTTACTGAAAATCATGTTTGTTGGTTTAAAAAAATTATAAATATATATTCTTTGTTCTGATGGAATAATAATTTATTTGTTAAACTTACTTCTGGGTGTCCAGAAGATCAGAAGCAGCATTTAAGAAAAAGGACGCTCTGAAGGCGGTGAAATACGGTTGTGGTAATATAACAGTGTGCAGCAGATTTCCTTTCTATTTTGTGGGACTTTTACGTCCTATTGAAATGAAATCAATTAATTATAATGAAATTTTTCTGTTGTCCTATGGAAAACAAAGTATGCCACTTCAATGTGTGTTCACAACAGAACAACGACGAGAAACACAGAGCCGATCTTACAATAGAGTGGTTTGCGAACAAAATAAATTTGATAGAATGGCCAGCATGAATCCTATTGAAAATTTTTGAAATGTTAATAATTGGAGGATTTGTGGAATATAAAACCCAATTTCATCTGTCCTAATGACTCAATGAAATTTAACACAACAAAGATGTCTTACTTAAATATAAGAGAAAAAAAAATTAAAGCATATGTTTCTGTAATTTTTAAATTGATACGATAAACAGAATAAACCTACTGAGTTTAGAAATTATGGGATGCAATATTCACCCTTACCACGAATCTCAAGGGAATAAATTCTAGGGAATAATTTTGTTATTCCCATGAAAAATAAATTGGCGTCGCCAATTGTTAGGGAATAAAATAAATATCTTGCAATTCGAACACTATATTGTGAATTGATGTAATTTTATTTTTTAAGCGTATCTTTGTGATTTTTTTTTAATTATAATTTTCTTGCAAAATGATTAGTATTTCCATGAGATACAAGTTATTAGAAGGAAAAACAATTATTTGAATAAGTTAATATAAGAAATTTAAGGGATGCGTCAAATCCATTGAATTTATCGAAGCAATGTAAGTGAAAACAGTGAGAATTGTTAGCATTATGTACATATGTTTATAAAAAACTTCCTTGCAGGTTCAATAAACATTATAGAGTAAGCAAAGTAGCTTTCAAATATCTTTCATATGTATTAGTACAGAACTGCTTATCTGATAGAGAGTCGTCAGCGATTCCGTCGGTAGTGAAGTTGGCAGCATGTCTACGCCTTTTTACATAAGAAAGCTATCAAAAAGGTGTTGGGCGGCAAATGGACGTTGGTGTAGCGCAATCTACTTCTCGCGAGTGGTTGGCAGAAAATCTAGGTGGATTTGTTGGCCAAATATAGAAGAACAAAAAGCTATTGCCAGGGAATTTCGCTTTTCAGGCACTAAAATAAAACCAAAAAATTAACAACTATTTTAAAAAATAACAAGAAAACTGTTTACATTGTGTTTCTTTTTTATTCACAAGCAAAATGTTTTCAAAAAAAATCATGAATATATTCTCACCCGGTATTTTTTCACAAAACAAAAACTCCCCTTATCGTAATTGATTTTTTCCCACGAAATTTTTTCACTTTTCCCTTAGATTTGTTCACTTGAATTTTGCTGGGCAACTGCATACATTATGCCAGTTTTTATATGTTTTCATTAGAATATTTACATCAATAACACATTTTTTAAATTCGATATCAGTTACTGCAGTGCAGGCTGACCTTATGCTCTTCAAAATGCAAAACAATAAAATTTATGAAGTTTTTTTATTAAAAATATTTTTAAACGAAAAAAAAAAAATGGAGATAGAAAAAATCAGATATAAAAGTTTATTTTATTGAAATGTGTCAGTAGCAATGTCTAGGGTAGGTTAGGCAAGCAGCCGTGTTGCCACAGCCCACATGGGTCCATTGATTGGTCCGTTTGTGTCTAGGGTAACGTCAAGGGGTTTTAAGCGTCTTGCATTGTCACGTTCTTGAAATAAAATTGTTCTCTATTGTAGCATCTCCTCCTCTAACTTTTTCATAACTTTAAAAAACTTTGAATATTTTTTCCCTACTCGTATTAATATGTTCTTCTTTCTAATTTGTATTCAGTACGAATTGATAGCGGGAACAAACGTTCCCATGAAATTCACGATAGCAATTTTCCCTTCATTGTAAATAAAAATTTCATGGGAAAAAATATTTCACATTTTGTTCACGATAGGGAAAATTTTTGGGGAAAAACCTACAGGAATAAAAATCGGCGATACCATATTTTTTCGAACATACGAGTTTTTTCACGTGGAAATAATTCACGATTGCAACTTTAGTGAGAAGGAAAATATTTCAAGAGAAAAAATATTCACGATAGGGTTGATTAACTTCGCTTATTACTTATTTTTCATGCTTATTTTTCACACAACTATTTGTATATAAAAGATAGTTATTAATTATAAACATCACGAATTAAGGAAATTCTTTTAAAGAAGTAGCATATAAAAATTTTTAACTTTTGATATTATTTTACACTTTAATTTTTATCCTTATTAAGTGTAGAAGTCATCAATAAACACGATACGAAAAATATCATAAAGCGACCTATTCTTTTAAGGATTCATTTTTGTTTTTTTTTAAATAAATTTTCGCTTGACTTCCTATGTAAACATATCTATTTTTGGACAAGACAGCTTTATTAATATATATATATATATATATATATATATATATATATATATATATTTTTTTTTTGCTCCCTCCCCTTTTTTTTATGCAGCTTCAATCTAGCTCCACAAAAGATACCTGTCCAAAGCCTGTTTATTTAGTCCAACCATGGTGTATTTGAAATGCATCATAAACTTGCAATACAAGCAAGACATTTAAACCTATTTTAAACCGTTTTACTTTGTAGTACAAAAAAAGCAACAACAATTAAATAAATACAAAAAAGTTGATACTCTCAGAGACTGTTTCAGCAAAACAACAAGTATCTAGACAGAAGAAGAAATAAAAAAAAGTTACACGTAGTAGGTGTTTACCGTTTGTAACGAAGAGTTTGGTAGAGTGTGTCGTTAATTGTGAAAATTTCTATTACTTTTTATAACAATTTTTGTTCTCTTGAATTTAGGTTTAAAGTTTTGCGTTCTACCAGTTTTAACGCAATAACAAAACTTTTGAATAAAGATTTTACAACTGTTAGCAGCAAATAATTAATTTTATTTGTTTACGAACAAAAATAACTCCACAAAGTTTCAAGAAATTAATATGCTGTCAACTGAGATGTAAAACAACCACTGGAAAAACATATTCACCCCTATCGTGAATTTTTTTCCACATGAAATTTTTTCACATTTCACTGAAAACCAAATTCACCTTATCATGAATGCTTTCTTTTCGCGTTAAATGTGAATTTTTTCATTGTTTTGTTCACTTTGATTTTTGTGGTAGAATTCAATCATAAGTAAGCATATTTCGTCTAATAATAAGTTTTTGGTTGATAAAAAGTAAGTTTAGGATAAAATCGGTAATTAAATTTCAAAGTTACATTCTTCCTAACAAGATATTACGTTAATTGCCTCGACATATCATATAATACATACAAGCTTTGGTCCAAAATTGTTCACTTAGGAGAAATTATTATTAAAGGCACGCTTGAGTACATTTGTGAAAAAATGAGGCGTCTGGCAGATGGTTTTTTATAAAAATTAATTTTAATAAAAAAACATAGTCTTAAAAATGCGAAATACCTTGTCGTTGAAAGTTGAGCACCAAAAAAAGTAAACGAAAATATATTTAATTTCTTAGTTAATTTTAAGTTTTAAGTATGATCAAATCTTTGGAACCTGTATTTAATGAATTTCGTTGCACCATTTTATCTTTGCAAAGCAATATATTTGTGGAAAATCTTAAAGAAACTTTTATAAGACGCTTCTATTAACTGGAAGTAGTTTTCTTCTATTACTTTTTATTTTAGGTTTTTTTTTTTCTTTTACAACTAAACGTGACGATTTATAATGAGAACAAAAAACAAGCTTTAGGTTGTGTGTTCATCTTACCAAATAAATATTGATTGATTACAATTATTACTCGAATTCTTACTTACGAAATTAGTTGGTTAAGCTTACAAACCTTCGGGAAATTAGGGCTATGCAAAAACACATGGAAGATACCCTTAATCGCGACCTTTTGGTAATATCTGAATGGGACCTTGCGAATACGGTTCAATTTAACGCTCATAAAACACAGTGCTGTGTGCTTTCGCACAGGCGTACGGCTGAATGTGCTACCTCATCTGTAACTATGGGTGATATATTTTAAGGAATCAGAAGCTCTCGATGTTCTTGGCATGAAAATTCAATGTGATGTTCGTTGGATTCAGCATATTTTTCATGTCTCAAAAAAAGCATTCAAGTGCCTAGGTTTTATGAAACGGTGTAAGAAATACTTCACTCCATCTGATCTCCTTACTATCTATGTCACCTTTATCAGACCGAAAATGGAATACAACTCTCATGTTTGAGCCGGTGCTTAAAAGTCTATTTTGGAGTTACTCGACCGTGTGCAGGACAGAGCGAAGAAGCTCATCGGTGACAGTAGGGTATCCACCAATGTGGGGTGTGTTTCACTGTTTTATCGTTACCACAACGGAATGTGCTCATATGATATCAGGGGACTTGTTCCTGAAAACCGTAATTTCCTTTGTGGTCGATTGGCCAGTGAATCGCACTACGCATTACAGAGAGAATTCGTTTTTTAGCCGAACAGTTCGTATGTGGAATAAACTCCCCGCAGAGGTCTCTCCAGCCAATTTCAATGTACAAAGATTCAAATCAAATGTCCACAAGCACTACTCCCTCTAAGTAGTAAGTAAGTAGGGGTCATCCCCTGAGTGCTGGTCCTAATTAAAAAAAGGTATACAGTTAAAGTAAAAAGGTGCAATGAACATTATGACGGATATAGCGATCCAGAAAATGCTACATTACAAAAGATTTTTAATAATTTTTTTAATAAATTATGTATTACCTTGAACTTAAGCCTAATAAAAATTATTCATTTGTTAGAATAATAAAATAGTTCATCTAAAAACTTCAGAAATTAAAAAGAAGTTTTCAGTAATAAAATTCAATATTAACAATCGAAATAACCAACATATAAATAATGATCGCCAATCAAGCTCGAGCATGTCTACATGCATATTATAAAGCCAAAACAAGAAAAAACGCGCAAAAAAGCCAGAAGATCTTTAAAATCTAAATACAATAATAATAATAATAATATAATAATAATAATGATAATAATAATACAAAAGATCAAATAGTTTTCCAAAGAAATTTTTTTAGCCGACTGAAAAAGATTCCTCTGATGTGTGATACGCAAACGCACTTCTTTAAGTTGCTTTTCCAACAATCTTCCTTCCCTACTGTTGACTAAAACTGTGAACTTTTTTTTTCATCGCAAAATCTCACGAAACAGCCAGCACTTGCATTAGGCTGAATTCATTCTTGGCACGTCTACTAGTAAAAGTTGGTTCTAAATATGCATGCACGAAGTTATCTGTCAATGCAGTATATTTCAGGTATTGTCAAAATTTCCATCTTAAACAAAGGTTATCTAAAGTTTTTATATCCTTTTGGCAAGACAATAACCCAGCACAAGGTATCCATCTATCGTCTTCGTCACCCATCATTAACAGAAGTCAACTTCCATTTTAGAGTGTCTTTCAAGCATCATAATTTGTTCTGTTAGGAGTAGTAATCAGCCAGAGATCATTTTGCGTAGCATATTGTCTGTCAGTTCCTAAGTTGGAAACTTTTCATAAGTTTGTTAAGTACTGCGCTTTTTTGAAAAAACTAGCTTTTAGTCAAATGGTTCTTGTGCGTCAGTTTAACTTAGGCTTAATTTTTTTTCTATAAGACCTTTGTACACAGCAATAATGCATTAATAAGATTTACATAAGGGTCCCCTGTATCACATAGCTGAGCTCTAAGTTTATCACATGTGCCAAAGTCTTCCCTGGTGACACCAGTCTTGACGCTACTTTAACCTTTTAGAGCACGGACATTTTCGTTTCATCTTGGTTTACCATCAATATATATTGTATTATAGTTATCACAGTCGTAGTTGTTACATCCTCTTTTACCTTATCTTTTGGATGTTTGCTGGAATGCACCGCAGCAGTTACACGACTACACTTGTAGGGTTAATAATCTTAAACTTAATTCAAATACTTTGAGAGCAACATTATCACTAATTAATTTTCTAGCTGTGGACTGTTTGCTACATTGTGAAGTAGTTTTCTCTGGTTGCATACTAGATTGAACTGCAATTATAAAGGAACATTATCCTTGCGGTAGTTGCCCCACTATCGGAAAAGTCCAATTCATATACATACCTTGGAATTATTCGGGCTATAAGTCGAAAGAGTTATTAGAGAAGAAAGAAAAAATAATTCCTAAACAAAAGGTTTTATAGTACATAGAAGACTTTTAATTAATGATCGCCAAACAAGGACAAGGAGACACGGCAAAACCCCTAAAAACTCTTAAAAAAAGAGAGCAAAACACATGACACAAACATTATTGCTATCAACAAAAAAATATTTTTCAAAGAGAGCGGTAAAGTTTGAAAAAATGTTTTTAGGTCTAATAAACATAAAAATACACAAAAATTGTAAGTAATTGTAACGTGTTATTTTTGGGTGTATAACTACCAATACGATCACATTTAATATACACTCTCTGGATGACGACCTCCGCTTATAATAAATTTATTATAACTACATACATAAACTTATAATGATTCAATAATTTGTTTTCACATGTCAAAAAATTATTTTAGATTTAAAAAATACCAAAACTACCTTCAAAAAGCCTTTGAAAGCGCTTTACTCAAAAGTAGTTTTGAAATTCCCTTTAATCATTCTTAATGACTTTTACGACTTGCAGACATCTCTTATGAAATAAGTTATTCATTTAAGTTACAAAAAATTGTAATCTTTTAATTTTTATCTTTAATATTTTACAATATGTTAAAGGTTTTCGAATTTAATATTTCAGCTGGCCTTTAATTAACATATCATCAATCATTAAACTATTGTAATTGAAAAAAATAATAAATAAAAAGTAATTTCTTATGGAATGTTAATAGAAAATTTGTTAAATATCGTTTAGTATATTACAAAACCACAAAGGGTATAAATGATGGGAATAGGTAGACACCATCCACTCTTTAGAATATCTTAAGTGTCAACAAACCAAAAACAATAATTTTAAAAAATTATAAAAGCCAAATATCCCTAATTATACTGGTTAACATTTGTTTCCTCTTGTGAGTGTAAAATAAAAAGAAGCAGAAGAACTGTTTTAAATCTGTGGTGGGCTCACGTGACTTCTCACGTCTTTACAATACCCTACATTTATAAACACTTTACAAATTCTGCATACATTTTATGATTTTTAATGGAGTTAATCGATTTGTCTACTGAACCTTTCACATAATTTTTGCATTTCTAAAACCATATAATATTTTTAAATTATAACAACATTAAAAGAACCATCATATGGATCATTTGCTGTATCAGAATCATATTTTAAAACAACGAACTACAATAAATTTATCTAAAATTTTTTATCAATTGCTTGGACACAGTGACACTTTTGAGATAAAGTCGTGTTTTTTAGTGAGACTTAAATTTCTGGATGCTCAACTCAGATATGCAAACTTTAGTCTTATCGAGCAGTTGAATTTCTTAATTGCGAAAAGGGTGTTTTTGTAATAAAATAAATAATTGTCGCTATTTGATTGAAAGTAAAATTTTCTAGGAACCCAAAAAAAGTTAAAGTACACACTTAAATGCGATTTTCGTTAAAAAAAAGGTTCGTTGATAAACTACGTTCGAAATCGTTGATTAAATTGAGGAAATAATTTTGAACGCGACGGCAGAGAGATAGTTCAATGATTTTAATTTTCTAATAAAAATATGAATAAAAACCGGAAATAAACGTTATTATGCCAAATATACACGAGTGACATCAAATGGAACAAACATGGTTTAGAAACCTTGTTTCTTTTTAACCAAATAAAAATAGAAGGAGGTTATTAATTCGTTTGAATATTGTTTTTTATGTTTGTGGCCGCAGAACTTAGTCATTTCTGCACCGATTTTGAAAGTTTTTTCTGCATTTGATAGGTAATGCTTACAAATTAGTTCCGCTTAAAAAACAGTTTATAATCGTAAAAATTAAAGGGTGTCCCCATACAACATTCATGTTTTTTACGTCTATTATGAACCGTAAAAGGGCATATCATTTTAGCTTCTAATGGCAAAAATTAATACAAAAATAATTCAAAAAACAGGCGATGTTAATTGGACTATATTGGCCTTTATTTTGAGCATTTACAGACAAACGCCTGAAAATTTAACAGAATGTCGATTGCTATGGCCGTTATAGCATGAAGTTTTAATATCCAAAATTATAAATTAAAGGGTTCCCCAATAGTTTATTTAATTTGTTGAGCCGTTATAAACAGACAGTTTAAATTTACAAAGAGCCTGATTGCGGAGTCTACTACAACTGCAAGTATAGAATTTAATTTTGAAAATTAAAGGATGCGCCTACAGTTGATGTATATATATGTTACAGGCAAACGAAACATTTATTGATTCATTAGTTCTGTGCATAATTCATGGGTTGAAGACGTGCGTGAAGGACTAAAATATAAATAAAATGAGCGACACACAAGAATTTTAATTGCCGAAATATTGTATGAAAAAGAAGACATACTGGAAAAAAAGAAAAAAAGAATACTCGAAAAATTGGTTTTTAAAAAAGTAAGAATTTCAATTGAAAATAAACAAAGGAAAATAAAAGACTAGCGAAATTATATTGCTTCAATTTTAATTTTATAAACTCAAGGATTCATAAAATAGCATTCACAGCACGACTGCTGTCAACCAAACAATACAAAAAAACTGTAAACATTGCTACAGACGGGGAAAACCACGCTAGAAAATATGAAATTTCAAATAATATTTTTGGCTACATAAAATATAAATATCAGCAGGAAATGTTGCTACGTATGAGAAAACTATAAGTGGAAAATGCCAATGTTTCCTTTAGTCATTCCTGTTTTCAAATTAACAGGTTTCTCATAAAGAATCTGACTGTGGACAAAACAAGAAGTGAAACAGAATAATTTAATACTGTAGATTCTACCCGGTGATTATTTTCACAAAGAAAAAAAAAAAATAGCTCCTTGCTAACAAGTTCTTCGCATATGGCATTATCTAATTCAAAAAGTACAAATATTGCATGTAATAAATAAGAAAAAAACGCTCTGTCTCCACTTGGCGAAAAAAGTGATCTTTTATTAAAACCATCCTCCAGCGCATTGACGTAAAATATTAAAACCATCGATCTTCTATCCATGTAAAAAAACTATACAACATTTTTCTAAAAACAGTAAAGTTTCAGAGCCGTGGTTTCAGTTTTGAAATTATATAAGCCAGTTGGTAGATAGAGGCGCGCATTTACGAAAGTGGATTATTATATTTTATATTCTTTCTACATTATAGTTTCGTCATCCGTCTTGTAACGATTCGAAGTACCCAAAGCATATCTATAACAAGTAACATGCAGGAGTTCAGCTGATAGTTTTATTTGCGTGTTTACTCGTATCATGTTTTGTGTCAAAATTTGTTTACATTTTTTTATTTTGCTAAACATTTCTCTTGAATTTTACCTGTTTCTTTTCATTTTTAATTATGTTTATCAGGAATGGTAAACGAAATCTACAAATAACACTATTCCAGCTTAAGTTGCAGTAAACATCCTTTTATTGAATTCTTGTTTAAATTTACATTGATATAGGCATTAAAAGGTCATTCTGTTATTTTTTATAATAATTAAATAAAATTCATATTAATTTTTTAGTTAGAAAAAACATACAATTTTACCCACCTTTGAGCTGTTTATTGACATAAAACATGACTTTATAGAAACAAAATGCCTGTTGTTGTTCTAATGTTTTATTTGTTGTAGACTTGTATGTACTTGATATAGATATACTTTGGAAGGAAATTGGAAATTGAAATTTTTATTTATCAACTTGATGAGTTGAAGAAATGTAATAATTAAAATGCGTTGTTAGTGAGATCATACTGGAGAAATAAGTCTGCATAGGACTTTCCAAATTTCGATTTTTTTTTTATATTCTCGTAAATTTCAGATGTAAATCAATGAACTTTATCGTCATCTAGTCTTATGATCTCTCTCTAAGCATGTCAATAATTCCAACATCTTTTCGCAACAAGACGAGCATTCGGAAGATCCAGCCCTAAGTTTTCACCTACCTTACAAGCCTTAACGGAAGAATGCACAAAAATTAAACAGTATGGGTTAAGATTGACTTAGAAGCGTATTAACGACGACTACATGAGTGTGAATTGGACGAGTGTTGCATATCTCATACTCGATTACCTTTTAAATTTTTTCGACTCCTTAAAATAAATAAAATAATAGTAATTTCATGATCAAAACCATTTTATAAATAACATCTTCACTCTTTTCGTCAATTTTTGGCTGGCAAGACCACAGAGCCACACAGACACCTTATACAAAGGTGTCTCCAGGCAACAAATAAGAGCGCTGTATTCGGATATGCAGAATATTAAATTCACTTGACTATAGAGATGTTAGATATATATCTAAAAGTTTTTTTCGGTTTCTACTCTGTAAAATAAATGATTCAATGCCCGATTTTTTAATGCATTTAATTTTTTGTAACAAAAATAAAAAATTAAGAGGAAAACAAATTTATTTTAACGTAACGAGAGGTAGAACTCGCGCCTCAAAAAACTTGTATTTGAATAGAATATTTTATTCATAATTTAAATGTTTACTGCCATATTCATAAAACATAAAATACGTTTGAAATGTGTTTTATGACAAAATATCCATAGAAATTTGTCCTAAAATACATTTCAAATTTATTTTAATATTTTATGAATAGGGCAGTTAGTAATTAGTTAAAAAAACTACAGATAGTCTTTTTTTAGCATTTTCAGATTTTAATGGAAATAAAATTTTTTGATAAAATTAAAAATTTAAAAAGTTTTAATTTAAAACTTTTTAGTAACAGTTTTATGAAAATGTGATTTTACTGTGAATTTTCGATTGTTAAACCAAATTCCGATTTTTTGGTGATCTAGAGTTTATTTTTTTTAATTTCCAGTCTGCAATAAACCAAATCAAAAACAATAATTAAAAACAATAAAAATAGTCTACAGTTTAAAACTAGATCTAAGAGTTTGTTATGCTAAGAATTCCTAGAAGTTATTTGGAATCTTCAGAAACGACTTTTCTACGCAAAAGTGAATAGACGGAAATATCCACCCATTCTACATTTGATAAATTGTATAAAGAAATTGCTGTTTACATTTTAATGTACAGCTTCAATAAATAAAAACAATAGTTACTTTCACATTTATAGAATTCTCTCTGATATAAAAGCTTAGGAAACTTAATTTCAAGGCTGTCTTAATATTAAAATTATTCATAAAACTTTATTTCCTTTCATAAAGATGCAGTGTAATACGAAAGCGGTATTTTAACTTTGATACTTGTTTTCCTTACTCACCCTATTTTGAAATTAAAATATCGTACACTCATGCTTCTGCTACAAATTGTATAAAAAATATATGCAATAGAACTTAATGTTTGTATCGAAAATATACAGTAAACAATTATGCATGCACATGTAAAGTTTTTGTTTATTATTTATAAATTTGTAACGCATGTTCGCATTAGACTACGTAAAAAATTAAAAACAACGCAGTAAAATTCATAAAATGAGAGAAGACAAGAAGCAAAATATGTTGAACAATAAAACAATTTTCTTTTCTATATTTTTCAAAGTTGGGAAATCTTTGTAAAAAATATAACTGAACTCTTCATGTACATATATTTGTTTTATGTTGACAGAGACAGTTTTTAATGGAAAAAAACTTACAATTCATTCAAACAAAAAAGAATTTTCACGTCACACATTTTGCTCACCTGTAAGAAAATACAAAAAGTAAAGGAAAATGATGAAACATTTTTCAATTGTTAAAAATTTTAAAATTTTTTAGTAAAATAAATAAAATTTTCTATGAAAAGTTCAGACACCCATGTCTCGGAAGATATGGGCGAGCGCCAATTTTTTCACTTGTTGTTTTATTTTTATTTTTCTATCGCCACTTTTGTTTTTTTTTTTATTGGAGTGACTTCACTTAACTATATTTGTTCCAAATATAATAGAAAATTTGGGCAGAAATGATGTTTTGGCCTCAAGGATATGAAACTATCATTATAGCAAAATTTTTAAAAATATTCCTGATCGATTGGCGTATTTAAATTGACATGTGACAGGTCTCAGATAGAATTTTTAAGGGTTTGAACTCTTCTAGAGATTTACGGTCTAATTCATAAAAAGTTTCTATTTTAAGTTAAAAGTTTACAATAGTTATTGCACACTTTTTGTTTAATAAACCATTTATAAAAATTTAGGTAAAAATTCACAATAAAAGTCTACACTTGAAGCCATGTAACGCTTTTACCTGACAACTCCTATTATCATTTTATAATTAGCGCTTTTAAAAACCAATTTTAAATTGCCGGAAATTTGGTTTTCTCTCTTTTTTTACAATACAAAAAGTTCCTTTCTTTTTAGTAAAAATGTTTGTTCTGGTTACTGCAAAAGAAGCATAATAATCAAAAAATCTTTATATAAAATTGCAATATTTCAAATATTCTTATGGGGAATGGGATAATATGAGTATCATCGAAAAGCTTTTTAAGTTCGCTTTCAGTATACTTACAAAAATATGTTAGCCCATTTCAAACCAGTTAAATGTGAATTAAGTTTTTATTACTAACTTTGCGAATATATTCACCTTGTTTAACTAAGTTTGCGCTTTTTGTAACAAAAATATTTTGCTATACATATGTACATTACTATAGTATATGTATTCTGGGGTACTTGCTATAACTAGACTTAAGGGCTAGTTTTTCATTTTTAATACTTGAGAGTTATAGTGGGCTAATAATTAATAGTTTTTTAACAAAATATCTTAATAACAAAATTCAGTTTTTTTTTGGTTTAAAGTGGAGTAGAGGCTACAATAAAAAAACTGATTTTAAATAATTTAAAGTTTATAAAAGGTATTAAACGTTTATGAATACTCTTTCACCGATTTTTGCCTATTAAAGATTTTATAGTTTTAAGTACATTTATGAATTATAACATTTGTAAAATTAACTTTTTTACGTTCATTAAACAAGTGCGTGATTCTAGAAAATTAAAAAAATCTTTATCGTTAGTAAAAGTCGTTTTTTGAACAGTAATGCTAGTTGGTGTATAAGAGAAGAACTTATGAAATCTCCTCTTTTAAGTATAAGCTTACGAAAACCTTTAATTTAAATTTATTTAATTTTATTTAAATTTAATTTAGTAAACAATCTTTGCTGTCATACTTTGCCGATGGATGAAGGTATCTAGAGCAACATTTTTTTAAGCTCCGATGGGAATTGCTGCAATTAATTTTTGCTTTATCCATTCGGAGGCCAAGGCGATTTTTTTTTCAAGTTAATTCCTGTTTTTTCCAAAATAACTTATAGAATTTTATTTTCATATATTGTAATGTAAGACCTTTTTTTTTATTTCAAAATAGTTCTAAAAGCAGATTTTTTTGTGATGTGCAAAACAATGTTTAAACTAACTTTCCATTATTCAAAAGTTTTATTTTTTCATTTTTGTTTTCTAATTTTTTTTTAAGCACTAGGTCAGTTTATAAATAATAACAAATGTTTATTTATATTTTCAATATTTCGCCACACCTTTGGGTGGCATCATCAGGAAACAGGAAACAAAAATTAAATTTCTTTTTTTTTTTTTTTTTTTTTTTTTAAAATAACAAATTTAAAATGAAATTATTTTTTCAAACAAAAACAGAAAAAACAGAAAAAAAAAAATTAGAAAACAAAAATTAACTAAAAAAGGTCAAAAAAACATTCATATATGTTTTATTTTTTCTTTAATTAACTTTTAAAACATCCGAAATTGGCTGCAAATTGTAGTTTTTATATTAAGTCATATACCCAAAACATTAATTTGTCTATTGTAGAGACAAATGTTATAAAATATATCAACATAATACAGACACATTATTTCACATCATTGCTTAGTAATAAAAATTTCTTCATAATTTCTTTTGTTTTAATATAAACTGTATGTTAATAAACCTTTACATAAAGTGTTTAATAATATTGTTTACTATAACATGACTTGTCGCTAATTTTTATCACGTTGTGTAAACCCAGAAAATCGTTGAGTAAAACATACTTTTCGATACGTTATCAAAGCTGAAGTATAAGTTAAACTTTAACTTCCTCCACTTCTATAATGGCATGAAAAGTTCTTTTACATCGAATCGTCAACGTGAAAAGAAGTGAAGGCTTCGTGGGTAAGAAATAATTCAAATTAAAAGCAATAATCTTGTAAATTTGAGTTTAAAACCAACGCATACGGAATAATCCTTTATAACTAATTCTAAAGGTAACGTTTGTAAAAATTTTAATCGTCCTTATTTTGATAAAATTCTTTTTGTCACCAAACAGTTAAAATATTTTGGAACATATTATTTTACTTTTGCCCGCGTGGTTAATAACCTTAAAAATCTTTTATCCTCAAGAAGGAACTGTTTATTAATACATTTATATTTTACACTTTGGGTAAGGTCACCTAATTTTTATTGAAGTGAAGATATTGTTTCAGTTTTGTTTCATCCTTAGATGACAAAAATTTACCAAGTGCGTCCCAATTTGCTGATTAAACACGTGGTGGACTTGTAGGCCACCACTGTGAAATTTTATTTTGTCACTTTGCTATTCAGTGTACTACTTTTAGTAGCATATCAAAAAAAAATTCTGCAAAGAAAAAGACAAAGTAGAACAATAAAGAAATTGTTGGTCGTTTTGCATTCCATTGCAAATCTACACATTTTAGTCGACCAGAAACTTCAAAAGCATAAGCACAATACCCAATGAGTGTAACAGAAAAAACATAAATTCAGCAGAGAACATCTAAATCGGAATAAAGTGAATATTCAAAAATTTTAAAGAATCGGAAGCCAGCGAAATTCCTCACCGTAGGACAACTGGTTGGAGTTAAAACATCAAGAGCTTTAAACAAGTCATAACTTTGGAATTAGTTCTCAGAAATATTTAACACCTATGGTTTGGTAATATGTGAAAGCTTTAATTTTTGGTAACTCTTCTTAGTGCAAGATTAGGTATAGTATCAATAATTCATTTAATAGTGTAATTCAAACAAAAAACAAAAAGAAAAAAAAAATAGTATATATAAAATCATATTCCAATTCCTATTTTAAAATTTAGGTAATTAAAGTAAGCATATTAACAAAATAGCAAAGAAAAAAACGAATTAATTGTTACCCTACACTCCGCAACAATTGGCAGTTTGACGAGGCCTCATCAACAAGCAGTTGCAGAACAATTTGATTTGGGTGAGTCATAAACAGTTTTATTTTTGTTAAAATGCTTTTCAATTAAATAAGTAGAATGTAGCATTATCATGTTTATTACTATTCTTATAACACCAATTAATGAAAAAATCTATATTTTTATTCGGATAATTTGTACTATTTAATAATTTAAAAAAATTCAATTTCGATCATTTCCAAAAACAAACAAAATTGTTATCTATAGTATCAAAAACAATCGCAATCAATTTGTTTTCTTTCAATTGCGGTTTCTGTTTTATTTTATACCTAATATAATTATCAATTTTCTTCATTGATAAAATTTTGTCACTTGTTTTACACCTTCATTCATAAAAAAAAAGAAAAAAAAAAACAGCTATTCAGAGCTATTGTTGTAAGTTGATTTAACTTTACATTCCATTGATCATCTTTAACATTACTTAAGAGAAGATTTTTGGTCTAGTCTCTTTTTCTACAGAGAACTTTAATTACCGATTTCATTTGCTTTGTTGAGACCATAATTGCTACGTATTTATCATCGTATCATAGTAGAATTGAAAATTGAACCTCTAATTCTTTACGCCCTACATTCGTAAACAAATTTATTTTCTTATCGTATAAGATTTTCATAATTTCTTTTTTTACTATTTATAAGTTGTTTACATTATAAATTTCTTCTTTAAATTAATTTGATAAATATGATTATATTAACCAATAAATGTATTATATAAAATTTAATTGGGTTATCAATTTTAAAGTCAAATAAATATTGATTTAATTATGCGGTTCTAAGGATCTACGTTTTTCTTACATAATGTAATTGGTCTAGAGTAGTGAAATTTAGGGATCTTAGTTAATTATTAAACGCCCTAAGATCATTGGTAGGGTGGGTTGCGAGGCGTTATTCCCAAAAGCACCTGGGAATGTATTGAAGTAATTGTGTTGTTGTGAATGGCATTATTAGCTATTAGTAAAGTTAATTTGAACAAGGGGTAAACTTCACATTGTTTCGATTAAACGAAGAAACTTAGTTTTGGAATTTTTTTTAAGGGAGTCTATAAAATTATTTATGTTATGACACATCTATCGGTAATAGAGATATAATATGACAAGAACCACCCCAACCGACTGACTGCTAGTAGATTCAATGGCTCCCGCTAGTCTATTATTTCTCAAGGGGAAATATTTTATAAAAGTAACATCTCCGATAGTTCTTAACAGAGTTTTGGGAATTTCGCATCTCTCTGAAAACAATCATAAGTGATGTCATAGTGATGGAACACTACAATATCTTTTTGTTAGTTACATTATAAAAGAAAATAAAAAATTTTACTAACTCAAATTGAAAGTTAAGTATATTGGCAATTTCAAATAAATTGAACACTTTTTGCCATCATAATTAAAATCGTAAAAAAATCATTAATTGTTGTAGCTTTTTTAGTGTGATTTGTGGCTTAAAGGAAAAAACGTCAAAAGTAAATAAATCATAATTGCAGAAGTAATTGCACGGTAATAAAATTTTAACAATGTTGTATGTAATAATGCAAAGGAAGGTAAATTTGGGAACACAAAAACCTTAAAAAGTCCAAAAATTAAAGGGAAATCCTATGTTGACACACTTTCATATAACATAAGTTTATTAAAGAAGCCACATCCTTCAATCTCGGTTTAGCTAATTACATTTTATAAAGCGAAATATTTTTGAATTCCTTCATAAAGTTTAATTTATAAAAGCTCTTTTTTTAATTCAGAGATGGTGACCTCTTCGTTTGAGATATTCTTTAAAAATTAAATAAAGTCGACCGTTAAAGATCGCAATAAATTCAAATTGTGGCGACAACTCTAAATCACAAACTGCCATGGGTGAATAGGCCCAGTAGTGATGAACACTAAGCCCAACTATTACTTTCTCTTTTCAAGTAGTCATTGTTTACAATACCAACTACAGCTCTATAAATTATAACACTTTAATTTTTTAAAGGGCATATTCAACTGTTAAATTACAATGTATCTTTCTTAGAACATTTTAATATTTAAATACTCATTTACAAAATATGCACCTCTCAAATCAAACTACAATTTTATTAATACTTTTCATAGGCACTTTAGTAACAACAGCTGGTTCGTACAAAACTAAATGAATTTTAGCAGAATTAAAGGGTTACCAACCAGTAGGCGGCGCTGATAAGCTGGCATGTAGCTTTCAGCTACGTCTGCGGGTGACATTGTATTAAAGAAATATGATATGATATTTAATTTAGTATTTTTTGCACGCACAAGAATTTGCTTTAGCTAATCAGGAGCCAAGATATAATGCTCCCCTAAAGAAAGCACAATTCTTCATTAATTCTAATCATTTTTTAAATCAGGTGATTTAAAAAAAATTTAACATCCTAAACATAATGAAGCTGTTTCGAAAATAATGAATAAATACATCTTTCAGATTTCCTTCCATTAACTGACGTGATTTCGTCTTAGTTAGTTAGGAGTGACATCATCTCACGACGAAGCTCACTTGAGCACAAACGAATGGCCCGCTGTGATACCACAAGGAAGACGGCGCGACTCCCCTACCCAGCTGAGAACCATGAAGATTCCCGGATGAACTTCGCTATGTCCCCTATAAAGTGAGGTGCTAGCTCCGTAAGAGTTCCGAAAAAAGGATAGCTCAGAATTTTAAATCTTCTTCGAGCCAAGGATGGGCAGTGTCACAGGAGGGGCAGTACAGTCTCTTCCTCATCCTCCGAGCCACAGCTGTGACAGAAATCTTTAAAGGGCAGACCGAGTCTTTCAATATGTCTGCCGATTAAACAGTGACCAGTAAGTATCGAGACCGTGATACTTATGGATTTCGTGTCCAGTCCGAGCAGCTGTCTGTTCCGCTTCAGGTTCAGCATAGTCCACAGTTGTCTGGAGACACAACAGGAACTTTCTTCTACCCATAATTTGCGAGCCAAATTGAGGTAGTGGTTCTTTATGGCCATTTTAACCGTTGCCAGAGGCATCCCGACGTGTTACAGAACACCAAAAAAAAATTATTTGAAACCGAAAAAATGCCCTCAATTTATTAAAGAAAACAAATTTTCGTATTTCTCTTAACCCCAGTTATACCCAAACAAATATTCTTTTACTACTTGAACTTATTAAAATTCTTTGGTATTGTAATCTAAAGCCCGTTTGTTGTGGTCGTTGTACTTTTTATAATTATGTTCAATATTCAGCCTTATTACGGTTGTCGTTCTCGTGTCGAAAATCCTACGTTTTTTATTAAATGGTACTACGCACGTCGTAATTGTTAAAAATGTTATTCGAAAAACAAATCTATTACAAAAATCGGTACTACGTTTGTCGCATTCGAATGATAATTTGTTCAAATATTGTCGTTGAAATTTATGTACACGACAAACAATTTTTTTTCGTAAATTTTTAAAACGATCTCTAACAAAAGATAAGTTTACTTTTGATTTTTACATTATGCTTATTTTAATTTATTTTTTGCATGCTTTTTTTATACCATCACAAAAAGTGGAAAAAGGGCAAGTTTGTCATTCTGGGTGTAATTTCCACAATATCCATTTCTGACCCCATAAAGTATATATGTATATTCTGACTTCTTATGCATAGCGATGTCAATGGAGCGATGTCCGTCTGTCCGTCCGTGTTGATGTTGAAATCAACTTTGCAAAAAAAAAATATGTCAATCGATCAGATATAGAGTCGAAAGAGCTCCTATTAGAAATCAGCATGATGGGTCCATGTCCTTCGAGGCAGCAGGCAAAACACCACGCCTACATCTAATTTTTTTATGTCACTTTGAATAATAAAGTAATTCCAACAAAAAAACTAAATATATAAGGAGATAGCGAATTAAAAAATAAGAAAAAAACATCAATTAAAAAATTGGCGCTCACCCATATTTTCTGAGCTACGGGACTCTAAAATTTTAAAATTTTTTTAAATATCAATATGGGCATCATTTAAAAGCTTTTGAAGAGGTCTTTAAGGAAATACAAAATTTTGTTTAGAAGAACTGATATGCAGAGTACGTTTTATTCTACACTAACTTCAAGTTTTTTCTTAATTTTACAAATTTTTTGTGTCTTTGTTCACATCATGTAAAAACTGCTGTATGGATTTGCACATAATTGGGTAAGTAGGTCCCTCAGAACCTTGAGTCCAATACAGAATAAATTTTTTTCATAAAAATAAGATATTTTGTATAGAAAAAAGAGATACAAATGTAAGAGCACCCAATTTTACCTGTATAATCGTACTAAAACTGTTGTCTGCACATTTTATTTTTGTATGTGGAAAATTTTTTTATTTAAAAACACATCTTTCTAAAATTGAATTTTAAGAAAATTGCAAATGAAATGCAAAAGTTTTTAAATTGAATTAAGAGCTAGTCGTTTTGTTTTTTATTGTTATTTTTAAGTGTCAATTTTACGCCTAAAATGCTACTGCAAAATTTTTTTTATTAAAATTTTATGTTTTGATCTATTACAAAATATTTTATTGTCGAAAATTTTACATAGTACCAAAAAAACTAACTATCGACATCGACTACGACTATTCTCGAATGTCGTTTTCGACAACCGTAATAAGGCCGATTGTCTACTGCTTTGTCATACTACAACTATGTTTTAACAGAAATCAGTTAAATAAGACAACTCAACAAATTACATTGTTACTGTTTTCAAATGTGTCGAACACGAATTTAAAGTCAGATTCTGTCTATCATGCACAGTTTCTTAAGAAATTGCAGTTTTTTTTATCCAAAAATGTGAGTTTTTTGTAAATTTGAAGAATTTTTTTTTTGGCATCAAAACATAATCGGCCTTATTACGGTTATCGAAAACGACATTCGAGAATAGTCGTAGTCGCTCTCGATAGTTAGTTTTTTTGGTACTATGTAAAATTTTCGACAATAAAATATTTTGTAATAGATCAAAACATAAAATTTTAAAAAATTTTTTGCAGTAGCATTTTAGGCGATAAATTAACACTTAAAAATAACAATAAAAAACAAATTCAATTTGAAAACTTTTGTATTTCATTTGCAATTTTCTTAAAATTCAAATTTAGAAAGATGTGTTTTTAAATAAAAAAATTTTCCATTTACAAAAATAAAATGTGAAGACAACAGGTTTTGTACGATTATACCGGTAAAATTAGGTGCTCTTACAAAATATCTTATTTTTATGAAAAAAATGTATTCTATATTGGAATCAAGGTTCTAAGGGACCTCCTTATAAAATTTTGTGCAAACTCATACAGCAGTTTTTACATGATGTGAACACAGACACAAAAAATTCCAAAAATAGGTGTTTTGTATTTGATATAGCGATTACTATCTACACCAATATCAAAATGTTTTAAAAAATATTTCATGTACAGTTTTATTATATGTATAGGTTAAGAAAAAACTTGAAATTTGTAAAATTAAGAAAAAACTTTAAGTTAATGTAGAATAAAACGTACTCTGCCTTTCACTTCTTCTAATTCACTTTTACGTTTTATAATTCGATTCCATCGCACCTAAGTTTTAGATGATGTTTTTTATTCTCTTCTTTTTATAAGTTTCTTCCTTTGATATGCATCTTTTCTTTCAATTTCTTTTAACGTCTTCATAACTTTAGTATACAGTAAGTTTAAATGCTTAATTTTGTTGCTAATTTTTTCACTCTTCTTTAGCTTCAATTTTATTGACATTGGAACTTAGGCCTCTAGTTAAGTCTGATGTTCCTCTATAAGCTCAACCAGCAGATTGAACTGCTTACGATTGTTATTTTTATACTTAAAATGAACAAAAAAGAGTTCGGCTATGCCAAATCTTATATACCCTTCACCATCTATGTAAATCCAGTTTAGTGAAGTTACTCCAATTAAAAAAGCAAATATTGGGGTGACAGAGAATTAAAAAAAAGTGGTTCTGCATATATACAATTTTACATAAAAATACCATGGGATCTTAATGGGTTAGGAATTTTTAAAAAATTTTAGTATTTCCTTAAAGACCTCTTTAAAAGCATTTAAATGATACCCATATTGATATTTTAAAAAATTTTTAAATTTCAGAGTCCCGTAACTCAGAAAATATGGGCGAGCGCCAATTTTTTAATTGATGTTTTTTTCTTATTTTTTAATTCGTTATCCCCTTACATATTTATTTTTTTGGTTGGAGTTACTTTATTATTCAAAATGACATGAAAAAATTAGATGTAGGCGTGGTGCTCTGCCTGCTGCCTCGATGGACATGGACCCATCATGCTGATTTCTAATAGTAGCTCTTTCGACTCTATATGTGATCGATTGATATATTTATTTTTTTTTGCAAAGTTGATTACAACACCAACACAGACGGACACACGGACATCGCTCAACTGACTTCGCTATGCATAAGAAGTCAGAATATACATATATACTTTATGGGGTAAGAAATGGATATTGTACAAATGACACCCAGAATGACTAACTTACCCTTTTTCCACTTTTTGTGGTGGTATAAAAACAACATGCAAAAAATAAATTAAAATAAGCATAATGTTAAAATCAAAAGTAAACTTATCTTTTGTTAGCGTTCGTTTTAAAAATTTACGAAAAAAAATTGTTTGTCGTGTACATAAATTTCAACGACAATATTTGAACAAATTATCATTCGAATGCGACAAACGTAGTACCGATTTTTGTAATAGATTTGTTTTTCGAGTAACATATTTAACAATAACGACGTGCGTAGTACCATTTAATAAAAAACGTAGGATTTTCGACACGAGAACGACAACCGTAATAAGGCTGAATGAAAAAAGTTCAAAGCCCGATGATTTTTTGCGCACTGAAGTATATTTGAACGAAAAAAATTTAATGGGAATATTACAAGTGGTTGAAGAAATATGGCTTAAAGTTTTTTTTTCTTCTAGAATTTGATCAGTACTCTCGAGGCTTTTGCTAAACGCACTTATTCGGATATTGAGTTGTGCTATCGTTGTTTTGGGAACAGTTAAATTTTTCTCTGTAATGTCACGAGAGTGTATAAATAAGCCTAATTCCTTTTGCTATGTTTGTGGTGAAGTCACATTCAAGTCCACTCAGAAACCTCTGACTCCGCTGATAAAGAAGACATACCAATTATACTTTGGATGTAAAAAAAGTGATCAGGACAAATCAAGGGCTCCTAAAATATGCTGTGGTTCATGCTCACGTTCTCCGACTTGTTGGCTAAATGGGACACATAAGTCAATGCCATTTGCAGTTCCTATGATATGGCGAAAACGTACAACTCACGTGACCGATTGCTTTTTTTTCATGACCACAATCAAAGGTTTCTCGTTCAAGAGCAAAAAGCAAATTGTTTATCCAAACATTCCCTCTGCCATGAGACCAGCTCCACATGATGCCTCCATGCCCATCCCACCAAATCCTAGTAAGTTCCGTCTCAGTTCTGAGGAGTGCAGCGATTCTGAAAGCGTTTCACCTCAATATGGAACCAGTCAACAAGAAGAAATTTCAGGTTCGCCCAGCCTCTCTTACACTCTGCCACAGCTCATAAATCAGAGGCGATTGAATGATCTTGTTCGTGATTTAGATCTCCCAAAATCAAAAGCTCAGCTGCTTGGGTCAAGGTTGCAACAATGTAATCTCTTGGAAGGAAGCGTGAATATATCTTTCTTCAGAAAACAGGAATTAGGACTTCTATGCTTATTCTCGATGGAAGAAAATCTTGTATTTTGCAATGATGTATTTCATTTGCTCCAGGAACTTTATCTGCCAACCAATCCAGAGGAATGGAAACTATTCATTGACAGCTCCAAGTTTAGTTTAAAAGGAGTACTCCTTTATAACGGAAACAAACATTCACCTATTCCAGTAGCTCATTCGGTCCACATTACAGAAACCTACGAAAATATAAAGATACTTCTACAAAAAATCAAGTACTATGAGTACAAATGGCGCATTTAAAGTGGTAGCCATGCTTACAGGACTCCATGTAGGTTACACTAAATTTTGTTGTTTTTCGTGCGAGTGGGACAGCAGAAAAAGAGGAGACCATTATGTCGTAAAAAAATGGCCAGAGCGTAAGGAAACAGTATGTGAAAAAAAACATTACCAATCCTACATTAGTGGAGAAGGTTTCATGTACTTAAAACAAAAATTTCCGCATCTCAGCGATGTTAAGATAAAGGAGGGAGTTTTCGTTGGACCCCAAATTCGACATCTATTTAAGGACTTCACTTTTGAAGCAAAGTTAAATACTACTGAGAAAAGGGCTTGGATTGCTTTTCGAGAGGTATGTGCTAAGTTTTGGGGAAACGAAAAATCTAGAGACGACCGAAAAATAGTCCAAGAACTGCTTACTTCATATAAAACATTGGAATGCAATATGTCCTTAAAAATACATTTCCCGCATAGTCACCTAGACTTTTTCGCCCCAAATTTGGGTGCAGTTTCGGACGAATATGGAGAACGATTTCACCAAGACATATCCAGAATGGAAAAAAGATATACCGGCAAATAGAACGAGAAGATGCTGGCGGATTATTGCTGGACACTGCAGCGGGAGACAGAGGAGGAAGAGTAGAAAAGGTAAAAACTACCCATTGATGATGTGGGTATATTTTTTGAGTTGTGTCATACCTAGTATTATACCTGATAGCATGCATGATTTAATTAATTATATTTTACCGTTGAAAAAGAAAAAAATCTGTTATAATAAAGACAATAATTTTCATTCTCATTTCTCTCCAAATTAGAAGTTGATAGACCATAACCATAACTGTAAAGCTTTTTTGGTGAGAGGGATAACATGCGGTCGGCTACGATATGCTATAATTTTTAATTTGCTCAAATTTGTTTTTCTTTTGTTCTTTTGTTGCAATTAATACACAATCTTCTAGTAAAATTGTAGGAAACTCATCTTATAGACTAAATCAAAAAGTCAATAGAGCCCATAAAGCTTGTGGTTTTATTTGATTTTTTTTTTTCAAAATTAAGTTGAACTTGTTGTTGGTGTAATATATTTTTTAAGCAACTGCAGACAGATTTTTAGTAACTAACCAACCAACTAAATGTGTCTTCTTTAGTTTGTCAAAGCGTTTTATTTGATTAGACAAATGAACTACAAAGTGTAAAGTACAACAAACCATATCACTTTTTTTAAACAGGCCTTTGTACTTTAAGTGTATTGGGGCGGATGAGAGTATGAGAGAATATTTGTAAACACATCCACTTACAATCAGTGTTGCCACAAAAATTCTGTCCTTTGTCCCCAATTTGACGAAAAATCTCCATTTCTAAACGAATATCCCTAATTTTGTCCCCAAAAAGGATCTTAATTGTGATTACGCATCTTTATTGAAAAAAAATCAGCTCTTTTGTACAAATTTTTCAATTTAAAACTTCTTATCAGTGCTTCAGGAACTTCAAACTGATAACAGTTGATTTTATAATTATTTAAATGAGATTTTATTCTTAATAGTAATATCATCATTTCAACATTCTTTCTACAAATGCATTTCTTATAAGCATAATTAACATATAAAACACAGAAGCAGTAATTTTACGACAGCAATAATTTCCAGCATAATTATCGTATTCGTAAACTATTGCCCAAAAGCCAAAAATGTTTTTGGCTTTTGTGCATGGCATTTTTTGTGCTTAACGCAACATTCGAGAACATGGATGTTCTTAAATTTATAAAATTAGTCAATTTTTTTCCTGCTTCTAATATTTTTAAACTGCAAGTTTAAAGAGTTCGTAGTTTTTTATATTTTCGGGAATATTTTAACCTTTTTTGCAAGTACAGTTAAGTATTGTAAACAAATTTCTTTAAAATCAGTTTTGTCCGAAAGTGGTAACAAGCGCAAGACCTCAGAACATAATATGCCAACATCTAAATAAATAGATGATATCCAAATAATTCTTCTTTATGACTAATTAAAATGTTTGTTTTTTTTTTATTATCAAATTTAATTTATTGTGGCTTTAAAAATTTTGAACAAATCGACACAAAAAGTAACATTAAATGCTCATATCCAGAATATATGTAGATGTATGATAAGTTGACCGCATTTACTTCTTTTATAATTGGACTTAAAAAAATTAAATACAAATTATTACACTGTTGTTATAACTTTCGGTAAAAGCCGTCTCCTCTGGCTGTGTACTTCGTACGATTGGCGAGCGCATCATTTTCAAGCCACGTATTTGTTAAAACTGAAGAGATAGTTTTAAAAATAGATAGTGTTAAGAATAAAAGGGTTTAGGTAATTTTTGTCCGTTTAAATAGTATTATGCAGGTAGATTCCCTGATATCTGTCTTATTTATTGGGGTAAATAGTTAATATTTGGGTCTTTTATTATTGGATAGGTAAGTGTGACCGTCTGTGGGTGTTTTTCGTTTGTAAGAGTGTTTTAGTAATTTTAGTGGTGTAAAAATCGTGTCAGAGGTTGTGTTTACCTGTTCGTTAATAATGTCTCTGTTAAACGTTCGTGTTTTGTAAATTTCCATGTTTTCAAGAATGTCTAGTCTTCGTCCTTTTTTACTTGGGTGTAATACTGTCATACATTCATCTATTTCCCTTGGTTCGTGTCCATGTGTGTTAAGGTGTATTGTGAAATTGGAGTCTTCCCTTTTCCTTTTGTATGATCGTATGTGTTCTGTAAACCTTTTAATGTTCGTCCAGTTTGTCCGATGTATGTATGGTTGCAGGTGCAAGTAAGTCTGTGTACTCCGCTGGTGCTAAATTTATTGGTTTTTTCTGTTGATGTCTTGAGATTGTTGAGTAGAGTGTTGGTAGTTTTTAGTGTTGTATGTAAACCTTCTTTCCGGAAAAGGTTAGTTAATCTACATATTTCTGGTCCTGTGTAAGTTAAGATGTATCGTCGTGTTGTATCGTTTGTTTCCTTGTCTTCTTTCTTCTTGTTTTTGTTGTTGTATTGTCTGAGTAGTTTGTCGATGGTTGTATGGTTGTAACCGTTATTTTTAGCTATAGTGTAAATTGTATAGAGTTCTTTGTTGTATTTATCTGGAGCCAGTGGGAATATTTTAAATCTGTGAATCATGTGTCTAAATGCTGCAAATTTATGTTGAGTAGGATCGTTTGAGGAGCTGTGGATAGTTGTGTCTGTCATGGTTGGTTTTCTATAAATGTCAAAGTTGAAGGTTCCAATTCCTCGTGTTATTGATATGTCAAGATAATGTAAAGTTCTGTTTTCTTTTTCCATTGTGTATGTGAAGTTGTTATGTATTATGTTTAAGTCTGTAAGAATTTGTTCGGCGTTGTCTCTTTCTAGGATGCATATTATGTCGTCTACGTATCTGTATTAATGGGTTATTTTATATTTTTCTTTCAGTTTTTTGATGTGTAGTTGTTCTAAATGTTGCATGAAAATCTTTGTGAAGATTGCGGATGTTGGGTTTCCCATGCCGAGTCCATCAGGTAGTTTATATAAGTTATTATTGAATCTTAAGTAGTTTTGTTTTAATATCGTCTTTGCAATATCCATTATCGTTGATATATTAACTGTCGCATAAGTTGGAAAGTGTGTTTTCTATATATAGTCTTTCTTGTGCATTATTACAGTTGTGTTCCCTTTGTCTGCTTTAGTAAGTAATCGATTATTATTTCGAAGTTGTACTTTTATCTGTCTAGTAGTTTTTTGTTCGTCAGGATTAGTTTTAGGTGCAGTCTGTTCTTTTATTGTTTTTTCAAGTACATCGGCTATCTTGTATCTTATGTGTTCTTGTCGGTCAGTTGGTAAGTATGTAATAGTAGCTTCGGCGTCTACAATTTGGGTTTAAATTGTTTATTGTATTTTGTCAAAAGGTAGATTAGGTTTTAGTCCCTTCTCCATTAGTTTTTTAGGCAATCTATCTGCATAATACCATTTAAACGGACAAAAAATTACCTAAGCCCAATTAATCCAATTAATTTAATACAACTTATTACAATTGATAATAAGATCAGTCATATTATCACTGGTATTTGTAGGTATTATTTGAAAATGATGTTGTAACTCCATCCATTGCACATCTATCTGGTATTTGATTTTAGACAAATTTAAAAATTATATTTTAATCTACACCTAAAGTTATTAAATTGAAAACTTGTTTATAATTTACTGCTCGCATTGGAGAGCGCGAAAAGTAGTTATGCAGTTCCTTCACAAGAAACTCGACAGTGTTGGAGATTGATTTTTCCGCTTTCGAACTGTATAAGTTAAGTGATTGACAAGCGCCTATAACTAATTGAATACAACTATTTTCCTTTTTGAGGAAAACATAAAGAGACTTTTTTGCATCACACATATTGCTTGCACTGTCTGTTCCAATGGTATCTAAATTATTAAGACTTAAACCCTTACAACGTACAAAAATATTTAAACCTCTATCTGGTGTCTACACATACAAATTTATATCATGCATTTAATATGTTAATTCGACTACACAGTAGTACAGGTAGAAGAAACATTCATAAATTCAATGCTAATAAATGAAAGTGCTAGTAATAAAAAAGCTAAGAATATAAAGTCCTCAAATCCTTCCCCACGAATTCCTGTCCCCAAACTTATGATGAAAACCGCAATTTGGGGAAAAATTCCCTTATCTGGCTACACTGCTTACAATTACGTTCCATGCATTGTAAGTATTACAGATATACAGATGCAGCAAACGGAAATGTCGAAGTTGCAGTTGTAGTTGCACTTGTTATAAAATTGCTTCTTCTGATGATGATGATGATGAAGACGATGAAGACTATGTCAATGTTTGAATGAATAAGATCAAGTGCTGTTGTACAACTGTCTGTCTAATTGTGTTTCCATACAACTGTGGCTGGCATGCGATACAAAAACACAGCACAAAAAAAAATACGCTAGAAGTGTACTCGGCAAATAAATTAACAGTTGATGTGCATGTCTTTTTGTTTTTCTTTTTTTGACTGTCTGTACTGTAATCTATAAATAAATAGTTACCACAGCTAAATACTATTTCAGATAAGTTTTACATTTCTCTGTTTATTTTTTTTAATATTTTTATTATTAAAAGATTTTCGATAAGATGACAAATATGTTTCAAATTCATGTGGTTGTGGTAGCAACGAAGCTATTAGAGTGTGAGAAGACACATGTTTGTTTTTCAAGTTTTTCTTGTTCTTTTTTTTTGCGTTTTTTTACTATTAGTCGGTTTAACTTTCTTACGTGGCTGCTTTTTTCTTATTTTCATAGTTTTGTTATTGATGACGAGACATCAGATAACAAATGTGTTCTTAATAATTGCATGTATGTCATTATTTTATTTTAAATCTTTTAACTGATGTTTTTTTTGTTTTTCGTTAATGAAATCATTTAAAAGCAAATAATTGCAAGCAAATTTTCATGATGCCAATGTCCTTTTCAAGTTAACAGGAAATTACATCTAATAAAAGTTTTTTTTTTGTGCAAGGGGAAAGAAGCCAGAAGTATTCAAAAAACTACTATTAAGATCTAACGTTTTGAAAGCAAAAACTAAAAAAAATTTAATTTATTGATATAAGCAAAACTGGGACGAACGACGAATTTTCAATTTGTTGCGCAAAATATTTAAAAAGAGAATTTTAAATAGTAATAAAAATAATATTCTGTGCGGACGCAAGAGAGTTTTACCAAATCGCTTGAATATGGCGTTCTCGCTTCTGGGGTTAAAATTATTTAAATTTATCTTATAATTCAGGAACAACACTTTTTTAAAGAAGAACACTAAGGTATAAAAGGGAAGTATAAATTCTCGAAAAAAGTATATCTATGGGCATTTCCATGGCATCGTATGTGACTTTTGTTAGCTTATAGATTTAAATAAATTTTGCTATGATATTGTATGTTATCAAAAATGGAAGTAATTTAATGAAGAGAAAATGTGTTTTTATTTATTTCTGTACTAAGCTGACCATTTTTCTTTTACATTCCACCATAATCAAATTAAAACAGCCTATAGATAATTTTTTACTTAATAAAATTTTGCATTGCTCATTATATACCGTAATCTTAAAATTTTTCTCTTATAGAAAGTTTTGCTTTGAAATGAAATTTCGGCACAGTTTTGAATAATGCAAGTAAAAAGACATCACTAATGGAACTCTATCAGGCATTCGCGTGAAATTCAACACATGCCTGAATATTTTCCCTTGAAATGATACAAATACCCGAATTTAATCGCAGTTTAATAAATTTAGTCTTTTAGTTTTGCTCTTTATTGTTGTTCGCATAAACATTTTTAACCCAAAGCTCTTATAGACAGTGCTAAGAAACTGTAAATTAAATTAGCAACAATTTAAAAGCAGTTTATATAAACTCTTCGGACAAGAGTATGGACTAAGTCAACGAGTACATTAATGAGTGAGTTAAACAAATTTGAAGAAGAAAAAAACGTGCATGCGTCCAGCCAATATTTTTTCACAACAGATTGAAATACGAGAAACTACTCTGGTTTAAAGGAAGAAGAAAAAACAAATAAATAACATTGCAAAAAATAAATTTAAAATAAACAATTTAACATATAATAGGAAACCAGCAAAAAAAAAGACTAAAATAAAAAAGAAATCATATGAATACTGTACAACCACAACAAAATAAAATACAAAATATTAAAAATAAAAATAAAAAAGAAAATGAAAACAAAAGAGATGTGAAGCAAGAGCATTCAACAGATAAAAACCGCTCATGTGGATTTGCATAAAACTAAATTGATGCAGCAGCAAGTTTGTGGAAGAAAGACAAGTTTAATTCATAAAAAATAAAAACACACGGGTAATCATATTTTACCAACGTATCGTATTGGCAGCAGCAATAACAACAGACACAAAAGCCAGTTAAGAAAGACAGTTTTAAAGGCTCAGCAACCTCTCAAATAAATAGAAAAGCAAATAAGATAAACCTTAAGAAAAAACTCTTAACTCTACCACAAAAAATGACGAATTAACAAAAAAAATCTGTGTTGAGGGAGAAAAAACAAACCAAATTATGAAAAAAGTATTTCACCAGCTTTTGAGTGTTCAAAGTGTTATTTTTATCGATTTTTTCTGTTTTCAGTATAAAAAAGTAGATTAAGGAACTTTAACCTTCAAAACCTAAATAAAATAATGAAATCATGTTTGAAAATAAGCACTTGTCATGAGGGATTTTTATGTATGAGTTAACAATTTTTTTCTTTCAATTTCGATATTTGTTTTTGTTTGTTCTTATTTTATGCAGAGACATTAAGTGGTCCACCAACATTAAGAAAAATTTACCAGGATGCAATATAGAAAAGGAAAGTGAACAAACCTGAACATATTCCATTATAACATTATAAGTTAAAAATGTACTTCAGTGGCTGAGTCCTTCATTTAAAGTAAACCCCCGATTTTTATGTTTGAATTTAAAAAAAATGATAAATGCACTGCAGTTTTAGTCAGTAAAGATATTATATTCAGATGTTAAGTATAATAAATACGGTTAAGTAAGCCCACAGGTTAATAAATACACCTACTGCCTTGTCCAACAATATTTTTTTATCCCTCGATTAGAAGCATTTCGAAGCAGGTAAAAGGAAATAAAGTCGTCGGGAAATTGATCCTCTTATCTCACGGACAAAGAACTTACCAAGATCTAGTTAGCTAACTACCATAAGGCAGCTTAACCAAAAAAAAAAAGGAAAGGCAAACTTGATTTCAACAAAAATTTAAATACGCCATTTCATCAAGCATAGTGGAAACCAGCTAGATCGGTCCATGTTCTTAGACGCAGCGGGTAAAACACAACTCCTACCTCTAATTTTTGGAACAATGAAGTAAAAAGCAGATATATCGGGCGAAAGAGAATTAAAAAATAAGAAACAAACATCACGTGAAAAAATTGGCACTCGCAGGTATTTTCCGAGTAACGGGCCTCTAAATATTTTCAAATTCTTTTAAAATATGAATATGACTATTATTTTAAAGCTTTCGAAGAGATCTTCAAGGAAATCCTAAATTTTTTTAGAACTGCTTAACCTTAAGAGCCGATGGCATTTATATGTAAAATTATGTATAGGCAGTACCAATTTTTTTTTTATTTTTTAATTCTCTGTCACGTCAATATTTGCTTTTTTGATTGAAGTTACTTCACTACACTAGATTTCCATACATGGTGAAGGGTATATAAAATTCGGCATAGCCGAATATAGCACTTTCACTTGTTTATTCTCTTTAAGAGTTTTTAATAAGAAAATAGAATGTCTAAGATTATAATTATAAACGGAAATATAGCGCTTCATCTTAAATATTTATAAATTAAGTATGAAAATTAAAGAAAAAAAGAACAAACTGATTTAATAAATGTAGCCTCTGTCCATTAATCAAACAACATGGCTAAAAATATCTGTATAGAAATTGCAATACCGAAACGAACAAAATGAACTTAACTGCATTCATAACTACTGCAACAAGTTCCATCCAGGTTTGATTCATTTTTCTACTGTTTTGTTTTTCTTTATTTATTTCGCAATTTATGTTTTATTCAATTCCCAATGGCTGCCTGCCGCCTTTAAGTCTAACGAAAGCCGGGAAGAAGTCTTCAGAAGAAGTTTTCACATTTTGAAATTGATAAGAAAACATGTGTAACCATGAGAAGTAGTTTAAGCGGAAAATAAACTGCTAAAGAAATATCTAAAAAAATATTTCACTACTATATGAAGTATGTAATGAAGAAAATTGCAGCTGTGTACCGCAAAATTTAGATTTAGATTAAAAAAGTTAAGGAAAAACAGCAACCGCAAAAATTGAATAAAAATAATGAGTTTTCAATAGACAAAGCAAATCATTTTAACTAAAAAATCAACTTTTAAAATTTGTGTGCAGTTTTTAAAATGAAAAATTGTTTTTCTGAAATTGGACTTTAAATTCTATTCTTATTTGAAGAAGTTTTAGAATATTGCTGAGCAAATGTAAGAAATACTTGTTCATATTGAACTTCATTTATTTATTTTTAAATCATATGATATCAAATTATGGTATTATTAGAACTCTGTGTGTGTAAACACAGACCTTAAAATTAAGATTTGTTTAATCCTTTTAAAGTTCAGTTATTAAATCCTCATTAATTTCATAGGGTATCTATTGTGGACTTTAGGTTCGAAATAAGAGCTTTCTTATGTTTGGTACCAGGCGGTTTAAGTTTTGCTTATAACAGATACGAAAAAATAAAATCCTTTTATTGTAATGACACATTTTGTTAAGGAGATTTTTATCTACAAGTAGCTCTATATTTACTAAAACAGTTCTTGAGTTTTTGTTTGGTCGAACTACAATCCTTTAAAGCTTAAATCAATGGTTGACTAGTCCGATTTTTACCACTTTCGAAAAGTCTTTTACTTGAGTGAACTATAACTTAGGAATAATCTATAACTTACCGTCTCCAAAAAGCGAAACTCTTATAATAAATCGATTAACAATAATATTTACTTTATTCCTCTCATTTAATTTTTATAATTCAACTTTCATAATTTACAGTTCAATAATTTATACGAAAACCTTTCTAATATTCATAACCTTTTTTTTCTTTCTATCGCTTAACCGCTCTAAATACGTTGTATCGACCGACCTTTTCGTATTTTATGAGTAATAAAATTAAAGTGTCTGCTTTCAAAAATCTAAAAATATTCAAAATAACAATTACCATAGTTTCCATTTTGTTACTAGAATTCATTAACAATAAAATAATAAAATATAAAAACTGCTGTAGATACTGATGGTGAATTTCTATTGCATTTTAATTTATATTAAAACGCTTTTTGTTTAAAATAATTTTAAACATCGATGTATGTCTTTGTCAGGTACACTAAAGTTTTCAAAGTTGAAAAAAAAACTACTATTGGTTCCACTACAGACAGAAGGTTGATACTAATTAATGTCTAATAACGGGTAAGACAAATGCTTTTGGTTTTTGAAATTTGTATGCAAAGGTATAATTAATAATAATCCTCTATTTAGAACATGAGTTTAATTATTTAAAATTAATAATATTATTAATAAAATAGTATCAAATGAATATGATTATTATATTATTCATGTTCATAAAATATTATTTTTTCTACTCGTAGAATATAGAAAAAACTATTTTATTGCTTTTTGTTTTTATTGTCCTTTTGGCTTTCACCTCTTTTTTACTTTTTGTTTTTTCAGCTAATTCTTAAAACAAAAATATAGTTGCCGCAAACAATAACTTCGTCACGTTAAACAACTGTTTGCTATAATTTGACCATCTACGCATAAAAACTGTAATACACACAAAATAAAATGTCTGCGACCATAATATATATTAAATTTTTCATATATATTTAAAGCAGAACTAAAACGAGTAAATAATATCTGGTTGACTCCAGTTAGTGCAGCTAATGTTTTTGCAAACGGTTCTAAAAAGAAAAAAAAGAAGAAAATAAAAGAAAGGAGGTTAACTAATATTTTTAACCGACTTCAAAAAAGGAGGAGGTTATACAATTCGGCTGAATGTTGCTTTTTTTATATTTGTGCCTCCAGAACTCAGTCATTTCTGATCCGATTTTGAAAATTTTTGGTAATATGATAGATTATGCTTGCAGATTGGTCCCATTTTAAAAACATAATCTTAAAAATTAAAGGGTGTCCCCATACAACATACATATTTTTTACGTCTATTATGAACTGTAAAGGGCGATTTTGTAAAATATAAAATGACTTTGTCTTACCATAGCCCCCAATAACAAAAAGTTATACAAAAATAAATCTAAAAATTAAAGGTTGCCCCCATAGTTGCTGTAAATTAACTTACCGTTATAGACAAACGTTTGCAAATTGGACAGAATGTCAATTGCTATGGGCGTTATAGTAACAAGTATTAATATTGAAAATTAAAGGGTGCGGCAATAGTTCATATAATTTGATATATACGGCCATACTTTTGAACAGTTGTAGACAGAGGCTTGAAATTTACAATGAACTTGTATTGCTAAGTCCGCTAAAATAACAAGTATAATATTTGGATTTGTAAGTTAAAGGGTGTTCCAATAGTTAATGCAATTTTGTGTGTGTGACCAAACTTTTGAACCGTTATAAACAGAACACTGAAACTTAAAAGTGATTTGTTTTGCTAAATCCGCTATATCAACGAATTTATAATTTGAATTTAGAAATTAAAAGGTGTTCCATAATTGATTAAGATTTACTTATATGAGCCTATCTTTTGAACCGTTATAGACAAACGCTTGCAAATTGGATAGAATATCGATTGCTATGGCCGTTATAGTAACAAGTATTAATACAACAAATTATAAATTAAAGGGTGCGCCAATAGTTCATTTAATTTGAAGTATATGGCCATAATTTTAAACAGTTGTAGACAGACGCTTGAAATTTACAACGAACCTGTATTACTAAGTCTGCTATAACAACAAGTATAAAATCTGGATTTTAAAGTTAAAGGGTGTCCCAATAGTTGATGTTATTTCAAGTGTGTGGCCGTACTTTTGAACCATTATAGACAGAACGCTGAAACTTAAAAGGAAACTGTATTTATAAATCCACTATATCAACGAGTTTATAATTTGAATTTAGAAATTAAAGGGTGTCCCATAATTGATAAAGATTCACTTATATGAGCCTATCTTTTGAACCTTTATTGAAAAACGCTTGCAAGTTGGACAGAATGTCGATTACTATGGCCGTTATAGTAACAAGTATTAATACTACCAATTATAAATTAAAGGGTCCGCCAATAGTTCATTTAATTTAAAGTATATGGCCATACTTTTGAACAGTTGTAGACAGACGGTTGAAATTTACAATGAACTTGTATTCCTAAGTCCGCTATAAGAACAAATATAAAATTTGGATTCGGAAGTTAAAGGGTGTTCCAATAGTTATTGTAGTTTTGTGTATGTGACCAAACTTTTGAACCGTTATAGACAGAACGCTGAAACTTAAAGTGATCTGTTTTACTAAATCGAACGGGTTTATAATTTGAATTTAGGAACTAAAGGGTGTCCCATAATTGATGAAGATTTACGTATATGAGCCTATCTTTTGAGCCGTTATAGACAAACGCTTGCAAGTTGGACAGAATGTCGATTGCTATGGCCGTTATAGTAACAAGTATTAATACTACCAATTATAAATTAAAGGGTCCGCCGATAGTTCATTTAATTTAAAGTATATGGCCATACTTTTGAACAGTTGTAGACAGACGGTTAAAATTTGCAATGAACTTGTATTGCTAAGTCCGCTATAAGAACAAATATAAAACTTGGATTTGGAAGTTAAAGGGTGTTCAAAAAGATATTTTAATTATGTGTATGTGACCCAACTCTTGAACCGTTATAGACAGAACGCTGAAACTTAAAAGTGATCTGTTTCGCTAAATCCAACCAATTTATAATTTGAATTTAGAAATTAAAGGGTGTCCCATAATTGATGAAAATTCACTTATATGAGCCTTTATTTTGAACCGTTATAGACAAACGCTTGCAAATTGGACAGAATGTCGATTGCTATGGCCGTTTTAGTAACAAGTATTAATATTACAAATTATAAAGTAAAGGGTGCGCCAATAGTTCATTAAATTTGATGCATATGGGCATACTTTTGAACAATTGTAGACAGACGCTTTAAATTTACAATGAACTTGTACGAGTATTGCTAGGTCCGCTATAACAACAAGTATAAAATTTGGATTTGGAAGTTAAAGGTTGTTCCAATAGTTGATGTAATTTCAAGTGTGTGACCGTTCTTCTCAACCGTTAAAGACAGAACGCAGAAACTTAAAAGGAACCTGTATTTCTACGTCTGCTATATCAACAAGTTTATAATTTGAATTTAGAAATTAAAGGGTGTCCCATAATTACTGTAGATTTACTTATAAAAATCTATCTTTTGAACCGTTATAGACAAACGCTTGCAACTTTAACGCAATGTCGATTGCTATGGCCGTTATAGTAACATGTGATAATATTTAAAATTATAAATTAAAGAGTGCACCAATAGTTCATTTAGTTTGGTATACGGCAATACTTTTAAACAGTTGTAGACCGACGATTGAAATTTACAAAGAACCTGCATTACTAACCCCTCTATAACAACAAGTATAAAATTTGGATTTGGAAATAAACTGGTGTCCCAATAGTTGATATTATATGGTGTACGAGTATGTGGCCGGACTTTTGAACCGTTATAGACAGATAGATGAAATTTACAAGGGACATGTTTTGCTAAGTCCGCTATAACAAGAAGCTCATAATTTGTATTTAGAAATTAAAGGGTGTTCCCAAAGTTAATGTAATCCGTCCTGAATGGCCGTGTTTTTTGAACCGTTGTATACAAACACCTTAATTTTGTACAAAATGTCCACTACTTTATTTGGTATAATAAGAAGTTTAAAAATGTTATATTATAAATTAAATAGTTGATATAATCTAATGTATAGGGCAAACTGTTGAACCGTTACAGAAAGACGGTTAAAATTTACACAGAACCTGATTGCTAAATCTACTACAACAGCAAGTGACCCTACAGTTGCTGCAATTTGATGTATATTGCCAAACTATTGAACAGTTGAAAAGTATAAAGTTTGGAGTTATAAGGGTGTCCCAATAGTTAATGTAATGTAATTTATGTGGCCATACATTCGAACTTTTATAGGCAGACAGATGAAACCTGTTTTGAAGTCGGTTTTTTTCGCAAGAATTATTTATTAATGAAGTAACCAAATCTAGGAGCAACAAATCAGAACTGAATTATATTGTTATTATCAATATGATATATTTTTTAGGGTTTCGTACCCAAAGGGTAAAACGTGACCCAATTGTTTTTTTTAAATGTCTGCCTGAACCGCAAGAGATAGGCTCTTGAAATTTCACAGAGGATGTATTACTTTAACTGCTGTAACGATAGATGCTTAAAATTTAAGAGTGATCAGAAAGTGACTATATAGTCATAAAAATATTTTCATTTTTTGTAATTTTATATCCGCTATAGGAACAAAAATCCAATACATAATATATATGGAGATTCAAAATATGTGTAATTATTTCTGCTTTAATAATTCCAACTGGCACTTGGCGGGTTTTTTTCATTATTTTTTAGTATGATTATTGCTTGCTTAGTGTTTTGAAATAAACATATAGAAAAAATAACTTATTTGATAGGCAAGCACTTATTGAAGAGCGACACGAAAATATCTTAAAAGTAGACATTATTAGATCATTTGTGTTCTTACTCCGATAACAAGGCAAAACATCAATATTTATGCTTACTAATGATATATTGAATTATTTTAATAATTATTATTTTAACAATTATTATTACAATTTAATTATAGTGCGCATTTTTGCAAAAAAATAATTTCGTTTCATTAATAACAAAAGTGATTAAAATATTATTTAACGCAACCATAATTTGTTCATGTAAACTATATATTGTTACAAAGGGTATAATATGGTTCCAGTTACTACACTATAGTCATATTTTTTCTTTGTATTTGACAAATGTTGTTCAATTTTAATACAAATTCCTTTCCAGTTGAGAGTATAATAGACCATCCAACTTTAACCCAATCAGGATGTATTCAAAGCGCTTTCTAATTAAACAAATTAATTATCAAAAAATCTCAGAACTCCAAATGTTTTTCATACTAAAAATGTTTCTCACCAGATATAAATAGATTTCAAATAATTTGCCTTGTATGCACAAAAATATAAAATAAAATAAAATTTTTATCATTGAAAGAAATTACTGCGTATAAAATGTATATTCTATTGGGAACCCTTAATTCTTTTCAACGATTAATTGTCAATCTGTTTGGTAATTACTTAAAACAGTTCAGTGCGCGATACATAAATTATTTTAAGTGCTTAAGTCGTTTTAAAGTTTTAATTTTATTCTGTTCTGAATATCAAATACATTTGTACTGTTCTATTAAAGTGTAAAAATACTTTCTATTATATATTCATACGTATATATTTTGTAATAATTTCTATTTAGTTATGCTTACAATTTCTCTAATCGCAGCCAGTCACTGAAACAAAATGCATTTTGCAATCTAAAAGTGTATGTGAATTGTAAATCTAGTTTTTAAAATTATTGCTGGCACAGTCCATATTTAATTTTTAAAAAAATCATTGACATAAAAGTAACAACTACGTACAAATTTTATTTCTTAAATTCCTCTTTGTTTTCAATTTACAATAAAAATAATGCGACTTATTTGTTGGAAATAATTATAAATAAAATGAAAAGGAGATAAAATCAAATTATTTCATAATAAAAATCAAACTTATTTAAAGACTAAGAGCCAAAGCAAAAATTAAAGAAGGCGTTAGATATCCCTCAATTCTCTCTATTGGTTGTAAATTTTAACTTTTCAATTCGAAATAATAAAAAATTTATAACAAATATTCAGTATATTACGATCCATTGATGCACTCCACATGTATTTTGCGTGGGAATTAGTTTATTATTTTTTTTATTTATAAATGCACGAGGTAACTCAATAGGTGTTTTTAAAATCATCTTTGATATGGAAGCATGTGAAAAATTAAAAAGTTTAATTAATTTTACAATTGGGTTAAATAATAGAAAAGTGACCACATATATACTTATGATGAATTGCATTTATTTCGAACGGTTGGGGCTACTTCCTTAATACTTATTGATGGCATAAACGATATAATACTGACTGGCCTAGGACTTAGAGTGGGCGTATAAGCATCAACTTTCTTAGCAGCTTTTTAACATGCTTTTGCCGATAACGCATTTTGCGTACAAGATGTAAGATTTTAATACATTAATTTTTTAAAATAGGTGGTGGGTTTCCTACCCATGGTTATTATGATTATGAAATTTTGTCTTCTTTTGAAAGCAATTTAATTTGACAATATTTGTAAATAAATAACCCAAGCTTAATATGCAATGGAGGAAGTATTATCTTTTCCTGAGGAATGAGTGGGTAATTTTTGATATTGTACTCTCAGTGGGTACGTCCACTTCGCTCGGGCCAAACTTTTCGTGTGTAGTGATTCTGACGATCACGGCTATCCCATAGACATAGAAAACAGGGAAACTTCGTATTGCCCCCTTGAAATCCTGATAGTATGGCAACTAATTAAAAATCAGAGCAAACTTTTCATTGATGTTGGTAATATTGTATGAGATCGATCATATATTTCCTTTATGAATTTTCCATATCCTATTGGAATTGATGGTTTCGTATTCCCCTTATGAAGCAGGACTGCCTTTAAACTATCCTTGCCTCCATCCAGAAAAAGACGCCTTTCCTCTGGGTCATAATTTTGTTGCAGATCATTGAAAAGGCCACATATATAGGCACAAAAACAAAAGTTTGCCGTTTTTGCGAAGAAAACTGCAAGTTGTTTGCTGCGATCACGGTAATATGAATCACGTGCCTCAGGAGCACAATATCCCACTGTTGCAAACGTGATGCAACTAATTCAGATTTTGATTTCAGCAAATACAAATCTCGGCACAAATCGTTAAGCTCGTCCTGATTAACTAAATGGCATTTCTTATTTGATACCATTTCTGATTCACTCCACTCATCTGATGAATCATTTTTATTGTTCTTTTTTGTATTTGTTTGGGCCCCGGCACAATCAGTTGCGGTTTGAGGCATGATACTGAGTGAGGCACTGGAAAAGTTACTGAGCTAACAACTGGATAAACTGGTTCAAATCTACGTCCGATTGCCTTTTCCGTTAAACAGAAATAACAATCTGTAGTATGGTTGATCTGATTTCTCCATTGCATTGCCTTTCCAAATTTGAAGAAACACCTTTGACCCTTCCCAATTTTATTCAATATTGTTTGGCAGTTGTTACATGCATTATTCGGTTTCCACGGTTTGTCAAGAGACGCAGGTCGAATGCCGAAATACTTCTTATACGCTTCAAATTAATTTTTCGTATTCATTTTTTGCACCAAATGTTGTGATTTCTTTTTCACAAGAACACTACAAACATAACAAAATTCATTGGGATCGATTGATTTAGGATTGAAATAAAGCACCATGCTTTTCACAAGCCAGAATGACTTTTCTTTATTTCATTTAAGTTACTTAAACTTACGCCATTTTCGACCATACAAATATAGTCAATCGTAATATTCCAGAAATAATATAAAAAATAGTCAAAAATGATTAACAATGAAAGAAATAAGTGACGAACAAGGTGCACGATTTCACCAGGAAATGGAAGAAACCGAGAGCCGTTACAAACGCTGGTGGGATGAACAAATGATTTCGGACTATTATTGGTTCCTCATTCGTGTAGACCTATCTGAATAAAACGCAAAATTTCAAGTCGCTCATCGTTTTAATTTAAATTTTTTGAATATACGCCGACTCCCAGCAAAAAATTAGACATTACCTTAAAAAGTACTTGCCACAAAATGACTTACTTTTGTGATTGCCATATTATGTTACCCGCTTACAAAATACATTACGTTAGTTCCCAAAAAGCAAGTTGTAATGGAACTAGTTCTTTATGTTAAAAGAGATTACTTTAAAATACGTACTAATGGTTCTCATTAATTCCTACAATAATTAATGTAATCGATTCTCAGTAATTGATTATAAAAGTCTCATGCCTTGTTAAAATCATCAAGTTTGCTAATCTAGTAGGGAAGTACTTCCGCCAAAAATGCTTAATTCAACACTCGATTACCTTTTCAAAAATTTTTTGCTGGGATATGGTGTGTGAGCAATGAAAATAAAAATATTGTCGTTACACAAAATCATTAATAAAAACTTTATTTTTCATCCGTTTTTTTTTTTCAAATAACACTTAAAATATTGGTAATAAGATAAACTATTTGGTGAAAAAATAAAATATTCCAGATCTTTACTATAACGTAGAAAAAAAACCAAATGAAAATAAAAAAATTTGGAAAAAAGCGTAAAAATTAGGCAAATTTTGAACTTTAAGGTGCCATAACTCAGCCATTTATTGGCAGATAGAAAGTTGCAGCATATCGACGACCCCACAAGGGTTTGATTGGGACCATATACTGAAAAACACAAAAGTACTGTTATCTAAAAATCGGTACTTAGAAAAAAATTACAGCGTTTTTCGAGTTCAGGAGGTCTCAATTAACTTATCTTGTCATGTGGCGTTCTTGGTATTTTTTGGCTGTAAACCAGTGTACAATATCGGTGAATTTAAATTATTTAACGAAGAATTTAGCACATCAAAATGTAACAAATTTTGTTTACATTTAACTTATTGAACCTACGTCGTAGTTTTATATCTGTACAATTTCCAACTGACACACATGTGTTATTTGATTTTGATATTAATTTAAACATGAGAGCAGAAAAACTCATTTTTTGCAAATAATGTATATATTTTTTATTTAAATTTAAAAAAATTTATTGTGTGAAACCAAAGTGGTTTGACTTTTGGCATTCTCACCTAAAATTCACTCAAATTGTTATTTATATAATTTGAAGTGTATGTGTCAGATTTTTGCTTGAGGAAAATTATTAAAATGCAAATTATTTTTTTACTGTTTAAAAAGTGTGTATATTTACAAGCGTCATAGAGATTTGGAAAATTAATCTGGCCTACAATTGGTTATGTACAAAAGTAAATCACTGTAGTTAATAAAACTTTATTTACAATGCATTAAGAATTGTTTGTAGTGCATTGCGATAACACATGGATATAGCTATGATATAGTATGGTTGCTCACGGCAACCTTAAATGGCGATAGCAAACAAATTATGATTATTTTAAATCATTTCAGTATTTTTCAAATCATTACAAAGCAAATACTTGAAAGGTCAATACATTGCATTAACATACGGAGATAAACAATATTAGCCTCAAAGGCGTCAATTGTTGATGTTTTATCAGCATAAAGCAGTGACTTCTCGCAACCACGCAGGAAATACCGAGTGGTGCCAAATCGCGCTACCTTGGAGAATAGTAATTGGCTGATCCCTTAAAAAAAAAAAACTTATTGCGAAATTTTTATTAGTCGATTGTTGCAATCGGCGTCACTCTACTGAAACCACATCTCGCGCGGATCAATTACATCTAATTTTCAAGCGAAAAATCATTGATCACTGTGATACAGCGGGCAATGATCTCCATTGACTAGAAAACGTCTCACATAGAATGATGTATGATCACGCTTTCTCAAAGAGTAAATATATCTAACAACTCGATTAAAAATCAATGATAACGTTTTTAAAATAAAGCCACGAGTACCATAATATACTCAATGCCGTAATTAAAAATTGGCATGACTAAAGCATGCACTTTTTTAATTCTTACGTCCGTTGGAATAAAAAATTAGTGCAATATAATTTCCTAAGCAAAAAATGAACTCTTAATGACATTGAATTTAATCTCTCTACAACTTGAATCAGAACATTCCGAATACAAATTGATATACTATTCATATAAAATGAATTACCATAACACATAGACTTAGTTTTTTCAGCATTGATGACCAAATAATTTCGATCCATCCAGTTTATGGTTTCATCAACATAATAGCTAACATTTGCCTGAAAAGCATCCAAAAAGTGCTTATCACCCAACATAACAAGCTGAACGTCATCAGCAAAGGCATATGGTATAGTCGCAGAACAAGCATATATTTGAAAAAGATCACTAAGAAACATTACGAACAAAAGTGGCCCTAAAATAGAACCTTGTGGCACCCCAGACATTACAGGTAAAACGGTACTAAACTTACCATTCAGTGATACATATTGATGACGATCTTGTAAATAAGAGGATACTAGCCTACAAGCCCTAGTTGAAAATTTGAAAAAGTGACCCAATTTTTCAATACGCTTAGAATGTTAAATGGTATCAAATGCTCTACTCAGATAAAGTGATAATAATATTGCTAGTCGTCCATCACTTAAGGCATATCTAATACTATCAGTCATTTTAAATAAAAGATGAGTAGAACTACGTCCACGCCTGAAACCATACTGACAATCATGCAACATTCTACTGAAATCAAGGTATTCACTTATTTGATTTTTTTTATCAAATTTTTACTACTTTGGCTAGTAAATTTTTACTACTTTACTAGCTAATTTCCGTTTTTTAGGAAAACAAGAGGTAGTCAAAATTCCATTTACTATGTGTTAAATGTGATTTATAAAAAAAGGAAATACAATTTTTAAAAATTTTAATGACAATATATCACATCCAGCAGAATTAGATTTAATTGATCTAAAAGAAATGATGAGTTCCTCAATGGTAGCACATCTGAACATGAAACCATCAATGTTTAAATTTAAAAAAGTATTGGTAGTTTCGTCATTATTGTTACTGGCATCAACAAAAAAATTGTTGATACCCTCAACATCTGAAGTCTGAATTTCATTAGTATTATCAGTTAAATCAAAATTATTCAGTCTGTGCCATAGCTGTTTCGTGCTGAGATTATTAAATAGTTTATAGTTATACTTTTTCTGATGTTTTCTGATTATCGATTTTGTTTTGTTGCGGGTTTTACGAAAAATTCTCCAATTATCATCTGGTTTTTCATTTATGTAAGCTTTATGCGCTAAATTACGTAATGATAAGTAGTATTTAACTTCAGGAGCATCTATCCAGTTTTTCTTTCCAATAATAATTGCCTTCTTAACCAACGGAACTATAGAATGTACCTCATCGAGGAAAACAAAAATATCAACTTGTTCATTTGCGTTATTTGTTGTATACAAAGTTTGAAAGTTACAAGAACTTACAGCATTTAACAGTTCTATACTATTGATAGCGTTGTAGTCATAGTACTCCACAAAATTTTCAAAACTTGTAATGAGTAAAATTATTCCTATAAAAATTAATGAATGACGTGAAATACCCGGGCATTGTATTTGTCCAAGTTTACTGACCATTGACGAATCAGAAACAATAAAAAAATCTATTAAGGCATTGAGTTATGAACTGGTGACATATTAAGTCTGTGACAAATATTACGTATGGCATGTGAACGCGTTACTTCAAATAAGTTGCAGTTAAAATCGCCCATAATTAGAACGTTATTATACGTTATAACAAGGTCACTTATTTCATTTTCCATAGCAGTAATGTTACCATCAGGTAAATACACGCAGCCAATCAATAATTTGCCCTCATGTGCCTTAACTTCCAAAAAAATTGCCTCAAATGTGCTATACTGTTGACTGGCATACACAACTTTAAATTTAATACTGTCCCTCATATACAATGCCACACCGCCCCCACGGGACGGATACATTTATATCCCGGAATACGCACGACATATTAGTAATTTCAGGTTTCAACCACGTTTCCAAAAATCCTATCAAGTCGAACACATTACCGCCAACAATATTACGTATTTCATCAAATTTTACCGATTTGTTATTAATATTAAAGCTATTGCAATTTAAGTGAAGGGTGTGAACATAAATACGTCAGATAAATACGTCCTACAAAAATGTTAAATACGTTCCACATAGTGCTAACTGCGCTGTTAAAGTTACATGTACATTAAAAAAAGATCATATAGCTATAAATTACAACAATTTAATAAAAATATTTAAAAATTTTACAAAAACCGTCTTCGTCCCCATTAAAAATTTTAAAACATAATTACATAGAAAAATGTTTTTAGAGTAAAATAATAGGAAAAATGAGTGGGAAAAATCAATATGAAAAAAGGGCATATTTTGAAGTGGAAAAATTCGATATTTAGAGAAGACATGAATCGGGTCACCGGCATAGTGGGAGTAGCCTAGGACTAGTAGATTCTAGCGGTGTACAATCTACGTCTGGATTCAGCCCGATATCGGTGATATGAATTTTTGAAAATTTTGCTTTTAGCGAAAATCAATATGAAAAAAGGGCATATTTTGAAGTGGAAAAATTCGATATTTAGAGAAGACATGAATCGGTTCACCGGCATAGTGGGAGTAGCCTAGGACTAGTAGATCCCAGCGGTGTACAATCTACGTCTGGATTCAGCCCGATATCGGAGATATGAATTTTTGAAATTTTTGCTTTTAGGGAAAATCAATCAATGAATCCAGACGTAGATTGTACACCGCTGGGATCTACTAGTCCTAGGCTACTCCCACTATGCCGGTGACCCGATTCATGTCTTCTCTAAATATCGAATTTTTCCACTTCAAAATATGCCCTTTTTTCATATTGATTTTTCCCACTCATTTTTCCTATTAATTTACTCTAAAAACATTTTTCTATGTAATTACGTTTTAAAATTTTTAATGGGGATGAAGACGGTTTTTGTAAAATTTTTAAATATTTTTATTAAATTGTTATAATTTATAGCTATATTGTTTTTTTAATGTACATGTAACTTTAACAGCGCAGTTAGCACTATGTGGAACGTATTTAACATTTTTGTAGGACGTATTTATCTGACGTATTTATCTTCACACCCTTATTTAAGTGCCCTATTTTAATATAATCTCCATTTAACCCTCTAGTGCGCCGTGATGCAAATTTGAATCATACCGAATATCTCTCTGTAGCTTCAAAATTTGAAAACACTTTAATGTAAATGTTCGTTATATGTTGTCTGCATTTAATAGACGTCGTTTTCTCTGCTTTTGAAGTACCGTTATAGCAGCATTGAATTATTGTGTAATTTTGAAGTGCCTGCTCATTCGTTTGTTGTGCGTAGAGGAAACAGTGTGTTTTTCTGACCTTAAAATTTAATTAATTTCAACAGGTTTATAAACAGTTTTGATTTTTACATAAGTTACACTCTTTTTTTATTACAATGTTATAGTGCGTATTGTTTTTTTATGGTAAGTACTTTGCGCTAAATGCGCAATGATGCAAATTTGCATCAAGGGATTTTTCGCCTCCTGCGCCCTTATAAATGAAAATTATACAAACTGCTAGAACAAAAGTTTGCTTTTAAACCATTTCCTTTCGTTTAAGTAGTATTTTACTTTATTTGGTTTTCTTGCGCACTAGAGGGTTAATTGAGAACAGTATATTTGCTATCGCTTAAAGGTATACCAATATTAATTCATTCATTCATTCATTCATTGTTTTTCAATTAGTTAAGTCTTTCAGTAGAAAGCGTAGTATAAAAAAAAAAAAGGAAAAGTTAATTCTGTTTAACAATTAATTAAATAATATTTCAGTTCAATTCCAACTAAAACAGTTACATGGTATATAATAGATGTTATAGAATTTATATTGTAATCAATTAGAATAATTACACTGTTCTGCACGAAAATCCTCCTTTAAACCAAAATATACTTTCTTACTGTTTCAAGTGTGCTGAACACGAATTTGAAGTTAGATTCTATCTATCATGCACAGTTTCTTAAGAAATTGCAGTTTTTTTTTTATCCAAAAATGTGAGTTTATGGTAAATTTGACGAATTTTTTTCTATTTTTTTTTATCCATAAATGTGGGTTTTTTGTAATTTTAAAAATTTTTTTTGGCATCAAAACATAGTGAAAAAAATTTAAAAGCCCGATGATTTTGAGCGCAATAAAGTATATTTGAACAAAAAAAAATTTAATAGGAATTTTACAAGTGGTTGAAGAGATATGGCTAAAAGTTTTTTGTCCTGTAGGTATAATCTTACAATTTTTTTTTTAATTTTTTTTTATGGTGGTATCCTTTTCATTCAAATCCCTACCTGCCCCCCCTTTCATCCACAATACCCCAACTACCACCCTCCCACTCAGCCGCTCTCTTGTCACTATTTTCTTCTAGGATTTGATCAGTACTCTCGAGGCTTTCGCTCAAAGTTTCCCCTATTTTCTCTCAAAATCAGAGGGTGATAAAATTTTTCTGAGTTCAGATTCGGACTCAGCACATGAGAAACAGGCAAAATTTTTTAAGGGAAGGGAGAAAAGTTTTTTTTTTGCAGAACAGTGTTATTATTAAAAAATATATATTAAAAAATATATATATAGTATAGTGTAAGTATATATTAGACAATAATAGGTTTAAAAATGGTTACAATTAAATGCTTATGTATTCATAATTAAAACATTATTATCTATAGGAGTTTTATGAACAAATTGATACAATTGTTGAATGCTATATATCTTTTAAGTGCCATCCAAATGTGTTATTTTAACTTTTGCAATGCCCGTGTTTATGAAGATGAATTTCAAAATTGCTTTGCTTCTTCTCAGGTTACGGCATAGATTTACCAATTTTAATGCTTCTGATGTTAAGTGGTTATTTAAAAATATTTTTGAATTAATTTCTACACCAATCACATCTTTAAGAGCAATATTACTATTATTTATGCACTCTCCCATTATTGGATCTCTAAGGAGAATGGAATTTAATTTTTACTGACTTGTGTCCGGAAAAATAAGTACAGTGCAGTATATCAGATTCTGTTATAATAACACCACATAAGGCAGCAATTTTAATAATTGGTTCTCTTAAATGTTTCGTAGACTCTGGTAAGCCATTTACAATTATATTGCTTCTGTTCATTCGTTTTTCATTTGTATTTATACGACGTTCTAAGTTATAAAATTTGTTGTTAATAGTATTTTCAAGATTCTTTATCATGTTATGGCAACCAGATATGTCTGACTTAACACCATCAATTTCTGTTGCATGTTCAGCTCTTATCTTTTTGACCATATCCTCTAATTTAGCTTCTAACTTTTATATACTCTGATTTAATTGCGCTTCACAATTTTTTTATACCCTTCAAACTCATTTCCCATTTTTGCCTTTAGTTCATCAAACCCCTTGCTGAACTCAGTTTAAAAAAAAAAAACAATTTTTATGTTCCGAAAAAAATGGAAGCTCATTTTCAGAAAGATTAGTTCACTCTAAATGGTAATATTCATAGCATAATCCACAACTGAGGCTGGGCTTCGATTTTGTTACATTTTTAGAGCAAGAAAAGCAAGTATAAGGTTCTTTTCTAGACGCCATTTAAAATTTTCGAGAAGGAATTAGAACGCGAAAACAAGCAACAGCTGTTAAAAACAGTATATAAAATTTTGTTGCTAATTTGTTTTATTTTTATAGTTTATTATTTTCATACAGTTTTTTCCACTTAAATAGTATATCTTTCTATTAATATTTTAGTTAAATTTTCTTTTTTTATCTTTTTATACAGCCATGAAGAAAATAGTTATCTGCACATGGCAAAGTTGCCAGAAATTTTATTTTCACTTAAAAAATTTTGGTTCTTTTTATAAAAAAATTAAAGTTTCTTTTATTATATGTTAAAATCGTTATTACGAGTATTATTATTTAAATAAAAATTAATAATGTTTCCGCCCGGGTTCGAATCAGGGACCTCGTGCATGTGAAGCACACGTGATATCCACTACACTACGAAAACTATTGATTACTGGAACCCATTTATTTGTTTTGACTTAAAAAAAAGTGAAAAATGAAACATAACAAGTAAGAGAGCTATATTCGGTTATGCGCAATCTTATATATCCTTCATCATATATTTAAATTTAGTTAAGTGAAGTAACTCCAATGAAAATAACAGATGTTGAGGTAACAGGGAGTGTGCAGAAATTGAGCTGTTTCCATTCACTACGAGGAAAATTTTGCGGATTTTGCTTTAGAGCAGTTGAAAACTGATCCTATGTTTTATAGAAAAATTCTGTAATCTGCTTTTTTTATCGTAACAAGTTTCTTGATAAACAAAGTTGCAGCACTAAATTTTTCTACAATAGACCCTAAAGACCCCATAACATCACCGGTCTTTATTTATTAAAAAATAAAGTAGGAGCTCACGTTACAGTCGATGGGGATCGTAAAGCACCATGGTTAGTTATTTTTGGCTTACAAATATATATGAGATAGATTTGAGCAAGATGTGATTTCAATTGGCCCTATGTTCGTGATATTTATCAGCTCTTGATTATTGAGTGAACATTATTATTACATAAAAGTAACCAGCAAAAAATTTTTCAAACACATTTTTTATTAGAAAAAAATATCGTTTTTATTTTTAAGCAGTAATAATCTTCCAATGGCTTGAAACTAAAACCGAAAACTCGTTTTCTTTTTAACTAAATTTTTTTTAATAATTTCTCTTGATTTCAAGTTCAGGTATAAACTTTAAAATCAGTAGCAATACTTTTGTATAATAAAAAAGCGAAAAAATATTTTATAAATTTACATAATAACTAAGCAAACGAAAAAAGTTAAACAAATAACAATTAGATTTAAAATATCACAAATTATAAATTGTTAAACCCCCTACAATAATTTACGACAAACAGCCAATTAGGAAATGGCGAAACAAACATCGCTGTCAAGCTAAAATAAAAATCTTACTTTGATAAAATTGTTAAAGAAAAAACTTTAAAAGAATTAATGTTTTTGCATTTAAATACCACTTACTTTTTGAATTTAAAACTTTTGTTGCTTTTAGTTAAAAATATTTCGTGCAAACTGCATAAATTGATTACAGCACAAAATTGAACAGTTTTGTTTTTTTCCTTGTAACTTGATTTTTTATTTTTTTGTTATTTAAACTCGTTTCCATTTCGTTAAACTTTTTATGTTCATCTCAAATTTATAGGATTATTGTTAGCTGCTGATACTTTTGTTACTTTTATTTATTATTATTTTTATTTGTTGGTTGCTTCTGTTTAAAAATAAAAAAATGTATTCATAAAAAAAAGTGAAAGTATTTAAAAAATATAAGACTCCAACCTAATACTCTTGAACTCTTTACCTAAGCGCTGTTACACTCATTCACTTATACACGTTGTCACACAGCCACACAGACTTAATACAAAACCAAAAAACCTCATCAGAAAAATAAGCAAAACTAACAATATGAATTTGTTAACTAAAACCTGGAAAGGTTGCATATTCAAAAGTACCATGACACTCGTACAGCTTGACGAGTAATTAAATATTTTTTTTATTATAAACCAACTATTGTTTTGTGAGCGAGATAAAATAATTTCTATGAGCCAGATTTTAGCAAATCAATCGATTGATTCATTTCAAGTAAATAGCTAAAATAAGTCTTTTACGGAATAAAGCTGCAAATAAAACTTTTGAAAATATCAGTTTTTCAAAGCCAGCATTCCATTTTCTTAAAGAAGCACTCAGGCAGTTAATGTCTATTAATCACTTTGTTACTTTTTTTGGAAAGTTATGTGTATGGGAACAGGTGGTAAAAAAGAGTGAGAACAATATTAAATTTGAATTACAGTTTGAATGAAATAATTTGATTTCAATTGAATTTAATACTTAATATTTATACAAAAATCTGACTTCATCCCATCCAATATTTGGGGAAAATAGAAAAAAATTAAAATTGGAAAAAAGTAAAACAAAATAAAACTATTAACAGTTTATTAAATTCAATTCGTTTAAAAGAAATTTTAAAAGGGTGCTATATTCTGCTGTGCCGAATCTTATATTCCTTTCACCATATATATGAATCTAATTTAGTGAAGTAACTCCAATCAAAAAGCAAATATTGGGGTGACAGAGAATTAAAAATTAAAAAAAAAATGTTACTGCATACATATTATCTTACTTAAAAATGACATCGGCTCCTAATGGGTTAAGCAGTTTTAAACAATTTTAGTATTTCCTTAAAGATCTCCTCAAATGCTTTAAAACGATGCCCATATTGATATTTTAAAACATTTAAAAATTTCAGAGCTCCGTAACTCGGATAATATGGATGAGTGCCAATTTTATCACTTGATGTTTTTTTCTTAATCGTTAATTCTCTATCGCCCCATATATTTATTTTTTTGATAGATTTTACTTTATTGTTCCAAATGACATGAACAAATTAGAGGTAGTGGTGGTGTTTTTCCTGCTGCCTCGAAGGACATGGACCGATCATGCTGATATTCAATAGCACCTCTTTTGACACTATGTCTGATTGACTGATATTGATTGCCTCGGCAAACTTGATTTGAACACTAACACTGACGGACAGGTGGACATCGCTCAATCGACTTCGCTATGCATAAGAAGTCAGCATATATTTACCTTATGGGGTCGGAAATGGTTATTTTAGAAATAACAAACGGAATGACAAACTTATATATACACTTTTTCCATTTTTTTGTGGTGAAGGGTATAAACAAAATAGAACAAATATAATATTCCATTTAATTTGAAAAATAAATGAAGATTAACCCGGAAGCAAAAGAATAAAAAATTATAAACACTTTCGAAACTTGTTGAATCGCACTACTTGTTGAAAGTCTTCGACTTTTCTCCTAAAGCTTCTCGTAGCAATTACAAACAAAGCTACAAAATTGAAATGTCCAACAAACTGTGACAGATTTTAATACATACAGATTTGTAGCGTTTCTAGGGTTAAGTAGAAGCATTAAGTAAAAGCTGACACAGCGCAAATTGATTTGTAATTTGATTTGCCAAACACAAATTTTAGTTGAGATTAAGACCCTAAAGCCAACTATAATATGTATAACCTAGCTTGAGATTATGTCTAATATCCAACTTAAAACTAGTCAAATCCTTAGGTTACCCATTAAAGAATTTAGGGTGACTACAATGTACTTACATAAACTTAGTAACTTATTTGCCACAGTTGCACGTTTGTATTTAAGTTGTAGTTTTGCAAAAATAACTTATTTATAAATAAACAAAATTTTAAAACTAAAAGAGATTTAAAGAACATATTTTATATAATTATTTACATTCACATACATATTTACATTTCCTGTTCATGTTCTATTATGAGTTCAATTGAAAAAAAGTTGCAAGTGTTTTTTTCTGTTTTTGTATTTATGACCAACTATACTAACAAATGCAACTGTGTATATCACCTTTATCATACATGTATACTAATAATTTTAATTTGCGTTTGTTAAAAATAAGCGAGAAATAAAAATGTTCTTCTTTTTTCTTCGTTTTCTCTTAATTTAAAAACTAATTTAATTGAAGAGAAATGTAGAATAGAAAATATAGAATTTAAAACTCAAGTTCTTAATTGCAATTTATTTTTTTTTAATGTATAACACAAGGCACAACCAACCGTTTCCGTACGGAAAGTGTGACCAGTTTCCTACTTTGCTTTAAAAAATGACATTTGACGCAACTTAACGAAAAGTTTTCTTAAGTACATTATAGTTTGCCACATATAATTTGCTTTTGCTAGTTTGTTGCTTTTCTTAAAATCTTAAATCACGACAGTAAATTTTTTAATGTAAATATTCGGACGTACAGTGATGAACATTCTGAGCTCATACTTTCGGTACTATAAACTAGTAGAAGTGCTATATTCGGCTATGCGAAATCTTATATACTCTTTATCATCTACATAACTCAAGTGTAGTGAAGTAACTTTAATCATAAAAGCAAATATTGGGTTGACAGTGAATCAAAAAATAAAAAAATTGCTACTGCATATTATAATTTTACATAAAAATGCCATCGGCATTATAGGGTTAAGAATTTTTAAAAAAGTTTGTTATATCCTTAAATATCTCTTTAAAGCTTAAAAATGATACCCATATTGATATTTTAAAAAATTTTTAAATTTCAGAGCCCCGTAACTCGGAAAAATAGGCGACCACCAATTTATTCACTTTATGTTTTTTTCTTGCTTTTAAATTCTGTATCGCCCCACGTATTTTATTTTTTTTTTTGATTGCAGTTACTTTATTGTTCCAAAAGACATGAAAAAATTAGAGCTAGGCGTGGTGTTTTGCCTGCTGCCTCGAAGGGCATGGACCTACCGCTATATACGATCGATTGACATATATTTTTTAATCATGTTTACCTCGGCAACACACATGGAATCGAAACTATATCAGACTAAAATAATGTGCTTATGAGTCATTCACAACTTTTAAGCAGAAGTATTTCAATGAAAACGTTTGCATAAGGCTCAAGTTTGCCATCCATATCATGCTTCCATGTATTGAACCCTAGTAGCTTGTCTTGTAGTACGCTATTTTACCAGTGGCATATATAGCTTTCCGACAACAGACAAACACATAAATACATTTTGTGTTTTATGTATACAGATATAGATAAAAACCAGCTGACTTTGAGACAAAGCAGCAAATAAAAAAGGTTGTAAAAATGCGTGCATAAATATAAAAAAAGCTTCTGATAAGATAAGATTTGCATTTTTATCTACATTAAACTTAATTATGATTTTACAACAGCTTTTCTCTGTTTGTTTCGCAGGAAAGCATAAAAAAATTAAACTTGTAAAAACCCAAAAACAAAAAAAAATTGACACAACATAACAGGCGATACTAATCTCAGCGTAAATAACAGTAACCCGTGAATTATTTTTTTCTTTTTAGCCAACAATTGTCTTCTAATAACTTAAGCAACCTCTAGAGATGATAATTGTATGAACCAGCCAAGAAATAATGAAAACGCTTTAATTTTTTTGTTTTTGCCAGGTTTTACAAGGTTTCTCATTACAGTTTTAGTTGTTATTATTGCTAATTTCATCTTAAAAAACGTTAGGCTATTGTGGTAAATAGAAACAAAGAAATCAAAAACTTTCTTTTGACATTAATTTTTATAGGTTTTGACTTTGTAACAGTGTAAAGTTTAAATCTGTTTGTTCATGCTTTTATTTTTTTTTTTTGTTTTTTATTGTATTTTGTTGTAATCGTCATCTCCTTTCTAAATTGAAAACCGTGGTACCTACTGCTTGCTAACTGTCTTAGAGAGTCAGACATTTTTGTTTTAGGTTTTCCATTTTTTGATAATGAAGTAAAATTTGTGTTGTTTTTGTTTTGTATTAGTTAACATTATTATTGCTTTGTTGTTTTTGATAGAAATCTGTTAATAACAAGTTAAGAAAAATGAAACGATTTTATAAAATTTTATTTCAATAATAAATTATGAAATGTTTGTAGATCAATATGATGTATTTTAACTTGTAGTGGTTATTTAACGTTTGTAAAGAGTGTCCTAATGCCTTTTATACAAAATATATTTTAAATATAAAAGCTACTGCAAATAGTTAACTGATTTATATCTCTATTTTCGCCATATATCACGATAAAACTCAATACGTCAATTATAGCTGGTTTATCAGCATAAAGCAGTGTTTTCATGTGGCCCCATAGAAAATAATCAAGAGGTATCGAATAGCGCAACCTTGGAGGCCAGTTAGCAGGTCTGTTTGTTGAAGTCAACTTTTCGTTAAGTTTTTAGTTCAATATATTAATGATCACAGCCGCCGTATGACACTAAGCGCCATACTGTGAAAACCACATCCGGCCCGGGTCAAGGCCCGGACAGAAAATCGTTGGTCATGGTGCGTTAACAATCTGACCGACTGTAACTGAAAATGCAGCTTTATTTTTGAAAATACCAAACGGTAAATTTTTTTGGATGTAATGGAGTCTACAGGATCTGTTGTAGATTAGTTGCTCTCCACATACAGCAATTTTTTACTAGCAATTTGTTTTACACTTCCTTTCGTAAGTTTTAAGGGCTTAAAAAACTTTTTTTAATTAAAATGAAATTCCTATTCTTGCAATTATGTTTTCGTCTAATACAATAATAACATTGTAAAATATAAACATAAATATTTGAAAATTATCATTTTATAATCAAATATACAACTGCGAGAAAACTGAAATAATTTCATCATGTAAATTAGCTTCAATGAAGGTAATTCTTTCATAGCATTCTTCAATTAAGATACATCGCAAAAAGAAATCTGCTATAAAAACTAAAACGAGATATGAGAACAAAATATGATTTTAACTTTTGAATTCATGTCTCGCAACCATAGTTCCCGTTGCGAAATTCCTTAAAAAAGGATTATAAAGGGCTACATGGTTAGATTTGGTCTTTTGTGTTGTTATTTATAATTTTAAGCAAAAATCTAGGCAGAAATGGAAGTAGTTGCAGGAAAAGAATTTTAATGTTTGGACACTAATTGTAAAAAGAGAAGATAATGTGACGAATAAATATAAGAAGCTAATTAAACAGAGTTTGAGCTTTCCACATCTATAAGAAAACTTATTACCTCTAAAACCTCTCTCTTTCTGCTTATATCAATTTTAGACTTTATATTATAATAATCCCAAGGATGGAACAAAGTGTGATCTTTATAGCAAAAGGTTCAGTTCAACTACATATGCTTTTTCGTGTATATGGTATGCTAAGAAATAGTATAAATTGGATCAGGCCTGGGAGCTTAAAGTGCACATAGATAGGATAATTATATTATAAATACATTATAAACACAATTGCACAAAAAGTCCGCGTTTACACGGGAAAATATTTGGAAGAAAAATATTTGGAATCTCTTTTCTAACATGTTGTCAGCAACATTTCATTGGTAAGTGTCAAGAAAAAACAGCGTCGTTTCTTCTTTCTCACCTGTAATTTGTTATTAAACTGTTCGTTAGTCAAAACTCGAAATTATACTTAATTACAAATAAAGTAAAAAACTTACAGTATGTTAGTTCCAGGTAAGACTCCATCAATACAACTTCAAAAATCAAATGAAATTAAATTGTTTTCTAATATCATCTTTTCTTCTAATAAAAAATACTAACAATAGGGGTTTTCACACCGAGCTTGTTAGTTTGTTAGTCGTTAATCGTTAATTTTTTACACGCATATTGTTTTTGTATATTTAACGTGCTACCGGATTAACATTTAACAAATTAACGACATGGCACCCCTGATAAAATAGTTGTTAGTTGGTAAATATAATAAAAAAGTCATTTGTGATACATTTCTAAAAAAATATTTGTGTTCTGGCCATTTTCGTGGAAGTATGTTTATTAAATAAATTTTTATTTTAATAATGTTTTTTTTTTTTTTTTTAGAATAATAAATTGTGTCAGAACAATAAATCAGCTGTTTTACTAAAATTTTACCACACTAACAATGTTATAAAAAGGGGGTCATTCACAGTCGGTAACTTTAACAAATTAACAAACTACCGAGAAACAAATTAACAAATTCGGTGTGAATACCACTAATAATTTGAAGCCATCGATAAGACAATTTAACGCGGTGTTAATTAAAAAGATATCTATCCGAGTTCTAAGATAAACCCTAATCCTATAAAAACTAAAAGTATAAAAACAAATTGCGTAGTGAGTCAATACAAAATATTAAAAAAATGAGATTGTTGTAGGTAATTTCTTATTTTAAACTGTTTTAAAAATTGGTCTTTTTCACATAAAAACTGAATTTTAATAAAAAAGTTTTTACAGCTGAACTTCGAATCTTGTAGAGTACATTTGTATTTAAAAGTTTAAATTAAATCTCTAAATTGTAAAACAAACTTACCTTCTGATTATTGGCAACGGTAGCGCAAATCTTCCATCACTAACAATGGGCGTTGCACCTGGTATAGGAACCGTTGATATCACGGATGTTAGCAGAGTTGTACCAGTCGGTGGAGGCTGGGGAGGTGGCCCCATAATAGTGGCCGTTGATGTTTGTTGTGGCGGATGATGAGGATGTTGATGGTTGAATGTTATAGGAGATCCATTATGATGTGGTATATGACCACTACCCGAGGCAATGGATTGGCTTGGTAACGCACTATAGGGAGGGGGAAAATGGTTATGTAAGATATCGGGCAACATGGGTCTTAACATGGCAACATTATGGCCAGTTTGTTGTAGGTTACCGGCCAGGCCGGGTTGTAAATGAGGCGGATGTAGAATGGGTGGTAGAGGAGGGGCCGGCATAGAATGACGATCTAAATGGCCGTGACGTAAAGGATGGACATGAGGATGATGGGAGTGAGTGGCAGCAACTAATAATGAAGCTGTATGTTGCAAATGACGACGTTCACGTCTTTCCCGACGTCGTTGATCACGATTGTTATTCAAAGTGTTGTTAGAGTTTGTAGAAACAATTAGTTGCCTGGCTGTCGAAGGTGATTTTAGTTGCACAGCAGCTACATCGTCTGTTTGACTCTCTGTAGAGGCAAATGTACGCTGCGGCGATGAATTAGGCGTTGATGAGGAGGAAGATGACGTCGATTCATTATTTGTATTACCGGCCACTTGGTTTACTTGTATTATTTTCACTTGGGTATTTGAAGAATTAACTTTCAAATGCTTTTGATAATTTTCAGCCACTTGATGATTCTTTATATCTTTAACGTTTAACACTTGGGACATTGAACTTTGTGATGAAGTATTGGGAATATTATCAGTATCACTATTATAATTAACGCTAATATTTTTTGAAATACTATTTTAATTTGTATGATGATTTGGACTACAATCATTATTATTATTATTATTCATATTGATATTATTGACACTATAATTGGTTGGTATTGTATTCATTTCACATTGATTTGTATTTGTTGCATTATCGCTTAAATTTGTTATACTTTTTTTGTTAGTATTATTATTATTTTTATTATAATTGACATTATTCACATAATTACAATTAATCACACTAACACCGTTCATTGTAGAATTTACAATGGCCTGATTTAAACCCATTTGAGATTCATTATTTTCATGTTGGCCAATTTTTTTATTTTCTTGAATTTTGTTATCATTATTACTACTTTGATTCACTTGTATTTTTAAGCTGGGATTACGCTGACAAGGATTAGTTAAAGCGGTAACACTATTTGTGGTTGTTAAAAAAACACTACTTGTACTGGGATTTAATCTTGTTGTTTCACTTACTGACTTCCCTTCGTTAACATCCGTTGCCATTTGACTAACGGTTTCAGAAGTGGACGCGGGCACATTTAAACGCATTTTTGCAGTTGATGTTGTTATTTGTGGATTTTGTAATTCGCGCAATTTTTGCTCACGTAAACTTTCACTGGCCCGAAATTCGGCATATAAACGTTCCAGCTCCGCCAAGCATTTATTGGGTGTTAGACTATACGTAGTAGTTGTTTTACGTGTTTCGTTTTGTAGATCCGTCACGAAACTATCACGCTCAACCGTTAAGTCAAATGTAAACGATGTATCTGCCTCAAATGAACGCGTCAAACTGATCGCTGACGATGAATCGTAAAATAAACTGGCCGTATTCTTGGTAGTTGTGGTGAAATTTGTTGCTGCTTGCAGCAGTGGTGAACTTTTTGGATGGTTCATTGTGTTAAATTGATCAGTTGTAAACAGCGTTACCACACAAGAAATTTACTTTCTACCAATAATTTTCAAAAATCCTACCAAAATCGTTCACAGCCTACCAAAAATTTAAAAATGCATTTCTTGCACATAAACTTTGTTATACTCACTTGGTTTTTTTCCCCCGTAGTTGTTGAGATGGTAGTTTGTCTTTTGGTGATTTTTGAGATGGGTGTTATTATTTAAAACAGTTTTAGAGCATCTCTTTCCTGGAGCCAATCAAATTCGCTCAACCATTAATTTTTTTTTTACTGTTTCTTTACATGCAATATTAGTAAATATTTATATATGAATGTTTTTTTGACCTTTTTTAGTTAATTTTTGTTTTCTAATTTTTTAAGCACTAGGTCAGTTTATAAATAATAACAAATGTTTATTTATATTTTCAATATTTCGCCACACCTTTGGGTGGCATCATCAGGAAACAAAAATTAAATTTTCTTTTTTTAAAATAACAAATTTAAAATGAAATTATTTTTTCAAACAAAAACAGAAAAATCAAAAACCAAACGACAAAAAACTCAAATATTTAAATATTTGATATTGAAATTTTTTATTCCTGTTTCCTGATGATGCCACCCAAAGGTGTGGCGAAATATTGAAAATATAAATAAACATTTGTTATTATTTATAAACTGACCTAGTGCTTAAAAAATTAGAAAACAAAAAGTAAATATTTATGTAATAAATAGGTACATATTTACAATTAAGAAAGTTTACTTTCTTTTCCACCTGAAAATAAAACTTCACTCAAAAATTATGTTAATTTCAATTTCATAATATTGTTCGCGTTTCTTAAACCAGAGATGGTTATAGCTTTAATCATCTTTATGCAAAAAAGCAGATATGCTTTTTATTACACCTAAAACAGTTTTTAAAAATAGTGATAACACTATTCAAAGTTATTGTTTATTTAATTCAAAGTTACATTTCTTTTTATTTTATGTTCTGAAATTTTAGGGTGAAAAATTTACTATTGCTAAAAAATTGCTAGAGGAGGAAAACCTAACAAAAATTAAAAAAAAATGCAAGAAACCAACCAAACTACCAAACTGTTTTTTAAAAACGAAAAACTACCAAGTTTGGTCCGATTGGACCAAAGCGGCAACGCTGGTTGTAAATTTATTTATGTTCATTTCATTTTTGCAGGTCTCTCTTACATTGTGCTCTTCGCATTTTGTATGTTGCTCTTTTTGTTGTTGACTTATTATAAAATTATTATTTTGTTTATTTTCTCCATCTTCGTTTTGTTTTGGTTTCACATTCGACATGTTTTTCATTTGTTTGTGCGCGTGTTGTTGTAGATGAATCGTTGTTTGTTGTTGTAATGGAGTTTCACCATGTATGTTTTCAGTTGTGATATTGTTATTATTGTTAATGTTGTTATTATTAATGATATGTTCGTTGTCAACATTCGTATCATCAACATGTTGTTTGTTTAAACAGTGCTGGAAAAAAGAAAAGTAAAAATTGGTGATAGAGGTGTTAATGATGGAAAGGGTTGTAGTTTTTTATCTCCATTAACCCAGACACGTTATAAGCAAATTCTTGAGAATTAAAGGTCTATTTTACGTTTTGAATTTGAAAATATTAGATATTAAATTTATCGTTTTTTTATAATGAATGAATTTTTAATTTGCCCTAACGTTATTTTAATTAAGAAAGAAAAATTTGAAACACATTTTCCATATGTATTTTAATTTTTAGGTAACTTCAAAGTTTATTATTAATTGTGATTTTTTATAAACAGTATAGTAAAATTTAGATATTGACAGAGTGAAAAGCAGCTACTGGCTATCTACAACTCATGTCAGCATTCTTCGTGTCTATCTACAAGGTACTTATCTACTGTATTTTTATTTTTTTTTTTTTTTTTCATTTTAAAACTATTTAGAAACATAGTATATGAGAAATCCATTTTTCTACTAAATTCATTATTTATTTAAATTATTATTACGTTAAAAAATATATTTATACATTTTCTGGGGACTTAAGTTACACTGCGAAACATAAAAAATGTCTACTTTAATTCAATGAATTTTTGAAATACGAGAACAATATACAAACTATTTTAATCTGTTAATATAAATAAATTTATTAAATGACACAAAAACATTAGAGCAGCCGACAACAACAACCCAACAGTACATTTTTATAAAAGAAAAAAGGACATTTATATTTATTAACCACCACCAAAATGAAAAAAGTGTAGAAAAAAGCAACGTTAAAAGTAAAATGTTGTATTTCCCAATTTATATGAAGCTCAGTTAACCAAAACATAATTACATTAATTACTCCATTTAGACACGTATTGTTAGAGAGTTTCCAAATGCATGCCAACCTTTAATGCAAATCTAAATAGTATAATGTAGATAAAAACCTGCTGAAGGATATAAAACCTACAAACTAGTGGGCACAACATATGTGTGCATAAATACCAGAAAAATTAGGGTTTTAAACATTACAGTTTTACTACATAAGCAACAGAATTTTAAACATATCTTAATAAATATTTGGAGATTTTTCATTTGTAAAAAAATTAAAACAAATGGTTGAACTTAACCGCAAAGAATAAATATTTTTTTTTAATAATACTAAAATATAGTGAATAATTACTTAAACAAAAAAAAAACTTATTAAGTACGCCCGATAGAACTTTTTATTTCAAAAAATAACAAAGAATAATAATTTACGCAACGTAATATTTTTACAATTTGAAAATGATTTCAGGCATAATACCATCGCGGCTGTTCATGACTAATAACACGAAAAACCTTAAACCAGTGCTTTCACCCGTTCGCACTGAAAATAATCGAAAGCTGTCATAGCGCACGATATTGGAAGCCAACTGACGCTCCATTTCCCGAAATCAATTTCACACTTAATTTTAGTTTAAATAAGTCTATGATGAAACATTTTTCATTGAACATAATGTGAGCTTCTGCTTCATTTTGTAAGAAATTAGGTCAAATGATTCCACCAGCATGTGCAGACCGTGTTAAACGATGTGTGCTATGGATTCGTTTCACTTCAAATGAAGAAATGTTGTTTATTTACTACCAAAAAATTAACATTATAGCTGCACACGATTTTTTGATGTTTTTCAAGCGTCAGTCTAGACTTGATGAATTTCCAGAGTTTACCGATCAATAATATTAAAAAGTATGAACAGTACGACAGTTTTCTTATCAGTTATTTTTATAGTGAGTTTTTATTAAAACGATTTACAAAAATAATATTAACGTGCATCTGGTGTTGATAAAAATCGTAATAGTTTTATACAGGCAGCACTTAATTTTAGACATAACCTCAACGTAAATTTAGTCGCATTACAATCTCAACAAATAAGATGTTAGCAACATAATCCAGACAAGCTAGGTCCATCTGTCAGTCGAAAAATTTGAGTAAAGTAGTGAAGTTTCAGTTTTCTTAGGAAAATACCGAATTAAGTTTTCGTTTTTTTTTTAATTGTAAAAAATCACCAGGATACGACTGTGTGGATGGAAAAGTGGTCCAAGCCTTGCCCAAGAATTCAATTTTTAGGCTTAATCATTTTCCTTCGCAATGAAAATGAGCGGAAGTGGTAATGATCCCTAAACCTGGAAAGCCAGAAAATGTTGTAACATCATATCGCCCAATAAGTTTGCTAGTCATATTCTCCAAAATATTTGAGAGAATATTTCTACGAAGAATATTACCTATACTAGGAAAAGAAAATATAATACCAGAGTACGAATTCGGGTTTAGATATAGGCATGGCACACCTGAACAATGCCATCGTATAGTAAATTTCATACGGGATTTCTTGGAAAACAGAACATATTACTCAGGTGTATTTTTGGGCAAGCATTTGATAAGGTCTAGCATACAGGCCTACTATAGAAGCTAAAAAAACTAATTCCAACACATTTTTACCTAGTGCTAAAATCTTATATAAGCGAAAGTTATCACTATGTTAAGGTCAACAGAGATTTTTGTGGAATTTACATTGTCAAGGCTGGAGTCCCTCAGGGTAGTGCGGCCCAATTTGATATACAGTTTTTACATCGAATATGCCCTTAATTAATAGTGTACTAGTTGCAACCTACGCAGATGACACAGCGGTATTAGCTGCTGACACAGACTCGGACGTTGCATCACTATATCTTTAAAGAGAGCTTGATGAAATAGGAATTTGGTTAAATAAATGGAAGATAAAAGTCAACACCGAAAAATCTTTACACGTAACGTATACTTTGCGTCGTGGAAACTGCTCACCAGCGTTGTCAACTTGGTGCGTTTCGCACCATTTTGGGTGCTTTTTCGAATTTTTAGTGCGAAAATTTCCCGTGTTGGTGCGTGGTGCGTTTTTTTTAATTTTGGTGCTTTTTTTAATTTGTGGTGGCACTACAAAAAAAATTTAATACCATTTCAAATCATAAGCACAAAATAAAACGGTATTGTTGTTGTACGAGTATTAATTATGTTAAAAAAGAAACAATTCTCTGTATGGCATATAAAGGGTGTTTTTTATAGACGTATAGAACTTTAAGTTGGCATCGCTTTTTTAACTGGCGGCCATTTTGTCAGCTGTCAAGTGATTAATATTTAGTTTGGTTTGCCATTTCATCATGAATAGGTTGACAAAAGAACAACGCTTGCAAATCGTGCAAATTTATTTCGAAAATAATGGTTCAGTTCGCGAAGTTTACCGCAAGCTCCGTCCATTTTATGGTCGACATAATCGGCCATCAGAGCAATTAATTCGGTTAACCATGGATCGTTTTCGCACTACGTTTACTCTATGTGATAATACGCATCCGCAGAGACGTCGAACAGTGCGCACCGAAGAAACAATTGCCGCTGTAGAGCAAAGTGTTGAAGAGGACCCGAATGAATCGATTCGCCACCGTGCACAGCAATTAGAGCTTTGTCCATCAACTTTATGGAAGATTTTGCGCAAAGATCTTGGCTTGCGACCTTACAAGATCCAGCTTGTGCAAGAATTAAAGCCGCGAGACCATGCAATGCGTCGTGATTTTGGTGTATGGGCCGAAAATGAGATTGATCTCGATGCTGATTTTCATAGCAAAATTTTGTTCAGTGATGAGGCTCATTTTTGGTTGAATGGCTACGTCAACAAGCAAAATTGCCGCATTTGGAGTGAAGGGAATCCACATGAGACCCTTGAAACGCCATTACATGCACAAAAACTGACTGTTTGGTGTGCTCTATGGGCTGGTGGAGTCATTGGGCCATACTTCTTCCGAAATAATGCTGGAGAGTCAGTTACCGTTAATGGAGACCGGTATAGAGCCATGATAACCGACTATTTTGTTCCCCAATTGGATGGCATGAATGTGCATGAGTTGTGATTCCAAGAAGACGGCGCTACATGCCACACAGCGCACGTTACAATCGATTTATTGAAGGAAACATTCGATGAGCGCATAATTTCGCGGAATGGACCTGTCAATTGGTCACCAAGATCGTGCGATTTGACACCATTGGATTATTTTCTTTGGGGATATGTGAAGTCGCTCGTCTACGCCAACAAACCAGAAACGTTAGGGGACTTGGAAGCCAACATTCGTGGCGTTATTGCCAACATACGGCCCCACATACTCAAAAAAGTGGTTGAAAATTGGACCTGTAGAATTGACTTTATTCGAGCCAGCCGCGGCGGCCACATGCCCGAAATCATATTTAAACATTAATGGCATAAAATTATCCTTCCAATAAAGCCAAATTGATGGACATTAAAACGATTTTCTTGTGTTTTATTTCAATTCGAAGTTCTATTCGTCTATAAAAAACACCCTGTACTATCCCTTTTAGATTTTCATGGTCATTGTTTTTGTAGTAAAGGCTGCTGTCGTATCTGTTAAACAGCTTAGCAAAAGCAGAGTTTTGTCGTGATCAGTTAACCGACTTCAAAAAAAGAAGGAGGTTATACAATTTGACTGAATGTTGCTTTTTATGTTTGTGCCTGCAGAACTCAGTCATTTCTGAACCGATTTTGAAAATTGTTGTTAGTATGATAGATTATGCTTACAGATTGGTCTCGTTTAATAAACTGTTTATAATCCCTAAAATTAAAGGGTGCCCCATACATATTTTTTACGTGTATTATGAACTGTAAAGGACGATTCTGTAAAATATAAAATGACTGCGTATTACTATGGCTCCCAATAACAAAAATTTATACAAAAATAAATCTAAAAATTAAAAGGTGCACCCATAATTGACGTAAATTTACTTATATGGGCCTATGTTTTGAACCGTTATAGACAAACGCTTGTAAATTGGACAGAATGTCGGTTGCTATGGCCGATATAGTAACAAGTATTAATACTAAAAACTATTAACTAAAGGGTGTGCCTATAGTTAACTTAATTTGATGTATATGGCCATACTTTTTAACAGTTGTAGACAGACGCTTGAAATTTACAACGAACCTGAACTGCTAAGTCCGCTATAACAACAAGTATAAAATTTGGATTTGGAGGTTAAAGGGTGTCCCATTAGTTGATGTAATTTCAAATTATTCATATTTTTTTTTTTTTGCATTTATAAGCCTTTAATAAAATGAATTTTGTAGGGCAATTTTACTTATTAAACTGTATGTATGTAATTATACAGAAATATTTTTTTATGAATGATCGCTGTTTTTTATTTCAAAATTTGTGTATGCAATATATGAAAAAAATGTATTATTTAGTACAAATAAACACAAACATATTTGTTTATTTTTGTTAAGTTTTATTTTGTATTTTTTTTTATTTTGTATTTTTGTTGTTTGCTTATAAAAACCTTGAACTTTAAGACTGCTTTATTGTTATATTTTTAATACAAAAAAACTACATTTTTTTGAAAAACTAAATCATTAAAGATTTTAAATAAAAAAGAAATTCTAAAACTTGGTGCGTTTTCTCTTAAATTTTGCGTTTTTTTCTTCACTTTGGTGCGTCTTGAAATTTCAAAGTTGACAACGCTGCTGCTCACATGTATCAATTAACAACAATGATATTCTGCATTCTGACACGGCCAGCAATTCTAACTTTGAAATTCTACAGCTCCATTGTTTGTATCAAACAAAACAATTCGCGATGAATTGTCAATTCCGATGGTTAAAGTTGAAGTTAGAAAATATTGCGAAAATTACTTGGAAAATTACTTGGCTGAGTAACCATTGTAACCCATTGGCAATAATGCTACTAGATGACACAAACGAAGTAAGAAGACTAAAAAGGAACCATATATTAGGCTTGCCAATTCGAACCTAATCAATTATACATAAATAAAATTCTTTGTACGTATACGTATGTAAATATTTATACAGATAAAACATTAAGATTTTTGTATATAATGTATACATTATAAATTTTTGAAATAATTTCAACAATTTTTTGTATATTGTTGTTCTTATTGGAGTTCAACAATGAATGTTGTTTTCTTATTTTATAAAATTTACTTATTATCCTTAGATAGATTGTAAATAAAACGAATAAAAAAATCCAAAACCCCTTGGTTGAGAGCACTATTGCGCTAGTTTGGAACAAATGATTAATACACACAAAAAATTTTAACATTAACTGTTTGACGTTTATTTAGGAAGTTTTCAGTAAAATTAAAAATAAATGAAAATGTGGTTGTTTTAGGAAGAAAATTTTTATTTATCTTTTTTCGTCTGTTGTTAGAAAAACAAACGACAAAAAAATACTGATTTTCGGTGCAGTCAAAATTATCAATTAATTTTTGCCTTGTTTCAGTAAAAATGAAATTCTTAATTAAAAAAAACAGTTCGTCAGTAGAAAAGCACTATTTTACAATAGCTTTAAAATATAAAATAAAAAACATAAACTGTTGGAAAATATGTCAGTTATAAAAAATATATTTAGAACAAAATAATTTATAAAAGAAAAACATCATAAAAATATTGGTAAGTTTCTTACATAGTATTTAAAATTTGCAATATGTTTTAAAAAATAATGTTCCATTTTGCAGGTATTCTCTTCTAAATTCTGTAGTCTTTAGGCAGGCAGCCGTGATGCCACAGCCCACTTGGGTCCATTGGTTGGTCTTAAACAAAGGTATGTCATTTAAATTTTTAAATTACAAATATATCGCTCATTTAGTAATACAACGTTATAACCCAAAAAATAAAATTTTTTATAACGTGAAGATCATATCGCTTCTTAAAACATCGTCATATTTCGTTTTGTGTCTATATATACATTTGAAAAGACGATCTTTTTAAAAGTATCGAACTTTTACAAGATGAAAACGTTAACTGTGATTATCTTGAAATGATTTTTTGTTTGAGTTAAGGCGTTCTATTTCTAAATGAGCGATATGTACTTTAATTATTGGTTGCAAAAACATAAACAATTTTGTAAAAGTACATTATTTTTTCAGCATAAAACTATCCTGAAATCCTTGGACTTTCAAGGAAGAACAACAATTTAAGCAAATAAAAACAAGAAGAATTTGTGTATCAAAATAGTATAAATAATCAATAAATAAATTAAATCTTTTGACTTTCAAAATAAATAAGAAAGCTGTAGTTTTTGTTGTTTTGGTAGGTTACTTTTAGAGAGTTGGAATGAAAGAAAAAAGCAGTTAATTTTACTTGTTTAGTAGGTTAAATTTTATAAATTAAAATAAATACAGAAACAGTTATTATTAATGTTTTGGTAGGTTACATTTTGTTAGTTGAAATAAATGAAAAAACAGTAGTTTTTACTTTTCTGGTAGGTTGTTTTTTCGTGCGTTGAAATAAAAGAAAAATTATTTATTTTTAAATATTTTGTTAGTTATAAAATCAACATTCAAAAACAATTGTAAATTACATTTAATTTAAATGAAATGTAAGTGGACCGTTTTTAAAATGAAAAAGTAGTTGTTTAAAGTGTTTTTTCATTTAAATTTACCTACATTATATTTTGAGTGTATATAAACTAATATTTCGTTTCATTATAAAAGAAGTTACGACTTTTTACAGAAGAATGAACAGATTTATTAGACATGACCATACAAAATAGGTTAATTTCGTTCAAAACAAACACCTCGAATATCATTTCTAAAATAGAAAAGCTTTGCATAAAGTTTTGACATCTCAAGGCCCCGGATATTCTGTGTTGTTTATTAATTTTGTATGACTTTTGTATGACGCTTTTGACTTAAAGCAATCGCTACTGGTGAAGTATAATAGCTAATCGACACAAATTGATGTTAAAGGTAAAAAAGCAGGTAGCAAATAAAGTAAGTAAATTAACTTAAGCAAAATTTTTGATTATATCAATTAGTAGTACACCGGTTTCAGAAAAATGGCGAATAATCCATCAACTTATCAAATACCTTTACTTTTCTCACTTCTCATTGATTATAGAAGATTTTAATTACAAGAAAATCTAGTGGGGCTCTCGGTTGAATGCATACTAAGTGCATGTTCATTTCCAGAGCATCATAAGCCTCAATTTCTTTATGCTACTCCTTTATGTTGCAATAAATAATCTTTTCTCCGTTGCCTACAAGATGATGAAACCTGAAATCACTACTTCTTACTAGAAATGAAATATCAGTTAACGAAAGGTGAATCTAACCTGAAAAAAAAAACAATGACAGCAAAACGAGCTGACAAGATAATGACCACTTATTTTTGGAGATACGCGAATTTATATACACTATGTACTTGGATGAATTAAAAAATTAAAGGGCTAATCACTGAGCCATGACACTGAACAAGAAAAAAAACAGTAAAGTGAAAATGCACTAAAATAAAAATTAGACGGACACATGTGTTGTGCCGTATAAAAAATACTAAATTCGACTTTCGACATCCATCTTAAACCTCACATTTAATCTATCTGAATTAGTGACCAATGTCTTCTATTTATTTAGCGCACATAAGATAGAGGCTTTATTTTTTATGCATAGCTGTTTTAAGATATTGAAACAGAGGCAATAATATTTTTTTAACAGTTTTATATTTTTTTTTAGTACTGTATTAAATTCTAACTTTCATACACCGCTATTTTTTATTCATACCCTTCAAACATTTACTATATGGCACTCATATTCTTATCATTAAAAAAATAATAACATAAAATATTTTACAAATAAAACAACCGCTATTAGTGGCACCAATGTAACGACATGTTGACCGGAAACTGATGCCTCCGTATCTCATATAATAATTTATGCTCTAAAAGTAGTAGCCATAATAAAAATAAAAAAAGCAATAATAAATCTAAAATAATAACAGCTGATAACAAAACAAATAACAATTTGAATTATTTTTACACAATAATAAATAATTCATCTATAACAAGAATAATTATCTTTAAACGACGCTTAAAATATTTAACATAAAGGTCCATATATGCATTAACTCACATTCCACACATATACAGTATCGTCAATAAATTTTCAAACTTGACTTCCTGTATAGTGAGAAATAGTAATAATTTAGAATGTCTGTGTAACTAAATACCCAGTAAAAAATAGGATCATCCAAAGAGTAATCTTGGAGCGCTCCTTTGCGAGTAATGGATTACTCCATAAAACTCCGAAACACATTTGATTTTTAACATAGAATGTCCGCAGACACGAGTACTCCTTTTAAGCTCCTTATGGAGTACTCTCTTTGATTTTGAAAATGACGGCAGAGGGAGTAATCGTTTTTGTCTCCAAAAAGAGCATAAAGGGAGTAATCATCCACATTTTTTAATTTTTACAAAAACAAGCAAATATTCATTTATTTAAAAAATGTTTTTAATGTTGCTATTTTTTTTTTTCGTTGCATTCGACGAGGTCGTAGTTTTTGTCAAGTAGGTCTGTTGGTAAGCAGTTGCTTTACATTTACGAAATGCCACCTTGAAAGAAAAAATAACACGTAATATATTATTTAAGACATGATATTAAAAATTCAGCTATTACCGAATTAAAAAAAGTTAAACAATTTGTATTTGTTTGTTTTGATCCATCCCAATTTAATTTGACCAGCATATTTCGCGGATCATTTTGTGTATTGCGTTTTCAATTTAGATTTTGTCAAACCGCAGTTTAATGTACGAAATCTGAAATAAATTAAAATAAAAAACAAAGAATTTTGAACACTTGTTTAACTGATTGCATTAAAAACAAACTTAGTCTTACCATTTCTGAATCAGGCTCTGTTTTAGTCAGCTGTTCTGCCGAATTTAATTCTTTCAAGGAATCAATTTGGAAAATTTTTATTCTTTAATTTGATGTGACTTTGATGAGCTTTTATAAAGCGGCATTCCATCCACAATTATATCGATCAATAGTTCGGCATTTGCGTCAGGTGATATGTATTGGCCGTGCATCATCAGTGCTTTTTCTAAACCACAATGACGATTAGAAACTAAATTTTCACACATTTTTAACAAATTTGTTACTATAACCGTACCTTTTCGCTTTTATTAAAAACACATCTTTCACTTTTTAAAACTAAACTGACTAAATATAAAAACAAAACGAAAACATCAACAATTAAAAGTTATGTCACAAACAAAAACGAACTGATACATCCCCCATTGATCCATTTGGAGTATTAAGCGAGGCATAAACCAAAAAAACAAAAAATAGTTTCGATAGCTCGCTTATTACTCCAAACGGATGAACAAGTCATTACTCCTTTATTGCTCGATTATGGATTAATCCATATATTTTTTACTGGGTATGTTCATACAAATACTTTGGTTGTTGCCTTATATAGAACATATGAAGCTGCTTTATACGTTAATATGTTTTTTTTTTTTTTTTTTTTTTGTAAAATCATAATATGGTATCCCAGTTAGAGAGATGTCATGAAATAACTTAAAGTGAATAGTGTAATGGGGAACATAATATGGTTCATATAGCAAGCAAGGTTTGTATTCGTACTCTAAATAGTGATCATGGTCTCGGTAGAAATTAATTTTTTTAACCTTCATTATTAACCCTGCCTTAATTAACAAAAATTATCATTTAAAACACATCATATTCTCACTGAATACGAAACTTTATTACGCAGTTTTCATCTTACAAACTCGGCTTGAAAAGAGTACTGATAGGGACTAATTTTTTCTGTTTTCTTTAAAAACTTACACAAAAATCTTTAAAAATAACAGAAATTACAATATTATTGAATTGAAGCTGGGTTCATAGTTATTTAATTGATTATAATACTAAAGTTATTTGACTAACAAAAACTAATAAAACAAAAATAATAAAATTACAAGCAAGGGATCATGCCCTAATAATTCATGTTTTGGTTGTCCAATTTTAAATTTTTGTTTTGCCTTGATTTATGTGAAAATACATTTCATCTGGCAAGTTTGAGTACCCTGGTGAGTTTAGTAGACTCCAACGAATACACGTTGAATTCAAGCGGCCAGCAAATCCTATAGGGGGTTAATAAATCTCATAGGCGAATAGCGCAACATTAGGGTCTCATGGGAGCATTATGAGTGTCCGCCCATTGGGTTTAATAAAAGGCCGCAAAAAATAGGCAATAGAACACACATGGTGGCTTGTTAATTTTCATCAATATGTAGTTAGTTGGATGGTAGTTCGTCTAAACTTGTTACAGTGGGGTTCAAGAAATGTATCTGAAAATAATTTTGGACTGTTGCACTGAAGTGTTATTTATATTGTTATAATCGATGTAATTTGCCTCATCAATAAAAATATTTCGTTTAAGACAAATTATTATTTCACAAAGAAAGTGTGCTCTAGGGAGATCTATAAAGTAAAAGCTTATGTTAAAAACTAATATTCATCCATAGATTAAAAGGAGAGAGAAAATAACATCTAGACTGTACATGTAAATAAAGATGACGAAGAAATACATTTAAAATATACGCCTTTCTTTTAAAATGGAACTAAAAGCGACCTTTTACATACACTTTAATATAATAATGCATACGTAACAACTCAACAGATAATAACGTTGAATAGAAGAAATTGTGGCAACTGTACAAATATCCCAAGCATTTTTGTTAGATATTTTCAAGTTCCAAGGCGAATTAATTATTAGGTGGCCGCATGGCTACAAAAAACCAAATGTAATTGTGTTATTGGAAGCCGAATTCAATTTATCCTCTTATAATTACTTGGTACTTTATGAAGTTGTCCCAGTTGGTTTCATTCTCCTGCATATGCATGAATAACTAACATTTCATTTTTTTTTTTGGTTTTTAAATTTAATTTCATAAAATTTGAAATTTTTACTTATTCAAATTATTATAAAAGTTTTATTTCTTATAGTGCATTTACATTATACCAAAATCTATTAGATTTGATTTGAAATCTCTTTCAAAATCTAGTTCGTTTACATTTTATTTTTTTGACACTAGCAAGATTTGATATTAATATGAAATCGAAAAAAGGATATTTTAAAATATTTTTTACACTATATTTATAATTTAAACATCATTAATTTTTTAATTTTGTTAATATTTTCATTTTGTTAACATTTTAAATAAATTTTCTTTTATTGTTTTAATAAAACTGTTACTTTTTCTGCTGCAGCGTAATATTTTTTGGTACAATATTTAAAAAACCATAGTTGCATTGGTACGTACTACTAGATTTTAAGTAGATTTCGTCAAAATCAAGTGGCGAAGTAGATTTTGTTTTGTATGGGAAATCCATTTACAATCAACTAGATTTTGCTCGAAATCTCGTTCGTACTAGATTTGGGTATAATGTAAATGCACTATTAATTTATTTTAAAATTTTGAGAACGTTGAACAAAGGTTGAACAACGTTGAACAAAGGTTGAACAACGTTGAACAGATGGGCTTTTAAGACTACCTGTAAATGAATTCGCCTTGGAATATTTATTTCAAATCTAACTACAAGCAGCATATTTAGTTTAGATACTGTACCCAAACACACGTAGAAACATATGTGACTGGATTATCGAAGTAGTTGTGACAATATTAATTTTAATAAAAAAAAAAAACAATTACAAAATACAACGAGTGTTTATCAGTAGTCTTTGTATGTAAATCACCTTCTGTTTAGTAAAATACTTCTGAAAATGTTTATGGGATATTATTTATTATTTTATAACACTCAATGATGATTTTATTCTATAATACTTGGCTGTTTATACCCAAGCACAGATAGACATAAGTACTTGTTTAAGTACACACACAAAACTTACTCTTTGTCTGTCGAAAATTATCAAACATTGTAACTGATTTGACAGCAAACGTCAAGTGCAATCAACATGATGACCCCAATCCACTCAGAGTGTTTCAATATTTCCTTTTTTTCATATCTATTCCTATTTTTGTTTAAACAATGCCTAATATACATTACACACACGCACGTTGGTGTTGAGTACACAATTAAAAAAAATACAAAAATTTGTTCTTGCAATAAAATAAATATCGTTAAAAACTGAAAATGTACAAAAAAATTTATCAAAATACCACAATTCCACCGAAATTTCAATAAAAATAATTTTAATTTTACCAAAAAAAATGTTACATAGTGGGCGTTAAGTAGACCACTGTTGGAGGAAAAAAATCCCAGTCCGGCGATTAATGGATTAAGTGTGAAGGGTCAAAGAACCTCAAGTGCGAATAAAAGGGATCTTTGGGTGGCAAAAGGTGTATTCGGCTTTTTCAGTTTGTTTAACGCCACAAAAAATTATTAAAAAGCCACTAGAAAAATAAACATCTCACGTCCTTTAAAAACATTATCAATTCATCAAAGAATATAAAAATAGAACTCCTCGTGTGAGTATCGCACTTACACGTGTTTTTTTTTTTATAGAATTCGTTAATGCCGACTATACTTAAACTGGGCGACAAGATGACGAGAAACTTCATTTAGAGACATGTAATAAACATTGGAAATTAGCTCAAAGATTTTTCAAAGACAAAACAACTACAGACAAATTTGACAGGGTGCAGGGAATCCATTTACATCTGTACAGCAATGTCTGTATTAGGAGCTAGGCGACTTATAAAAGATTAAAGTGATTTAAACGACTTATTTGGTCACAATAAAAATATGGTTACATAAGAGCCTGCATCACTTTTCCTAAAAGCTTGATTTGATTCTTTCAAAGCTTTGACACAAAACATGAACACAAAACTATTAACCCAAACTCTAAATTATAATTGTAGGTGATTCTTAATTTTATTTTTAAATAATTCTTGCGAAAAAAACCGACTTCAAAACAGATTTTATCTGTCTGCCTATAACAGTTCAAGTGTATGGCCACATAAATTAGATTACGTTAATCTCTAAACTTTATACTAGTTAAACTGTTCAATAGTTTGGTAATATACATCAAATTACGGCAACTATGGGGTCACCCTTTTACTTCCAAATTCCAAATATATACTCGCTGTTGTAGTAGATTTAGCAATCAGGTTCTGTGTAAATTTCGACCGCCTGTCTTTAACGGTTCAACAGTTCGCCCATATACATCAGATTATATTAACTATTTAATTTATAATATAACATTTTTATACTTCTTATTATACCAAATAAAGTAGTGGACATTCTGTCTAAAATTAAGGTGTTTGTATATAACGGTTCAAAATATACGGCCATATAGAACAAATTACATTAATTATGGGAACACCCTTTAATTTCTAAATTCAAATTATAACCGTCTTGTTACAGCGGACTTAGCAAAACATATCCCTTGTCAATTCCAGCTGTCTGTCTATAACGGTTCAAAAGTCCGGGCACATATACCAAATTATATCCACTATTGGGACACACGTTTATTTCCAAATCCAAATTTTATACTTGTTGTTATAGAGGAGGTAGTAGTACAGGTTCTTTGTAAATTTCAATCATCTGTCTACAAATGTTTAAAAGTATGGCCATATACCAAATTAAATGAACTATTAGTGCACCCTTTAATTTATAATTTTAAATATTATCAGCTGTTACTATAACGGCCATAGCAATCGACATTGCGTCAAATTTACAAACGTTTGTCTATAATGGTTCAAGAGATAGGCCTATATAGGTAAATGTGCAGTTTTTATGGGACACCTTTTAATTTCTAAATTTAAATTTTAAACTCATTGATATAGCAGACTTAGAAATACAGGTCCCTTTTAAGTTTCAGCGTTCTGTCTATAACAGTTCAAAAGTACGGCCACACACTTGAAATTACATCAACTATTGATACACCCTTTAACTTCCAAATCCATATTTTATACTTGTTGTTACAGCGGACACAGCAATACAGGTTCGTTGTAAATTTCAAGCGTCTGTCTACAACTGTTCAAAAGTATTGCCATATACATCAAATTTGATGAACTATTGGCGCACCCTTTAATTTATAATTTGTAATATTAATACTTGTTACTATTACGCGCATAGCAATTGACATTCTGCCCAATTTGCAAGCTTTTGTCTATAACGGTTCAAACGATAGGGCCATATAAGTAAATTTACATAAATTATGGGGGCACCCTTTAATTTTTAGATTTATTATTTATAACTTTTTGTTATTGGGGGCTATAGTGTGACGCAGTTATTTTAAATTTTACAGAATCGCCCTTTACAGTTCATAATACACTTAAAAAATATGTTGTATGGGGACACCCTTTAATTTTTAAGATTATGAACTGTTTTTAAAACGGGACCAATCTGTAAGCATAATGTATCATGTTACCAAAAATTTTCAAAATCGGATCAGAAATTACTGAGTTCTGGAGGCACAAATATATAAAAAAAGCAACATTCAGCTGAATTGTATCACCTCCTTCTTTTTTGAAGTCGGTTAATAAAAAGCATATTTTTTACCCATTTTTGTTTGCAAAGCATAGAATTATTAAGCTTTTTAACAACGCATTTATATAAACATAACCAAAAAACACGGGGCTCATCTACTTCGAGCTAAAATTCATCCAGCCAATAAGCCAATAAGTTTGGAGGTCCTTTTTATTTTACGCCGCTTTGCACGGCCTACTTTTTACTTCCACAATTTATTTTTATTTACGAAAATTTTAAAATCGAGCAATATTTAAAAACAAAAAAATCGTACGAGTATTTAGAAGTTTTGCATAAGTGGTTATCAAATATCACAGAAACAACAGCTTATAACTGATTAAATTGTTTTACAACTTCGTTGAAGTACTCTTTTTGTCTTTTTGTGTACAATTTAAAATAACAACTCTCATCACTACCAAACAACCGTTTTTAACTTCAACATTTATAAACGAAAATGTAATTTGTTTTTCAAACAATGATAATAAATTACAACTAGAGTTATGTTATATAGAGCTAATCAAAGTATCGTTTCCGAACAGCTGGTTCGATTGGTATAAAATTTAAGAAAATTACACATACACATACATTTAAGAAATATACATACATATATACTATTGACACGTCTTTAGATTTTTTTTTTCAAATTCTGTCCTAAGACCTGTAACAAAGTGCTTGATTTCTGTGAGTTAAGGTATTATTTGATTATTAACTTGAATAAAATAACACCATTCTTTTCGATTATTTTTGCGAAAAAACCGACACAAATTGTGTTTCTTCAAGATATGGTATACTTATGAAATATTTGTTACTAGCAGTGCATGTTTTTCAATTATTTATTCCAGAGTTCTGTAGGCAGTGTTAAAAGTTTTCCATTTAAAAAAATAAAATGTGCAAACAACTGATTTAGTACCGTTACACCGGTTAAATTGGGTGCCTTCAGACTTGCATCTCTATTTTTTCTACTTTTTTTTGTTAATTTCAACTGTCTGTCTATAGTTTTTTAACTGTTTAGCCACGCACCTAAAATTGCATCAACTATTGTAACACCCTTTAATTTTTAATTTTTAAAATATGTCGAATTACATCAACTATGAAAACAACCTTTAATTTCTAAATTAAAATTTTTATACTTGTTGTTATAACGCACTTAGCAATACAGGTTGGTTGTAAATTTCAGCGGTCATAGTAATTGATATACTGTCCAATTATTAAGCGTTTGTCTATAATGGTGCAAAAACATACTTTAATTTTTAGATTTAGTTTTGTATTACCTTTTTGCTATTGAGAGCTATTTTTAAAGTTTTAAAGTGATGCCGTTTACGGTTTATAATACCCGTTTTGCGTAGTGACACAATAAAACACTCCTGATTTTTCCGCATCATTTGAACAAAACATAATAAAACGGTGACCTTATCAATTTAAATCACATTACTTTATTTAGAAAAGAACAGTTATAAATAGATTTTTACGGTTAAGTAGAAGAATTTATTTATAATCTTATGTTCAGAAACAAAGAATTATATTTAATAGATATCGGTAATGAATGCGACAGTTACAAAAATTGACATGTAAAATTATTATCACAAAACATTGTTGATATTTTTGAAGTTAATGCGAGGAGGGTGGTATTTCTGTAAATTAAAACAAAGCAAACATAATTTTTAATAAAAAACTTTTACATTCAAATCGTCAAAAATTAATAAATAAATGAATATTGTGTGTCGTTATCTTACTGTATCTGTAAACACATTATTTTAAATTAGGAAAAAATTAAATAAATTCTCTTTAATCTAAATCTACATATCAAGAATAAAAAAATGTTTGTTTGTACTTATATGTGTTTTTACAAAGAAATAAATATTTAAATATTTAATTAATAGAGGCATTATTTGATTTAGTACGCCGAAAATTTTTTATTATCTAGAAACAGGAATGTGTTTAATTAAATTGCGGACTATTTAGTTAAGTTGTTTAAAGATGAAAAAATAAGTTTACGAAGTCAATCTCAGAATTGTTTTAAAATGCATAAAGAAAAATAAACTCTTAAATTATTGTAGTATAAATAAACTCTTTACGGAATCAAACATTGACGTAGATAAGCCTGTCTGAGCGGAGCTAAGCCACCCTTAGAGCAAAATAATTTCCCCCATACAATCCCTTGAATTAGTTTAGTTTCTCTAGAAAAATTATCTAGTTACGAAATTAAAAGACTTATTCAAGGAGTCAAAGAATTTAACGGAGGAATACGAACAATGCAAAGCAGTGCCCACTAATATATTTTAGTTTTTTTTTGCCTATTTGACATGGGTTGCACAACTCACACTTGACATAATAATTAAAATCAGCAGAGAGGAGAGTACTGTAGCCAAAGAAGGCCAATAAACATGCTTATATATATGCCACCAAGCGAATCTAAAAGAGATCTATTATTGTAGGAAAGTTTTTTCTATTGCATATTTGGCAAGTGTTCGATACACATCTACGTTAGTGATGCATTTTAACAAATTTGTATTTATCGATGCAGTTTCGTGATAAGGAAAGTAAAATTAACAACAGTGTGTGGCTAAGTTGGTTAAGTGGCTAATTTTTAACACGAGTTCGAATATGGAATTGGTTCCACATCATATTGTAGTTTCAATAGTTTCTATCTAAACTTTTTGTAAAAATTGAAGATTCTTATGCCTCAAGCCTAATTTATTAATTAAGAATTGTATTAAACAGGATATTGAAGAAAACATACAACAAAATCTAAAAATTAGAAAGCACAGTCACCATTTTCATTTAAAAAAAAAAATCACTGTATCGAGAAGAAAAAATTAATGAAGAATTGCCACGAAAGTTGGGATCGCTAAGGCGCTCGTGTGATAAACCAAGGAGGAAAAGCAACAATAGTAATAGCATTGCGTCTTTATCATGGCTGAGTTCGTTAAAGAGGCTAATTAGTAAAATAAGAAATTTTGATTTCATGTCTCGCATGAGCCAGATCGTTATGCAGTTCATGTAGTACAAACTAAATGGATCAAATGCGAATGTATTGAAAAAATTAAGTAGACATAACAAAATCTAAAATTCACAAAAAACATTTTAGCAGTTGGGCAACCATTTTCTTTATTCCTACTTTTTTTACCCAACGTTTTTTATTCGAAATTACTGCCTTTTTGCTTTGTTCGATTAATACAATTCTCAATTAATAAATTAATTTTGGGACATACGAATTTTTAATTTGGCAACAGTTGTCAAATAGCTATACGGATTTTTTTTTGCAGTAGCAATTCTTTTATATTTAACAGTTTTTCAATATTAATCTTTTTATGATATTCTTACTTTTTAGGTTTAATAATTATTTTGTTTTATGAAATCAAGCACCATTAATTTCATATTGGTAAATACTTGGTTGTTAAGCGCAAAACAAACATTAAGGCAATTTTCCACTGAAACTTAAGCTCTTGAAAAATGCTTAATGGATCTTTAAACTTTTGAGTGCCACTGTGCAATTTTACAACTGCTTCAAATTTAAATTATGTCTGCAAATATATAAACTTACCTCATGTAGAAAATTATCGGTAAATGAATGAACCAAATTGTTACTTGTACTTTCCGTGCTGCAATTATCCTCAATATTAACTGAAGTCGCTTCTGTTGTTATTGTTGTTGTTGCTGTTGCTGATGCCGTTGTAGTTGTCCTTTCGCTGCCAGCATTTGCAGATTGTATAAGTGTGGTATTAGTAACTCTATTATGAACCGTTTGTGTAAGGGCAGGAAAGCGGCCCTGCGTTATCGTTGTCACATTTGCTTTTAATGTCTCTAAAACTGGTTTGAATAAATTTAAATGTTTGTTGAAACGATGACGTTGACGTAATGGACGTAAAGGATGTTTTTTATATAAGGACTCATACGAGGGTGGTTTCTTATTGGTATTATCTGTTGGGTTGATAGATGATGACGAGGGTGCTGGGGTAGGTAGTGGTAGCGGTGTAATTGCTGTAGCTGAGGTGGGTTCAATAATAGAATTTGAAGCTGTTGGCGTTTGTGTTGCACTAGAAGTAGACCACCATTTGGTGAGACCTGGTAAGCGTCCATAGGACGATGAAGAGGAAATGCGATTTTTCTGTTGATAAGATGACATCATCTTCTTAGAGGAACTTGTGGCTGCTAATGTATTGTCATTGTTAAAGACATCATTCTCATTTAGACTGATATCATCACTGTCATCGATTTCGTTGCTATCATACACAGCTAAAATGGCAGTGTTTTGAAGATGCGTGTTAGGTGTTGTCGTTATTGTTGTTGTTGCTGTTGCTGTCTGCCCATTAAGCATAAGATTTGAAAAAGGCACTAATGGTGTTGTTACACATGGATCACATAAATCTTCTGCTGTATAATATGAGTTCGTCGTCGATGTTAAACCTGTTGCAGCCACAGATCTAGTTGCCGGTGTTGCTGTTGTTATATATGCTACGACATTTGTTGGTGTTAAATGTGTTGATGGCAGGGCAAATTGAGTAGGTGGTTGCCGAAATGATGAAAGTGATGGCAGAGATGCCGGTGGTGTTAAGGGGGGTATAGTTGTTGGTACACTTGTGTAATCATACTGACTTTTAGATCTTTTCAATTGACGCTGTAATTGTTCATCATCATCCTCTTCGGATGATGTATCTGTTAATGAGGCACGTTCATATGGTGTCCATAGCATTGAAGATAAGGCCTCTTCTACGTCAGGTGGCCTTCGCTGTTGCTGTTGCTGCTGATAGTGATGGGAATGCTGTTGTAGTGTTTCTTGGTGAAAACTCATACGTTTTGTGGCCATCGTATCTGTGAGCATAGATGTTGACTTTTTGCTTTATTATCCTGTTACCATAAAATTGAGACATTTCACTTTAAGTTCTTTTTTGCTTGTATTTTTGTCTATTCTACTTTTTGTTTTCTTTGGAAGACTTTTCTTTGGCATTAATAGTTTTCAAAAAAATTCCACATTGGTTTGTTTACATCTTTGGCAATATGACGAATATTTAAAAATATTTGCCATTTTGAAAAACCTTTGCTGACGAATCTTTATTAAAAATTTTATTACTTTTTTTTTCTTTTTTAGTCTGAATAATTTAAAGGGTAATAGAAAGATTTTGCTAAATCTTTAAGGACCTGAAAGTAGAAATATAAAAAAAAGTTCAAATAAAATATTATGATTTATAGAAATTGAAGGTAAAAATTTCAAGAAGATCTGAGAAGAAGATCACCCTTTCATTGGAATATACTTCATTTATTTAAGATGCAAATGTTAGAGAAATATATATAACTAAAACAAAAACTAAAATTTGTTGTCCAAACAATAAAGCAAAGACATACAACAATAACCAATAGTTTATTCAAAATATTTGTCAGCCGGTCCATATGTAGCCACATTTGAATTATGATTTAAAACTCCATTAAGTCTTTAAAAGAAATAAGAAACAAAAATTTTTTAAAATCAAGAGATTAGTGCAATTAATTTACTAACATGACCTATCTCTCCTCCAGCAATCACGCATAGTACAAGCTTGTTTTTTTTTTTTTTTTGCTTTTCTACTATAAGTTTGCAGCTGCAATAGTGCGAATTGTTTTGACTATGTGATAACTAATTTTGAACTTGTGTTGCTAATTATATTTAAAACTCAACCGAAGGAAATCTTTATATTGTTTTTTCTTTCCATATGTATAAAGATTTTGTTGTGGCTGTTGCTGTTGTTGTTTGCATTTAGTGTTAATTAAAATGCATAGTGTTATTACAAAGAGAAAATGTGTTTATATTTTTAATTCTCACGCTTTTTCTTTAATAATCACTTTTCCATCATTTCGTTTTTTTATTACTTAAAAATTTATTTTACAAATGAAGAGTGGAATTGCAAAAAGAAATGACAAATGAATAAAAAGAAACTACATCTCTGAATGAGTGAGTGAATGGATGTTTGGTTTGCAAGGATGCTTTTGCAGTAATTTGTAAAGAACTTAAATTAAAATTTGCTTTATTTTAAATGCCACATGATTTAAATATTTAAGCTATTCATCCATATGATGGCCACATTTGCAGTTTCCGTTTTAAATTTGTTTGTATTTGAGTTTTCCCTATTTTGCTAATAAAATTATTTAAAATAAAATTTAAGTGTGAGAAAAAAATAATAAAAATAAATCTCGTATTTTCACAGGACTAAAGATTTCTTCAGTGTTTTTTTATATTTTTATAAATTTAAAACTTCGTTTTTCTTATGAATGTAAATAATTTTCTTTTGTCTTTAATGCTTTTGAGTTTAAAATTTCGAATGTTTTATGAATTTTAAATTTAATTTTGTTTCATTTAATTTTCCTTGATCTTCTTAATTTAAGTTTTGTTTACAGTTTAAGACAAACAGAAAATTGCTTTTTTGTTTATTTTTAAAACATTACGTAAATTTTAAATATATAAAAGATCACAAAAATTATTACAAATCTGCATTCTGCATTCAGGCTTTCAGAAAATAATATTTCTATCAGCGTATGTGATATATAGGGAAATATCCACAATAATAAATAAGACTATCTTGGGTGCAAAATAATTTTTAAATTAAATTACTAGAAGAAGTTATGATATCTTAAAATTATTGCGAATCCAAAATGGCTGATATTAGCACTTAAAACCAACACAGCCCTGCAAAAATTTCCCAGATGTTTTTTTTTCTTCCTTGAAGGTAAGATTTCAAAGTTCGGAACAATTTTTACAACATTCCAGTGCATAAAAATGTAATTTTTAAAAGTAGTCGCTTTTATCAAATTTTTTATTCTATTTTATGTAAAATTATTTAAATAAAAAATATAAGTTCGTTTAACTTATTTTATTTCCAAAACATGCTTTCTTTCTTAGACATAATAATAAAATGTCCTATTATAATGCGCTTACTTTTAGAATTTATGACCAATCTACTCTGGCAAATCATTATAAATAAACTTACGTTTGAACAACGCTACAACATTATCCACTGTAACTTTGAAAATTAATCATAAATTCCCACAATTTATAGACGCAAAATTGTGTCAGTGTTGCGGATAATTTTGGCTTAAAAGTTTTGTTAAAATTGACGTATATGGAGTGAAATAAAACCACAACAGACTTTATAATATCCAGAAAAAAACCCTTTGATATGGCTTGCCCCCTTGTGACATTGTTGCACTTCAAAAAAATTAACTGCCAATTTCACTAAATGCGAACGAACCTTTATTTCGAATCTTTACATTAAAAACAAAAACCAAATTTTTATATATTGTTTTTGTTTTTAATACAAGTATGCAAAAGAAGTGTTCGTTAGCATTTAGTGTAATCAGCAGTAAGTGTGAGCTTATGTTACGGTCGCCATAAAGCAACTGACCGCTACCATTGACTTAGCGAAATAAGTTATTATTGCAAGAAGGATCAGTCAAATTACCTCTAAGGTCGTGAGATCTGTCACCTATCGATTATTTCCTGTAGAGCGACGTGAAGACCAGGGTTTATGTTATAATCCTCTAATAATTAAAGACTTAAAGGCTGGGATTGTTCGTTTTAATAGTGAAATACACCCTGCAATGCTCGAAAAAGTGGACGAAAATTTAACGTCCAAATGCACTTCTTCAAGAACAGATGCGGTGTCCGAAATCATTTTCAAATATTAATTTCATGTGTTAATAAATATTAAATTTTATTAAAAACACGCCCTTTGTTATTTTTTCTTTTAAAATTGTTTTTTTTTCTTACTAAATAAATTCATATTTTAAACTGCGCTTTTCTTAGTTCTAAGTTTTTACTTCTGCCATCTATATAGGCCCAATTTGTCCTTTAAATGGGTGCTCGCCAATCATATAAAAGGCGTGGGAACAAAAAACAAAAATCTATAATTAGCGACTGTCGATTGCCTGCATTTTTGATGTGTGACATAAAAAAGTGACCATGTTGTTTCAATGAAATGTCAACGCCACTTCATGCGCAATTATTATACGAACATTTCACAACGTTTAATATTTAATGACGCTTGGCCAATGCGTATTACTTTATGGCCTGTTAAAACCTAAAAATAAAAATCTGCCAGTTGCATGAATAAATTGAGTGAAAGTCTGAATGGTTGACTTTTAGGCCGCCGCACAGTGGCGCCGTTTTAGTTTTTTCGTTGCAAAAATCATATCTTTTGAACCGAATAAGATAATTAAACAGTTTAAACAGCATATGATAGATAACTGTTCAGCCTATGAAATGAGCGTTTGGAAAGGGGCTACGCCTTGTAGGGGCCTACTTATGGCTTATCAAAGTTAAAAGTAGTAGAAAAATCAATTTTATGGTAACTAAAAAAAATTATTTTTACATTTTTAAATAGTTTTTATTTTTTTCTTTAGGGTTTTATGTTTTAAATTATTACCCAACAAATTAAAAAAAAAATAATTTTTTTAAAATTAATTTTTTCAATTTTCTGTAAAATATTCATCACAAGTCGTAAGAGAAGGTATATCTAAAAGACTTACCAGGAGAAACACAAAGGAAACAGGTAATTTTTTTTATCATTATACATTTAATAAATACATCAATCAATACAAAAAAAAAAATATGGCGATTCGTTACCTATTTTTCGTGATATTATACCTGAAATCGCAACAAATTGACTAAAAATTTTGTGTTTTTTTGAAAAACGAAAGTCGGTCACCTTTGAACGGTTATATCTTTTAAACTAAAAATGTGATATTATTAAGAGTGGCATGTTTGAAATCGTTGAAAAGTTTCCTATAACATGGGTTTATTCAAAACTTCGTGGGCGCTCATAAAAATTTTGGTTTTTGCAACCTCATTTGCTCTACGGGCGCGACGGTTAAAACATATTTTTCAATGTTGATGTCTTTTTATATCTTATATGTCCTGTTTGTTTATTTTGTATGTTTGTTTGAAATTCCATACTGTGAATATATTTTACTCCAAATTATGGTTCCTATGTCCTACATACATTCCTGGTGTGCTTTTAGTATTATTTTTATTTTTTTAGTCTTCAGCTTCATGTTGAAATTGTTAAAGTCTTTTTGCTGTCTGCGTGATATAAAATGCAAGGAAATAAATACAAATATTAAAAAAAAAACTCAAAAGTGAATACTTTATCCATGGCAGACAAATGCACAAACAACATTCTATTTGTTAAATTAAATAAGCAAAGAAAAATAAAATTCCGTTTTTATACGAAAATAGTTCGGATTTTTGAGCAAAGAACTATCATTATAGGAGATAACACTAGAAAGAAAATGTTAATTCAAATATGTTTTTTTCTTTCAGTTCAGTAAGATTCAATTTAAGTGAAAAAAAAGAGAATAAAATTATTAAAGAAAGAACTTTGAATTGTTGAAACTTACAATACATTTATGTATTATAACAGAAAACTTAGTATATACCTAGCTACAATGCTATGTGAGATTGAAGGTTATAATGAGTTTTAAAAAGTTATAAATAACCACATGACAAGTGAAATATCTTGTCATATCAAAGAAGATATATCAATAGGTCTTACCACAGGCAAGAAACTTTCCTGGAGAACCTAAGCAATAATGTAAAATAAAATAACTTGTAATAAAATTAATACATCATATTTCTTGTAAAAAGTATATAGTCAGACGGGCAGAGGTCCAACGAATATGAAATAAAAATTGAAAGGTTAGGGTCATAAAATGGCGTCTAATTTGGGGACACGTTTTACGTTTTAAGTTTATTTTTTTATTTGCTCCTTTATAACAGACTCTCTAGTGATACCAACTTCATTCAAATTTTATATCGGTGGTCATTACATTTCTATAGACATGTAAAACATGATTTGTTGTGTTAGGTCACCCTTTAATTCTAAATATTATGAACTTTTTTAATGGAACCAATCTGTAAATGACTGAATTCTGCGAGAACTAATATCTAAAAAGTACAGACGAATTGATAAACTTCTTCGTTTGGAATTGGTTAAAAAGATTTGGGTAAGGGGGAACTACATGCATTTAGGTAGAGTAGGAAAGAGTGTCTCCATACAAGAGATGTACGTGAAGCGTAATGTACACGCAGGGCAAATTAAAAAAATAATAATAATAAGCAAGAGGGCTATATTCGGATATTTCGAATCTTGTACATCCGTCACCAACTATGTAAATCTAGTTTAGTGAATTAACTCCAATTAGAAAAGCAAATATTGGGGTGACAGAGAAATAAAAAATAAGAATAATTTAGTACTGCGTATATATTATTTTAGACAAAAATGCCATTGGCTCTTAATGGGTTAAGAATTTTTTTTAAATTTTAGTATTTTCTTAAAGAAAATTTTAGAGCCTCGTAACTCGGAAAATATGAGTGAGCGCCAATTTTTCACTTGAAGTTTTTTTTCTTGTTTTTTAATTCTGCTCCAAATGACATAAAAAAATTTGAGGTAGGCGTGGTGGGTTGCCTGCTGCCTCGAAGGACATGGACCGATCATGCTAATTTCCAACAGCACATCATTCGACACTATATCTGATCGATTGACATACTTGTTATGTTTTTTGGGAAATCAAATCACCATGGACGGATCGACGGACAGACAGACATTGCTTAATCGATTTTGCTATGCATAAGAAGTCAGAATATATATACTTTATAGGGTCGGAAATGAAACTACTCACAGAATGACAAACTTATATGTACCCTTTTTCCACCTTTTGTGGTGAAGGGTATAAAAAAGGTTTCCTATAGAGACACTATATACTACGTATATATAATTTTACATGTAAATGTCATCGGCTCTTAATGGGTTAAGTATAGCTCGGAAAATATAGACAAACGCGAATTCATTTTCTTACTTCAACTGATATGGAAAAATCATAGGCAGAGGTGGTGCTTTACCCGGTGCCTCGAAGGACATGGACCGATCTTGCTGATTTTCAATAGCAAAATTTTCGAAACTATGTCTGATCAATTGAAACATTTTTAAACTAAAATTCGCATTTTCAAAACTTAAATAAAACTGAAACCGACCGAATTTTTTAAATTCCAATAAAACCCTAATCCAAAATACCAAACTACTTGATAAACTGATCCGCTATTTCTTTTCTTAACATTTCTCCACTGTTGTATTTCTAGTAGACGTGTGTATTAGTTCTTTTAGCGTTGGAAAATAAAAGCATCTCTAACAAGTCACAACTGAATTGTACTCAACAAAAAAGTATTTTTATCTGATAAATTTTAAGTTGAAAGTTAGAAATACGTGATATCACAACAAACAATTTAAATTCAAAAACAAAAATTACTTTTGTAAGTGATTTAAAACGTTCTATATGCAGAATACCTTTGTATTCATATTTGATATCACTATATATAGAATTTAAGTTTTTAGTTCTTAATTATTTTAGTTTTAGCACTAAGTTTTTAAGTTAATGGTTTTTGCAGCCACTTAAAGCGAACAACACCGATTGAGAAAACTATCTTCATTGTTATAAAATTAAACAAAACTGTAAATGATAAGGAATAAGATATAATAAGCAAATTAATATCGTGTTTTAAGATTCAATTATTATGTAATGTGTTAATAATAGAGGTATTATTAACATTGTTGCCTTTAATTGAGAAAGATTTCCTAGTTATTAGTATAAGATCTACAACAACACTAAGAGCACTGAGAAAATTCTAGCATATAAGGGTACAAGTGCTTGATTCGTAATATAAAAATACTTACAGATTCAATGTATATAAGAGATTCTGATTTTGTGACTCGCAGGAGCCCTGAAGTATTACGGTTTTAATGGTGCGTAAAATTCTTAAAGCTTATGTTCCTAAAACAAGTCATTGTGATTACAAATCTAGCCAGAGGCACAGAAGAAGAACATTAAACACTATTGAAGAATAAATAGAAAGTCGCTTTTGAAAAGTAAAAAAGTTAAAATTGAATGAGAATTCCATGGATTCTCTAATAGATTTCGCAAATTATAGAAATAAATAGATAAGATTTCGTGAATCTATATCTATATATATATATATATAAATGAATGTCTGTCTGTTTATTTTTGCTTTATAGGAGGCCAAACCCTTGGACCGATCTTCCTGAAATTTTCACAGCATGTTACTGTGGCTCTGGAAGGAATAATAGGCTATATGAACTTTTAATTGGACAAAGAGGCGTGGTACCGCCCATATAACACAAAAATATAAATCGCCATATTTTGGCCATTTTTTGACCTACGTCGACGATATTTGGTACATATGGTATTGGCATAATTAGAAATACGTACCAGGAGAATAGTGGGTGGGACCCTGCCCCTTTTTAGAAAAATTAAAAATCGTAATATAGTCTTAACTACTGGACGAATCGTCATTAAATTTTCGCAATAGGATATTCTTGACTATATAAAGTTGGGAGTGGACAAAAGGGCGTGGCCTCGCCCATATAACCCAAGGGGGGTAGCGAAGCACACCGGGTTCAGCTAGTATATTATAATATCAACAATGTTGCTTATGCCAGTACGTGTTTTCTGCTCTTCGTCCAAAAAATATAAAGTAATTTACGGTATTTGATACACCTGAAAAGTGACAACTCAAATAATTTATTTCATTCGTTTAGAAATAGTTTTTATTATGATAATTAAAATGGGTAACAAGCGCGTTTGGAGTTAGTCTACCATAGTTTTTCAACGCTTTAAGTTCTAAAATTAAAGAAAAATACAGTGTGTAGGAACAGTGTGCCTATATATATGTCTATTTTAACATTTGTAGAAATCGTGTAATTTTTAAGAATTGTACTTTTATCGCTAAGTGGTTTTGACTTTTAAATATTGGAAAAGAATACTTACGAAGGCATTATATACAGGAAAGGTCCATTATCTCTTACGAAAGACTCGTAGACGATATTGTATTATTTCTAAATTGTCAAGGTATCCATTTTAAAGTGTAATGAAAGGGTCAGTTATCTGGGTATCAGGGTAGCATCGCTAGACATAATGTAATAAATTTATTTTCCTCAGAATTAGACCAAATTGTTCTACAGCCTGTTATAATTAGAATTTACTGATGTCATCAGACAGGCCAGGTAGCAAATACTGTGCTATAAGTTCTCAAAAACATTTATTTATTTGGAAGGATTATAATGTGTTAGCATTACATTGTTGACAATAACAGCTGTCGAAATTAGGGATGCGTTAAGTATTCGCTTTTCTCCTATCTAATAGTTGTAAATATTGAAAGATGTAGGCGGTTATTTTCTGCAGTCTTTTCTTCCACCACCGGTTAGAAAAGACCGTATAGTATCTAAATAGCAAGTAACATATTTTAGAATTTCAATACTTTTCTCTATTATTTTATTTGTTCAATGATTATTTTGTATCAAACATGGCTGTTGTAAAATGTATAACCGAATATTAATGCGGACTCCTAAATTATTTTTGAATTAGATTTGCAAAGAAACTTTGCAGGATTAAGAAATTTTAGAGAATAATAGATATCAAAGTTGAAAAGTAGATCTTTTTTTTTTTTTGTCAGCCACATGCAAATGAAATTTTTTGTTGTTTACGTTATTTTGCAGCTATAGCTCGGTATATTGTAAAATGTAAAGCGAATATATTTAATTAACTACTTTATGGAAATGTAACATATTTCTGTTCCGTTTGGTTTGCTTATTTAATGTTAAGTTTTTAAAAATTATCTATAGGTTTTCCAAATTGAAGACAAATTAATATTGCAATTTTTCAAATTTATATTATTTCACATATAGTGTGTTTTATAGCTAAAATCAAGACAAGGCACAATAAAATTAGGAAAAATCACAGCCAGACATAAAGGACAGTCGGTTTAATTTAAATAACAAATAAGACTACTTACAAATTTCTCACTTGCAATGCTATATGATTTTTATGATCCATATGGAATGAATTTTCTTCCTTGCACCTCATCTAAAAGTTTTTGTAAAGAGTTGTGGATTGTCATCAATGTATACATAACATGTAATTCGACAGCTTAGAACAAAGTTGATCGTGCCTTAACTATTCAAAATGATAAAAACCTATATTCTTTTAGAAATACTTAGTTTTGATCACAACTGTCCAAAAAACGTAAGTATTATTATTCATTTGTGTAAAATACAAAAGGGAGCTTACCTCCATGAAATATTCAATTTTATTTTAGCAGGCAGAAAAACAAAAACTGCATGCAAAACAAGGCTACATGCGACAAAATAAAACAATAGCAATAACATTAATGGAAATAACAACAAAAACATAGATATTATTTAATAATTTATTTTATCGCCAATTTTGGAGTAAGTCTACAATAGTCTTTCAACGTTTTTAGTTCTAAAATTGAAGAAGAATACAGTGTATTGCAAGAGTGTGCCAATAAAAAAGCCTTTTTTAAATTTGAAGAATACGTTTCATTTTTAAAAATTATACTTTTATCGCAAAGTGGTTTTAACTTTTATATATTGGCAAAGAATGTTTACTAAACAGTTATAAACAGGGAAAGGTCTATTATCTATTACAACAGACGCTTAAATGATATTGTATGTCCAATGAGAGGGTCAGTTATCTAAAAATAGGCAAAGCTTAAAGTTTTTAACAATTACTAGGTAGCAACGCTACCCATCTATATATATAAAAATGAATGTCTGTCTGTCTGTTTATTTGTGCTTTATAGGAGGCCAAACCCTTGGACCGATCTTCCTGAAACTTTCACAGCATATTACTGTGGCTCTGGAAGGAATAATAGGCTATATGAAGTTTTATCATCGACGATATTTGGTACATTGGTATTGGCATAATTAGGAATACGTACCAGGAGAAAAGTGGAATTTTAGAAAAATTAAAAATCGTAATATAGTCTTAACTACTGGACGAATCGTCATTAAATTTTCGCAATAGGATATTCTTGACTATATAAAGTTGGGAGTGGTCAAAGGGGCTTGGCCTCGCCCATATAACCCAAGGGGGGTAGCGAAGCACACCGGGTTCAGCTAGTATTTTATATTCTGACAGTTTCACAATAAAAATATGATGCAATTACTCAAAAAACAAAACATGATTTAATATAAAGTTTGTTAATAAGGAAATAAATTATTTTAATTCGGTAAAAAAGTTAAAAGTTAGAATGAGAATTCCATGGATTCTCTAATAGATTTCGCAAATTATAGAAATAAATAGATAAGATTTCGTGAATCTATATCTATATATATATATATATAAATGAATGTCTGTCTGTTTATTTTTGCTTTATAGGAGGCCAAACCCTTGGACCGATCTTCCTGAAATTTTCACAGCATGTTACTGTGGCTCTGGAAGGAATAATAGGCTATATGAACTTTTAATTGGACAAAGAGGCGTGGTACCGCCCATATAACACAAAAATATAAATCGCCATATTTTGGCCATTTTTTGACCTACGTCGACGATATTTGGTACATATGGTATTGGCATAATTAGAAATACGTACCAGGAGAATAGTGGGTGGGACCCTGCCCCTTTTTAGAAAAATTAAAAATCGTAATATAGTCTTAACTACTGGACGAATCGTCATTAAATTTTCGCAATAGGATATTCTTGACTATATAAAGTTGGGAGTGGACAAAAGGGCGTGGCCTCGCCCATATAACCCAAGGGGGGTAGCGAAGCACACCGGGTTCAGCTAGTATATTATAATATCAACAATGTTGCTTATGCCAGTACGTGTTTTCTGCTCTTCGTCCAAAAAATATAAAGTAATTTACGGTATTTGATACACCTGAAAAGTGACAACTCAAATAATTTATTTCATTCGTTTAGAAATAGTTTTTATTATGATAATTAAAATGGGTAACAAGCGCGTTTGGAGTTAGTCTACCATAGTTTTTCAACGCTTTAAGTTCTAAAATTAAAGAAAAATACAGTGTGTAGGAACAGTGTGCCTATATATATGTCTATTTTAACATTTGTAGAAATCGTGTAATTTTTAAGAATTGTACTTTTATCGCTAAGTGGTTTTGACTTTTAAATATTGGAAAAGAATACTTACGAAGGCATTATATACAGGAAAGGTCCATTATCTCTTACGAAAGACTCGTAGACGATATTGTATTATTTCTAAATTGTCAAGGTATCCATTTTAAAGTGTAATGAGAGGGTCAGTTATCTGGGTATCAGGGTAGCATCGCTAGACATAATATAATAAATTTATTTTCCTCAGAATTAGACCAAATTGTTCTACAGCCTGTTATAATTAGAATTTACTGATGTCATCAGACAGGCCAGGTAGCAAATACTGTGCTATAAGTTCTCAAAAACATTTATTTATTTGGAAGGATTATAATGTGTTAGCATTACATTGTTGACAATAACAGCTGTCGAAATTAGGGATGCGTTAAGTGTTCGCTTTTCTCCTATCTAATAGTTGTAAATATTGAAAGATGTAGGCGGTTATTTTCTGCAGTCTTTTCTTCCACCACCGGTTAGAAAAGACCGTATAGTATCTAAATAGCAAGTAACATATTTTAGAATTTCAATACTTTTCTCTATTATTTTATTTGTTCAATGATTATTTTGTATCAAACATGGCTGTTGTAAAATGTATAACCGAATATTAATGCGGACTCCTAAATTATTTTTGAATTAGATTTGCAAAGAAACTTTGCAGGATTAAGAAATTTTAGAGAATAATAGATATCAAAGTTGAAAAGTAGATCTTTTTTTTTTGTCAGCCACATGCAAATGAAATTTTTTGTTGTTTACGTTATTTTGCAGCTATAGCTCGGTATATTGTAAAATGTAAAGCGAATATATTTAATTAACTACTTTATGGAAATGTAACATATTTCTGTTCCGTTTGGTTTGCTTATTTAATGTTAAGTTTTTAAAAATTATCTATAGGTTTTCAAAATTGAAGACAAATTAATATTGCAATTTTTCAAATTTATATTATTTCACATATAGTGTGTTTTATAGCTAAAATCAAGACAAGGCACAATAAAATTAGGAAAAATCACAGCCAGACATAAAGGACAGTCGGTTTAATTTAAATAACAAATAAGACTACTTACAAATTTCTCACTTGCAATGCTATATGATTTTTATGATCCATATGGAATGAATTTTCTTCCTTGCACCTCATCTAAAAGTTTTTGTAAAGAGTTGTGGATTGTCATCAATGTATACATAACATGTAATTCGACAGCTTAGAACAAAGTTGATCGTGCCTTAACTATTCAAAATGATAAAAACCTATATTCTTTTAGAAATACTTAGTTTTGATCACAACTGTCCAAAAAACGTAAGTATTATTATTCATTTGTGTAAAATACAAAAGGGAGCTTACCTCCATGAAATATTCAATTTTATTTTAGCAGGCAGAAAAACAAAAACTGCATGCAAAACAAGGCTACATGCGACAAAATAAAACAATAGCAATAACATTAATGGAAATAACAACAAAAACATAGATATTATTTAATAATTTATTTTATCGCCAATTTTGGAGTAAGTCTACAATAGTCTTTCAACGTTTTTAGTTCTAAAATTGAAGAAGAATACAGTGTATTGCAAGAGTGTGCCAATAAAAAAGCCTTTTTTAAATTTGAAGAATACGTTTCATTTTTAAAAATTATACTTTTATCGCAAAGTGGTTTTAACTTTTATATATTGGCAAAGAATGTTTACTAAACAGTTATAAACAGGGAAAGGTCTATTATCTATTACAACAGACGCTTAAATGATATTGTATGTCCAATGAGAGGGTCAGTTATCTAAAAATAGGCAAAGCTTAAAGTTTTTAACAATTACTAGGTAGCAACGCTACCCATCTATATATATAAAAATGAATGTCTGTCTGTCTGTTTATTTGTGCTTTATAGGAGGCCAAACCCTTGGACCGATCTTCCTGAAATTTTCACAGCATATTACTGTGGCTCTGGAAGGAATAATAGGCTATATGAAGTTTTATCATCGACGATATTTGGTACATTGGTATTGGCATAATTAGGAATACGTACCAGGAGAAAAGTGGAATTTTAGAAAAATTAAAAATCGTAATATAGTCTTAACTACTGGACGAATCGTCATTAAATTTTCGCAATAGGATATTCTTGACTATATAAAGTTGGGAGTGGTCAAAGGGGCTTGGCCTCGCCCATATAACCCAAGGGGGGTAGCGAAGCACACCGGGTTCAGCTAGTATTTTATATTCTGACAGTTTCACAATAAAAATATGATGCAATTACTCAAAAAACAAAACATGATTTAATATAAAGTTTGTTAATAAGGAAATAAATTATTTTAATTCGGTTTAAGTTCACATTTTATTTTTAAATTTTATTAAGAATTAATAACAAAATATTATTTTAATAATTAAAAAAAAACAAAATTTTGTGTTAATCGACTTCTTGTGGAGCTATGGGCATTCTCTTCTCCTTAACTATTTTCAATGCTTTTTAAAGGATTTAATAAATGTTTTATTTATGAAAGGAACCCTTCCTTGTTCGTTGTCTGTCAGCATCTAATGGTCGCTTTTTCAGTGGCTTTACAGGTTCTGTGATCACAAATGATTTAATGTATTAACCTTGTGCACAAGTATAGGTAATTTAATTACGACTGATATTTAACGGTACATAAAAATTCTTCCCTGCTGACTAAAGAAAATTCCGTGCAGATAATACAGGTCGTTTAATGAAACAAAAATTTCGCTTCATATAACTTTCAGTTTGACCCAAAAAGTGGAAAACAAACATTAAATTCCTTTTAGCTTTAAAACAACAATTTGCTTATATGCTGTTAAATTTTCTATAAAAAAGAACAATTCACTTCATCAGCCTTAAAATGAATATTTGTATGAGAGTGTGTAAGTGTGTGTGTATATATTGTTAAAGATGGCTACAGACAAGTGATGAAGGATATTTTACGAAACAACAACAACAAAAATAATGTATAAAAATCAAATTCCTGATGAAAAACCAGAAAAACCACCAAAAAGTCATTAAGACACTGTGGTTTTTTATCATTTAAGCAAAAATACGATTTACTTCCTTTTTATTTCTCACAATCAAACCTTGATATAAATAAAAAATAATGTTAATCTATGACTCTAAGGCAAACACATACTATTACACATTTTTTTAGTGTATTGTGTATCACGATTTTTAGGGTTGAAACGTGCGAAAATAAATATTTCCTTAAAGTCAACGAAAGTTAATTGGAAATCAATAAAAAAAAAACAACAATCACACAGAACTTATTTTGCCCTTTTTTCTAAACAAAATTGTTGTAATTGTGCTTGTACATTGAAAAGACAACGTTAAAGTTTCTTTGTTTAGTAAAATTAAGAAGTCTTTAAATTGAGGGGGAGTTTATATGCTCAAATACTACAGAACCTCTGCAAAGTCACTTGCAAACATTTTCTATGAGCCATTCTAATAAACATTTTTATTTATTCATATTTATACTCGCAAAAATTCAGAAATTCATTTTATCTGTTTTTGAAGGACACGTGCCAGTCATTATTTATGGAGAATATGAAAATGTTAATATCACAATTTTTAAATAAAAACTTTTATATCAGGCCATAATAAATTTTTTATTTATTTTTTTTTTAATTTTTCCCTGACCAGGATTCAAACCATCGATTTTGTAAAATAATGAAATTTTACTTTATTTTCGGCTTTTTGGTTCTTTTTAATTAATTTTCTAAACATTTTTAGAAAGAAAAATTATTTACAAATGTATGCGGACGTTTTCCAAATAAAACAAGAAAAATTAGACGCTAGCAGAATGAAATGCAGCATTTTCTGGACCGCCACATCCTTCATCAGCATTCTTTGCATCTATCTACCTTATGTTATGTACGTCGTAAACATCATCTATTTAACCAACTAAACTTAATGTTAATTTGGTGAGACGAAGTTCACACACAACTTAAAGCTTTTTTCTTTGTCGTTCTCTTTGTAACTCGTCTTGTACATTTGTTGTTGCTTTTTTATGCTAGCAATTTGATAGCCACAACATGCAACTTTTTATTTTTAACCATCGATGGTTCGAATCCTGGTCAGGGAAAAATTAAAACAAATGCTAGGCATCGCGTATTTACATTCATACTTAACTCATAAAAGTCAATATGATACTGAAACAGTGTCTATAACGTTGTGAGCAAAAAGGTATGCATCAAGGCACATTAATTTTACAGGTAATAGCAGTTCTAAAACAACTACAACAATAAGTAAACAACATGTATTTTGTTTGTGTAAAATATATTTTCAGATGTCAAATTCAAATAAAGCACAGTGGTTTGAAAAAGTTTTTTTTTGGCAAAATTGGGTATCATATAAACCACTTAATATATCTCAATGAAATTCTATAGAGGCAGAGCAGTATTTTTTAAATGTCTAACGTACCCAAATGTGATAAGAAGTTTATTTTTAACTCAAATGTTAAGATTTTTTAAATTTAATCAAACCTTGAAAATGTCTATAAAAATATGTAAAAATGTAGCTTATCTTAACTTAGTGTTTTTGGCGTAGTACGCTTATTAATTATCGGATTATTACTTTAAGACATTTGCTACATTATTAATAAAATTTAAAATAAACAAGTTTAAAGTTATGATTAAGAAAATGTAAAAAAATATCGTTTTTTAAGGACTTTCCGCAAAAAGGTAGTATTCTTTTCTTATGTAATTTAAATTTACTTCAGTAGTAGCAAATTTGTTTAAACAATTTTAAAGAAAAGCTAAAGCAAAATAAGGTCAACAATTATAACGGTTCCCCTCCAGCCCTTTCCAACATTGCCAATTTTGGAACAAAATTTTAAAATTATTGTAAAATTCCTCGGAGTGCAAAGCACCGATTAAAAAAGGTAAACGGTAAGTCTCCAAATTTTGGCTACATACAACCATTTGACAGCCCCGTGATTATCTAAGGCCTCTTTAAAAAAAAACTATTTTTTGGGACATTTTCTCCTTTCCGGGAATTTATATGGTAAAACAAAAAAAATTAAATTTTATTTTACCATTTGATTACAAACACTTTTAGCTGTATTACTTAAAAATCTACTGCCACTACCTAGTATATTAATCTGCCTTGGTATGAATAATTAAAAATTAAAAAGTTGCATGTTGTGGCTATCAAATTGCTAGCACAAAAAAGCAACAACAAATGTACAAGACGAGTTACAACGAGAACGACAAACAAAAAAAAAAACTTTAAGTTGTGTGTGAACTTCGTCTCATCAAATTAACATTAAGCTTAGTTGGTTAAATAGATGATGTTTACGATGTACATAACATAAGGTAGATAGATGCAAAGAATGCTGATGAAGGATGTGGCGGTCCAGAAAATGCTGCATTTCATTCTGCTAGCGTCTAATTTTTCTTGTTTTCTTTGGAAAACGACCGCATACATTTGTAAATAATTTTTCTTTCTAAAAATGTTTAAAAATTAATTAAAAAGAACCAAAAAGCCGAAAATAAAGTAAAATTTCATTTTTTTTTTACTACAGCGCAAGACGCTGTTTTTTCGCTTGAAGTGAATAACTTAATATATAATTTTTCATAAAAATTATAAAATTTATCACTTTCTTTTTAGTTGCTATTTTACTATTTAAATTCCCTCGGCTAGAAGTTTGTTTGATATGAGATACTTTCTGAGTGTATGTGTGCGTCTCTAAAAGGCCATGTTTGCAATGAGCCACATCTGTTTGAGTGAAAAAGAGTACAATTAAAAGCACTATGCTGCAATGGTTTCGCTGTTTATTTTTTTAGTTACATTCCACTAATTGTACTACTACAGTTACCAGTCCCAAAAGCGACAGCGGTGTATAAGAACACTCAAATCAGGGTGTTAAATTAACGGAGTTTTTTGTGTAGAAATGCTTTTAAGCTGTGACGGACAAAGTTTTGCTAAAGAACAGTCGGAAAAACTATTTCCATTCAATTTAAGCTCTTCCTCGTCTTAGCTTTGTAACAAAATGATCTTCATTTGAAATGAAAATGAATGAATGCAATAAAGTATTTGCATGAAAGTATTTCAAATTATTTATATAGAGAGAAAACAGGTACAATAAATTCAGTAAGGGTGTGCATCGCGCTATCTTTACTAAAATTACAGAAACAAAATACATGTGAAGAGTATTCATTCTTATTGCAACTTCTCGGAGAGATTAAGGGAAAAAGTATTTCTTAAAAAAATATATATATCTTCAAGGAAGATAATGCTCACCTTCACATTTATCCACAGTCGGCTAACAGAGCCTTCCTTAACTTCAAATAAAATTTAAAGAAATTGTATCATGAAGAGTTAACCCTTGCACCAAAAGCAGAATTTTTAAGATATTCTGCGTACAAAGCATTAAATTTAACTGATGCCACAATTTCAAGGCAATTCTAAAGTCTTCCCAAGAGGCCCATATTCTATTAATCTCCTTTTTATTCTTGTGACAAAATAAAAATCATCAATCGAGCAAAGACATACCTACGGCTTCCTAAGCTATTGGAATCACTTAACTGATCGGCTAATCTGCCCTACTATTCTCCTGCACGATCTGCTGGGTTTATAAACATCTCTATGCTAAGCTCCGCATTTTTATCATTTAGAGATTTAAAGTATTTATGAACTATTTTCGTACTAAGGGAACTTGAACGGCACTCCCGCTATTAAAAAGGCGATTGACGAAATAAAGTTATTCTCAACCAATTCAATGAACTTTTTTTTCGAAAAAATCTACTTTTTGGTTGGATTCTTTCTTTTGGAAGGAAAATGTTATTTATTATACGAGGGCTGCTCTATATATTTCTGGCCTAATAGTGAAAATGCGAATATTTATAATCAAAAATGGTTTTATTGTTTTTCAAAGTATTCTCCAGCATGATTTATACACTTTTGCATGCGCTCAAACCAGTTGTCGAAGCACTTTTTCCACTCCGATTGAGACACCTCTAAAACATGGTTTTTGAACACTTCAACAGCTTCTTCTGGCGACGAAAATCGTTGACCACGCATTTTTTTCTTGATGTGCGGAAACAAGAAGAAGTCATTAGGTGCCAAGTCAGGGCTGTACGGCGGATGACCCATTAATTCGACGTTTTGGCCGGTCAAAAACGCTCTGGTTTGAGCCGATGTGTGAGAGCTCGCATTGTCATGGTGAACAATGATTCGTCTTCTCTTGTTGGTTTTACGAATTTCTCCGATGACTTCAGGCAAACAAATTGTAGTGTACCACTCAGAAGTGACCGTCCTACGTTGCTCAAACGGCACAGTCGCCACATGACCAGTTTTGAAGAAGAAACAGGCGACCATTTGCTTCGAAGTGCTTCTTCCACGAACAACTTTCGTTAGATTTTGCTCGTCTTTGAAGATCCACACGGTCGATTGTTGTTTCGTTTCGGGCTCATACGCATAGATCCATGATTCGTCACGTGTGACGATCTTACAAACGTCTTTTGAAGCACCGCAATCGTATTTTTGCAACATTTCTTTGCACCAATCGACACGAGCCTTTTTTTGAGCGACTTTCAAATTGTGCGGGATCCAACGAGAACAAACCTCTTTTACGGCCAGGTGTTCATGCAGTATCGAATGTGTGCTGGTGAAAGAAATGTCCAAGGATGTCTCTATCTCTCGGTATGTCGCATGTCGATCTTGCATTATGAGTTCACGCACGGCATCAATTTTATCTGGCACAACAGCCGTTTTTGGACGACCTTCACGGAATTCGTCTTTGAGCGAGGTTCGGCCACGATTAAATTCATTATACCAATTTTTCACAGTGCTATAGGATGGTGCTTCATCGCCATACAAAGATTTAAGTTCATCAATGCACTCTTGTCGTGATAATCCACGTCGAAATTTGTGAAAAATGATGGCACGAAAATGTTCACGAGTTAGTTCCATTTTTTCTATATTAATTTTTTCATGTCACTGTTAACAACACAAATAAACGTTTTGAGTACGATTATGCTTAAAAATGACAAACTTTCCAATGAAAATGTCAGATTGCACCTGGCAGCACTCAGTGTTGCCAGGCCAGAAATATATATAGCAGCCCTCGTATTATTACTTTTTTCGGTATTAAGGTATTTTTTGTAGAAAACAATTAATAAGCAGGGAAACAGCAACAACAACATGAAAGTTTGGGGGAATTTTTCCAGTTTAATTTAAGTCATTTTTCTTTTACGAATTAGAGCTAACTAAAAATTTTGTCAATTTTTGATACTTTTTCCTCTTTTCCTTGGTGCCATATTTTTAAAGACGAATGGCCTAAAACTTTAATTGAAAGAAAACGATTTTTAAATTTTTTATGCTCCACAAAGTAACCGATTTTGTAAAAGCTAGCAAAACTTGTCAAAGCTGATATGAGAAACAGCGTCAAAGTTTAAAAAACTAATAGAAGAAGTCAATACAAATAGTGAGCATATTGTTGGAAAAAAACAATATGTAATTTCTTGTACAAATTGTTGGCATCACTGTCATTTTTTTCTTTCTCTTAAAAAGTTAAAAACTGTGTTGTTTTTATTTTTAATACGCCTTACATCTGCATTAAAAGTGGGCATATAATCGACCTAACGCAGAAGGGAATGTAAGAAAAAACCAAAACGTGTTTTGTTTATTGGTAATTCTTCAAAAATAACTGTAATGTTGTTTTTAAAGTTTTAATACTTAAAGAAAAATGTTTTTGGCTTTTCTAAAAACTTGGATGAAGGTATTCTGATGAGCTAGCTTTAGCAACTTGCTTTCCAACCAACAAATAAATTTCATGTTTATTTAAAAATATTATGAGATTACTATAATGTAAAAAATAGTATTATTAAAATTCCTAAACTAATTTGATAGATATTAGACTAAGTTCTCTATGTGTCAAATTTTTTTTCATTTATTTACGGTAAGCATGTCTGTGCCCATCTCGTATGAAATTAAAAATTTTTCGTCTATTTTTTTAATATAAACAATTGTATTTCGTAGCTTTTAGTAAAAATGGCTTTCTTCGTAAGGGATTTCTATAGTTCGAGTTTTCAATCTTTTGTTATCAAAAATGTTCTAAATTAATAAATAAATGATAGAGTCACTTAAGCACTCGATAAATATCAATATGAAATAAAAAAAATTTTAAAAGGCAGAACAATTTTTCTGTGTTTTTTACCAATGGTGTCTAATAAAAGAATATTTCAGTACAACTTTTGGACTTCTAATTAATAATAAAACTTTTGGTCATGATAGGGCAGTAGAAGCAAATTTTAAGATGGTGATTCGCTTGAACTTTGTAGCAAAACTTACAAAATCTCTACACCGCCAAATTGAAACACCTTTTCTAAGTACTTGCCCAAAACCCCAAGAAAAGGAGTTGCAGGAAAAGTGAAAGAGGTAAATAGGACATGGCGCTGAGACTTATATCTTTCTTGTGATTAAATAGAAAACTAAAAAAATATCCAACTCAACTAAGTTCAATACGTACGTCTTAATCATTGTATAATTTGGAAAAGGCAAAAAGACTCTAAGCTTGAATTGCAAACTTCTCTATATAATGGAACTCAGCCATTTTGTACTAACTGCGTTATATCAAATATTCAAATTCAAACATAAACATCTAAACGTACGATTTATAATTGCTAAAATTTCTCAAACTAAAGAAGCTAAAAATTTCCAAGCTCGCTACGAGGAATGAAACCTGGTTTAATACGTTAAATTTAATGCGTTTAAATTGTGTAATCATGTTGCTCAATTGGCCAAGTAGGAAATTAAATCAATTGAATTCTTGATTAAAAAAAAATTTTTTATGTAAGAACTCAATTTTTAAATTTACTAATTAATTTTTAATTGCATTATAAATAAAGTAATGCTGTGAGAAACGAAAATCAAACATATGGGTGTATAGAACGTATAGAACGTTAACTGTCATACTGCGCTTATATTTTAACATTTATAATCAGTATACTTTGGCAAATCATTTTGAATAGTTTGATGCTTAAAGAGCACTACCAAATTACCGACATTTACTTTAAAATTAAGTTATCAATTTATAAAACTTATAGATGCAAAATTTAATTCAGCGGTGAGGATAATTTTTGTTTTTGCTAATAAGCAAACTTAAGGCACATGGAGTAAAATCCAATTAATAACGGATTCTACACATTCCATTACATCCAACAAACTCGCATTATGGCAAATGGATATCTTTACAGATTCGTGTGAAATAGGGTTTCAGCAGGATAGCGCTACGTGCCATACGACCATCGCAACTATCGAATATCAAAAAAAAAAAAATTTAACGATAAATTGATTTCGAGAAATGGACATGTCAATGTTCACTGCTTTATACAGATAAATCAAAATATTGACGCCTTGGAGGTCACCATTGTTAATAGTGACATACCGCCAGCAATTTTCGAAAAATTAGAGGTCTAGAATTCATTTCATCCAGAATAATAATAAAAAGAATAATAATTTATATTTTTCGAATCAAAAATTGTTTTCGTTTTGATATTACGTTTTTTTTATACATTTGTGTTTTCAGGGCTTGCAAAACTTCACCTAAAACCAAAATTTTCCCTAATTCTGAGTTTTTTTAAAGCAAATGACAACTTGTTCAAATATCAACTGCTAAAAAGTAAGTAAACTTAATTGGACGTATTAAAAAATATGATTTATTTTAAATATTTATTGCCTCTATTAATAATATAAAATAAGATTTTGTTATAAAATAATGATACTTTAAAATTTTTAATATCGTGTTAAAATATTTTTTACTTTCATTCTTTACAACTTTTTGTAAAAATCTAACCAATTTTTGGTGCATAGAAAATGGTTTTTACACCGATTTAAATTTTATTTGTTTTTAGATTAGTACTTGTTTAAATTTTTAATTAATTTATCAATATATCTAATTATAAAATATGTAATTGATTCTATTAATTATTTATTTAGAAATTTTTGTATTCAAATTTTTTTTAATTATATATGGAGTCTATTAAGAAATGAATATCAATAACTAATATTAATTACTGGAGAAAAAACTTCCTAGTAGTAAAATTAATATAAAAATCTATTTTACTACAAGAAAATTTTATAAATAGAAAATAAATTGCATTTGACTTCTTTGAATACAGGGAGTAACAATATATTAAATAGTTAAAATTCTATATTAACATCGCTTTAATTGCTTTTTTCGTAAACAAAAATTTGTTAAATTTTAACTGCTTCATAAATTTAAATTAAAAAAAATTTGAGAAGCTGCTTCAATATGTTGACATACGGCTCAAAACATTTTCAAAACTTGAAACAAAGCCCTGAAGATTAAAAAAAAAAAAATTAAAATAAACTTAATTCACATTGTCTTAAAATTAAATATTTAATAATATAACGGATTTGCTTTCAAACATATATTTTTAGTTAAACAAATGATTAGTAAATAGACTTACAATAGACGTACAAAGTTTGATGAATACAACATGAACAGCGCACCACTTAAGGAAACATATTGTTAAAGAAACACATAAAAAGGTCCTTGAGTACATTAAATACAAAAGCAAGGTCCTTTGAAATGGCCTTCAAAGCTTAACATATTATACTACGTTTAAAAAAAAAACACAAATTATAACTTTCTATTATTTAAGTACTAATTATTTTTTTTTAACAATTTTAAATATTTTCTTTACAAATTTCATCTTTTTAAAATTATTTAAAATTTACTAAAATATATTTTTTAATTTATTTATCACTTTTTATTTTACATCCACTTCACACACGTAATAGGTTTGAAAATCTTTATAATTTTTTTATTTATGTTTCGTTCATATTTATTTTTGAAAATTTGAATAACTTGTTTAATTATTTCGAACATCCGTTAAATGCCACGTATCCTTTCATTATCATTTTGTAACTGTTTACGGCCAACATTTCTTCGCTATTTTATCTTTAAACTGGCTGCTGCTTGCTGTCTTATGTGTTCCAAAATATTTTATAATTTCCACAAAGTATTTTTTCTGCAAAAATTTTTTTTAACATTTTCCTTAAATTCACTTTTGTGTTGAGTTTGCGCTATAGTAATGAATACACAGGACTCTGTTGCAATTATATTGGCAACTAATTGTTTAGTAAACAAATGTTGCCACAATTGACAACACCTATTGGCTTTCCAGCAGCATTTATTTTCGATCTCAATTCTAAAATAAAATTAAAAGTAAAATTGTTCTACTTTTTATCCACGTGCTCCAAAGAAGTAGAATATTAAAGTACGAATTAAAACTTTTGTAAAGTATGTTAAGGAATGTCTGTATGTTGCAGAGGTTGGCATTGTAAAAATTATAGTGTTTTGTATGATGGAAGTAAAACAAGAATAAAAATATTATAAATTAATATTTTATGGCATTAAAAGGAATATTATTACTACCGATAAAGATTTTAAGGGCTACTACACTGAAAGTTTTAAGGACTTAAATCCCTTAAGACTTAGAACTTATATTAAGTGATTATTAAGGCGATAGTTGCAATGGGTAAGAAAGTGAAGCAGATAAATTATATTTTGAGTCTGCTTTTAAATCACGTTCTAAGCCTTAGTGAGTTCCGCTGGTTAGCAGTCATTGTCTGATCTGCTCTAAAATATTTTTTTTCGCTTAAGTCTTTCAGTGCCTAAGAATTTTATGAGTGACATTCAGAGCATGCATTTCTTGATGTGATTCAGCAGAAATCATCTTTTCCTTTCTACGCGAGAACTGTATCTCTTTAGTAGTTAAACTGGGTGGAATTGTTTAAGACTGGAATCCACAAATCAAAGTTTCTGTCATGTCTTGGCTCAACTACAAAATTTTGAAATCAAGCAATTGTCACTATTTTAATGGATGAAATTAGTTCTTAACTTTTTTTTATTAAATTGTTAGTTGCTCTTTTTTTTACGTTATAACAAACGAACTATTACATTAATTGGGCTTGTTCCATCATTTATTATACAGTTGTCATACCTTTCAGTGAAAACCGTCGTCACTGGCTGTTTGTTCGGTACGTTTGGCAAGGCGATAAACATCACACAATCGATGCTACTGACAATAAATGTAAGTATAGGACTATTCTGGGGTGGGGTTATTATACTTTGACGAAGAGTAAGTGTCTGTTTATTTAAAAAAATGTTCGTTCAGGTCTTAAAACTAAGTCGTATTTTTGGAATTCAATAACAAGAAAAATTTTGAGGACTAGGTGTAATTATGTCCTCTATATTGATTTATCTCCCAATGGTACTGCATGCTACATGCAGCCATTATTTCTAAAATTTTTTTTAATTCTCTGGTGAAATGTATTTGTATACACTCATTAAAATTTTTTTTGTGCAGTTCCGGCCTTGATTGCCAAAATTTTGTTTCAGCTTAACTCTGCGAATGACAAAAATAAAAGATATTTTTAATTTTATATATTTATATATAAAATATTATTATATTTTTAATACTCGGACTAGTGTAGTGATTTTTTTTTCTTCTCTAAGTAGCAAAGTGTGGACGTGAAATACATACTAAGGAAATTAAAGGAAGTGAATTAAAATACCTGAATATTTTGTTTTATGCCCAACTATAATGTGCATATAATAATTTAAGTAAACTTAACCAACAGTGCAAATACATTAAATTATATATGGCCAACTATAATGTACTTAAGAAAACTTGTCAAGTTTCGTAAACTGGTTTTTCTTTAAGCAACATACCAAACTGATCGCACTTTGCGTATGGAAACAGATGATTGTACTTTTTGTTATACATTCACAAAGACAAATTGCAATGGATAGCTACAGTGTTAAATTTCTAGTTTCCAATTTAATAGAAAAATGTAGAAATGTATTTTAATAGAAGATTTTTATTTCTTGTTCATTTGTAACAATCACAAAAAATTAAAATTAAAATTTTTAATTGTACATACATTATGATTAAAGTGATATACACCGTTGCATTATTAGTTTGGTTGGCCACAAATAAAAAACTGAACATTAATTTTTTATTGAATTTATATTAGAACATAAACAGGAAATGTAAACATGCATTGGCGGTTTCTTTTCTGAAAATAAACGTTACCCAACAATCACATAATATGTTTTGCATGTTCCTAAACCCCCAAAAATTGCTACACATTTTTTAGCCACAATAGAACGAAAACTGTTATTGAAAGTTTTTAACTACATTCTGGGAAGAGAACACGTTAAAAATAAATGTGAAACTGTAGTCACCTTATATTCTTTAATAGCAATTGAAAGTCTTCCATTAGATTTTTGACATAAGCTAGATAATTCGCATTATAGACAGGCCTTTTAATTTAAGAACAGCAGAACCCTAACCACAACAATAAATAAGAATAAAAATTCGTAAAGAATTAAAAATTTCATACTCTACACTTGCTTCAACCATAAGATCATAGATCACAAGTTTTAGTATAAAGTAAACTTTAAATTTATTGTGCTATTTTCCCAGTATTAACTATTGATTCGATGGCCATTTGGCTACCGCTTACTTAGCTCGTCAGGAAACTTCTCACAAATATTTTAAATGAACTAAATTTTTTTGTCTAAACTATAAAGAAAACACAAAAATCAAAGTTCAAGCAAAAACAATAGTAATCAACATTGTTTTTATTTTTCTTTGCACACTACATACGGCAGAATTTTTTTTTCGGCTCTTATATACAGTGTAAAGATGTTGAAAAATAAAAACAACAAAATACTACGTTATTTTATTCTTTCTTTTATGCACGGGCACTTGCAATTTTAATAATTAAAGATTAAAAACATGCGGTAGCGAAATGGCCATCGAGACGTGCTTTCACTTTCAATAATCAATACCGGGAAAATAGCACAATAAATTTAAAGTTTAATTTATATTAATCTTTAACTACAAGTTTTAGTGATTTTCAAATGTATTACGAATTCGCAACTACACACTTTCAGAGCACTTATAAAGAGGTACTAGAAAAATTAGTTTCTAATCTAAACACCCCGTTAACAATGCTGTTTAATACGATATAGTCATACTGTTCTTAACAAAAATAAAATTTCTAGTCTTCTTTGCAAAATAAATAGATGTGAATCAAAACAAGTTAATAAAAGCGTTGCCAAATAGAAACTTAGAAAAAGCTACAACGATAAAACAAAATTAGTAAATTCCCATGAGAAAACAATTTATTTGTACACCCTTTATTGTTGTGTATATATATGTGCATGCATATAAATATATATTAAAGTAATGACTGCAAGAGCATGTTTTGATTTATTTTCAAATGATAACACAGATTCATTTTCATAAACAATAATTTGTTAGGTTGTGGCAACAACCAATGTTGTTGTTGCTCATATATAATTTTAGGATTGCAAATACATACATATAAATATGTGTTTTTATAAAAATACTACTAAAAATTTCAATTTGTATTCTATTACGGACACCTAAATGCAGAAATAAAAGTTTGTGTAATATTTTGAAACCTCTGGCGATAATAAAAATAATAATAAAATTTCAATTTCGCAAATAGCGGAAACCAAACCGATAGCAATTGTTTCCTTTAGTAGCATAACTATATGATATCGTTTTGGTACAAACAAAATTCGACGTGCAAAAGTCGTGTACAATTTTTTTACGTAAATGTATATATTTACACTTAGTAACAAAAGAGATCATACAGTTTTGGCATTGAACTAACCAAATACAAAAACGGCTTTGTTTGGCTAAAAAAGTATGTTTAAAAACTTTAATATGATCTAATTTTTTAATTTACTAACGCTTTTTTGAATTGATAGTAAAAACGACACGGATCTCTCGCCATAGAGATCATCATCATGTTGTTATCAAACATTATCAGTAAACAACAGTTCAAGTTCCATTGAAGCTTATGTATTTTTTCAACAATAAAGTATATAAAAATAAACACTATTGACTAGTATTTATATTACATTACGTAATAACATTAAACAGTTCAAGTTTTGTTACTTTATAACTTAATAGGTTTTATTGTTTTTTTTAGAAACGAGCAGGTAGGAGAAACTGAAGTTTTTTTAACTTTTAACTGAGACTTTAAGTTGTAATTTGACATCTTTTGTTAAACAGTGCTCCATAGCGCATTGAAATTTTGATGTTTTTTTATGTTTTGGGCTACGAATTTTTTTATATGGCACTTTTTCTAACTTTTTTTTAAATGAAACTCTCATATATATGACAATTGTAATTTAAAAAAATATACAAAAAAGTCAAAAGATAAGTTTACCTGATTGTACCAAAAGATTGAATATACAGTAAATTTGTTAGCCCTTTTGCACAAGCGAACATATATGATCTTTGAGCTTGTTTGTCCAAAAAAATAATAAATATATTAACCTAATATTACGGAATCGCAATATTCAGAATCTAATAAAAAAAATTTCCGACACTTCTCAACCTATGTATTACGTGTACCTTAAAGACAACATTTAGCTGCAATGCCTACATCACCATACCCAAACAAACTTATACCGCATACAGTCCACCAGACCAATCATAATCTATTGAAACAAAAAGTCGTCATTTTGATTAGTAATTAACGTTTTATGTTAATGTTTAACAACCTGTAGATTACCGATATTTTTTAACTTGCAGTTAAGTTTAAATGAGTTAAAAAAATCGGGCACTAACATTTTCTTTCCTTTCTTCGAATACATATTCATAAGAGTTAATTTGTTGATCATTTTTAAGACAATACAAATAATTGGATCTTCGCACATAAACTTTATTAAACAAACTGTCGTGTTGTTCGCTTTAAAATCTGCTGCAATTAAATTTGAGCTAAACTAATGAAATTCGCCTCTTGTATGATTCAGTAAAAAATGAATGATGTAGATATGAATTTTTACATAATCCTGATATACTTACAATCGACGTAGGTTACATCATGTTAGTGTGAGTCTGCTTAATAAACATACTTTTTATTTACTGGGACACAATTATTTTTATAATCCTCGCTCCTGATTATTTGTTTGTATTTTTAAATAAAATAATGCAAAATATGAAATTAAAAGTAATAAAAATAATAATAACCTTGTAAAAAATAAAACATTTTTAATAAACGCACATAGTAAAACGTCCATCACGACCACACAGACGCCTCTCACACGTAAGATATTATTGTAGCACAAAACTAGTTGCAACAAAATATACTCAGAAATTTATTTTCATTATTTTTTCTTTTGCTTTTCATTTTTATAGACTTTTGTCACAACACATTCATGTGAGTTATAACAAAACATCCTTTGTGGTTTTACTTTTATTTTTAATGTTCTTTTGTTATTGCTGTTGTTATTTAAATAATAATTTTTTTATACATTTTTATACATTTGAAGGTAAATGGGACAAGGTCATTACTTTTTACCATAATTATGCATAAATGCGTTTAAAGCTATAATAAATAGAAACTTTTGAAATTATTAGTTCAATTATTTTAGTATTAAAAAATGAACAATCTTATCCCGGCATGGAAGGAGGTTTTGGGTTGGGTGTGGATTTCTTCTAAACAAATTAATATTGATTGATAATAAATACTTTCGTATTCTTATTTATCAAATTAGCAAACTTTCATTATCACCTTATAACAAACAGTTTGTTATTGGAACAGCATCTACAATGTTGTGAAGAAAAAATAATGAAAGAGTAAAAATAAAAATTGTATTCGTGGCTCAACTGACGGTTAGCAGAAGCAAGAACAGTATATATTTAACGATTTATTAAAGAGAACACTAAAAATTCATATTAATATTTGATAGTTTATGGATATATCTCATTCTTATTTACAAAATTAGTTGGTTTTATAGTTAAAAATGCTGATAGTGGATGTAGCGATCCAGATAATACTGGACTACATTCTGCTGGCTTAAACAAAAAAAAATTTTTTTTTCGGAAATAATTTTTCTTTTTTACAACTTCAGAAATTAAAATAAAAAATGAACTTAAGCCGTGTTACTTTATTCATCAAATAATTTTTATATTATTTTTATTATTATTTTGTTGTAGCGGATGTGACAATACAGTTTTATGAAGTTTCCTAGTGTCTGATTTTTGGGTTTTATGAGATAAAGGACTGTAACAGACATTGCATCGAAAATAATGGCTTTATGTTTTACCTTTTGGATCAATTTTATGGAAAATTTTTTTGAACGATACGTTTGATCTGATTCTATAATTAAAAAAAATTTTCGTTTCTAGACAGTACCTGTTAATTTTTTTCTAAGAGGTGTTTTTATAATAAATAAATCCACCAAGTGAGCGACCCGCACATGAAATATTTGGTATCTTTTTATATAAATATATCAGTTATTTCTTATTGCAGCAACCATAATACTGCACCTTTTATAAAAATTTCCGATATAGAAGTAGAGATATATGTTAGACGGACAGATATCGTGAGGATATTAGCAGTGTTACTTTTTTACATAATACCCTCTGGGCACAGAAACCTTTAAATTTTAAAATTAATTTAAAAATTGTCTTACAAGTAGCATAGAATAATTTTGAACCAGATATCGAATGATCTAAAACCTTAAACTATTTCAAACGAATAATTATACGAGTGTGGTATGTGAAACTAGAATAAAAAAGAAAAAAATAGTTAACACGTGCTTAGCAACCCTTTTGGCTTCTTTAGCAGAGTTTCCTGCTTTTTTGCTAAGCAAAACATTTTGAGTAATGAGTTTGTCTTTCAACAGCTACTTTGAATAAAAAGAATAATTTTTTGTTAAGAAGTCGCGGTGGTATAATTTGTTTAAAAGGCGAGCAAAGAGAAATTACCACTTCAAATTTCCCGTTGTAAAAAAGCTGCAGAGCTGTTAAACTGCATATAAGATTCTTAAGACGCAATATAGCAAAAGTTAGCCGTCAAATGAACCTGGCCGTTTAACCAGGAGACCTGAGATCGAGTCAGGTCGTCGAGTCGTTGATTGTGCCGGTTAAAGACGCGTTTTTGTTAAAAAGAAAGAAAAAAAAAACATCGAATTATTTAGTAATGTTTACACGGAATTAAAACCATTTCGATTAGAAAGTGCGACATACCTGTATTTGTTATATTTACCCTTCTGTGACAATTTATATATTTACTATTTTTTTTAAATTTAGACATTACTTTAAGGAGCACTTGTCAATTAATGACATACTTTTGTGATTGCCATACTTTTTTACTCGCCCCCAAAACACATTACATTCGTTCGCAAAAAAGTAAGTAGTAATTAAACAAGTTCTGTAAGTTAGAGGAGAATACCTTAAAATTCTTACTAATAATCATCATTATACTTTACAATAATTAATGTCATCAATTCTCAGGAATTGATTAAAAAAGTCTCATGATTTGTAAAATCATTAGGTTGGTAATCTAGTTGGGAAGTACTTCTGTCAAAAATGCTTAATTCCAGACTCGATTACCTTTTCTAATCTTTTTTGCTGGATGTTTACCCAGAGTAAAAAAATAGTTTATAATACAGCTTTTCTTACAAAGTTTAATAGTTGACATAGGGAGGGTAAACCAATTTTATAGTATTTCCATCTTCGTTGTACTAGTGCACAGTAACTGTTAAAGTCTTGCCTTTTGCATACAATCGATATAATATCATGTCATCTAATTTATAAATCTACAGCCATAGTGTTATTTTAGTTTTAAGACTTTAAAAAGATATATTAATTTCGAAAATAAAATTGTATCACCTGATTTTTGAATTCGGACGATGTTGAAGTAAATGAGTAAAATAGAATTAAAAAATTGCCTAAAAAAGAAATGTTTAATCCACATAATGCTCGATAGAGTTCCACTAATTCGTTTAAAACCTAAAGAAATTCTCTTTCTTTCCTTACAAAAATCTCAGTTTTATATATAGACCTTTGTATAATTGTATATAGTTATGCTTGATTCCTTTAAATATAATTTATAATATTCTAATGAAGTATTTAATTTTTAATTCCACAAAATGAAATGTATTACTGCGGAAAAAGCATATCCATATGCCAATTTCGCTACTATTCATATAGATCGTCAGTGGATTCTACCCAAAATTGTGTATAGAAAACCTAAGAGTGAGGCTGCTGTAGTCAAAGTGGTAAGCACGTTGATTACAAATCTGACTGCCCTGGGCTCAACCCTTGCGGCAGTCAAAAATTAAAAATGTTTTTTTCTGTTTAATGGTGCAAATATTCAGTAGTATTCAGAACAACATTAAAACAAGTAGCCTCCTTCGTCGGTACTTCTCCATAGCATATTCACCGGCGAAGTAAAATAATTAATAAAATGGCTATATCTACCTCCTTTCACCACCTTGCTTCTCTATCATCTATCCCTTTCCTAAAGAATGTAGCACGGTTACAAACTAAGTAGGTATTAATGTGTGACGAGCTACTTCATCTACTTGAAAGATTTAATGAAAGAATATAAAAAAATTTAAAATATTTTTACAAATAAGCTTTTTCAAAAATAAACATCATAAAATATTCGTTGCTATTGCTTATTTGATGTATTGGTGATTTACCCTAAATATGAATCACAATTCAGAATAATATTTTCCACACTTTGTTTATTAAATGAGAATTATAATCAACCATATACACAAAAAAAATCAATAAAATTCTTTAATTTGTATCTTTGTTTGCTACCAAAACAAAACTAGCTAATAACATCCTAAGAAATATTTTGGCGCATTCGTAATGAGCAAATTTCTAGAAAATTAAACTGAACAATTAATATTTTAATTCGAATTTGCTATCAATAATTAAGAGACATATTTAAATAATTTTGTATGGATTAACGTATGTATGCAGTAAAAATAACAAAACCCATGTTTTTAAAATAATAAATAGGTCATTATTTCGATGATTTAATTTTAACTCGATTATACTCAAACTTTCTAATTAAACAGCCCAAACGAATAATATTCTTTTAATATATTTTTGCTGTGAAAGCCACCTGGTAACGCGACCTAAAAAATTCAATATTTTTAGTCCTTCGACAAAATTTAAATTTTTGGTAAAGCATTTATAAAGTTTAAGTTTCGCCAAATTTTATTTAGTATTATTCCATGTTTTCAGAGCAAGTTTTTTTAATTACCATTGTTTAAATTTAGTATGACTTTTTATATTGCTAATTTATTGAGAACTTATTATTTTTAGTAAAATTTTGTTTCTTTCCATACCTAAATACTTGGCCTCAAAATTAGAATCAACAAAAAAAAAAAAAAAAATTAGGGGTGAACATCATGGCTTCTCAGTCAAAGACCAATCAGTACGATAAAACATTTTAATAGTGCGTTTCCATTGACGTGATTTCGTCTAAAACACTTGATTTGCTCAAATCAAGTGTTTTCTTACTTGATTTTCCATACATTTTACATGCTAGAAAAACCACTTAAATCACTTGATTTGCTTGAAATCATGTCGAAAATTTATTTTTTCGAACTAATTTTGCCTTTGCAACACTGTGATGTGTCTAGGATATTCAAGTTCAACTCCGAGTTATCTATTCATATTGGATGTTTTTATCGAAAAAGTGACAAATACTTTTAAATGTTTGAAAGCAATAATGTTTTTTGTTAAAAAAAAAAGTGTTTAAAAAATATAAGAAGAAAAATATATAAAAACAAAAATTAATATAATAATAAAAACGAATTTTTACAAAAAATAACATAGTTTTTTTTTCTTTTACGCAAAAATATGTCAGTGTAACGTCATAAATTCGAATTTACAAAACACTTCAGCTCAATGGAAACACTTCGAAGTGTTTTTCTCAAACCTAGTTGATTTCAAGGCAGTGGAAACGCAGTATAAGGCTACCTGGTGCCCGGCACAAGTGCTAGTAGAAAACACCAATGATACCCGTTTTTCTAAGTTGAGTATTTAAAATATTGCTACTGCTGTCGCCAAAAGTATGCAATCATCCATTGCAGAAACACAGTAGCTAATAGAATAAGCTACTGCGAACATAGCCGTGGCAGTCGAGTGAAGGAAACCTTGTTCTGTACATAATAGCAATATTTATGAATTTTAATAAAAGCTTAGAGCTTTGGAAAATAGATGTTTTAGTTGCAGTTATAAACGAGGAGAAGGAGACAACCGATTAACATACCTCAGAACATTAAAAATATAAATTTTTCATGTATTCATTTATTTCATTATTTTAAGTTTAAAACTATAAAAACAGAAATTTTTATTCAGTGTAAAAATACAAAAAATGTAATTCATGTAAAATACAAAAAACAAAAAAAATTAAATTATAATTTTATAAAACGTTTTGCTTTAACAAATGTCAAACAATGGCGTAAAATTCTTATTCTAATTTTGAAATTTTTATTTTAATAAACAAAACACACTTTTTAATTAAATTGCAATTAGATTTACTTTCATACTCATTTTTTTTTTAAAAAACTCGCTTTTAAAATAGTTCCATTCTATTAAAAAATTGTTTGTGTCAATTTTAATTCAGCCAAATTAAAAGTGTATTTAAGTATGAAAAACATATCACACAATACTGATTCAGAATGCAGTGTGTGGAATGTTCCACGCAATTTTATATAACTTTGTTGTACTACAAGAAATGTTAGTATATATATTTTGTACAAATCTATTTCTTTCTATTCATTACTGCACTTACTTTTAATAAATGCGAGCACGTGAATGTATGAAATTGTATCATCGACACCATCAATTTTATAATCATCAGCGTTATGGTCGCATGAATGAAAATAATCCATATTAATCATCTGTTTAATATGCAAGTAACAAAAATGCAACAAACACAAACATACACCTTGGTGCTCATAAAAACATTTTTTCTTTCAAATGTACAAAAGCAGCTCATTTATTCGCTGCACATTCAATGTTCAAACGTTTTAATAATCATTCGTTCAGTTAGTGTGTGACAAAGTTCGACATGTCAGTCAGCCGGCCAGACTGTTAACCATTTAGTCGCTCATTTAGTTGACAGTTTTAGTTGTAGTTGTCAATTCATAAATAGTTTTTGGTAGTCAGTGTAACATTGTAACTATTTATTGTTACAATTTGGGGTACAATATAATGCGCAATTTGTCTATATTTGTGTTACATGTCCCAAATAAATTTTGCTGTTTAAAATGTCCGTTCACAGCAACTGTAATGTTGTGTATGAATGTTAATGTTTAAATGGCTAGAAATGCAGATATGGGCAACGTTTTGGGTCCACGGTTAATATTTATTTTTAAACAAATTTAAAGGAATTATTCTTATTCATTGGGAGTCAGAAACATTTTTTTTTTATCTTATAATGGCTATAACTGCTGGCTGCACGTGCCATGTCTTGAAGCCCATATGCGTTAACTTGATGCGTATCTAATGTGTATTTTTGAATACAGCCAGCTTCTTCTATGTAAGATGGGGCAGACAGCTAAAAAGTACCAGTTAAATTCATTTGGGTCGGTTCTGAGATCTCTTTGGAATATCTGTAAAGCGCGAAACGAGAAATAGTGAGAAGTATTGAAAAAGAAGGAAATAAAGAAGACATAATTAAATACCGACAGGTGATGGTGAAGGTAAAGTCTAAGCCAAATCTAACTTTGTACCGCAGTAAGGGACTTAATATATCATCAAACCAACGCTGCCCGGCTGCCTTTAAAATTCTTTTTAAGTTTGGCGCAATAACGAAAATATATTTGTTGTCATCGTTTTCTTTTCGTCTTGATTGCAAGGGAGTCCCATACTTTTGACGAGGCTCCAACAACATGATTTTAGCATTACTCGGCGGTTTTCTAAACCATCTTTCCCCGTTCGTTTAGAAAGGTGATCGCCAATAGGACTCATAACATCAATAACCTGTTGTAATTTAATGAGATTTGCACCACAACATCAAAGGCACTTTTCACTATGTTGTACTGGCTCCTGGCCATACACTCGTCATTGAGCCCCAGTGTGACACTAATGATTTCAGTCATGTGGTTATCCCCTATAAAATTAATTACAGGCCAATAACACCTATGCTCGACTGGAGATTCGGAGTTTCATCTAGTGATGAAATCGAGCCAACAGGGAGACAGGCGTCTTCATTTCTAAATTTCATATCACGATAAAATTTAGGCTGCAGGTAAACTGCAGCGTTTTACATGCTAAGGTTAGAGCGAGCATATTTGGGTAAGAACCTAAAGAAAACCTTAGTGTGTATTCGACATCTAGATTGGTTTGGGAATGCCGGGCACTTCGGAAAGAGATGGCGAAATATTTAAACCTGAAACTCTTATGGGTGCCTGGGAATATAATTCTGGACGAATCTGCCGTATCGAAATTCCGTATGAGAGACGGAAAAATAGACAGGTTAGTAGATGTGCCGCTGGGTCGCTTCAAAGAGAATCCTCTATTCAACGACTTTTGTAAAAGTTTCCAGGACAACGAGGAGATGAAGTATGTATACTACATCCTCTACCACTATCCACCATTATCTGCGGAATGGGCGGTTTTTCTGGACAGTGATTTACGATATCACTAATTTAAACTTCTTAATCCGGTATTCCGGATTTTGCAGTGGGCTCTTGTTGCAGCAAAGGACCTCCCTTCCAACCTCCTATTTTAAGGTATCACAATGGGACCATTACGACCCTGTCAGTCTAAAAAGAGAAATTTATTAGTACTCTGATCTTCTTAATCATAATTTTGTTACTTACTTACTATACTTTAGCAAGGTCGTCCCACAGAGGAGTATTTGACCCAAAAAGCTGGCCAAAATTATTAAGCGTGGTTTTTGTTTTAAAAGTTTAACTTTTTTGATAGTTTTAGCTTTAGTTTGATAAAAAAAAAGGTAGTGGCAGATTATTATTGGGTTAGTGTTATTTTTGACACCCCTCACCCACCAACCACCCACCCAACCTTCATTTAGAACTTTGTTTATTTTTTCAATTTTAAGAGAATTTATTTATATATATATATATATATATATATATATATATATATATATATATATATATATATATATATATGTTGTGTATTTTTAAAAAAATTATTTATAATTACATATGCCGGTCTCCCCCTCGCAATCCGCCAAAATTTGGTTTGCAAGTGTACTTTATTTTAAAAGCAAGTCAAATTAAATTTAGATAGCAATTTTTTTTTAGCATTTTTTAGCAATGAGTAGCATGGATATACATTTTTGTTGGCATTGTATAAAATTTCATATTGATTTTTCGTGAGATCAGCATTTATAAACAATGCTAAAGCACCCTCCGCTGTAAGCTTATTAACTGGGTTGACCTCGGAAGTTGTTAACGATCGCTTGCAAATTTTTACTTTTCTTGAAGATCGTGTTATATCCATTATTAATTTAGCCGCATCACTCTGTCCCGCTGCTCTTTGGCTCATTGATGCAGCAAATGTGATCTCCTCTGTTGTTAATTGCTGACGAATTTCTTGCATTTTTCTTCGTTTGGTTCTTTCACTTGCTTCATTAAATTCTTTTTTTGGTCGCCATGAAGATGAACTGCCAAATACTGGTATTGTCACAGTTCCTTCCAGCCATTTAGCATACGTGCTTAAAAATCGGTCCTCTTTTCGTTGTGCTAAACCCCAATATCTTTTAAAACAATTTTTGAAATTTATAACACACTGCTTTACTGCTTGTATATCGCCATATCCTTGGCATTCTGAAATCGCACACAGTTTAGTAGCTAAAAACTGCAACTTCTCGTCAATGGTGCCAGAACCAGATTCCTTTACTATTTGGAATAACTCAAATCTTGTGTAAATTTTTTCCATGTTATCTCTCAAAGTTGCAAAACTCTTATAATAAGAATTTTGCGCAGTAAGCCATATATGTATATTTTTCAAAGTGCATATTTCCGTTACTTAGTTAGTAACCTGATACTTGGGTGCATTTTTTATATACCTGCACCGTTTTTAAATGTAATTTTGATTTGTAACCCTTTTATATTAGGCATGTTTATATCTAACTATATTTTCAGAAAAAATAAAGTATCCTGAAGACGATGAAGTGTTATATAGACCGCAGGTAAACAAAAACAGTTTAATAGGTGTGTATGCATGGGTTGTAAATTTTAATTTATAAAGTAAAAACTGAGTTCTAAGAAATTCCTTTTTTAAGGGCAGGAATCCATCATGTTGGCAGTTGTTAATAGTGATAAAATAATATTTTACATCAATAATTTTAAAAACAAAAAAGTCTATGATGACAATAAAGTATAAGAAAAAGTGCCTCATGAGCAAAAATAGAAAAAAGGTAAAATTTTCCAAAAATCACTAAAAATAATGGCGCAAACTTGCGCAAACTTTTTTTCTTTTTTCTTAAATTAGAGATCTCATAGTTTACTGTGGTATATAACATTATATGTACAACAGCTACCTTCACTTTCAAAAAGCTTTTCCTTTTTTGTTTTTGGTAAGAATTTATATATTTGAATACATAGTTTTTTTTTATAATTAAAATATTAATAAAAAATATTTAAGATAATTTTTTTCTTTTTAAATACTGAAAATAGCCCCTGATGAAATCTTTCAGACAAAAAAAAATCAATGTAATACCTCTATTCGTTTAGCCACAAAAAAATATTATATAAATATCTTGAAATCAAAAAAATTCAATAAAAACGCATGTAATTTTCTTCACTTTCCTGACTTTAACAGTGTCCCACAACTACAAATCTTAACTTACAACCTTTAAAATGCACGATATGATGTAGAATGTGATGTGATGTTCTCTATCGATCTGCGTAATTTGTTCTTAGGATTTCATAAAAATAGTTTTTGCCTTTTTGGCCAGCTTTTTGGGTCAAATACTCCTCTGTGCGTCCTAAAAAAGCCCTAATATTATACGTGTTCGGGTAAGCCGTTACTGTTCACAGAGAGATTTTGCACACGGAAAGCCTAAAATAAAAATTTTGATAATTCGTTTCTAAATTAACTCTGAATGTTGCTAAAGGTAAAGTAAGTCAGGATCTTCTTAAATAAAGAATAAAACTTGTAATTCAAGAACGAAAAAATCTAGTGGGTGAATTGTATTTACATTTTCAAGTCAGATTTTCGTATTAAAAGTTATTTTTCAATATTTTTAATCGACAGTCTGGCCAGCCCAGAAAAATTATAATTTTTCATTATACTATAATCGCTTTACAGTATTTTTAAATAGTTGTAAGTTAATGAAATGGACAATGTGCCTGCCGACTGTATTTAATATACCACAAGGTTTCAAGTCTCTAAAATACAGCAGCGAGCTTGAATTCATTTTAAAGGTTTCGTCATACGAGTTCATGAAAAATAAAATTCTTAAATGTTAGGGGAAAGGAGTTTAATATTATTCCAAAGAATAAAACAAATAAAGAACTTCCAATTTAAAGAACTTCCTTATATGACATTGTATAGATCGTGTTATTTTCTTTTTAAGAAGCACTTTTCATTTCACTTTTGAAGGATATGTTTTCAGTTCTTAAGACGATATTCCCGTCCAAACAGCCTGCACTAACTGTCATGATCAACTCACTCTTTAATGCCTAACATCTTAAAAACGAATATTCGTTTATTAACAAGTGCAACTTTTGTGTTAAGTATTTTAGATCTACAATCCTCTTGCTGGGCAGAAAAGTTCCAAATTTTTATAGCTGTTTTGAATGTTGAGCTGTAAATTGTTTAGAACAACATCTTTGACCACGGTATACTATGATTTGCTAGGAAGAGCTTACGAAATTTGACATCAATTTAAATTAATTTACCTCCTTTCAAATCCTTATTTTTCTCTTTGCAATTGTCCGAGTAACGAAAACAAGTGAAAGTTCGTTCAACTTTAATTTCGTCTTGACGTTTTATACAGAAAATTTGTTATGGCCTTTTTAGTACAACCGTTTCTCGCTTTCTAATTTGTTATTTATTTGTGTATAAATGTATATATGTATGTATATAAATAAACCAATGTAAAAACCCAAACTCATGAAATAATTGTTTGTTTAAAGTTTTTAAAGTCAAAATGCCACTTAATATTAATAATTTTCCATTTGAATTTTCTTTCGTTTTCCAAATTGTTGAAAACTAAAATTTAAAAAAAACTTCTTATTTCTTCGGTTTAGTTTCTTACATTAAGAGCAAAAACTATGGAGCAAAAAATAACCACCCTTATTCTGCGTTTCGATTACGTTCCCGCATTCAGTTACGCTCGAATCGAAAATAGGTATTCTACAAAAAAACCTAAACGAAAGAAAAAGAAGAAGAGAAGAGTATGTTCAAACCAGCTGCTTTGTTATGAAACGTATGAAATAGAAACATAAAAAACAAAAAAAAAATTTGTAAACATTGTAATTGTTAAACTATAAATACAATTTTATCAATAAACAGTGATAAATACATGTATTAGAACTAAATATTGTGGAAGCTATAATTAAATAAACTCATCAGTAAAGTGCGGAAAAAAAAGAAAATAGTCAACAGACTAAAAGCAAAAGGTATTTGTGGCCAAACTATTCCAGCGAGAGGAATACTGAAACGCCGGAGCGAAATTTTTATTTTCTACACATCATTTAAATTATTATTATTAAAATGTCATACTTTCTTTCCAGTTTTTTTTTTGTGGCCCTATTGCGTTAAGTGCATATGGAACTTCTTCCCAGAATGCCTATACTTATATCCAGACGCAATACATATCAGCCTTTGTTGCCATTATACTAACCTGCAATAAAGTAAATAAAGCTTTAAAATTACAAAAAAAAAATATTACAAAATAAAGTTATAGCATTTTATACTCACATTTTAAGAAATTTTACACTTTTTTAACTACAAAAACAAAAATCGAAAAACTTTCCGCTAGTATGTAAACTACTTGAAAAAACGTAGCTACGATCGTAACGCAGAATACATACAATCGAAAAAGAAATCGAATTAATACGGGGACCGGAACGCAGAATACCAAAGTTGACAAACTGAGTAATTTTCGATCCGAATCGAAACGCAGAATAAGGGTGAACATCAACTTTTTATGCTGTAAAGTTTTTCGTTTCTTTTTTTTTTATTGTGAAATAAGTTTCTTTTAAAATTAGGTAAATGACGCAGTTTTAAGGTGACCATATTAAAAAAAATAATTTTATATGCTAATAAATATTAACTTAAGTGTATATTTTTTAGATATAATTTCAGAATATTAAGAAATTAACATAACATAATTAACATAACATTTCAAGTTACATTTATTTATTTTTGCCTCCACCAGTTTTCTGATCGTTTTAGTAAAAATAGAAAAAATAAATAAAAAAAAATCAAGACAGACAGACACGCAGAGGGTCGTCGTGGAGTCCATAGAAGTATGTAATCTGTGTAATTTTCTAGTGTTTATCGTCAAAGGTTTAATAGATAGGGCCATTTAAGTTATATTACGTCAGCCATGAGGACACCCTTTAGTTTCCTCTAAACTTATATTTGTTATGGGAGACATAGAAGTTCACATTCTACGTAATGTTCAAGTGTTTGACTATAACGGTTAAAAGATAGGGCCACATAGGTATAATTACGTCAACTATGAGGACACTCTTTAACATTTAAGTTTAGTTTTTACTAGTTTCCGTTATTATGAGCTATAATAATACCAACTTTATTAAACGTTTTTAAAGGTGTCCGGTACAGTTCATAATATATATAAAAATCAGGTGTTTTGAATTTTTTGTTTTGTTTTTTTGTTAATAAAACAAGTCTGTAAACATCATATATCAATAACAAATAAATTCAAAATCGGTTAAAAAATATGTAAGCTCTACGGGCACAAATAAAGAAAGCAGACGAATTGATAACCTTTTTTTTCTTATTAAAGTCCCTTAAAAATAAAAAAAATTGCTTATGTCGTCAGAAAATATATTTTTAGTATATCGTTTTTTTTACTGTTAGTACTTGTTTTATTTTTCAGTAAAATTTATCTTTATTTCACATATTCGAATTTGTTTTGTAAATTAAACAAAACCAGCTTTTGCTATTTCAGCAGGATATAGGAAATGCCACTCGAGTCATATGTGATGTCAGGCATGCAGCTATGTTTCCACAGCCCACTTGGGTCCATTAATTGGTACCTTTGTGCCACATACTAAAAAGGAAGAATAAACAGAGGAATAAAAGAAAATCAGAACGTAGGAAAGAGATAAAGATATGGAATAAGGTATAAGAAAAGGGTAGAAAAAGAACCGTGGGCGTAAAGAATGCAGGAAAATCCCGCCGGATAAAGCCCGTGGGCCAAAAGATGCGCTCCTTCCGTTGATTGGATGACAACGGTCGATTGTGGTCCGGTGAACCACGTACTGCAGCTCAAAAAGGAACTGATCATGCCTGATCCCAGTGATTATATACCATATAACGTCCTGTAGTACCGTCGTCCAAGGTATCCCTGCCGTAGACACTCCAGCGCGCGGCACAGATAGAGGAGGTTTTTCACCGTCCCGTCCTCTTACTCGTCCTGACAACTTCTGCAGAAATCATTAAAAGGGAGACATTCACCTAGCATGGATCCCAAACAGACAGTGCCCAGTAACCGCAGCCACCAAGTAGTGCAGCTGCCCTGACGCGATCTAAAGAGGGCCAGATTGTTCTAGCGATAGAACATGTTGACTCACCAGACTATCTGACCTGAGAAAGATTATATTGATCAGCGTCAATACACAGTCTGCAAGCTCGAGTCATTCTTTTTAAACAATATCTTACAAAATCTTAATACATCTAATACTGAGCCTTTTCTGTATAATAAATTTGATTTTTTTTTTTTAAATAGACTTTAAAGGAAATTCCAAATTGGTTCATGTGTGTATCTAATACAAAAATGTCTACGCATTGCTTTGTTTCAATACAACATTTAATACTTATTATTTTTGAGTTTTAAAAATTCTTATCCGAATTGAGCTTCGTACACTTTTAGTTGTCCGATTTGCATGTTTATCGTTTCTAGAAATAACTAAATGGATTTCGACATCGTTTCGATTTACATAACAGCCCTGATTCCTTTACATTGACACATGTGTTTCGTAGTATACAAGTCAATGCAGTGCCCTTTAGAGTTCGAGTAATAATTTTCAGTTATATTTTAATCCAATTTTACATTTAACAAAAAATAAATAAATAAGCTCTTTGTGATATTAGATTAAGTGTAGAGAGAACAGGAAAACTCAATTTCAAGCATAATGTTACATTGTAAAATTTCTGAGAGTTGTGGAAAGTTCCGTTTTTAAAACTGAATTGAAATATTCTTTTCTGCACATGTGATGCAATTTTCTAATTCCAAAACTGAATAATCACCTTAGTACTACGAAATATCTAAAGTGTCAATTAGGAAATTATTTATGGAGAAGGGAACTTAAAATATACTTAAAATCAAGCTAACATTTTTGCTACATTAGTGTTCAAGTTCCACCTTTGTCAAACTTATAATCAATATATGGCGTTAAATTGAAACGAAAGTCTGGTATTTTACCAGTCTAAAACGAATATGGAAACTGGACTCAGATGAATAAAACCAATGATTTTATTAATGAGAGGTCTGATGATCACGAGGGCCCTGTTTTAAAGGACGCGAATAAAGTCGGAAATTCTTTGGTCAGACAATTAAAAAATATGTCTATAAGAATTCGAATTCGTATATGTGCAATACATGTAAGTGTATACAAAAAATTAAACTTTTAACTAAAAGAAGTCCTAAAACTGGTTTTACGTGAAGTACAATAAGCAGCCCATTTAAAATCAAGTATTTTTATGTCTGCTATATATACAAGCGCAAAAAATTAAAAATAAAACTAAAATATAAATGCAGTTTCTATTGTGACGTGATTTAAACGATTATAGCCATAACTTTTTAACTGAAGTAGAAGACATTAAGAACTTACACATAGTACGAGTACGTACAAATATGTCCGCTATAAAAAAAAGAGTGAATTATACATTTGAAACTCAAGAGCTGTTTTAAAAGAGCCGTGATTTTGACGAATATGGACTTATCTTGGTATTTTTATCTCTGCTTTAGAAACAAAAATTAAATAAAGGGGGTCGCAACAATAAAACGACTTTGATTTTTAATTTTAAAATTTTCATCTTAGTATAATAACATGCATTAAAAATACCGTTTTAGATGTGTTATATTGATTAATTCTAAATACGGGACCTTAAAGCTTCCTATCAGGCCTATTATATTTTTTTCGTTTGCCAAAAAAAAAACATTTTTTAATCATAAAATTAGAAATTTTAATTTGCAGTTATCTGTTTCAACCTCTTTACAACGCGAGTATGAAGATTTCCGAAATGTGCTAACAATAATTCTAAATGCTAAAATACCCTTGACCCAGTCGACGCTACACTACAATGGAAAGTCTTAACAAACTCAATTTACATTGAGCGGAAAAACAAGTAGGCTTTAAGGCAGAGGTTGTTGTCATAAGAATTTACATTTGTCGAATGCGCGTGCAATTTTCCGTTCAAATATTTTAACTTTAACACAATTTTAAGTAAAATGTACAAATGTAATTACTGTAGGATTGCAGTCGGTTTGCTTAAATATATAATTTTTTCACTTGTTTATCGCCTTAAATTATAATTTTTAATCACTAGCAAGAAAAAACCAAACCAAAAAACAAGTTAAGCCTCTTAATTGATAATTATAATTTTTATCATCCTGTGTCAAGTAAAATATTTTAATGAATTAAATTTATACCTAAAAGTGACATAAAAACTTTATTTAAATGGCTAAATTTTTTATGTTTGACAACAAAATGAAGCACAGATTTAAGTCTGTAAATTTCATTACATATTTTTTAAATTTCATTTATCCTGTTTGCACAGATTCCCATGGTGTGCTCTACTGTTGTTGATTCTCAAAAAAATGAATTTTAAAATACTCCCATGTTTACCCACAAGGTAGACATTGTAAATCATTTAGGTTTTTGCTATTCTAGTTGTTGTTTATCCTTTTTGTTGCCATCACTGGTGTTGTTTAAAGGAGAGTAATTTAAAAACCTTCTCCTTTAATAAAACTTTAATAAAAAAGAGCTGTGATAAATTATTTCAAGTGAAACACATACAATTAAAAATTGTGTAGGAGAATAGCAATAGAAACTATAACGAGCGTCTGAAAATAAAATATTGAATAGAAGTAAAATTAAATTAAAGATATACGAATGTATATAAAAGTTGTAATTAAAATTCAATTTAAAAATGTATGAAAGGATGCTGGCTTCGTAACATTGGGTTGTCAGTTTTCGATACAAATTTTTTTACTGCGGTTGGTTAAAGAAACTTTGTTTTCAGGGTTTAATATTTAGCACCAACAAAATTTTTTTTGACTAGCGCCTGAACTAAAAATAGTTTGAGTATTCATTTTCAACGATATGACTGCTTAAAATAGTTTAACTGAGCACACACAAAACTAAAAATCAACTGAATTCAGTCTAATATTTTCAGGAGCAAAACGAACACACAGCGACTGAGTTTTGAGATTGTAAGATAACAGTACGCAACTGAGAAGCCAGTTCGTGTGCGTTAAGCGGACGTAGTTATGTTTTTCTAGTAACGCAACACAACTGAAAATTTGTGTGGATAGTCTGACTGAATAGTTTGATTGTGTGTTTGTACACAGTTTTTAACAAATAGATATGTGTATCATTGTTGGTATATGTAGAAAATAGTTTAATTTCTTACTGTTTGTATGAAAGTTTGATTGCAAATGTCTTGTTACATGCACGTGTAAATAATTTTGAAGGAATAGATATTCTGCTTATTTCTTTTTTAATTGTTTAAATATTAAAATGGTTCTACACGATTCGAATAATTTTACTTAAAATTAATTTTTGGTTTACATGATTTTGTCTTCAACTTGGTACTTGATTAATAAATTAATCTAAAACTTGGTAAATTACTATATAACTTAAAATGTATTAACAAAACATAGCTATTCATATTAAATCGTCAATAATTTCATCGAGAAGTATAGAATTAATTGTAGTCTACTAACCTATTATATACAAAAGTCTCAGTTGGGTGGAATTTGTTATAAGTATATCTATGTTTTTTTTTTTTCTTTCGCGATTTCGTTTACAACTATAATAAAGTCGAAATTCCCATAAGTTGAAATTTTACTACCTAGCTTAATGGTCAAGCAAATAAATATTCTTTGCCGTTTTTTTCATAATTCATTCTTTAGTTTACTTACATACATACAGATAAAAGCAGAAAAGAATAACTGCCGTATTCATTAAAAATAAAATAACTTTGAAATGTTTTTTATGACAAATTTTTCATATAAATTTGTCCTAAAATATATTTCAAATCTATTTTAATATTTCATGAATACGGCAGTTTTAATTTAAAATGACTTTATTACTGAAAAAACTTTTGTGCAGATTTAAAATGAATTAATTAAGATAATTATAAAGAAAAAAATTAATATCTTCTAATAAATAAATGAGATTATTATTAACAGGCGTTTTCGAGGAAACTTACACGAAATGGATGTAGCTCTTTATTATTCATTTAATGCAAAAGCAGTAAAATATTTTCGCTTTAAGTAAAATTAATAATTAAGCTCTTGGTCTCTTTAAGTAAATCAATTTTATGAAAGAAAAAGAAAGAAGAGGAACGTACACTACCTAATGTATAAAAAACCCATATGTAATAAATGTATAAAACACTAACGGGAAACTTTTAACTGTGGGATTTTGTTAACGCCAGGTAGATTTATTTTGTATTGTTGTTGTTTTAATATATTAATAATTTTTAAAACGCTGCAGTTTCTTTAAAAAGGGCACAGGACAATTTACTGCCATCCCTAAATTACGACGTAAAGCGCAAGATATCTGTCAAAATTTCTCATGTACATACAAAATGTATGAAGCATCCCTAAATAGCTTGGCGTCAACGCTTAGCAATTGGAAAATCCAATTTTGACAGTGCGTTACTGCCATCCCTAAATTAGCGCGTAAGACGCAAAGCAATGTAATTCATAGCTTTTGCGCTGAAATGTTATCCCTAAATAACAGCGTTAACTTCGTGTCGTTAAAAGTAATGTTAACTCATTTTATTTCATAAAACCCGCTGTATAAGAATAAAGAAGAGATAAACCCGCTAGATTGCCTTGAAAATTACTAAATTGTCACTACTTTTCAATCATAACAAAACAAAACAAACCAACAAACAGCAAACTTCACTTCCTAACGCACTGTCAAAATTGGATTTTCCAATTGTTAAGCGTTGACGCCAAGCTATTTAGGGATGCTTCATACATTTTGTATGTACATGAGAAATTTTGACAGTGCGTTAGGAAGTGAAGTTTGCTGTTTGTTGGTTTGTTTTGTTTTGTTGTGGTTGAAAAGTAGTGACAATTTAGTAATTTTCAAGGCAATCTAGCGGTTTTATCTCTTCTTTATTCTTATACAGCGGGTTTTATGAAATAAAATGAGTTAACATTACTTTTAACGACACGAAGTTAACGCTGTTATTTAGGGATGACATTTCAGCGCAAAAGCTATGAATTACATTGCTTTGCGTCTTACGCGCTAATTTAGGGATGGCAGTTATACATACAACAGCAAGAACGGTTTTTTTCACATAGCAAAAGGCCTCTAAAAATAATGAAGCATTCAGATTTTAATTCCACTCATAATTTCTACAAATTAATTAATAGTTAATTAAAACCCAAATATGAATATTTTTTCTAAAGCACTGCTCTACAATACTATTCAAAAACTATTAATATTCTTAGTTAAAAAAATTATAATAATCAAATTTTTTTAATCAAAATAAATTTACATATTATAACAAATATTCAAATAATATAAATTAAAGCATTTTCGAGTAACAGCACAAAGTAGTAATGCATGTATATATTTTTCTTTAATTTGTTAAACAAAAAAATGTATACGAACGCTCACTTTTCTACTTTGTTTAACCACCCCATTCACATTATCCAGTCATATTTCTAGTTTTGTTACGTTACTTAAAAAACATAACTACGTCTGCTAAACGCACACAATAACAACGCTTGTGACTGTCGTGCAGTAAAGTACGTGTTTACGGATAGTAAAAAATAAAGTGATAAAAAAAAAAACAAAAAAAGAAAAAATTGTGTGCTTGCATTTATACCTGTCAAACAGGCAAAGTGTTGGTACCTGCGTAGCAGAAACTCACTACTACGCGCTTAATAAAATGGAGGATGATGAGAGCCTTAATCCACACAAGAGGGCGAGGACTGCAATTGCAATTGCCGAATTGCAAAAAGAACTTATTGCAATAAAGGAGGAAAATAAACTTCTTAATCTGAATATTTTAAAAATGGCCGAAGAAAATAAGGCGCTACAGAAAAAACTTGACGAAGTTTCACCGACCGACGATGAAACCGATGATAGCGAGACATCCAGTGAAGAGGAGATGTCAGTGGAGGAAGATGAAATTGTACCATCCGCGGGTACAGTAAGCGAAATGGAATGTCGAACCGAACCGGCAGCAGAAAAAAAAGAAGTTCAGCCTAAAGCAGCGGAAACTTGTGGCTCAAAAAAGAAGGACGAAGCTATCACCAGCCGAATAATTAAAAAAAGTAAGTCTGTACCGATAGTTACTACTTATAATATTGATGTGAAAATTATTAGTAATAAGTTAGGTAAAGTGTTAGGTCACAAGGATTATAATATGAAAATGTTAGGTAAAAATGTGACAAACATAGGGGTCTGCACCTTAGAGGACTTTTCTAAATTGAAGGACTTCTTAAAGCAAGAGGGGGTTAATTATTATACCCATACACCAAAAGCTGAAAGACCTTTTTCTGTTGTAATTAAGGGTCTATCTAATACTTTTGATTCAAGTGATGTACTTGAGTATATGCAGGGCATAAAGATTAACGTGAAGATTATGGGGCTTCACAAGATAGGAGGAAATCGATGGCTTTTCCAATTATCTAAAGAATCTGATTTGAGAAGTTTTAGGAATATAAACTACATTCTTCACTGTAGGGTGCACATAGAAAAGCACAATCGAAGAGATTTAGTACAATGCTACAATTGCCAACGCTTTGGACATGTCGCAATTAATTGCAACATGCCCTTCAGATGCGTTAAGTGTGGGGCTTCTCATGGCCCAAAAAATTGTCAGGTTCCTTCAAAAGGAGAAAACAATATCGAGACACGTATGACTGACCCAGTCACAGGTCAAGCAGTAGTAAAGGTCGGCTTACCCGTAAAATGCGTAAATTGTGGAACAGAGGGACATGTTGCCAGTTCAAAGGAGTGTCCAAAACGTCTACAAATTCTTCAAAGAAAGACTGCGGAAAAGGGTGTAAGGGCTGCGGTGAGACGTCCCACCCCAATAGTCCCTTCTAGAACAATAAGTGGTGTATCATATGCCGCTGCTGCTAAAACAGCAGTGACAAAGAACACCCAACCAAAAGTCGCCAGCACTCAGAGAGCTGGCATATCTGTCAAGTCTGCAATGGCTGGTTTTGATGTTCTTGATAAAGATTGCAAGAGATTTTTCGGCGGTGATCTACTAAGCTGTCTAGAAAAGATGAAAGGTTTTGCTCGTGAATACAGGGCGCTTAATAATGATGGTGAAAAATCTCGGGCACTATTAGGGATGTTAATATCTTTACAGCACGATGACTAATTCGATAAAGTGCATATTTATTAATGTAAATTCTATTGTCTCTAGGCACAAGAGGCATTACTTGAATTTATTTCTTAGCGAACATCGGCCGGATGTTCTTTTAGTAGTAGAGCATAAACTTTCACCAAGACATGTTTTGGATTTTAGGGGTTATAAGATCTTTAGGCAGGATCGGCTAAATGGACGTGGCGGCGGAACTGCCATTTTTGTAAAGGATAGTATGTGTTGTAACAGGGTTACTGTCGACTTAGGCCCTATTGAGTATACAGCTGTCAGGATAAACAAGACTGATGGCAGTAGGATGATTGTGGTTTCGATGTACTCACCCCCGCAGAGTACATTCACACTTGCAAATTTAGATCCATTAATGGACTTATCTAATGGGGAGGAGCTTTTAATAGGCGCTGATTTAAATGCTAAGCATTCATACTGGGGGGGAAACGTATGTAACCCTAAAGGTAACACCCTTCGTGAGTTTCTGCTGACGTGCCCTAATATAACTATACACCCCACCAGTGGTCCGACACGAGTTTCTGGAACTACATCTTCATACATAGACATAGTTATGTCATCAACTGATATCTTACCGGTAGCAGTTGCAGGACTAAAAACACTGGATTTCCAATCTGATCATCTTGCAGTAGAAATTGTTGTTGAGATTGGAAACGTGCAAAGAAGAATACTGCCTGAATTTTTTGACTTTAGACGTTTGAATATTAATAGCTTTAACAGATTATTGGCCCGGGACCTTTCGCATAGTCAACTTCCAGTTGACCGCAATGTATCATCCCATGAAATAGATGACTGTATAGAATCTATGAGCATAGCATTTTCAAATGCTATGAATGGAGCGATACCAAAAATCCCTGCGAGTAATAGGGGACTACTAAGACTTCCGGATAATATCCTACATTTTATCTCTGAGAAAAAGAGACTGAGAAGGATTCTGTGGCGTACTGTTGATCCTAGCAGGTGCTCAATTTTAAAAGCCGATATTAGAAACTTAGATAGAATTATTCAAGGGGCCATCGCAAAATTTGAGGAACTTTATTGGACCGATTTTCTGCAAAATATTCGCCTTAATAGTAGGACATTCCAGAAAGTAAAAAGTGGTGCCGGTCTTAAGAGACGGATGCCGATTTCTAGTTTGAGGGCTGCTGGGGACTCTTTTATTACAGAAGATTGTGATAAAGCCAATATCTTGGCTAATCACTTCTGTGAAGTTCACAGAGGAGGCGATAACTTACGATCGCCTTCTTTTGAGAGTATGGTGTCAGAGGAAGTATCCGCATTAACAGATTACTTGCCATCCCTGACTTTCGGGCAGGAAATCATGGCTGATGGCAGGTTAATGGATGGCGGTTTTCAAACAAGGCCTAATTTAATTACATCTTACGATGTAGGATGTGCTTTAAAATTAAGATCAAATAAGAAATCTAGCAGTGGTGATGGAGTTCCTGACTTTATCCTGAGAAAGACGGATGTTACTACATGGCGTTACTTGGCAATAATCTTCAACCATTGCCTCAACATTGGTTATTTTCCTAGAAAATGGAAAGAGGCAGTAGTAGTTCCCATTCCAAAGTCGGGCTTGGACCCTAGGGAAGCTAGCAGTTATAGACCTATCTCTCTACTATCCTCTTTTGGGAAACTGATGGAATGGTTTTTGTTATCTAGGATACGAAATGAAATTACAGATAATGGTGTACTTAATGACTGTCAGTTTGGCTTTAAGGGAGGCCAGTCAACATCACACGCCCTAATGGTCTTCACAGACTTCGTTACCAGGGGCTTGAACAAAAGGTACCCAACTCTTGCGGTAAGTCTTGATTTCTCAAAGGCTTTTGACACCGCTTGGCAACAGGGGATTGTTTTCAAAATGATGGGCTTAGGCTTTGAACGCTCTACATGTAGGATGGTAGCTGATTTTCTTAAGGATCGTTCTTTTAAAGTAAAAGTAGGAACTGAATTATCAGATATCAGGACAGTGGTGGCAGGTGTTCCTCAAGGCTCTTTATTGGGGCCGATTTTGTACAATATTTTTGTTTCTGATATCCCGCAGCCACCTGCGGGGGATCTATTGCTCATGTATGCTGATGATATACTGATTGCTGCTAATGGTCCTAGGGCGAAAAATTTGAATAACAGGGTCAACAATTACCTGAACATTCTTCATGAATACTTCATGAAATGGGGCCTGAAATTAAATATTCAAAAGACCGATGGGGTAATGATTAAGGGTAGGCGTGGTAATCTCTACCCAAATGCAAGGAGTTTTGTGCCAAGCCTAAGTATTGCTGGCGAACGTATCAGTACCTCTCATAGGATGAAGTATTTAGGGGTAGTATTACATGAGAACTTTGAATTCTATAGACATCTAGATTTCATAATAGAACGAGCTAAAAAGGTTTATTTTTTGTACCATAGAATTTTACGCCGCAGAGGTGGTCTAAGTACCAATGTCAGGCTTCTTATTTACCGTCAGATTATAAGACCTATTATTTCTTACGCTTTTCCAGTCTGGTTTGGATTATCTTCCCACCAGATGGAAAGGCTTAGGATATGGGAGAGACGTGTTCTTTGCTCCTGCCTACGGCTACACCCAGGGTGGAGAGGATTGATGTTTTTCTCATGAGATCTGCACTCAGGTTTCTTGACAAATCATCTTCATTAAATAATAGTTTAGTAGGCGAATGCTTTCACCTGGCCCCTGATCTAGAGAATTTGCTTAGAAATAAGTACCATTCCCCAGTTAACCTTTTGGCTTTGAATACTGGAGGTCTTCTCTTTGGGGATGCAGGCCTCTTGTTTTATCACAGAAGGGTGAAAACCCTTGACATAACTGACTTGGTGTACAACACCGCACAGTAGTTTTTAGAAGGACTTTGTGATAGATATTATATATCGCTTATTTTATTTGTTTTAAATATTAAGTGTTATTTAGTTTGTAGGATAGTTTAAGTTATTAGTTTTAAGTAAAATTTTAAAAACAAACGAGTGTGTTCCTTTTTATCCTTTTTTTTTTGGAAATGTAAACAAATGTAACAGTTAATAAATGACTGTATACAGCATATCTGTAATGTAATTAATTAAGTGCAAATTAGTCTTAGAAAAGTTGTAATACGTTAAGAAATTTATATAAGAAATGTAGTTTAAGAAACATATGTATAATGAATTTTTGGAATAATAAAGTAATATATGCTAAACGCACACGAACTGGCTTCTCAGTTGCGTACTGTTATCTTACAAACTCAAAACTCAGTCGCTGGTTGTTCGTTTTGTTCTTGAAAATAGTAGACTGAATTCAGTTGGTTATTAGTTGTGTGTGCGCTCAGTTCAACTATTTTCAGTTGGCGTAAAATAGAAAACTGATTACAGTTGTTTATTTTCAGTATGTAACTGAAAAAAGATGAACTGGTTAGTAAAATGTGACTGCTAATAGCAGATTTTCGAAACCCTGTTTGTTTTCTATAAAAATTTAAATCAGTTTTATACTGTAACCTTTTTGTATCAGTGTGTTGTAAAAGTTCTATGAAATTTTTTTATAACAGTTTAACGTAAATTATAACGATTGCCTAAAGTAATTTTTATAACACTTTTGTATAAAATCTTTAAGCCAGAGCTTTGTGAGCAGCTTTCTTTAGAATATTTTGGAAACACGGCTCTATAGAAAATAATTATCGGGTGTTTTTTTAAGCCTGAGAATTTAAATTATAAAAAATAACACTAAATATTAAATTTAGATAAAAAATTTTGTTTTATTATTAACAGTAAACTCTGGCAAATCATTATAAATAAACTTACGCTAAAACAACACTATCAAAACTCCAAATTTACTTTGAAAATAATTCATCAATTCGAGCAACTTATAGACTACTTCGTGATTTTTATGATACACATAATCTTCCGTCTGAGCCATCCGTCAAACTGTGGTTAGATTTTGTACCACATACTCTTTAGAGGATGCAATAACATCAACTCTTCGACGGAATGTGCGTACTGAAAAGATCCTAATTTTTAGCGTTTCGTCGTCGGTTGCAGGAGTTGAGGCTCTGTACGTTTCATTACGTGGAAGATTAGAAAGATTTTTCCAAAAAATATTGACAACAATTTTTAATAGAAAATGTTTAACTTTATGTGTATAACAGTTTTCACATTTTGTTTTTATAAAAGATTTCACGGGAAATGTTTATAACAGTTGACGGCCAAAAACTTAGTAAATATTATCTACTTAAAAATTAACAATAGTTTCTTATAGAAAATCTATATAATAATTTTGTGACTATAGAAAACTGTTTTCTGTAGGAAACTTTATAGCATTTCTTAGTAGAAAGATTTTGTAAAGCAATTTTTCTTAAAACATCATATATTTGTAACACTACTTTGCTGTTCTTGTTTATAACAGGTTTTAAAACAAAAGTTTTTTTTTTAATGTTTTTTATACAAGCAAAATTTTAAAACAATATCCTTTTGTACATTTTTATAGCCGTTTGTGTGGAAAGTATCGATTTTCTTAGAGTAAGAATGTTTATACATTTTTTACAAAAAAGTACTCTGTTTTTGTTGTAACTTTAAGTTAAGTCCTCAAAAAACTCTGTTTTGGCAGTTAAATAACTATTATATTTTTGTTTTACTCTCCCCTAATTTAGGAACTTTTTTGTAAGAGTTTTATAAGAAATGCCGCTTTAACATTTTTTATAGCAGTTTCTATAAAAAAAAGATATATCTATTTTTTCTTAAAAAAATATTTTTAATTCTATAAAACTAAAAGAATTTCTTTTTATCATGCACGCACCATGAAGACCAAGAGCACTCAGGTAATAAAACAAAAATTGGTTGGTTAATTGACAGAAAATTTCTCAAAACTCGTTAGATTTGAATGCCAGATCGCTTAAGCCCTAAACACTTAGACGACAGCAGGCAGCAGACAGCAAACTGTCAAAAATAAAATACATGTGTTTAAATGAAAACGATTATTTTGATGACATCACAGCAGCACGACTACTCGACAGCATTTGCTTCTGCTGCCAATTTAGGCTATTTTATATTTTGACGGGCAGCAATAAACAAATATAGTATTGCCATTATACATATAAATTGGAAAAATAAAAACAAAAACTTTTTTTTAATATTAAACATAAAAGAACATTACAAAAATACAATAAGGAAATAAATTTTTGTGTTTTTATAGTTTTTCCTGATATTATTAAATTTTTTTTATCAATAAATTTAATTTTATTCATTATAAAATATATGTATGCGGTATCCCTTAAATTTGTGTTGCTAATATACACAGCTGTTGTTGCTGTCTTCAAAATAATTATGAAGCTGACTTCAGAGCAGCATTTGAAGTTAGCAGCATTTGAAGCCATGAAGTTGTGAAGTCTGCTGTCGTCTAAGTGTTTAGAACTTTACATATCACTTTGCAATAAAAAATTTGTAAAGCTTGCTGCCCAATATTTAACTAGGCGTTGAATTAGTTATACTAAAATTCATTCTAACTTGCCAAAAGAAAGAGGACATCAGAGTGAGTGTAATTAATGCAGATTTTCTCCACCAAGTAACGAAGGATCCGCATGAGTTTCATTTCCGCAGAAGCGCCTGAAACTTACCCTAAAAAGTATAGCTTTATTTTTTATAAAGTGATACTGCGAAGGTAAGTTTTTTATTTGCACAATTTTTTTTCCGAATAAATCGACTGGTAAAATTTAAAGTCCGAGACATTAAGATGTTATTAAACAAGTTATTAAATAAATAAATTAACAAATATTACACCAATGATAAGAGCCTTAATTGAAAGAGCGTAGTTAACACAGGCGAAATTACGACACTCGAAATCGATATAAGTTTCAATACAATTTAAATGTGAATTTCGATCGATATCGAATGCCATAATTTGCCCCCAGAAAAAATAAACTCATTTCACGGCAGAAGCTTCACCTTATTTTAAGATTTAAATAACTCCATCATAATGTGATTCTCATTTAGTTTTGAGTTATATAATTTAGTACAAGGGCATTGCTACCATTTCAAATTAAGGAAACATTTGAATATATTGAAAAGCACGTCGAAAAATACGCCGAACGTGCTGAATTTCCTTCCAAATGTGGTGTGCTCTACAGTCGCAAAATCTATTGCCATAGTAAATTTTTTTTAGTCGGACCAGTGGTTAAGAACTTGGGGATTAATTTTCTAAATATTTTTTTCTGTATTAGCAACGAATACTTAATTGTATCGAAGTTACAATTTTTCGTTAAAAAAAAATAAGAGGGATATATCCGGCTGTGCCTAATTGTATATACACTTCACCAAATGAAATTGTGTTCTTTTTGCGAAAGTGGGATTGTTTAGATAATTTTTGAATTGCTAAAATTTTAAAGTTATTTATTGTTTTTATTGCATTGAAAAATTTGGTGGGGGAACCTACGCAATTAGGTATAGAAAAGTTTACTTCAAATTGAAGAAACTATTCTCAGCATCGAATCAAAGTTAAGTAAACATACACGCAAAGAAAATATATGGTTGAGGTAACCATAATCTAAGAGCAACATACTTTGGTTGCATTATATGGTTGCTAACAAAACATAGTATTGTTACATGCGCAACCATATTGCTGTCTAAAGTATAACCATTATTATGTTCAGATATAAACATTAAATGGTTAAATTAAAATATAATAATATGGCTGAAAATGTCATGTAGGTGAATAATAATAGTCTCGTAAGTACAAAATTTTCCAATATAAAAACCTCAGTATTGGTTTATTCAGTAACGATTTATTTAAAACATATATTCATAAAGAATTCAATTTTTTACTTAAAATAACGCTTAGATCATAGGCTACAAAAATCAGTTATATAAAAATATAGTTTATAACCCCCAATAAATGATTTCACTATTGTGCTTCAAACACAAAAATAAATATTTATATGCTCACAATACATACAAATTTACTTCAACTTTTTTAATGTTTTAGTTCCCTTTTTATTTGTTTTCATATTTTACGTATTACTATTTTTAATTATTTATTTTGTCAATACATTTTTACTTTTTTCCCTTTCTTTAACAATAAAAAACAATTTCTAATTTTAGCTACAAGAAAAATTACTAAACTGTCAAGTACTAGAACAAAATATTTTTTAGCGCAAACATTATTATGTTGCTTTTAACCATATTTTGATTAATAATAATATAATATGGTTAAATATTTCATATTATTTTTAAAAAGTTATAAAACTTTGGTTGTGGTTCAAATTTTATTAACCTAAAACCAACCATGTTGCATTTTTTGTGCACAGTAACCATATTATCGTTAAAAGTTATCAAAAAATGTTTATCGTGACTAAAGTTTTGGTGAAAACAACTATAATTGGTTCTCCGCAACCATACATTGTTACAAAGAACTTAATATGGTTATTGTGACCATATCACAGCCATGTTTTTTTTCTGCGTGTAAGTATGAGAATTACAGAAAAAAATAAAATGTCGTAAAACTACTACATAAATAGGCGAAATCGCTGCCTTTGAAAAGAACGAAGAGGCGAATAAGGTTAAGGATATAGTGGAGTCGCATAAATGTATTGTAGTCTGACAAACAGCCAGAGCATAAGTTCATCAATTATCAGATATTTGTTCCATGTTTTAAAAAGTGCGCAGCTGATAAATGAGGTTATTATATTTATTGAAGGACCACCTGCTGGTAGGTTAGGTTTAATGAAGATAATTTTTCATTTAATTTAATAGCTCAATCTGTGGTAAAGCGTGATCTCCACACTGATACCATAATGCAATTCTAAGCTCCAACAGGTGTGGCTTTATAAAATAAATAACATTGGATAAATAAAAATATCAGCATTGAAGAAAGTGAATCGGTGGATGTCCTTGCGAAGCAAGTTCTCATAATGGTTGCAGACAACTTCATGCAAGTAAACTCGAATGTGAATGTAATGAGGAGTTTAAATCTAAAGAAAGTACTAATGATTGCGTGCGACTCTGTGTTGATAACCGAGTTGCGCGAGATTTAATAATGATTTAGAAATACTTTTGTGTTTTTTCTGTTTTAAAAGTGAGGGACGTCAGGAGATTGATAAAGTCTTTAACAAATAGCGGCTTTCTTAAAACTACCTCCATAATAATTTTTCTACTACGAAACCTAAAATATTTGTATCAGGGATATAAACACAATCATTGCCCTGCAGGAAATTCTAGGAATCTTTGAAGTGTCAAAGAATATAATTGTAAATTTTCACAAGGTTCTAGATATGCAATTCACTTTGTAGGTATTTGGGGCAGGGTAGCCTTGCTATTAGTGCAATTGCTGAGAATCTCTCTGAAAAATTTGTTTGATTGCTGTTTTAACGAGATTTGGAAATTAAAAAAAAAAATTAACTATGAGGATTTATTATTCTATATACACACGAGGCAACACCAAATGGAACGTGGCTTAGATGAAAGTTTCTTTTTTTAGTACATATGAGGTAACTCTATAAGAAATAGTTCTGTGTTTATTTTATGCGTTAAAAATCCATGACCTATATATTTTATAAAGACTTCTTGTTAAAAAAAATTTTTTTAGAATCCTATCTAGTCTCATAATCTAAACTTTATTGTTTTTTATACTTTATCGAAACATAAAACACCACAATTTTATTGAAATCATTTTTAAAATTTTTTTGTGCACTTAAATCTTATTGTCTTTTTTATAAATCAAGAATTTATGTTTTTCTTACCCTAGAGTTAATGTCGACGTCGTTGACGGCGTCAAATGTCAAAAAAAAAGTTGAATCGTATGAAATTGTATGAGAGCAGTTAATCTCAACGCGTTGAAACGCCGTAAAAGTTCAATCTGTTTCAACTTTTTCGGCGTTGAAACGCCGTCAACGACGTCGACATTAACTCCAGGGTTAACCAGAAAACTTTTTTATTACGGAAACAACAAAAGAAGCAAAGAATGAAACATATTCGCAACATATAGAAAAATTATATAAAAGACCAAAAAAAAAAAAAAAATCAAAGCATCAAAAATAACAAAACTAGAAATTATATATAAAAAGAGATTTTACTGAAGCTAACGACGAAAAAAGGACGCATTGTTTTAACGTTGAATTTCTTGATGTTGTAAAAACAAACTACGGATAGAAAAAATTCCTTGCTAGGATAATAAGTGACTTTAGCCACTTGGAAATATAAAACTGTAGTATAAAACAAAAAAAGAAGCAACAAGGATTAAAAAAATCCCCAGTATGGGGTTTTCACGTTTTTTGTTTTTATCTAAATAATTTTATATATTTGTTGCTCATATAAAAACTCCACCAAAAATTGGGTAAATATTTTCTGAGATTAAGAAAAAGAATTGAATGAGCTAACTTAACTAAGTAAAACTTTGAATTATAACTAACGAACCATGTATTCTGCAATAACTAACCACTTTGGCTCAAGAACAGGCTAAAAAAAATATTGCAGATACTTAAACACGAACGAATAAAGAAAAGAAGATGAAAAAATTGTAAAGGTTAGTAAAATGTAAACGTTAAAAAAAAAGATGTTCAGTTAATTTAACATAAAATATGAAGTTAAATGATGATGAGCAAAAAGGACACTGATTAACTTAACCATATTCATCTCAGAGGTGATGCTGTAATAAAAGTTTTTTTATGGATTTAATAAGATAATACGTTGTCACCAAAATCCTAGTTTGACAATAATAATTTTGAAAAAACAAATGAAATATGTAAAAGATATATCAGAATTACTCCATACTGTATTCATTTGCCAAGACAAAAACATAATCTCCATTTTTATATTTGAATAATCTAAGAACTATTAAATGCTATCAAATGAGCTTTAACCTGAAATATATTTCTACCTTCTTTCTATGTAGTGATTTTAAGCCCAAGAAAACTAACGAAAAGGTTAACTGTCAAACGAACTGGGCTCAATTTGTGATACTTACAATCAGCCTATTATGGTAAACTACAATGAAAGTATTAAGTTTTACATAGCTCTACCAAGTTCCCCAGATTTACTTTGAAAACTGGTCATCAATTAATGCAGGTTATTGTCGGCCTCGCAAATATTTATGGTACACAAAGCACCTGTCCGAGCACTTTATCCGCCTTACAGTGGAAATATTTCATAATATATACTCTCAAAATCATGCAGTAATATCGACGTGTCAAAGAATATTTCCGCTTAAAACAAAAGTCCCGAAAAACATCAATATATATCTTTCCGAACATTACATGGAAAATTTTGAGCAATCATCTTGACTTATACCCATATATATAAAATTCAGCTGATTCGTTCTTTTGTTGATTTGGCTCTAGCGAAGTTCAAAATAATCTATTTGGTACGTTTTATACGCTGGTAGCATCACTGGACCTTGCATTTTCAGAAGTGAAATCGGAGCTCGCGTAGCGTTTGATGGATATTGTTACCGCACCATGACCAATGAATATTTGTTTGAAAATATTGATGACATTAATCCCAGCGAGATGTGTTTTAAATAGTATAGCACTGTGTTCCACGCGGCGACGGGAATCAACAACTTATTGAAATTTAAATTAAACGAAATGTTGATTTCCTGAAATGCACCTCTCAATTGGCCTTTAAGGTCGTGTGATTTCACACCTCTCAATTATTGTTTTTGGACCCTAGTAAATTTACTGCTTTACGGTGATAAACCAGCAACAATTGACGCTTTGGCAGCGAACATTGTTCCAGTGTTTTGTCACATACGGCCAAAAAATTCGAAAAAGTGGCTCAAAATTGGTTGTGGCCGTATGCCCGAAATCATTCTCAAATATTAATGTCATGTTTCAAGTTTTTAACACATTTTTTATTAAAATTTTATATTTTGTGCTATATACAATAAAATGTTCCATTGGGTTTAAAACAAATATTTATAAACTAAATTTATGTTGCGATTTTAACATCACTAACTGCGATGGCTTTTTAAACTTGACAAAGCTCCATTAAGGGAACTATAAAAGTGTTTTAGGCAAACTCTCGCCTTTACTAAGTATTGTTTACATGAAAATAGTCATGTAATAGTAAATACAAAAACAAAATAAATAAATAAATAAAGAAAGAAGAAGTATAAATAAAAAAGAAAATTTGTAGTACTTTATCATTAAAACTTGAAAGAGAGTAAAAACTTAAAAAAGTGTACATATAGAGATTTTTCTTTTCAAAACTCTAACATCCTTAAAGAGCTCTACTCAGCTCAAATTTTTTTAAAATTTACGACGTACCATTGAAAATATGCAACACCATTTTCTTCACTCTTTCGCCAAAAAAAAGCAGCGTCAACCAAGAGAATTATTTTGACAGTAAAAATTAAGAAAACAACTGCCGCTGTATTATAAAAAAAGAAGAAATCGAATGTTCAAATCTCACTAGTCTTACAGTCAATAGTTGTCAGGGTCGTTTTGGCTGAGGAATATTTTTTTTCAAAATAAGGAATTATAAATTCAAATAAAAAATTCTGTTTCTTTTTGCAAAATTAGAGCACCTACTCTTTAAAAGTAACAATTTCAAAATATACTTCAAAAAAGATTTAATTTATTCTGGCATGTTCTGAATTCTACATGAAATTTCACTTCAAATTTTTCAAAGCGTTGTTGCTATAAAATTATTTTTTACCTTAAAAAATACGAAAGTGAAAATTTCGTTTAAGTTAAGAACTTCCTGATTATTGTGAATTTATAGCTTTCTAAAGTACAAATAATTGGGCCATTTATAATATAAGAAATAATAAGAGATAAACTTTCATCATCCCAAGTCTAATTATGTACTATAAAATCATTTAAAAATTTTTTTCCAAATGCTTAAAACTGAACATCTTTATTTCTTGCCAAGTGCTAAAACTTAATTCAAAAGAAAATATTTCTTCATTTCATATACATTTTATACGACATACCTTTAAAATTTTCAGTTTGTAAATGGCGATAGTAAAATGATGTTGGCGTTGTATAAGCAACTGCAGTAGTTGGTTGTGGCGTCAGTGGTCTTCTTTTATAACAAACGGCTTCTCACACAACATTTCAGTCTTTTATTAACTCATTCCTGATCATTAAATAAACAATTAGACATAAAATAATGTTATAAAGGATAAAGAGAAAGCTCATAATGTTGCAATATTAAGATACAAGTATATAAAGATGTTAATAATAATAATAAAAGTGTTGTCATACAAAGTTTTCATTCAATTTGTCATCTAATTCATACTGGAGTGTAAGTTTGTGTGCAGTGATGTGTAAAGTGTGTAATTTCTTAATAAACTCATCTAAGACTTCGTTTGTAGTGTTATGAAAGGGTAGTTGTGCTCTTCTTTATATTCATATACGAAGATAGGATTTAAAAGTTAATTAAGTATCAACGGTTGATTTTCAAAAAGAACCTTTATTGCTAAGTCCGCTATAACATCAAGTATAAAATTTGGAGTCGGAAATTAAAGGTTGCCCCAATAGTTGATGTAATTTGAGTCGTAATAGACTTATATAATGCAAAGCTTGGACTTTCTGACCTGTCCCCGACAGTTTTCTCTACAACAGATTAGATCACTATATTGCATTCCCTATAAAGCTTGCAACAAACAACGAACCTTGGCCTCGTTACGATAATAAAATTATGGCCAGACTTTTCTATAATGCCAAGATAATTATTAAGACGAGAGGCTACCTCAACGGGCCATTAAAGTTTAAATAATAAAGAAATCTATGATAAAGGAGATTAGGATAAGATATAGTTATACTCGGCAATAAAAAACTAATGCCTTCAATTACTTAGGTGTCGGTTCATCAGCAGGTTATTCGAATAATCTAATAATAAATGCCACAAGTAGTTTTAGAAGGGCTCTGTAATCCTGATACTTGTTTCCTTTTAACCGACTTCAAAAACAGAAGAAGCTTATCAACTCGTCTTAATGTTGCTTTTTTTTGTTTGTGTCCACAGAACTCATTCATTTCACTATCGGTTTTGTAAATGTTTTCTTTATTTGTAAGGTTATGCTTACAGATTGGTATTGTTTTAACAACAGTTCATTATTTTAAAAACTAAAGGGTCTCCCCATAGGTGATATAAGTTGACCGATATGCGCCTATCTTTTTAACCGTTAAAGTCAATCGCTTGAAAATTGGACAGAACGTCGACTATTACGTCCGTTATTATAACAAGTGTAAATATTTAAAATTTTAAATAAAAAATAAGTAATATAAAATTTCAAATTGAATCTACCTACCTTTTTGTCAAACTTATTCACAAAAAAAGCACTTGTTACGAAGTAGCCTCTCGAAAATCGTTTGTGAAATGGTAACGGGGTCTTTGTATGATCCATCCAAGTAACTCAACAAAGTAACCATAGCCCAACAAATCGCATAATGTGTAAGATTTATTTTATTTCAGCAATTGTCAAGGAACTGCAAAGACATTTGAAAACTTAAGAAAACACTTTTTCTAACGCTTTTTAATATTATTCCATATACCTATGATTTACTTTTTTTAAATATGGAGTATTTTTTTATACACTTTCACATAAAGGAATAATAAAACATGTTTGTTTTAATATGTTTATTTTGCGATATGAGGACAAGGTCTTAACCACTTAACACCTCATTTGAAAATGTACTTATCTTTTCATAATTATTTTGTTTTTTTACTTTAAATGAATGTGTAAAAGTTTGTTTGGCATATTTGTTCGAACTCAAACAAAAGGTGTATTAAGTGTTAATGAATATCGCACATACTCTCACTAGTATGAATAAAGAACAGAAAAAAATAACACAGAACACTAAAAGTAAAATATTTGAAATTGTAGTCATGACCGCGAATTAAATTTTATATTTATACAAAGAAACAATCTCTTAAAGATTTTTATATTAATTAGAAAGTAATTACAAAGAGTTGATGGTACAAAGAAAAATATCTATTTTAAAATAAGATAAAATTTTAACTGTAAAGCTAACCTTAAAGCTTTCTTTGCTAATGCATTGTGAATAATTCATTAGAAAACTTTAACACTAACTTTGTTAATATATGAAACATTATAAGTATAAAATTTACAACCTTTGAATGCAGAATTCAAAGAAGAAAAGTGAGGCTTGAGCTGGAAAAATCGTTTGTTTTTTAACTTAAAAGTATATAAACTAACTTAAAGCCATTTTGTTTTTTTAATTAGCTTATCATAGTGGTAGTTGTTTTTTTTTAGTAAATTCCTGTAAATTTATACACTAAAGCAATATTAATATGTTTTACAAATATAATAAAACTACTGGGATTTTACCTCCACGTAATGCTGAAAACAATAAACTATGTACATATGTATATCAACTTGTTGGGTTAGCAAGAACACTGATAGATAAGTTAGAACCTTTACTTATTTTGCTAGGAGATCCTTTTAAATATCTTTGGAAGAAATCATAATATTGTTACGTTTTCCCCCTTTAAGACAAACGTACGGATTCTTTTAATTGCAAATACCACTGTGGCTAAATTCTGTCTTCTAACTTTATGGCTTTCTCTGGCTATACTTCTTGATCCTACCGGTCTTGTGAACCCTTGGTCTCGTATTTACTAAACATGCGTTATTACTACAAACGCAGCCATCCACGCTACACTACTGTGTTACTCCGGCGAGACATGAACTACTCGATGCCTTGTTTAGTAATCTTAACCATCCACAGACATCTCCACTACTTCTTTAATCCAAGCCAGTCATACACTTAATCCAATAGCCACAATATCGTCTGTCATACACTGTTGTTATGCTGTTACACTTTCCTGCGCTAACCGCTATTGCTCTTACTTTTTATTATAAAGATCTTCATGACAATTATCTGTTGCTCTTATATTAAATTAGACGTCTCCACTAAATTATCTGCCTTGGCTTCACACAATAATTGTCTTTTGCCTCTCGGGAGGTCTGTACTGCTGTTTATTAGTTTTTGATTGCTTATAACAATTATCATTTTTTCGATCCTTAGAATTTGTATTCTTATTTAGGTCAGTTATAATCACTTCCAATCCTCGCATAATCAACTACGGACTAAAACTTATTATTAGAACTCCCGTTTCTACATGTGAAACCTTTGATCCTTTGGGATTTCTTGAAGCTGTACCTCGTTTCTCTAACTAAAGTAAAACATTTCTCATAATTAAAACATGTTGAAGTTACAAATATCTATATAGGGTGAGGTAAAGATAATATCCCTTTCAATATAAAACATTTATAAATTACTGTATCTTGCCCTGGGGGCAAATTACGGCATTCGATATCGATCGAAATTTACATTTAAATTCTATTGAAATTTCGATCGATATCGAGTGCCGTAATTTGCCTCCTGTATAAATAAAAATCACTATAAAATAGTTGTACACTGGCAATGTATAACGTTAAAAAATGAAAAATTAAATAAAAGATAAACCATTCAATGAAATTAAAAAAATAATAATAATAACAGTTAAAATAATAAAGTACAAAGCAAAAAAATTCTTAAGAAAAATAATTAAAATAAAAAAGCAATTAAAATTAAAAAAAAAAAATAAAACACAAAAACCCAAAATTAAAAATACATACATATATGTATACATATTTATGAAAACTATTTAAAATTTATTAATCACAAGCGTTTTTTTTTTATTCTTCTTTGTTATTTTTTCCTATTTTGACATTTCGCTTGGCAGAGTTGCCGTGTAATATCAATTTGAATAGAGAGAAATATAAAACTGTCTACCATGGTTATAAATAAGTTAGTGAATCACATAGTGGTTAGTGGAAACAATAAAATATGTTGGTAAAGTTAACCATCTTTTAAAGTGTTAAAAGTTAGTAAATCGCACTACAGATCCCTCCGGGGGTACTAAGAATCTGGCTGATCTATCCTAGGTTCAGATGCAGTGCTTTCGGGGTACTAGCAAAACCAGTCCCCTGGTGTGCAGGCACCAAATCTGGATAGGCAACTTACTACTTGTCTTAGCACTGAGCAGTTTCTCACACAGAGAGCCGCCCATCTATGTAGCCGGTTATCGGTGGAGTCCTTACGGGATATACGTGGTGGCTGTTGGTTAAGGTCGGTGCCTGCAGGGAAGGTGCGGTGCTATAAAACCTCTCTTCATGATCTCAGTCGCTAATCTTAACCTTAGTAATTTTTATTACCTAAGTTTTAGAGTACTACTTGTCACTATTACTAATTTTAAATTTTCAATTGTAAGTACTTCTTCAATTTTTCAATTGTAAGTACTCCTAAGGCCACTTGAGATTAACTTTTGGTACGAAGTCAAGAACATCATGGGCCTTTGAAAGAAGTTTATTTTGATTTGCTGCTACACAGCAAAGCATAAATATTTTATATCAAAATATGACACTTAACTCGCATTTTACTTCTCGTTAGTTATTCGTGACCAAATGCTATGTGGGAATAACTGATAGATACTTAGAAGTCTGCTTTTCTAAACAAAAGATCGAATTTAAAAGGAGAATTTTAAAATTCAGTGTTAAGTAACTTATGGGTAAAGAATTTATTTTGTAAAAAAAAAGGCATACTTATACCCTCTAACTCTGTTAAATGTGTATATTCGTCACTCACATAAGAATAAAGATTAAACAATTTAACCTCTTATTACTCATAACTAATGTTTGTTTATAAATCTGAATATTAGTAAGTTATTTTAAGCAATATTTATGTTGTCAAAATAAATGTATATGTAAACTTTTCCATTTTTGAGTATAAAACAAATAAGACTTTTGTAAGCAACCTAGAAGATCCCAAATAATACATTTCAAATTCAATTAATTTATTAAAATATGTACATAAATGTTAATTTAATATTTTAATGGATATTTATTAACTAAAACTTTTTCCTTTACTAAAAATACGCTAGAAACATCTTTGTCAAGCTTTAAAGTGTTTACAGTCTCATCTATTCAGGAAGAAACAAACAGCAAAGTGAAATAGTTTATTTATAACACAAGCAATATGGGAGGACAGTAATAAATAACTTCCTCTTAGTAAAAAAAAAAAAAAAAAAAAAAAGTAAATAAATAAAATCAACAACAGCCGAATGACAATTAGACTTCTATATTTCATAAGTTAATCTAAAAAAGCATAAACTTACGTAAATATATACAAATGAAATTAAGTTAAAACAAAATCTGTGGTTTGTTTTGGTAAATTACAGACATGAATGCATGTTGGCATCAGCTTAAACAAGCAAATGCGAAAATATTTACTTAGGAACATAAGATCAGTTCACACATAAAGTTATTGCTTTTCCAATATTGAATATTTTATATTAAGATATTACGACACAAGAATTTTATTTTTTCTGTTTTCTTATGCCATTAAGAAATAAAATGAAATCTTGTATTTTTAAAAATAGTTTATTTTGTTAAAAACAAAACTTAAATTAATTAAATATTCTGTTGCATTGTAATAAAAATTTACCAATTAGATTAAAAATATAAGCGATATTTTTATGATGATTTTCAGAAAAATATGATCAATTTTCTTTTATGGTAACAATTTAATACTCTGATAATAATATTTTTTTTCCTTCCCGAAGTCCGTTTTGCTAACTGTCGATTGCTTTTCGAACTTATTCGTTGATAAAAGTTCCATGCAACCTCTTCTTTGCTTTAATTATACCACTGTTCCTGTGAAACAGAGCTGCCACAGATTTTGTTTTGTGCAATAAAGTTAATTAAAGTTTAGCTTTTTCTTTAGAATAGATTTCGTGATAAACATTTTAATATTTGCATTTTCAACTTTGCTTAGCGAATATCTATAAAAACCAGCCAAACATTAGATTTAGTCTACATAAAAAATGTAGTTTTAATTTAATACCTAGAGCGCTAAAAACTAATTTAGTTATTGTGCGAAAAAAGCACAAAGAAAGACGTAATAGCTACATTAAAGTCCCTACTACTCTGTGGCTCTTACTAAAGCAGCAATTTTGTAATTTGCATACCAGAATAAAACTAAAATAAAAATAAAATAAATTTCCGTATCTCTGGCAAAGGTTAGTTAACGAATTTTTATGAAAGTGGTGGTGATTTCGGGACTGTCCAGTATTACAAAAATTCACAACTAAATATTGTTTATTTCTAAATGATATTTTAAGAATAAAACAAAGATTATCACAGGTATTTTTATTTCAATATGTTTACTAGTGTGAATATATCTTATGTATATATAAAATGTATATTTACTTTATAATTTATATTGGTGTGTTTGTTATATAATTAATAAATGTCTGCCATCCTGTCATCTACAAGAAGACTTTCCCTTTTTTCGTTCACAGCATTAAGAACTTAACGCAATTTTCTACTTCAGTCGCCTTGAAGACACAATGAAGAAAATCCATAAACTGCTTTAAAATAGGCTTTAAGAATGCTAACGGCTTACCTCTACTTGAATTTAAATACTTCCTTGTGAATCAACAAATCAACGAAATACTGACTGCTGAAACTCGTTTAACATCAAGTAGCTTATTTGAAATAAATAGTTACGTTTTAAATGACACAAAGAATCCCCTTCTAGAATATGTGGAAGCCTCGCGATACTTATAAAATTGCGAATCAAATATAATTTATTATGCAATTTTGTGAAAATTATCATTAAACTATGAATAACTGCTTCGAAGAATTTTACCGTCTCTTAGTAATTTCTGCGTGTTATTCCCCTTCCACAAGTCATTCGAATCCGTTTTTATAGCAGCTGGTGATTGCAACACAAAATATTTAAAATTATCTTTAACTTCGAAAGTATCGACAATTTTGGTTGAGTTTCTACCTATAAATGTTTAAAACATCAGTAGTTCCGTTTATATTTACTCTCCGAGTTATTGATAAGCCAATTGCTGAACTAAACTGTAACACTAGGCTTGCAGTCACAATTAATTTCTACGTATTTTGAATGTGATAAAAAACCATTTGAGAAAAAAAATGTTGTTCTGCGGTTTTAATCGACCTGTCACAATCACTGGACCAAGCTAAAAATCAAGGCTTATAATTGAAATTGAAGCAAAACCATCCCAAAACAATATGTTAGGTACAAGAAAGCTGTTTAAGTAGTTATACGTTCGCAACATCCGATTGAAACTGGCGTTCTACAAAGTAGTATTATGGGACCACACGATTGCCGATAATAGACCAATTCGGCCAGATTTTTACTGTACTAAATTTCCGCAATGATATGTTTTTCAGTCACATGATTGACCCATTGTGTGAAAATTTGATTGCTGCAAAATTGCAAAATACAACTTGGCAACAATAATTGCCGCGGCCTAGTCACACGGTTGTATATAAAAATCATCTGTGGACCGATCTAGACAAATTAAAATGGTTTGTTTTTCAAAACGAAAAAAAGCTTCAGTTTTTTATATTATATATAATTTTCATAAAAAACTTCGTCCTATTTTTTATTTAATTGAATTAATTACCGATATTGGTTATTGAGGGTCATACACGTCTCGATGGCCATTTCTTTACCGCTTATTTAACTCTTTAGGAAACTTCTGACAAACAATTTCAATAAACTAAAGATTTTTAATCGGGATAATTAAATAAAAAATAGCACTAAGTTTTTTACGAAAATTAAATATTAAAAAATATTCCCGTGTCCTTTATTTTTATATTATATATAAATTAAAAATGTTTTTGTAATGGGTGTTCTTCTCCCAGGATAAGTTCAGTGATTTCAGTGTATGATCACGATGACGCAACACTCGGCTTCTTCCTTTTTTTGGCGCTGGTGTTGTGACTATAACCTCAGGATTAACTTCACCATATTTGGTGATCATGGAATCATCCATGAATTTATTAAAATTATAATACAAAATTAAATTAAATAATTTGTAGTTACCTTTGTTCGAAAAATGATTTAAGAAACTAAGTATTATCGTAAATGAGTAAAAATGTACGCATATAATACGTGCTCTATGCAGAGCCTCAGTCCCCTGTGCGAATAAATAAGCGAATAATAATCCAACTCGCAGAAGTTAAATAACTCGGTATTCATCTTTTTAGGCATTTATTTGGCTCTTCCAAGTCAAGATAAAAGCGAAACTGAATTAAATCCTATTTCATGCTACGGAATATTTACGGGACTCTGCTTCCGTTTTTAACTTATAAGAAATTCAAGACAGCCGTGAGGTTCCCTTGGTCGAAAATCAGAGAAATTAATCTTTATGATTTTAGCTACTATGATAGATTTAAGATTTCAATACATATTTTTGTAACGCAAAAAAGAGAGTAACGATCTCCTGTTGAGAGAATTAACGGATCATCGATATGGCTATACAAACAACTTTTCCACAATTTTATTTAAAACCACGTAATTGTGGTATATTCAGAATTTTATTTTATCTTCTATATATATATATATATATATATATAAATGGTGTTAAAAATGTATAGTAATTCATAAAATGAGAACGGCTATACCGATTTCTGTAAATTTTTTTATCAGTTATTCATATTTTCGATGAAAAGGTCTTTATGGAAGAAAATTTTGGAAAATCCCTCTGGAAAAGTCGGAAAATTGGAAAAATTTAAAAATCAAGTTTTTGTATAAAACTTTGCGTGAAATTACTCCTTGATGGATTTACAAATGAAAAAATAGGAAGTTCTTGGTGGAAAACGTGAATAATTGCGGAAAATTAGAAAACCCGAAAATTATTTTTTTATGAAACTTTATTTATCGGGCTTTTTTTAATCACAATTTTCGATGATAATAGATAATTGTATTGTATTGTCTAAAGGCTTAAAATTGGGGCGAGGCGAAGTTGGCCAGGTCCGCTAGTATATATTTGTAAATTTAGTTTAGTGAAATAATTACAATAAGAAAAATTGGCGTGACAGAGAATTAAAAATAAAAAATAAGAAAAAGAAAATAGTACTACGTATATATATATATATATATATATATAATTTTACATAAAAATATCATCGGCTCTTAATGGTTGAAGCATTTTTTAAAAAATTTTTATTTCCTTAAAGTTTAAAATGACACCCATATTGATATTTTAAAAAATTGGAAAATTTCAGGCCCGTATCTTGGAAAATATGGGTGAGGGCCCATTTGTCCACTTGATGGTTTTTTTTTTTATTCTCTATCGCCGCATAAATTTTTTTTTTTTTTTGGAGTTGCTTCATTGCTGCTGTAATCAAAGTTGTAAGCACGTTGACTACAAATCTGGCTGCCCTGGGTTCAACTCTTGTGGCAGTCAAAAAATAAAATTTTTTTTTTTCTCTTTGATGGTATAAATACATATTCAGAACAACATTTAAACATGCAGCCTCCTTCGTCGGTTTCTCTCCATAGCATATTCGCCGGCGAAGTAAAATAAAAAATTCAATGGCTATATCTATCTCCTTTCACCACCTTTCTTCTCTCTCATCTATCCCTTTCCTAAAGAATGTAGCACGGTTAAAAACTAGGTATTAATGCCTAAAGTGCTACTTCTCTTAAAAGAAAAAATAATATTATGAAAAAATTAAAGGCAAGCGTGGAGTTTTTCCCGCATCTTCGAAGAACATTGATAAACCTATCTATCAACCTTTGTTTTCCTATAATCAGTAGTTTTATTGAGCCAGGAAATCTTTATTTTTTCAACCAAAATTTTTTAAGTAATTATTTTTCAACAAAATTCCGATATGGTTTAAAACAACATAACAATAATAACTTAAAAAATAAATATGTTCACTTTTGATTTTTTAACCCAACAAGATTCTTTTAAATTCCACGGAAAGGTGCAAATTTATTGGTTGTTGTTAAAGCAATTCACTCGACATTTTTCTCCCTAAAGAAATTAACAATAAAAATAAATGGATGGAATAAAAACTAAATCTCAAAAACAAATTTTTTATTTAACAAATGAATAAAATTTTGCCACAGTTGCCTTCTTGTCTGCTTGCCAAATCAAAGTATCAATAAGAAGCGAATGAATCGCGAAAAAAGAATTTGTTTTTGTAGTTACTTTTCATTGTGTTCCCAGAAGGATTTTTTTTACAGCGGAAGATAAATGGCATTCTATTGCTGTATAGTAGTAAAATCAACCAAATTGATATTAAGATTTGTTTTAGGTTTTGTCAAAAGACTTTTTGTTACGTAATTTCAATTATTGACATTTTTGCTGAAAATTATTTCGCATGGATTTATTGTGATTTAAGAAAGAGATATAAAAGTTTTAGGCTAAAATTGAATGAGTTTTGCAAATATGAAAATTTATGTCTGAACTTACTTTGAAAATATTTATCCCTTTCTGCTATTGATTTATATCCCGACAAAAATTTTAGAAAAGGTAGTCGAGTGGGGAATTAACCATTTAGGCATGAGATTTTTATAATCTATTACTAAGAATCGATTACATTAGTTATTGTAGGAAATAATTAATGTAATCGTAAAAAACTAATGCAATTACTACTTCCTTTATTGCGAACGAATGTAATGTGTTTTGTAAGCGAGTAACAAAATATGTCAATAACAAAATTTAGTCATTATATGGCAAGTACTTTTTATGGTTCTGTCTAGTACAGACCTTTTTGAATTAATACTTTTTGTTATATAGCTACCATTAAAGTTGGCAATTAGAAATTAAATATGTTAATATAAAGGCCACCCTTACCAACTATGCCAGGATGTTTCGCTCTAATAATTATAAAAAAACAATTATTTTTTGCGATTTCTTTGTTGACAATTCTTGTGGGTTTTTCTTTCAATACATATAACGAGTGATTTACCGAAGTTGCTACCCGTCAATGTTGGAGCAGCAATCCTTAAAATAAGAACGCCAACTGCTAATTTTTAATTTAAGAAAGACCTTAGCATATATAAGAACATGAAGTGCTTGGACATTACTGCATGATTTGTCAGTTTCATTTTATATGGTCCTTCTCCCCCTTCGACGGGTTCCCTGATGGTTTCCGCTAAGAGCTGCACGCGTTACCTCGTTATAAGTCTTACGTAATAGATGTGCTATACAACCATATTTTCAGCATTTTCAGCATTTATTCTAGTCTGACCTATCAGTTTCTAAATCTGTGCAGTTCGCTTTAATTTCAGCCAGATATCAGAACCAAAAACTATAAAAGACTTGATGTCAGTATTAATGATTTTAATCTTCGTATTTACTCTAAGGTAGCTAGCTTGCCATACATTTCATGGTTGTGCAGATACTTCTATTACTTTTTAATGTGGCTTTGAAAATCTGTGTTGTTTTTTTTTTTTTGTTTTTTCGTTAGTGAAGAGGACACTTCGCAATTATTTAAAGCTTTCAACTTCTTTAATATTTTACTATTTATTTTGATATTTGTTGAGTTTTAACGCGCACAAAAAACCCAAGCCTCTGTTACTCAGTCATTTCTAGATCGATTTTGAAAACTTCTTTTTTATTTGAAATGTAATGTTAACAGATTGATTCCGTTTTAAAAACAATTCATAACCTTAAAAAATTTAAGTGCATTGTGAAGGGCACCAGTTTAAAATTAAAACTGCTCCCAAAGGCAAAATATTAAACAAAAATAAATCTAAAAATTCAAGGGTGTCCCCATAGGTGAGGTAAATTGATCTATATGGGCCAATTTTTTTAACTGTTATAGACAAACACTTGCATATTGGTCATAATGTGATCTGCTGTGACCGCTTTAGCAACAACTATTTATATTCAAAATTATAAATTAAAGGGTTTCCCATTATTCATTTAATTTGATGTGTTTAGCCATATTTTCGAAAAGTTGTAGAGAGACGCTTGAAATTTAAAAGAAACTTGAATTGCTAATACAACTATGACAACAAGTATACAATTTGGATTTAGGAATAAAAGGGTATCCCAATAATTGATGTAATTTGATGTATGTGACCATACTCTTGAAACGTTATAGACATACAGATGAAATCTATTTTAAAGTCAGTTTTTTCGCAAGTATTAATTTGGTATATATATGCTTGAATTTTTTGTAAAATTGCGGTGCATATGCTGAGTTTCAAAACAATGTTTTTTTTTTTCATTTTTATTTAACATGAACTTTTTAATAAATAGAGAAATATTTAATATCTCACTGTTTTAATTATATTTTTTTATATTTAATTGCGCTTAAGTTGTTATATTCTTTTTAATGCAATTATATCGGCAGTTGATATTCCTTTGACAGTGATTAAATGTTTCTTTTCGAGTGCTTTATTAAATTTGTGAGTAGTGGTATGAAAAAAGGTAAAACTTTCAAATTCAGTTTTCAAATTTCATTAAATATTTTTTGCATTTAATTAATGTAATTGAATTACATTTACCAATTCAACTTGCAAAAAAAAAACCAACGAAAAAAAGAAGCAGTTTCAAAACTCCTTATATAGTTTTTTACACTCAGTTGTATGGATCTCTGAAACAGGACAACCAGAAACAAAAGAAAAGAAAATTTCGAAGCAAACCAAAATCATTGACTAACGATGCCAAGTGTACAACGAAGGCAAAGAAAAAAATAAAATAATAAAAACTCCTAATGGATCTTTTAAAAGGATTAAAAAGTTATCGCATACAGGACGACAACAACGTCAACAAAAACAAATTTTTTAATTTCTGGAAGAAACAAGAAAGGAACATTAATATAGCAAAGCAAAAAAGAAAGCATTTTAAGAAGAAGATAAAAAATATGTATTTTTTTAAGAAAAAACAAAGTGAAGAAAAAATACAGAAAATAAATCTGTATTTTTTATGCTAAAAGAAGTTTAATTTCCTTTTAACAAGAAAAAAATTATTAATTTAAAATATTTTTACTTCACAACAGCAACCTACAAGTCATAAGTGTTTTAGTATTTTGCAGCTGAGAATTAAATTTTATAAGAAAGTGGAATTTAAAGATCGATATGAGAAATGTTTGCTTAAATAAAAAAACTATATTCTAGACAAATTTCATCGATCGTGAAGGTCAATTTAAAAATAGTCGCGTGAAAAAATGTACTATTTTTAATTAATAAATGATCACCAGACAGTATTTTTTTATTCGTAGTTTTTTAATGATTTCAAATTTAAAACTAAAATTAAATTTCGTAATTAGTTGAGCTACAAAAAAATCATCAAAAATAATAAATGCAAGTGCATTGTAAGTAAAGTCCAGCCTCGATTATTCGTAATGGTCAGGACCAGAAGCATTACGGATAATCGATTATCGCGGTTAATAAGTATAAGAGTATAAGGTTTTTAATATTTTTATTATTCAACAAGTAAACATTGGTGTACATATAGACTTACATTGAAAAAATTAATGCTTCTGTCTCATCGTGTGCAAACAAGTGAATTCCCCGTTTTCATGTTTATTATGTATATTGTATGTATGTATGCATGTATGAATTTGAAGTTAATTTAAAAATTCTACCATCATGGATGATAGTGGTAATCATGGTTAATCAAAGCAAGCAATCTGAAAATATTGCAAACAAAAACCAATAGACTGATCTTTGGCCATCACGGTCAATCGTGTTAACCGGATCACGAATAATCGAGGACCGACTTTACTAATATTTAAATTTAACAACAAGAACGAGTAAAAAAAATAAAGGATTAACGAACAAATAAAAGGATTAACAATAATGATGGCACTTTCATCAGTGATGGGCAAGTGACTAAAAGTGATCTCCTCCTCCTAGTATAAAGGATATGATCAAAGACACAAGTTCTGTAGACTCCACACTGCATTTGAAACACTGTTATTATTATTTAAGACTTTATTATAAATCGAAACACTGACTTAGTTTATTTAATTTAAGACCTTTATCTAGTATGCCCGTAATCGTAAGAAATCGAATGAATACAAGTAGACCATCGTCTGTCTGCGAATTCGTCTGCATGATTTATTATTCTGTGAAAATTTGCAAAACTTACATCCTTAAGTTGCTAAAAGTCCTCATTCACATTTTCCAACTTTTGCTGGGCAATTTCTAAGTTTGTTCGTGAGAGACGAAAGACGAGTAGAAACGCTTACACTGTTTCATGAACTTGCAATCAAGAACGAAATCGCAGAAACAAAATTTGAATGTGTGGACACAATTGCAACTTTATAAGAGAATTAGCAATTCCCACGAATTCGTCCGCGTGTCATTTCTGATTTCCTTTAAAATCCGAGTTTAGAAAAATGTGTTTTTCAATATTTATTGCAAAGTTCAGTGTTAAAAATTTTCCATCTACAATAAAAAAATGTACTGAAAACTGTTTTAATAACATTATACCGGTAAAATTTGGTGCTTTCTCATTTGTATCTCTATTTTCCTTTTATTTTTATTTAATTTTTACGAAAAAAGGTATTCTATATTTGAATCAAGGTTCTAAGAGTCCTCCTCAAAAAAATGCATTCAAATCCATCTAGCAATTTTTACGTGAAGCGAACGCAGACATACAGATAGATAAAAATCTAAGAATAGGCGTTTTGTATTTTATATCAATTACTCACTACACCAACACCAAACTTTTCTAATAATATTTCATGTACAGAAATGTCCCCGTAACATTTTAATTAATAATTCGGTTACGCCGAATCTTATATAACCTTCACCATCTATATAAATCTAGTTTAGTGAAGAAGCTTTAATAAAAAAGCAAATATTGGGGTGATAGGGAATAAAAAAATTGATACCGCATATTATAATTTACATAAAAATGACATCCGTTCTTAACGGGATAAACATTTTTAAAAAATTTTAGTATTTCCTTAAAGATTTTTTTAAAAGCTTTTAAATGTACCCATAGTGATATTTTTTAAAATTTTGAAAACTTCAGAGCCACGTAACTTGGAAAATATGGGCATGATCAAATTTTTTCTCTTGATGTTTTTTTTTATTTTTAATTCTCTGGCGCCCCATATATTTATTTTTTGATTATTTTTTTATTGTTCCAAATAATATGAAAAAATTAGAACTAGGCTTGGTTTTTTGCCTGCTGCTGGACCGTTCATGCTGATTTCCAATAGCACCTCTTACGATACTTAATCTGATCGATTGACTTATTTTTTTTGCCGAGGAAAACTTGATTTCAACACTTACACTGACGGACAGACGGTCATCGCTCAATCGGGGATCGAAAATGGATATTATAGAAAATACATACGGAATTACAAACTCACACGTACCCTTTTTCCACTTTTTGAGGTGAAGAGTATAAAAAAACTGCAGAAACAAATATTCGACGTCTGGACGCGGACTAAGTTTCTTCTAGAGCGGAAATTATTTTAGTTACTCCTGAAAGTATGCTTGTAATACTATCGCTTCTTTATACTCTTCACTACAGGTGGAGTGGGTAATTGTAAGTTTGTCATTCCGTTTGTAGTTTTTACAATATTCATTTTCGTCAGCATAAAGTGTATATATTTTTGTTTCTTATATATAGGTGAGGCGATTTAGCGATGTCCATCTATATTTCAAATACAGATGAAAAGGTTCCGATGGCAGCACTTATGTTGAAAAACATAACGGCAGTAACACATTTCATTTTTAAGTTTTAAGTAGTAAATATTTCATGAGAATATCATCAATTCATGCGAATATCATAAAACATTTATATTTGAAGGAATCAAGCCCAATAAAGTGAATTAATATCGAAACTTGTTATGTAATAATATATCAAAAGATAAAAATTTTAATTCTATAGGATATTATTTAAAGGCTGACACCGATTTTAAATTTTATATAACAAAATTGATAAATAAATAACATACTACGAATTCAGTGTTGCCCTGTGTATTTTCCTGAAATTTATCTTATTTAATTTATGCACGTGTAATTACAATTAAAACTGACACATACACATAGACAGTCAAAAATTTAAATCATTAAATCAATCACATAAACCACTTAATATATCTCTAGCTTTTGAATATTTATTTTTCTACTTCACTTTTCACTTTTTATACCCTGTTCAGACATACGTTTTAATTGCGCAATAAAGGAATTTACGCAATTAAGTCCCTTGTGAAGTGTGTTCAGTTAGAGACAATTTAATACAATGACAAAACTAAATGCCATAAAAATGAAAAATAAAATATTTTCAAATTATATGAAATGAAAAATTTTTGAAAATTTAATGGAAATTCAAAGCTAGCGTGGAGTCAAAACTTGATCGTCAAACTAAAAGAGTTCCATATTTCAAATAAAAACAAGCAAACTTTCTTTTAAAGCCGAACTTTTCTTTATTCTTCCAAATTTACAAACACAAATTTCTAATGTAAAAATTAGGTCTGTTCAATAAATTTCCGGCAGAAACTAGCAACGATAGAGTAAAATAAAAATTTACAACATTACTATTCCAAATAAAAAAAAGGAATAAACGCATTTTTGAAAAAAAAAAAATAGCAAAGTAAGGGCGAACTGACGAAAATAACAAACAACTATAAAAAAAAAACTTAAATCATTTTGTATTGCAACAGTTAGCAATTGCAAGAGCTTTGTCATCAATTGTGTGAAATTGCCAAAAATTTTCTGTCTTTTTTGTAAAACTTTTAGTTTATTTTATTCTATTTCTTTTGTTTATTGTTTTATTAACCTGGCGTTTACTTGTAATAGTTTCCTCAGCTTTTTTCTTACTATTATACAAACATTAGCTTCAATTCAAATATTTTGTATTTAAAACCGAAAACTATAAATGTTACGTATATTTTTTGCGTGTGGTTGTAAAAATTTCGTGGAGAGTGCTAATAAACACTTTCAGTTCAAAGGATTTAATATGTATTAACTTATTTTGTAAAACAAAAACAGAATCAGCTGTTCTGTTCTTGACAGTAACAAAAGTGGTAACAAATTTATTAACAATCACATCTTATACTCTTTTTTACTCTTTCGCTGAAGTAACACTGAAGTAAACACTTTCCAATAACAATTAGTAACAACTTCTTGTTATTGAACAGAACTATATTCTACTGTCAAATTTTAATTAAGTTAATTAAATTGGATATGTGTGAACACCAAAATTAATTACTCAATTAAAATTTTAATTGTATAAATTAAAACGTATGTCTGAACAGGGTATTATTAGTGTTGTTTTAATTATTTAAAACAACTTTTTAACAAAAACAACAATATAATTGTTTTTCAAATTTAATATTTTTTCAACTATTTCTATCTACAACTGTTTAAATTATTTGTTGGATAATTTTTTTAGGTTTGTTAGGTTTGTTTTAAACTTTGTCATTATTTTTAAACATTGAAACAAATTTTAATAGCGTCCTACACTAATTCTAGACTAACGAGCACACTGAGCCAGTTGTTGTAATATTTTTTTTAGTTAGGGTTGTCAAATGTAAGCGTACATATAGATGTGAATGAAAATTTTATAAATAATCTATAAATGACTGACATGCGATATTCAAAACTGACAAGTCAGATGTCTTAAAAATATTTCTCATACAGAACTACAAAAAAGAGCTGACAAGTAAAGGTAAATAGAAGAGAGCTTTATAATTCTCAAAGGAAGAACGGTTCATCAGCTGATATTTTAGTGTAAAAAAAGGTTCAAGGAGAAAATTTTCTTTCTCAGTTGCATTCCGTCTTTATTCACTAAAAAAAACGCAAGGAAGGCAAGAAACGACAGATCTTTACAGGTCTCTGCTGGTACGCGATGGAGAAAAACCTAAGTGGGAAGTTTCATCGAGGTCTTCTTGTCATTTCTTAAGTGACATAAATATTTCTTCTAGATTTCAGCAAATCTATATGCCCTTTCCTTAAATCCTGTAGTGTATTTTATAATTTTGAATGTGTAAAAGCGACTCTTTAAAAACTCTTCTTTTTCTACCCTTCGGCACAGCGAAGTACATCTAAATTTGTCATTCCATGTGTAATTTCTACGATATCTTTTTCGACCCCATAAAGTATATATTCTGAGTTCTTATGCCTAGCAACATTGAATTAGCGATGTCCGTCCGTTTTCAGGTTGAAAATAACTTTGCAAAGGCACTAGACGACCGACAGAAAATGTACACACGCTAATCGATCAGACATGGTTTAAAAAATTTTGTTATTAAAAATCAGCCAGATCGGTCCATGTTTTTCGAGGCAGCGGGCAAAACACCATGCTTGCCTCTAATTTTTTCATATCGGGCGATAGAGAACTGCTCCAGCAGCCTATTTTTGTGTGCCGATTGAACGGAACGAATGTAATTATAACAAAACGATTGTAATAATATAAAGTCGTCTAGTTTGAGCCATATTACTTTAACTGTCTGTAGGTTGTATCCGAAAATAATGTTATTTGCAGTGTCATATGACACAGCCACCTATCTCTGATCAGTCTTTCTGCTTGTTTAATCCACTAGACAATAAAACCACCAAACACTAAAACTTGATTTACAACTACCAAAATTTACTTCAGCTTTTCATAATACCCTGTAATTCGTGAAGAGGTTCGAATTTCTTCCCGACTTTCATTTTACGATTTTTCAATTTTCGACTCTCAAGGTTTTGTTTTTAATTGTAGAAATTTCTCATGTGTATTAAAGGAAAATTTTTAAATTTCAATATTAATCACTCACGCTTGTTCTTGTAAGGCTTTCCTGAATTAATATTTGTCTAAAAAAGTGTCGTCAAATAAAAGCAGAAATATAAAAAACCTTTTATGTAGAGCATGCAATGTGGGTGCATTCTACCCTCGCAGTAAAATTATTTTAAGTTAAATTTGGTTTGGTGCTTTTTAGTATTGCATTTAATTTAAGAAGAGATAATTGTCACTTTGATCGCATAATGGTTTCTAATTAGAAAAGTTTTATTTTATTACATGTAATAATTCCTGTCTACAATCACTCCACTACTTTTCTTCTCCAAGTCTGTATGGCGTACCATCTAAGTCTTTTTCAATTGGAATAACTGCTTTAAACCAAATTTTATTGCAGCAATGTAAATAGAAAAAGTTTTCTATTTTAGTAACAATAAAAAATTGTGTATTGCAATTGTTTACATATGGATTACGGATTGTATTCTAGGATTGAAGGTTGTACGTCTATCTGTCCAACTGTGGGTCGTTAGGCAATGATAAAATTTAATGCTCATTAAAAAATTTAATGGTTTTTATAGAAAAATATGCAAAAGCTTGTAATGTAACGTACAAGGGAAATAAATGTTAACTCAAAGTAATTTATTATACTCGTAGAATTGTATTAGTTTTTATAAATATTTACTTGAATTTTAAATTTATTTTATTTAACATCAAAAAATATATATACAAAAACATACAACAAAAGTTTATACTATATCTGCAGTTTATAATAAGTAAGAGTGCTATATTCGGCTATGCTGAATCTTATATACCCTTCACCATCTATGAAAAATTTTTTTTCTAGTTTTTGTTATTGAAAAAACTGTATTTAAGATGAAATGCCAGTGTATGAAAAATTGTCTACAGCAGGAAAGTTGAAGTTGAATGCCCATTAGCACTGCTACCTTTATCTAATTTCTCATAATCAACTTTCCAATTTTCGTTGAAGACCGTAATATTGTGACATATTTATTGATAATTGAGATTTAAAAATATATGATGATCATGTCTACAACACGTCATATAAATTTGCATTAAAATTTAATAATTACAATAACATATACGAGGCTATTAAAAATAAAAAGCTAATGCCAATTAATCCACATCCAATTCTAGCGGCATCTTCAAAATTTAGCCACATTCAAGTTAAATAATTGTTAACACTTTTAAAATGAAAAAGCATGAACTTTACAATACATTTTATTATTTAGTTAAAACTGCGCTTTAACTTAAATCTGGAGATAATTTCGGATTAGGATAAGAGTTTCAAAACAAAAATATTTTAACCGAAACAAGTACCATGACTTCGTTACAGCAATTTATATTTACGTAACCGTAAGTTATCGAAATACATCCAGCATTGCATCTATGCTTCAGTCGTTTGCGTAGCCTACTGTCAACGATCAGTTTCAGTAGCTCACAAATAGACTTAGATATATTTCGTTTCGGTCTGTAAAAAGATGGCATAAAGAGTAAAGCGATTTGTATTGCATGCACCTCTTCTAGTGTTGTTGTTCTGTTGTTTTTTTTTTTTTTTTGTTGGGAATTACAATCGTATCTTCAAATGTTTTTGCACACACATTAAGTATTGAAATCTTTATTACAATAATTATGTTTAATTAGTCTTATCTGTCTGAGTGTAATCGGTCGGACCAAGGTTTGTGTTTTAAACTTCTTAAAGGCATTCTAGAATGTTGTACCATTTCGGCTTTAGCTACTGGAAATTTACATGCCATTTCTAAACCCTTATGTGAGTGACAGAGTGCGAGGGATTTTTTTTATAAAAATAAGTGTATTTAATATTTAAAAGATAATCTAAACATTCTCCTTTTAGTTAGCTTAGCAATCATTTGCAAAAAAAATCTTTTAAATGTTTACTGTCTTAAAAACTGTTAAATGAATGGTTGCAAACAAGTAACAAAGAAATTAAATGTGAATTGAGTTTGATATTTCAATTGAATTTTTTGTTGTATATTGAATGCGTACCGATACTGTATTGATATTATTTATGACTGAACGCAACGGGATTTCATAGCTGGTGGCTGCATTATCTTCGCTGCCCTTGGTAAATTTAATACAGCTACAGATTGAAAAAGCAATCATCTGTCGGCCGCATAAGCTAATGCATTCACCTCTTACTTATTCGCCTTGGATTTAACGTGTGATAATAGTGCTTTGAAATAGTTTGAGGTTTCACCCTCCCAAAGAAACTTCAGCTTTGCAAGTACTTCCTGAACTGATAACAATTTAAAAATAATGTCCATTTCATTCACGTAAGTGTGGATGACTAAAATGCTTAATAATACAAGTTTTGCAAAGTACCAAAATTAATTAAGGCAATCTTCCATAGCGTTATTGCTTTAAACATCAGAGAACGCTAAAGAATTTACTTATTTAAACCGCATAATTTAACGAATCTATTTCTTACAGAAAGTTTTGTATGATTTATAATTTGCCTACTTAATATTCCATAAACGGGATGCACTATGGTGATTTGATTTATTGGCTTGCGGTTTGAATCCATTAAAATATTTATTCAATAAAAATAATAGAAATTGTAAGTTTTATAAAAAAAAACTTTTTTATGTGATTTTTTCTTATTAAAATCTTTATTCTTTTGTTCACTTCAGCTTAATTTCCAAAAGTAAATATTAAAATCACTCAAATGATTTAATTTATTCTGCACTGGTTGTTACAGTTTGCTGCTGCTATTGCTGGTGGTACTGATGCCATTTATGAATTTGTCAGTGTTAGTTTTGCTTCATCATTTACATTTGCTGAAGAGTTTTTTTCCTTTTAAAACATTAACCAGAGACAAATTAAACTTTACACAAATATTTCAATTTAACTGTTACTTATGATATTCAACAAATGTCGATGGGAAATAGCTCGTATGTCTGTGTGTCATACCATATGAAGATCAAATGACTGAATGAATGGAATTCCACAAAAATGCAAAAAAGAGTGAAAGTAAGTAAATGAATGAATCTAAAAAGATTAAGCGAAACAAAAGTTTCTTTCTTTTTAATTTTTTTCTAGCTAGAATTAGCAGTTTCTATTTACATTTAAATATTATTTGCAACTGCTGCTTCTGGTGTACAAAAATCTTCCATAAATGTTACTGTAATAAACAATGTGACCAATATTACGAACTAAAGTATTTGGTATAATTCTATGAAGTTAATAAGCATGTCACGGCTTTATGTTCCAACAGGATTTAAAGGACAAATATAATAACTAAGTCAAGCTTGGAAAAAAAAATCAGATACTACAGAAAGGTCACTCAGATATAACAATTACTTACTGTTATATTTGTAAAAGCATGAGTCGTCTGCATCCTCTTAATATACTCACCACGATCTCAAAGATATGTAAAGGTATTCCAAAGAACTATTTATGATATATCTAGAGCAGAAATCCCCGGCCCTTAGTAGAAGATATCTGGATGCGTTAATAAAGAAATAATTATCGGTGAGACTATATAAATTGCAATAACTCACCATTGGAAAAACAAGGTGGGAGCACATAACACAGCTTAACCTCATAAAATACGAAGAAGTCAATAGACCTGGATAAATTACAACCCACATAAAGCATACAACGATACTGCCAGAGCTACCACACGCAGAAACTTTTAAAGTAGTTGCAGGTGCTGACGATTGGCACATACAGGGGTTGAAAAAATTTAATTTTAAATACGGAACTTGCATAATCTACAAATAAAAAATATCGTCCTATGGTCCTTATAGGGTCGAGGGAATTTTGTTGCATTTATGAAAATGAAGTGATAGAAAATGAAGTGATGAAATGAAGTGATAAAAATAAAATTACGAAAATTCGCAAAGGCCTTGACTTGCCATTAGTGTAACCAATAATCGCGTCCTGGGAAGGAAATATTAATTTAATTAAGATAAAAGAGCAGAGAGAAATTAATATTTGTCTAGAATTCACCTTAGCTAAACATACGTAAATACTTTTGTATCTACCTTAAATAAAGCTAAGGTTTACAAATCCACCTCTCCGGTTGGATATAAAAACTCAGTAAAGATATGAAATTTTTTTAGTTAAAATTGTAGTTGGTCCTTACAAGCTTCTGTATCCATAGTTTGTATAAAATATCAGGACATGCTTGTTCTACTCTGCATAAGTAAATTTAAGACTGTGTGTACGTGTGTATGTTTGTATGGATTAGACTGCTTGTGTACATAAGTGGAATCGTATACATTTTCAAGCTGCTCATCTATTGCTGCATTTATTTTGCACACTAGGATGAATCATTTAATTAGCAAACTACTAATATTTACACTTGCTGTCAAATGCAACCAAAAAATACAACACCAACACACCCCTCCAGTTCCATTCATTGATGTATACTTTGTTTAACAGAGGAAGGATATACAGCAGGTAAAACACATCTTTAGGAGCTTTAAAAGTGATGATGCAGCAACATTCATAATAAATCAATGTGTCAAAAATAATCCATTTAATTTTCATTTGGGTCTAATGAAGGTTTTGTTTAAAAATTATTTGTTATATGACGTTTGAGTCTGATCTTAATACATGTGCATACCAAAAAGAAAACAAACTAGCAGTTCGCATCTCTGCTTTAATGTTGATCTATGGTTGTGGTTTTCTCAATGGCTGCGTATTCACATACAAATATTTTTTGTTTGTGTATGGTAAATTATATGTAATATGCTCACATGTACGAGGTGTGGTAAATTCGCAAAACTACTTAAAGGTGATTAAAAGATTTCTTGGTTTTCTAGTTATAAAATGCTTAACATATTTATATTTTGAGAGGTTCCCCCATACTGCACCTGAATTAATATTCTGTTTTATTCGAACTAATTTCAATGCTTTTAATAAAAAGTGAACTAATATTTATCTTGTATGGGAGTAGTCATTCTCACTGGTCATATTTGTTTTACTACACACAGGAGATTTCTTCAAAAACACATTTACAAATACTTAATTCGTATGGAAAATGCCACGCACGCTATTTTTATTTCATTTCTGTTTTATTAACTCAATAATAGAGTAACTAATAAATAAATAAATAGTTACAGAAGTGCTATTGTTAAAATGTCGACAATAATATTAATATTTAAAAAAAGCCCAAAATACTTCGTACACATCTATTAATACTTCAGATCGAATATTTAAAAAGAAGCATAATTAAAAGTTTAAAATGACGTGTTTAAATTGCCTATCTTTTTTATTCTCCTTACCGATTTGGAGTAGAATAAAATAGAATAGAGTAGGATAGAATAAAATAGAATAATGAGAATTGGGTACAAACAGGACACTGCGACCAAGTTGATCTGCGGTAAGGAACCTTAACTGGACATATTCTCCTGAGACATCTTAGGATTAAAATTGATTCTAGTGGCGGATCCCATCTTTTACTAGACGTTTGTCCAAATGATTTAATCTGTTGTGAATGTGCTCCTATATTTCCTCGTCTTAATAATAAAATCTCTATCGGCTATCGTTATCAATTCCAAGCCTCAAGATGCATAAAATCGTTTTTTGCTATACGTCCCAATTGTCAGCTTTGCACAGCTTAATTCGGGGAAGTTAGCCCAAAAATACTCCACGGTGTTCTTAGTCTCTGTTTAGTTTTCCTCTCTATTTGATCAAAGTTCTGGTCCAATCATGTGCATGCATGCTCCCTTTCTAGCTGCCTGTAAACATGAGCAGGTACCCAGCAGAGAGATTTCGTCTCCTAAAACTGACTCTTTGAGTAGAATTTTCAGTGAAAATGTTATTGGCAACGTAACACCGTAGTTATTTATCATTATAGACAGATGTGAAACAAGTTTTTTTTCTTAGTTTCTAAATTGAGTATGATAGACGAAGCATCGATTAAAATTTTGGGGAAGAAATACCCGAGCCTAGTGCCTGTCGTGTTAAAGATTTAAACTGGTCGCCTTTTCTGTATTCTGCTCTTATGTCCAATATTTTTATTTTAAAAGGATCATATGTACTAAAATTTAAAAATAATATTATTCAAATTAAGTTTAAAGTGTTCATTTGGCCTTGCGGGCTTGTTAGTCGTTGAATAAACGAATAAATAAAAATAAAATAAATAATTGGTCATTTTTTCAATAATAATAAAGACACCAACTGTCTTTATTAACATTAACTTGTAACATATCCTAATAATTGCAATTCTTAAAACAAAGGTTAATTAAATGTTAAACTAGAAAAAAGCTTGTACAAATACAATATTAAAAAACGTATGTTAATAATTAAATTGAATTTAAAAACAGGTAACGTTTACTCTTATTCGACTATGCCGAATCTTATATACCCTTCACCATCTATGTGAATCTAGTTTAGTGAAGTAACTCCAATCAAAAAAGCAAATATTGGGGTGACAGAGAATAAAAAAGTTGAAGTATTACATATACATATATAATTTAGTATAAAAATGCCATCCGCTCTTAATGGTTTAAGCATTTTTAAACAAATTTTCATATTTTCTTAAAGATCTATTTAAAAGCTTTTAACTGATACCCATATTTATATTATAAAAATTTTGAATTTTTCAGAGTCCCGTAACTCGGAAAATATGGGCTAGCGCCGATTTATCCACTAGATGTTTCTTTCTTATTGGAGTTCTTCCAAATGATATGGAAAAAGAGAGGAAGGAGTGATGTTTTGCCAGCTGCCTCGGAGGACATAGACCAATCGTGCCGTTTTTATCATATCGAAATTTCCTCTAGCTGATGTAGCGCCTTGGCAAACTTCATTTCAACAATAACACGGACGGACTCGGAATACATACATTTTATGGGGTCGAAAATGAATACTGTAGAAATTACAAATGGAATGACAAACTTAGTTATACCCTTTTTCCACTTTTTGTGGTGAAGGATATAATAGATAATATTATTTCAAGTGGGGATTTTTGGGGAAAGTTAAAATTGCTTTTCGGGAATTGTGGGGATAAAGTTTTTCTAATTGTTGCTACAACTCGAAAGAAATCTCTGACTATCATTACCAAGAGGCTGCTGCCAATTGCAGTGTCATAAAAATAGAGGGGAGTACGCCAAGTAGGAACTGTTTTATCAGCTAGATGGATCTATTTTCTATCATTCTTGTCACTATAATTATCTATGTTTTACAGGGTGAAGGAAAGGTTAGCAACTGGAAGAACTTTTTTTTAGTTAATAGATATAATTAGCAAGTGAATACAACGTATGCATCTCTGCTTCATAAATATTTTTAAATGATATTTATGACATTGTATTTATTAGTTATTTAAATAAATTAGGAAAAATAAATATAAAAATCTTTATAAAAACTTGTCTTACAGTTGGGGACGAGTAATACAAGAAAATGAAGTCTGGAAATAAGTAATGTTTGAAAAATTAGTTATTTCCCTAAAACCATATAAATAGATTCTATTTATTTTTAGGTATGGCTTGGACATGAGTAAACTAATTTTAGAAAGCTAATTTACTTTAAGAGTTATTATTTTTTAATTCGACAGAAAATACCACAGGCAACTTAAACAAAATTTATGGTAAAATAGAAAACTAAAGCTTAAAAATGCACGAAAAAACGAGAAAAAATAATGGTTGACAAAAGCTTGTTATATTAATTTTATTTAATAATTGAATTTCACAACGAACCCGCTAATTTAGTTCTTGCCTGTTTATCTTGACTGGATATCCAAATGAACAATTCTACTTTTATTTATGACATACAATGACGGTACTCTAAATTGTATATATTACAACATATTATATTACATCAGTATAACAACAACAACCAACATAAATTTAAATTTTTAGGCATTCTTAAATGGTTTTTAAAACGACACTTAAAAAAGGTACCAACAAATTTATTGCTGTTAAATATTTTATTATTTAATCAAGTAATTGAAAGAAGACATATTACAAATTGACATATTTTTAAGCTTCCAGCCCTTCGTTCTCCAGTTCAGACTCCATTGCTTACAAACTTTCTAACAACTGTTTTGGTTTTTCCCTGTTTTTTTGCTTTTATGTTTAGCGTTTTATGTTTTATCTTTCGACAAATAAGATATAAAATATAAATATAAAATATAAATAAAACACACATTTATAAAAATACTCAACACGCAGGCACACATCTGCTAACTTAAAATATACAGGTTGATAAAAAATGGCAATATACAAAATGAAGCATGAAACTGTAGATAATCAAGTGCCTAAATTACTTCAAGATGACAGCAGTAAAAAAAGCAACAACAATCAAGGTTTCTTAGTTGAGAAAAAAAGGACATCAGATACGAATGTAAACAAAACAAATTTTTATCAGATAAAGAGACCAACACAACAACCAACAAAAAAACACGTGCAATATTTTTGAAATCCACAATTCAAAATCCTGAAATATATGTTCAGATAAAATACTGAATTAATAGATTTTACACCAGTGAAATGTAAGATTATTCCCATTTTCTTAGTACTATATATAAGTCATAGAAAATAATGAACAAAAATAATTATTTAATATTTTTTTCGATATTCATCAGCGCACAGTGGCCAATTTGGCTTCGCTAGCGGCATTTTATTCAAAGCTTCCAAAGTAAAGAAGATATCTTCAAAATTTTTTTTCTCAATTCAGAAAAAAATTAAACAATTTTAGGAAAAAAAATAAAAATTTTTTTTATTATTAATTTTTTTTTAATTTATTTTTTTTATTTTTAATTTAACTTCCTTTTCGAAACTAATATTTCTGGAATAGGAAATTGATGAGCCGTTGGACATGAATATATTAAGGAATCAGAATAAACAAAAAGAGCGTTAATTATATCTTCCATTGTATTTTTCCTGCAATTTTTTCTAGTATTATATTCACGGATGCTCCGATAATCTTTATTTCTGGCTTCAAGCGCTTCCTCGGACATTATACCAGTTGGAAGCGAAAAATGATTGATTATGTCTGCTCCATGAATTAAAATTCTGTGAACAGACGAGGACATATAAAACCAAGGGTATAAACTAACAAAAATTTCGGCAGTTTCCATTGCGTAAAGTCTGAATGCCTCCGTGTATATATCGTATCCACACGCAAGTGCTCGTGAGACGACGCTGAATCGATATATTAAATTTTCGTTCACTCCAGTTATACGAGCGGCTAAATCTGGTTGTTGAAAGAACCTTCTTGCCGTATTTCCGTTGTTGATATTTCCAGTAACAGTCATTGGTATGTCGACCAACAAATCCATTTCTTCTCGTAGCTTCTGCTGTATATTTGTTTTATTTTGTTCAACAATATCCTTGTCAGCACCACGAGTTTGCCACTTTTTTATTGGTATTCTATAGGATATGTGCAAAATACATTCAAAAAACCTTATCCAGGTGTGGAGACCATTCTTGGTTACTTTTTTCGAAAAACACCTTACTTCTGCCACAGGCCTTTTGGATAAGCCTACTAGCAAAATTTCGCAGTTTCCTTCCAATTTCGCACTGCTCCTTCTGAGTATAGGAAATTTTGCTCAAAACGGTACCAAGAACATAATTTTTCACGGCGAGAAACTTTTTGGTGGGGATCGCTTCTTCATGCCATATTAAAAAAAGGGTGCGTTTTGTCACTGATATTTTGCCTAAAAAGTACAATAAATTGAAGGCTCGCACGTACTCGCAGTAAATTTTGGACATTTTGGACACACAATGGTTTACACATATAGGAAATTTTACAACTACACTGAATGCAGGTGAATTTTGTAAGTTCTACTCCACGAATGACAGGTGTACGTTACAATGGGCGAGTTGCTAATACACTTAAACACGATTACGTTTTATAAATAACATAAGTATACACAGATCACAACCACAGTTTTTTTATATAATACATACCTTGGCGTTAGTATATAACAAAACTTTTAATGAAAATAATAAAATTTGCAAGTTTACCACGAATAGCAAAATGATGATGAGCTGTTCATCAGCTGTAAGCTGAGCTTTTAAAAATCGATACAAATGTAGTGAATGTATTTGTTATCGATTGTTAAAAAAAAAAAATAAACGGTTTTTCAAATTTGAAAATTTGAATTTAATACCGCTAGCGAAGCCAAATTGGCCACTGTGCAGCGCCGTGAAACCAAAACTTAGTCCATAACTCGTAGTGGGATAAGATATATTATTACTAATTATTGAAATTTTAAAAATTGTTGATTGAGATTTCTTTAGTAGCAATATATAGTTTGGGACTTAACAGCGTTACTTCAATAGAGTCCTTTCTAGTTCACACCTTTACATTGTAAGTAACTCGGAAAGTTTTCTTGACATAAATTATTTACAGCCAAGCAGATGAATCGATTCGTATACAATAGTTTCTTGTCTTCGGTCTTTGGGAGTCCCGCTCTTAAGGTTAATAAAATGTCTAGTCACTCGCGCTCACATAACTTTTTTTTACGCACACCCATACGTTTTTGCTAACAAAAAAATTATGTCTAAACGCTCGCACAGTGTCACGAGTGACTATTTTAAAACGAATCTGCAGAAATCTTTAAATGATTTTACAAACACAAGAAGAAAAGTTTCGCGATTAGAAATATCATGCTAATAATTTTTATTTTTGAGATCCAAAGTTTCAACTGAAGTTAAAAACTAATCTAAAAATACAAAGCAAGCTGAAATTAAGGAAAAAATTTGTAAACAAGTACTCATATGTTAAATACGTTTTTAATTACATTTAAAGCACTTTTTATCACATTCTTTTTAAACTTTGAACATTTTCACCCGACTTCAAAAAAGATGGAGGATAACAATTCGAATAAATGTGGATTTTTTATGTTTGTGCCCGCAGAACTCAATTAATTCTGGACCGATTTTGAAATATTTTTTTTTTTATTTAAAAAGTGATACTTACAAATTAATTTTGTTTGAAAAACATTTCATACTCCAAAAATTAAAGGGTGTCCACATATAACATACATATTTCTTACGTGTATTATGAACCGTAAAGGGCACCACTTTACAATTAAGAAATTTCGTACCACTATAGCTCCCAATGTGAAGAAATAATACAAAAATAAATCTAAATGTTAAAGGGTGTCTGTAAAGGTGATGTAAGTCAAACTATATGGGCTTATCTTTTAACCCGTTTTAGAGAAACGTTTGCAAATTGCACAGAATGTCGATTGTTATAGCCTTTATAATAACAGGAATTAATATTCAAAATTATTAATTAAAGGGTGCCTCAATATGAACATGAACATACTTTTGAAGATACTTTTGAACAGTTGCAGACAGACGCTTAAAATTAACAAAGAACCTGTACTGCTAGGTCCGCTATAACAACATGTATAAAATTTGGATTTGGAAATAAAAGCGTTTCCCAATAGTTAATGAAATATGACTGTGGCCATACTTTTGAACCATTATAGACAGACAGATGAAATTTGTTTGGTTTTTTTTTGGCAAGAAATATCATTTTGACGATTTTAGACCAAAAACAAAACTTGATTGTTGGGCTAATGGTTACACCGGTTGTTATTTCACTGTAACTTGTTCTAATTTATCTCCGAAAGAAAACATCGAGTGCAGAACACAACAAAATCAAAATTCAGCCAAAGTGTATTTTGTTTCAGAATTTGATAATTTTCTTATAAGAATTCTTCTATCCCATAACAATTTTTTCCAGAAATTTATATTCCCTCTTTGACACAATTGAATTTTCATTATTTCGATGATGAAATTTTAAATGTTATCCTTTTTCATTTCGATATTTCGTTCTACTTATAATTTATTTTTAAATCTCTAATACTCTCAAATTTCCGTAATATTACAATGCCTATTCTGCATTAAATACAACAAGTTTTCATATATGATTAAACGTTTCTATTATATTCGACTCTTAAAGTCGTAATTATTCTTACTGCAGTGAGACCCGTTTAAAATGAGGCGAAAAATTGCATTATAAACATATAGAATTTCGCGAAAATCGATCACTACAGTAAACACAACATCGTGTTGCAATTATCCTCATTCATCGATTTGTATTACATATCCGCCAACAAACTTTTTTTACGTTATTATTTGCCTCTGAGACAATACAAATTTGCTGTTTTTCTGTTGACCGCACATTGTTCACTACCCGAGCTTTCTGACGTTTATCTGTTTGAATTGAAGGGACATGTCAACACAAGACTCAACAACAATAATCAGACTGTGGACGACATAAAGGGTCTTCGAAGCGGTTTTTGGGAAAAATTTTCAAGTGAACCTAAAATTCATTGCCAACTAACCGCAATACGTTTTAAGATAGTTAGACTTCCCATAATCTAATGGAATTCGTAATTTATCATCAGAATTGATCTGAAAAACATGGAAAATTACATTAATTTGATTGAAATGCTATTATAATTGATGTCATCATAAAAATATGAAAATTAGCAACCTCGACAAGTTTCTAATCAGTCTCGAAAAAGGTTCTTATAGTGTTCCAATAGCACACCTAAATTTCTATAACAGTACAGTTACTTTTTAAAGATATTTTATATTTTTTTGAAAACCTTTCTTTAATTAGGAAACTATAAATGAAGCAATTACGATCATTTGCAAATCGACTGAGCTGCAAATAAATCCTTATCGTCATTTACGAATTCTATTAATAAAGAACACATTAAAGTGTTAATAAAGAACACATTAAAGTGAACATTGAAGACTATTTCTTAAAACTCACGTTCGCAATAGTTATACATATGTATGTACATATGTATGTACGTATGTATGTAGATAATGTATGCACGGTTAATTATTAAAAGTAAAAACAGACATAAATTTCATTTAATCAGTCATGCTGATGTAATGTTTGGTAAATATTTGCCACTGCCATATGAAAACTCAACTCAACTCTCCTCTTTGCAATAATAACCTCATTTGACGATACTTCTTACTTTGTTTTTTATTTGTTTTGTGGATTAAATACATTTATTTTTGTCATCAAAAATGTTTCCATTGTTCTTTAAATTGGTTTATTAGCAGGTCTTATTTTATTTAATTTTTAGCTCGTTTTTTAAGCAAGAATAATCATTGTTTACTTAAGTATATTTTTATTTGCTTGCTTAAGTATGACAAGTTCAACCCTAGAAATACAAATAGCAACATAGAGCAATAGTGGCAAGGAGACAGAAGTGAGAGTTGAAATATTTTTAGTAAATTCGCAAAATACACTATCGTCATAAACAGCATTTTATCGCCACTTCTAAGACGTCATCTCAATAAAAATTGACGTTGTATTTTTTACTTACATACTCTGAATATCTTTTAATACAGGCTCTTAGCAATTGCATTTTATAAAAAATAAATAAGGCTTTAGAAAAGTGTTTACTTATACATCTGTGCACTTTGGACAAAACATACTAAGTCAAGATGAGGTATTTTCTTTATTTAATGTAACTACCATTGCAGAAACTTTAATTTAAAATTAAAAAAAAAATTGGCTTGAAACTTTCACAAGTAAATAAGTTTCTCACACAGTCTACTTTTCTTTTTACTTTGCATTAACAATTAAAATAAATCAATCCACAAATGGATGAGAACATGATTTCTTCTATCAAATTGCAGTGAAGCAGTCTGTGGCGGTAACGTGAGTGTAATCGTTTTCTATACAGTATAATGGGAATATTCGTTATTTACTAATCAAGCCCGTATATACGGAAAGGGGTTATGATAAGTTTATAGTATTTAACTTGTTTTAACTTGTGTGTATCGTACATGTCTACTTCAATTGAGTTTGTCTATTTATGTCTACAGTCGATTTACTTATTCAGAAGATTTGGTATCTGAACACGTCGTCAGTTAAAATCAAATATAACTAGTTCGCCTACGATGGTTCCCACGGATCTTCTAGCATTAGTTACATTTGCTTCTTGGCTGCATGGCATTGCCGGACCCCAACTGAATTCAGCGACTGGTGTCCTTTCCACCCGCATACATTAGAAGACACGTACTCCCAGGATAGTACATGTTACAAGTTTCAAACAAAGGTTAGTAAAGTTTTTTTGCGATATTGTTAATGAATATCATACAATGTGCTCTGTGAAATGTTGGGTTTTCTTTATTTGAATTGAGGCTTAGCAAAGTTTTCTTAAGTTTGAACTGTTCCTAGCAATGTACGATGTTAATTCTGAGTCATATTTTAACGACAAAAGTTTTGTCAAAGGTTGATAATTTCAACCATAAATGTTGGCGTCGTAGATATAGATATGAATCTGGATGATATGTGCTTCCAACAGGATGTTGGTACTATCCACATAACCAACAAAACAGTTGCTTTTTGCCTTCTAGGTGAAAAATTCAAAATCGCCATGACTCTTTTTCTTTCCAGTAAAGGAACCACAACCAACAAGTAGGTATTATAGCTTGAGTGTGTTTCACTCGTTCAAAAAACTGTGAAGGCGATTGGCAAATTCATTATTTTTTAGCATCGCAAAGAGGATCAAACTTAATCTATAAAAAGAATTTTGCATTAAATTCTTTCCAGTTTAATATTTTACAGAATAGTAAAAATGAGATATTTCGCCATTACTGTCACTTGAGCAAGAAAAGATAAATTAACATCAATTGGCGATCCTTGATTTTCTAGGAAAAATCATTACAAATTAACTTAAATTTACTAATTTGTAATTAAAAATTTGTGGCGTTTTTGCCACTACCAACCATTATTACCGATTTATTAACGCAATTGCATTATCATACTAAAAACTCACAACGCGGATGAAAATGCAAAAGTAGGCTAAAGCTTATATTGTAACTTTTACTACAGTAACTTGAACATTGTATTGCCACTTGCAAATGAGATGGTGTTCAACATCTGTGCACAACCCCTTTAATGCCACTGACACATCTATTTATGTTATGGCGTATAGCTCAATATAGTTAGCAACTATACAGCCATCAAGTGAACCATTGTCATCAGCATCATCATTTAAAACATTGTAATAATCACTGCACTCACCATCCTCATTATCAAATTGTAACCTTAGCTGAAATTATTCTGTTACTAGATTACTGTTACAAGGGTGTTGTGTTGCAAAGCTGACTAAAAAGTGTGAGAAATAAAACAAAAACAATTATCAAAATCTACTCCCAGTCGCAGAAGTTCCTAATGCAAGCGAATCATATTAAATTGAAATTTTAGTAAAATATAAACAATAAAGGAAAAGTTAGTGGTTTAGGCAAAAACCGTGAGAAACGATTTGCTTAAATTAGTGCCAGCTAGATTTGAAAACTAAGGTTATCGAAAATTGTTTGGCTTTATTGGCGGAATTAAAGCAGAGTAATAATATAAACAAGTAAAAGTGCTATATTCGTCTATGTCGAATCTTATATACCCTTCACAATATACGTTAATCTTATTTAGTGCAGCAACTCTAATTAAAAAAACAAATATTGGGATGACAGAGAATTAAAAAAAAAATCAGTACTATATATAATTTTACATAAAAATATCATGGGCTCTTAATGGGCTAAAAATTTAAAAAAAAATTGTATCTCCAGAAAGATCTCTTCAAAAGCTTTTAAATTATACTCATATTGATATCCTAAAAATATGATGCACAATCGTACTTTTCTATAAACATTTCAGAGGCACATAAATCGGAAAATATATGCGAGCGCAAACTGTTTTACGTGATGCTTTTTTTGTATTTTTAATTGGAGTTACTTAACTAAACTAGATATGTTCCAAATGATATAGAAAAACTAGAGGCAGGCGTGGTGTTACGCCCGCTACCTCAAGAGATATGGGCTGTATTTGCCGACCTTCAATAGCAAAATTTTCGAAACTATATCTGATCGATTGGCTCATTGCCTTAGTGCCTTGGTAAAGTTGATTTCAACACAAACACGGACGGACAGACGGACATCGTTCAATCGACTTCTTATAACTTAAAATATATATACTTTATGGGAAATGGATATTGTAGAAACTACAAATGGAATGACAAACTTACAATTTTTGTGGGGAAGGGTATAAAAACATAACGCTTTCACTAATAAAGAAAGAGGGAAGGTTAAATATTATATACTTCGTCAGAGAGGGAATCTTGCTTTTTTAAAGTCAACAATGAATGGCTTGCAATTTAGGGCATTTTATAGACCCACTTGCTGAGCACGCTAAAAATTTTGGATTCATGAGAAAAAGACAGGGGCTTAAATTTTGTCAGGATAAGGATGCTAAAGCTCTGCTTAGATGGTAGTTTGTATACTGGCGTTACAAAAAAAAAAAAAAAAAAAAAATACAGAAAATATCTGGCAATGTTGTAAGAAAAGGTATTATCAGATTGTTGTCATACTGTTCTCTAACAACGATATTGTCTGATACCTGTCAATCGCGTGAGCACTTTTCGTCTGGACATTGTCACAAACCGTCAGTTTATTTTATGTTATAAAATGTGCAAGGTTTTCATATCTGACAACAGCTTAATTGTCAGTTAAAACAAGTAAGAGTGCAATATTCGGCTATGTTGAATACTATCACCATCAACATAAATCTAGTTTAGTGAAGTAACTCCAATCAAAAAAGCAAATATTGGGGTGACAGAGAATTCTGACTTCTAATGCATAGCAAAGTCGATTTAGCCGATTGATGTCCGTCTGTCCATCCGTGTTAGCCTTGAAGTCAAGTGTGCACATTCACTATTGTAAATGGAAAATGTTTAGCACTGTCTAAAACACATTCTTCTATTTGAATTTAAAAAAAATAGAAATGACACGCAGGCGAAGTCGTGGCACTGCTAGTGTTCACTTAAAATATTCGAACGAAAAAAAGTAGTCTTTGTCATTCGGAATGAAACTAAAAAATTGGTTATTTTTACGATATCGAAAATTTATCTTTTGTAATTTTTTGTAGGACATACCACAATATTTTTAACTTTATTTTAAAGTTTCAACTCTAAATTCAAATATAACCCACATGTTCATGTAAAAGTATTTCTAAAAGTATCAACTTACTTAATGAGATTAAGCAAAGATACTGCAACAATTGAAACTTAATTTTTTTCTTACCAACCCATACCGCAGACACAAAATTATATCGAAAATTAAAACGAAAAAAGAACAGAAAGTGACTGAGTAAAGGAAAACCTTTAGCGTTAAAAATTTTCCCAATTTAATAAATAGTGATCTGAATGAACAAATGCAAACATCACAAAAAAATTTATTTAAAAATATAAAGTTTTTTTATCTGTTAAAAGTTTTTATGGCTTAGGTTGGGGACGAGGTGGAGGCCATTTAAAATTAGGAATTGAAATAAGAGCAAATTGATAATCTTTGCTGAAACATTCTTAAAAAGGAAAAGTTAAATATAATAAATTACAGTTTCATGTTTAATTTGAATTTTTTTGAACATTTTTTACGTTTAGCATGCACAGGCAAGCACAGATTATTTACATACATACAGTGGCGAACCTTGTTTTAAATAAAATACATACAACAAATAAAATAATAAAATTAACAATGATTTGATCAATATTTGACTAAAACCTAATTCTCCTGTTAACGTCCGAAAAACTACGTGTCGCCGAACTCAATTTCGCTCAAAAATGGTTTCAGTTTCGTAAAATTTCTTCGAAATGAAACTACTATTTGGAAGTGATTTTATTGAAAATTTTAATTTTTTTACGCTTTTTATAGGCTTCACCATAAAAAGTGGAAAAAAGGGTATAAGTTTGTCATTCCGCTTATAATTTCTACAATATACATTTTCGACCCCATCAAATATATATATTCTGATCAGTGTTGCCGTTTGGTAACATTATTTATTCACCGAATCTAAACACCCTAGCCAAGTTTTTCTGCAAAATCTTCAATGAAGTGGATGGATACATATTGAACATCTGTGCACGATAGCGAATAGACTGATTCGGGTCTTCGTCTACGCGATGCTCAATGACTTTTTCTGTAACAACTGTACGACATCCCTGTGGATGCGTGTTATTATTTAGAGTAAACTTGATGCGAAAACGTTCCATAGTTAATCGAATTAATTATTCTGGTGGCGATTACGTTGACGGTTACCTATATGGTCAACGTAATCGTGCACGAAACGTATTTTGAAGAGACCATAATTTTTAAAATAAGTTTGAACAATTTGATCAGGGGTCAGTCTTTTCATGTTGAAATGCCAAACCAAACTAAACATAAATTACTTCATAGCTGACATTATGGTCGCCAACTAGAAAAGAGTTGCCTGGTAAAAGTTCTATATCCATGAAAATCCGCCTTTTATATGTAGTGCAATTAATCAAATAAGGCTTTAGCGGCACCTGCTATTATTCTAATTATTTTTAGAGTGCAAAATATAATTGTGTCGTTTTTTTTCTCCTTACTACTAGCTTTATACTTGGCTTATTAATGATACAATTTAAAAGAAATAATTAAGAAAGTAGTTTGCTGCTGATTTTTATTCAAGCGTTAATATTTTGTATATATCATTTAATCGAATTCTCATTCCATTTTAAGAAGTTCTTATATATATTTCTGTTTTTTTTTAAGTGTGGATAAATATATTCTTATGATCTGAGGCTTCCACTCCAACATGTTAATGGAATTTATATTCTGCAATGCCATGGGAAAAAAGCCGACGAAGGTTGTAACGAAGCGAAAAGGGCATTTCATTTTGCTACTGTCTAAATGTTACCCTCGCTTTATAGAAAAAATTTTTTTTACCACGAACTTAAGTATAACTTAAATATTATAATTTATTTGAACGAAAATTTTTGTTTTCTTCTAGCCCCGGTGATAAATAATTTAAATTAAATTTATGTTGTTTGCCAATATAGAATAATGCAAATGTATTGTAATAAAACCACAATTATGGAACAAGCGGCAGCTTTCAACAACAAAAACTTGTGTGGGACTGCAAAAAAAAAATGTCCCCTTGCACGCAGATTTTTAAAAGCGCTCCTGAGTTAAACTGTAAAAATAAACGATTGCAATTAGTTGGAACACGTAAAGGAAAAACATGGTTGAGGTAACCATAATCTATGAGCATTATATTATGGTTGCATTATATGGTTACTAACAACACATAGTATTGTTACATTTGCAACCTTATTGTGGTCTAGCCAACAGTAGCATTCCATAGAATACAAAAAATTATGCTTAAATATAAACATTAAATGGTTAAATCAAAATATCATAATGTGGCTGAAAAGTTCATGTTATATAATTGATTTATAATATAGTCTCGTAAGTGCAAAATTTTCCTGATATAATAGACTTAGTTATTATTGTTTTATTCAAATACGATTTGTCATAAAAATTATTTAGATCTAGGCTACAAGAATCAGTTATATAAAAATATAGTTTATAAGTCCAAATAAATGATTTCACAATTATGCCTTAAACACAAGAATAAAGATTAAATGCTTACAATATATTCATACATATTTACTTAAACTATTTTTAAATCTTTTGGTTCCCTTTTTATTTGTTTTTATATTTTGCATATTATATTATATTTTATATTATCGTTAAAAGTTAACAAAATATGTTTATCGTGAAACAAGTTTTGGTGAAACAACTGTAATTGATTTTCCGCAACTGTACATTGTTACAAAGAACATAACATGGTTATTGTGACCATATAGCAACCATGTTCTGTTTCTGCGTGAATGCTAAGTTCCCATTAAACTTTTTGCGTCTTTTTAATTTGTTTTATTTTTTGCTCGATAAGAGAAAAAATTCTTTCAAATTTTTTTATTATTTAGTTTTTATTTCCTCCGTCATCATCATTTGTTGACATTAGCATTTCAAGTTCTTTTCGATTTTGTTTTTAACATTTAAGAATATATATATTTTTTTTTTTTTTTTTTAAGTATTCTACTATAAAATTTTTTTATTTAATTTATTTGATTAACTGCATTTTAAACAGCAAAACGTAAAAAACTTACAAATTATACCAGAGCCAAAAGGAAGATGAAAAAAATCCATATTTTTTACACTTATTAAATAAAAAACTAAAAGAAACAAGAGGAAAAAATCTTTTCTTTCAATGTTTAAATTTTTTAGGTTGTTTAAGGTGAATTCTAATTGGGTCAGTTCTGTATGTACCAAAAACACAAAAATTGCTAATGATGTGGAAAACTTATGTTAAATACGAAGAAGTGGTTGCCAGTGTGTTAGTTTTTTTAATTGTTGTAATAAGGGCACCCTAATTTCTATTTATGTTAAAAGAGTTCTTTAAAATGAAAATTCAGCAATTATGTTAATGACTATTATTTGTACGATAAATTATTGCAAAAGCTAATTTAGTAAATAATGTAATTTGGGACGCATTAATATGTAGGAGAAGAGCTAATATATATTAAAAGAGAGAGACCTTTTCCTGTTAAAAAAAATGGGTTTTTCTTTCAGAAAAAAATATTCAGGAAGAGAATTTTTTTTTGAAAACCAAAATTTTTTTTAAAGCTTTACCAAAAAAAAAACCTCACAATAATTAATTACATTTTATTTATTTTATTATAATGAGCATGTAAAATATAAAAAATTAACGCTCCTGCAAGAAAATCAAAAATGTTACAAATGTCACCAACAGGTTTAGGGACTTCTTAGTAACAAAATTTGGACAAATACAAATGCTTGTTTATAAAACTATGGCAAGTGGGTTAGGGTCTGTTATAGTGAGGTTGATAAAAAAAATTTTTATAACAAATTTGATAAATCAGTATCAGTTGTTATATCAGTATCAGCGATTGAATTGTGAATAGCTATTAACAAAAATTTAGTTCTCTTTTTATAGCAGCTACAAATAGAAGAAGAAAAATATTTACTTGATAAGTATGTAGTAAATAAATAGAAATGTATAAAAAATATCGTTAAAAAAAGAAATTAAATGATTTTATACCAGAGAGAGTATTAAAATCAACCACAAGCCAAATGAAAGGCTTCTTAGCTTGATGGTAGCGAACCCAGATATCGCAAAGGTAGTCTGCTCAAAACTGTTTGGTAAAAAAAGTGACATGAATAAACGACAGACTTAAATAGTTCAATTTCATCTGTAAAAAATAAGAAAATATGGCAGCTTGTTTAGAAGAATCTGAAATGCAAGTCAAAGAAAAATCCGAAATCACTTTAATCACTTTAATCACTCAATTCTAGAGGATTAGAAACATCCCCTAAATATCACAAATAATTTTGTTGAGCTCACTTTAGAAATGAAATGTTCGTATTAATTTTTAAACCTATGCATATTCACAATAGCGACTTCTTACTAACACAAACTTATCAACTAATATTCGTAATAACTCTTTCAATATTAGTTAAAATTTTTTTCACTTTCAACCAGTTGATTGTTGCTGTTCAAAATAGACGCATATGTTTTAAATCATTAATCCTAACTTCTATTCTAACTACTCTAACTGTAGTATATGAGTGTGATCTTGGCTGCTTATGCTATTGCCATCTACCACCTCTGTTTCATCGATATCGCCCACTCCACCTTTTTTTGTCGCTGTTTTGCTTGAACGACTCATCCACCTCACAAGCGACTCATGGATCAAATACGTAACGAAGCAAAGGATATCTCAAAAAAAGAAAATACGAATAATGAATTGAAAAAATCCACAAACTGGGCCGAGGCTCATAAAATCAATGGCAAAGTAATAAGCAGTTCAATGGAATATTTTTAAGGGATTCAATAATGTTCACTAATTAATAGTGTTACTTTTATTGCAAAGGAAGTAGAATAGACAAAAAAAAAGTGATTGGTAGAGTGCTTAAATTCTTACAACTCTGGTATTGTTCATATTTAGAAGAGTGTTGCAGTACCTCTGGTGTTAAGTAAGCACACTACAGCTTTAGAGCTGAAGTGATCTGGTCATATTGCTGAACGCTTTTCGATTTATATTGCAACGTTTAAAGTCGTTTAATTGTATAAAAAAAATTTCATCGCTCGAACTCTTCAGTTTCAGTTGTTTTAAAGTTAATTTAGAGCTATATATTTGTTATCGAGAAAATTTCAAGAGCAGGGTTGTTCATATATAACTTAAAAATTAATGAGTTTTTATTTTTGTTTTTTCATACCCTTCACCACAAAAAGTGGAAAAAGAGTATAACTAAGTTTTTCATTCCGTTTGTAATTTTTACAATATCCATTTTTGACCCCATCAAGTATATATATTCTGACTTCATATGCATACCGAAGTTGATTGAACGATGTCCGTGTGTCCGTTATTTTGCTTTACAAACTTGGTTTCAACAAAAATTTAAATACGCCAATGATCAGACATAGTGTCAAAAAGGTTCTATTGGAAATCAGCGAGATCGGTGCATGTCCTTAGATGCAGCGGCTAAAACACCACGCCTCTCTCTAATTTTTCATGTTATTTGGAACAACGAAGAAACTCGAATCAAAAAATTAAATAGGGCGATAAAGAATTAAGAAATAAAAAAACATCAAGTGAATATAGCTCTCTTACGTTTTTTTCATTTGTAAATTTTCTTTAAGAATTTTAACGAAACTTTGGATATGTCGCAACTAATATATGAATTATTTCTACTGCCTCACCATTTATTTATTTATAATGTTAAATAGGAACTAAATTATTTAAATTGTCTTTCAATTTTATAAAATAAAATCACTTTTTTGCGTTTATATTTGCAAAGTCGTCTTATTCTTTACACAAATATACATTCATTTCCTTGTAAATGTTTTCGCGTACAATGTTTTCGTTCGTTTAATGCGATAAATAACGAACGAGTAAATGGTATGAACGAGTTCACTTTTATTAGTTGAACGAATATGATCGCTCACTAAAATGAATGAAATGAAATTTGGCAAAAGTAAACTAAAATAATTTATTAGAAGCCCTTAGCGCCATTAGTATCTGCTTGTAACTTTTTTAAGGTATTGTAATATTAATATAAATAAATAAAATTTTTTTCCTATTTGGCTTCTATCTATTTGAAAACCAAATGCCAATTCTCGAAAAGAACGTACAACTAATGCATTTTTATTTATGTAAGACGCAAAAAAAAGGAAAAATTTGAAAAGAGATTCTGTAAAAAAACAAGTAGTATTTGGCTCACGCAACCTTAGTAATCTGGTCTCTTCTTTTTGCGTTGACTTTTATTAAAGACACTGGTACTATTTATACCATGAAGATTTTTACGGGCTAGATACTTCAGGCAATCTTTTATCGCCTTAATGAAAAAATTATGTGGAGACAAACAGTGCAAGAGGGCATCTCTTGAAAGCTTTATATTACGAATGACCTGCTCAGTAACACCATTTGGTATTCATATTTTACGCCATTTCGACGCTTGCCGTTTTGATACATTAATGATTTCCGTCTCTCACGCTTTGATGCATTGCCACAGGCAAATAAAAAACATGGTTGAGGTAACCATTATCTAACAGCAACATACAATGGTTGTATTACATAGATTTTAGCAAAACATTGTATTGTTACATTAAATAATAGTAAAGCTGTTCTTGCAATCATATTTTTGTCTAGTTTAACAACAACATGGTAATGTATAAACATAACTATCTTAAAAAATAAACATTAAATGGTTAAATTAAAATATCATAATATTGTTAAAAATATCATGTTATGTAATTGAATGCAAAGATTTCCTAACATAAAAAAGGACTTACTTTATATTGTTTTATTAATTAATTTTTGGACACAAGAATTATTTAAAAACGTTAATTCACAAAAATATCAATTATTGTTTGCTATATGTAAGTAATAATTAGTAAGCTTTAACAGATAGGCTGAAAGAATCATTAATATAAAAAAGCAGGTTTAGTTTAGAATCTTCATACATTCTTATGTGAACATCCATTTATGGAAGAAACGGTGCATGCTCGCATTAATATCATACGATACGTAATGTTAAATCGGAACTGACCCTACATTTATCCAAAACACGTTAAACTGGCATATGCGGTGATTTAGTTTGTTCATTAATTGCAATTATTGTTGGTGTATAATATAAATGATTTCACAATCGTGCCTAAAGCCTGGTACTCTGTTAAGTTTTTCATGCGGAATGCTGTCAAACTACATACATAAAAAATTTGTATGATAAAGTCATGAAAAAATGTTGCAGAAGTTGTACTCTGTTTTTACTGTGAAAAAACATATAAAATTTTTCTGGCAACATTTTATCAAAGCTGTGAAATAAAGCAAGTAGGCATTATTTCATGCCGAATTTTTCAAACAAGAGCTGATGATATGTCTACTGCTTTTATTTTTAAAAAATTTTGTATACGTGGAAACAATTAAAATTTTTCTAAATCGCGAGATAGGCACAACATATTAAATGTCAAATTTTCCTCATGAAATAATTAATGTTGCTCAACAATTTTCACAAATTCGAACAGAGTACCAGGCTTAAAGCAAAAAAATAAAGATTTATATGCTTGCATACAAAGTATTTTTTTTCAACTATTTTTGAAATGTTTTGCTTACTTTTTTATATTTTGTATAGTTTTTTTATATTTAGTATATACATTTTATTTTTTTATTATCTCTAACAATAAAAAATAATTTCAATTTTAAGCTAAAAAAATGACCAAACTGATAAGAAGAAGCTCTCTGTCAAGACCTACTACAACATATTTTTAAACAAAAACATTATTTTATTCGCTTTTAAACATACTATGATTAATAATAATATATTATTGCTAATATATTAGTTAATTTTAATAAGTTATCAGATTTTCGCTGAGGTTCGAATTTTTTAATGATAAAACCAACCACAGCACAGCAACAACTATAATTTGTTCTCCGGTACTATAGATTGTTACAAAATATTATACTTATTGTGACTATATCACAATGTATGCCTACTGCCATAGACTTACAAACAATGTTTAAAATTCTTTTGATTTTTTAAATGAAATGATTATATTCAATAAGTATAATTATAATAATATTAGTTCTAAAGAACTACTCAAATATATTATCTTAAACTTTAAAATTTTTATCGTGCTTTCACCTTCAATAATCAATACCGGGAAAATAGCACGATAAAAATTTTAAAGTTTAATTATATTATTAACTATTCCCGTGTTTTTAAATTTTAATATATTATCTTATTAATTGATCGATTTACTGATTGTTTAATCATAACAATGAATTTAAACTATGTAATTGATTCGAATATTAAAATTTAGGACGAATGAAGAGATAAAATTCTTAACAAGTAAACTAATTAATTAAGCAGAAATGCCATTATAAAGTTGTGTTCTTAGTACTTTCAATTACACAGGAAAAATTCAATTGTACTCACACATATGCACACACAAGGCACAGTGCCCTTGAAAGTTCGTATCAGTTCATAAAATAAATTTAATAGTTCGAGCTTAATATTTTATTTGCTTTAAAAGAATGGCAAATTGGTGCAAAGTAGAACGATACGTTACGTTTTTTAATAAAAAATATAATCTACATCACCAAACACACACAAAAATGTCAACCAGGTTACGCTGCATTTGTAGTGATGCGTTGAAATAAAACAATGTAAGTGAAAACTGAACAATTCCTGCAAAAAAAAAACGGATTCAAAACAGATTTTATATGTCTCTCTATAACTGTTCAAAAGTATGGCCATATACATCAATTTACATCAACTATTGCGACACCCTTATATTCCATCTCCAAACTATATACTTGTTATAGCAGACTTAGCAATACAGCACCTTTTAAACTTCAATCTTGCGGCTATAACTGTTCAGCAGTTTGACAATAAAAATCAAATTACTATAGATGCATATAAAATTTCGTTAAAAAATAATTATTTTGGTTACTTTTTTGTAAAAAAAATATATCAAAAGGTTTTTAAAAGTGGTAGCAGCCGCGATCATTTTTTCTGTTTTTGCTCATTTTGTGTAAGTAGATACGAGTAAAAATCTTTTTGTCGTTCATAAAATTTTATGGTTTCTAATAATTATATATATGTGTATACTTAGTCATACTTCAAGAAGATACATAACATGTTTAAAAGATGATGTAGTAAAGAAAGAAAAGATATTGAAGTAAAATAGCGCTTATGATGGATGATGAAGCACCAATGCTGGTAACACGATGGCAAAATATCTTTTCCACTCATGTATTAGCTGCAAAAATAACTAGAATTGATTTAGTCTACCGAATCAAAGTTGTTATTGAAATAATATCAAGTGATCACAAAATCCATTTGCACGACTTTGCAGAGTATTGCTCAGGCACTCCAAAACTTTACGTTACTTTACACGAGTGGCATCCTACGACACCTACAATGCACACGACTTTAATACACGGCTTTGGGAACAAGAATTTGCTCAATTTGTGTCACATTGTAAATTAATATATACGCACCATTGATAAGCACTTTGCAGTTCCAGTAAAACTGCAGCAAAAATTAATGATTACTGATACTACAATTAAATTTTCATTACCATTATATTTTTATTGATCATTGAAAAATTTTCTAACCCGTATAATTTTTATATTTTTTTATATTTATATATTTTTTTAAAAGAAAACTTATGTTTATGAATTTAATAAATACACGAACTAAAGAGCATTCTTACTTTCAAGATTATAAGATTTATAAAAATAATTTTTTTAATAAAATGGTTTAAATACAAATTTTTACTAGTTACTGAAAAATTTGTAATATTTAGTAAGATTTTACTTTCAGTATTAAGCAAAAAACTACCGATAACGAAGTTGGAGTAAAAACTTACTGAGGTGTTTTAGTAATCAGTAAAAATGTACTGGTTATGGCAATTTTGAATGTTGTTCTAATATATTGCAGCGTGAGGTATTACTTAATCGTTGCGCTAACGAAGTTTTAATATTATTAAGAAATAAATATTTCTAAACTGCTATTTCCCATTTTACCTATTTTTATTTTATTTGTATTCTTTCTCGTGTGTCCAACTCGTAGCTTTGGCTGGACTTTATCAAACTTACACAGACATCCCCACCACAGTATTAGCTAACTCTGGCTAAACTCGAACTCACTTTAACCAGAGCAGTAATCCTAATTGTACCCACGACCTTCTTGTTTAATTAAATAAGCATCTTTACTAACTCGTCTACTACAAAATCCATCTTAACTATCTTATTTACCCAATAATTGTCTTTTTTATTTAGTCAAAAGTCCGGGACATTTAAACAGCAGTTTTAAATTTATTCGCATATTTTACAATTTATACATTGTGGCTACTCAACAGCAAATGTTTAAACTTTTTGTTGGGGTTTGAACTCAGGATCATATGTTATAAGAAACCAACGTAGCTACCGCGGCCGTTTAATAAGTGTTAGCTCACCTTTTCTTATTCTTTTTACACACACTACACTTGTAAGATGTAGAAGTTAAAACTTTGTGAATTCTGTGTACCACACACACATATATATACACATAGCAAGCATTTTTATTTAAACGATTTTATTTGCTTCGCTTTAATGTTTGTGAAATATTTAATTTTTATGTACTTGCTAAACATATTCATAATTTCCGCTTAATAACGTAAAAAGAGCTTTAAGATAAATCTAAAAATTTTATTTTTTAGGTACTCTTTCTATTCTTCGCTTTCGGTTTTATTTATTGCTTTTAAAGCATCTGCATAGGAGGCTTTTAATTAATCTATATCCTCTGTTAAGTAACATAATTAGGTAACGTAATAATTCTCGTCGGAGAGAAAATACAATCACCACTTTAATTTTTCCACTTTATTCTACGTCAGCTCTCCTTGTTCCTAATTTTAAACCTCAATGTAGCTTTTGATTTATAGGAAACAATAAATTTCTTAAAGGTGTATACCTTTATGCCATTGGACCGACTACGTATTTTGCTTTTATGGTAACCATGTCCAATCGTAAGGACTCAGTTTTTGAATTCTGCTTACAAAGTTTATTTACTGACAGCTTTGTAAGACGTCCGTTCAAAAACTTCCCTTACTCATCTGTTTTTTATAGGTTATGTGAATGTTCAAGTTTTTAGTACAACACGGTACGAGTGTTATTATTCGACGCCTGAGGCTGTGTCGCATTACTGAATCCTTTGGCGCAATATCGGTTAGAGGATCGAATTGTACAGCAGAAGTTTACAATCTATGTCTTCAGTTTAATCTATGCATCAAAGTGTCTTTTACAGGTTAAACGTCTACGTTACCCGAACAAGGAAGACAAGAATCTTTGTGCATTGTAAATGTTGTATGACAACATTAATTGTTTATTAATTTTTATTTTCCATTTTTTCAGCCACAGTTAGAGACTGAGATATAAGGACCTGTAAATACGCGGGGTATTTCAGGCTTTCCAATATTTTTTGTTGCACGCCATAATGAATAAACTATTTGTGGAATAGCGTAAAAGTATGTCAAGTAATATTTTAAGAATGCAATTCTTTGGGATTCAATTAGCTCTCTTTGTCATTACGTGGCGAAATGGCCAACGATACATGCTTTCACCCTTAATAATCAATATCGATGATTTAATTATTAAATCGGGATAATATAAAAAATAACACGAAAAAAGATTGTTTTTGAAAATAATAAATTTATTAAAAAAATTCCCGTGTTATAATTTAATAAATTAATAATCGTTCTTATAAAGAAACAAACAGGGCTGCTACGTTTAAAACGCCCTCAGCTAAAAAATTCGCCATTGGTTCCCCTTAAAAGCCGCTTTTTCTCTGTGCTCCAATTTGATTTGTTAGGCTTTATTTAATGTAAGCACTAGAACTAACTTCGTGTACAGCAGTATGGATATTGATCTTCTAATGACCTCTAGATGTCAATTCATTACATCCAGATAAGTACTTAGAAGAACTATCGCCAAAGTTAGTCAAACTAGAAATGAAAGGTTTTTAGTTTTTTTATATTTTACTTCAATCTAAATTTTTGGAGTTTAAAATTTTTTACAGATTGCATTCAGTAAAACAAAATGTCGTCTATGACGCCGTTTTAAGTTTTACCATTTTATTAAACTACAGCCACCTAATTTATTCATCATATCATTTAAACTTTATTATTTTTTTTTCCTTTTTTAATCACCAGTTATGATTTTTTTCTCTGTTGTATGAAATTTTTCTCATACAGTTTCACATAATTTTTCATTTTTTGTTCTGCTTCAATCAACATGGCAGACCAATTTCGAAGAGGAAATAACGTATCATTAAAATGGGGGTGTCTCAATTTCCAACATGTTCCTCTGTCTGTTAGAAAAAAGTTGTAATTCCTGTAAATTTTGCTTTTGCTTGTATATTCTTCAACAGAATTTCATACAATTCTTTGCGTACAAATTAATTTTTTTTTATTTTTCAAAAAGAACCAAAAAATATGTTGGTTACAATATATAACTGATAATAAGTTTATATATTTTTTATGTGTATGAATTTTTAGCAAAATGTATTACAATTTTCTGATTATTTCAAATTATTTTTCGTAACACATATTTTCGCTGTCCTTTTTCTAGGAACGGAAATCAACTGTTTGAATTTTATTTTTTTGACATACTCAATGATGTTAAAGGAAATTTTATTATCAGAGTTATTTGCTACATAAACATGTAAGATTATTTTATTGTATTGAATTTGAGTGGAAAAAAATCTGTTGATCTAAATAGTTGATTAAATAGATAAAATGCTAAACATCTAGCATTTGCCAAAAGTTTGACTTATACTTCCTTAAGATGAGGTTAAAGTGGGCGCCGATTCCATTTTGAATATTAACTTACAAGAGTAGACTATAAACATAAAGATAGGCGACACACATCAAAATATAAATTTTAATGTCACACCAGGCAAAAAGATGCAGAAAACGGAGGTAAGCTTGAGAAGCAGTGATAAAACGGAAAACGTTGTAAAGTCCATTTAAATATTTTTGGGTATCTAACAGATAAGCACTCCTTACCGACGGCCAACCAAGGCTTTAGGAACTTCAGACTGCCGACTGGTAACTCAGACTTTTTTCTTATCACTTAGTCCGTAGTAAATATTAGCACTATTAGGCTTAGATCCAGCTTCTGCCTGTGGTTCTAATTCTTATGTCAGCCACTGAGGGACATTCCCACGCAATGTGCGCTACCGTCTTAGACTCTCCCAGGCGTAGAATACCAGTACAATCCAAACGACCTGTAACTAAAGCAGTTATCCAGCTTTAACCGGTTTAAATCTCCTATGTAATGAATTAAATCTTAGAGCTTAATCTAGTACAGGGGTAAATTTATCAGATTAAGGTTTATTAATTTGGATAAAAATTAGCTGAAGTCTAGTCTATTTTGTTTATGTCATAGCCTTTTTTTAAGGAGTTGACAATGAAGCACCCTAAGGATGTCTTATTAGCTACCTTCGTTTTTCAATAAGTAATGGCTGCCGATTGCTAACGTTCGATATTCTTTTTAATAAATAAATCCCACACATGACTAACTCTTCCCATCAACCTGAGCTAAATTTTGAAAACTATATATTTTCTGTCAATCATGGAAACTCGTTAAACTTTTTATTACGAACAAAGATAAAAAGAGGGAAACATAAAGTCCATGGTCATCTTAGTAAAATGCTCGAAAACCTTGAATATGATTAAATTTGATATATTTAGTTCAAAAAATGCATATGTAAGCTTTTCATTTTTACACCATAAATAGAAAAACAGAATAAAATTACACATTATCGGCGAGATTTTTTTTGTCATCATATAGACATTTTTAAAGGTTAGCGTAATGTAGATAACATTCATTTATGGATGGGTTTAAATTTTGCATAGTGTTTATTTCACGGAAAAAAGAAATTTATTAAAATTTAACCTTTCTTTTATTTTCCTTTCAACAAATTCTTTCTTTGCCAGTTTAATGCAAATGTATTTTCGATATTTACATTACGAGTTTGTAAAATTCGCTTTTTGTTATTCTTTTCGAAGTGTTAAATTTTTGGCCACAATAACCGCACCCTCTTTGCAGCCAACAAATTTTTAATAATTTTTTTTCTTATTGTGTAAAGCGAAAAAACATTAGAGAAATTTATTCGTGTTTGGTTTTGCAAAAGTATAATGTTTTTGCAAATATTTGTGCTCGCAGGATAAAGTTATTTCTGATCCGATCTATATAATTTTGTTACAGAAAAATTATTAGTAATTTGATGTTAAAGTTTTAAGCAAACAAGACTCAAATTTGTCTTTAATAACGGTATTTTAAAAAAAATACTTCAGTATATTCTATCGAATTTCGATCTTTCAAACAAAAAGTTTAAACGGATTTATAAAAAAATCCTACTATAACTAACTTTATTGAATAGCGAGAGCATGCACTGTTCCATACCTAAAGATTAGTATTGAGTACTAATTTAGATCCTCATGAGTACCATCGGGATACATTTTTTTTATATGTTTTCCCATATATGGGATATGGAATAAAAGTTTTTACTACATTTTGTGTTTCCCTGTCAGAACTGCCTGGAAAAAATAAAGGAAGGGTTTTGTAAATGACTGCATTATTCTCATTATTACCGAAATAAGCATTATTTAATTGTATTAATTGTCATTGTATCACTGTTCAACGTCTAGAAATACTGCTTAAAAATACACTTGAATTATTATTAACTTTCGTATTATATTATTATGCCAGATAAACAAAATATGAGTTAACCGAGAGAACAACCCTCATTACCAGGGGTTGAACGTCGGTGATTCAGAAGTTCTATAAAATCGAAAAAAAATTTAAGGAAGGCAGTTTAGTATTATTGCAGCGTTGTTTAGCTTTAGGATAAAAGGTAGCAGCACTTAAGATACAGATAATATGAGTGGGTCTAAGACACAATCTGGGAATTGTCCAGTATTTTGTGATGAAAATGGTATTCTTTAACCAAAATTCATTAGTCTTGAGTAAATGCCTGTTGGCTGTTATGCGACGCGGTGATCGGGAGGCAGTTCATATTTTTGTTCAACAATGAAGGAACACTGCAAAAGGACTGAAAAATGTGTCAGATTGGATTCTAACGGCTTACAATTGACATGGCAACTTTTCTTATTTCAATAACACATTATGACGCAATTTCTACATTCACAATAACACAACTTAATATACTTCTCTTTTTCGCTTGTTATCATTTAGCTCTTAAAAGTGTTCCTATTATTTTAATATTAAAAAATTCAACTTAAGCCTACAACTGATCACCATACCCTCCTTTCTAATAACAACGGCAAAGAGGGCCAAATAAACAAATGCAACAACAGGGAAATATTGTTAATAATATGTATTTTGTGGTAAATGTTGTGCATTTTTTAGCGTAAAGCTGTAGTTAGTTTCATTTCGTACAGCATCATCTAAATCATCTTAGAGATGTACACGAAGTCCAGAATACTCATTTGGTTTTACAAACGTGTAGAGTTGTAAACAAGCTTGCTTTTGTATATTTTTCAATGCTGGCACTACAAGTTTTTGTAATTGCATTTCTAAATTTTTCTTGACGTTTTTCATGCGATTTCAGTTTTTTCTGCTGAAAATTTTTACAAACTGTTTGACGATGCTGTTGGAAATGTTGTTGTTTCCTTAAGTTATGGTTTTGGGGCTTGAACGAGTAAGATTCCCGTATTATTTTAATAAAAAATTGTTAAGAAAATATTAATCCCTGATTTTTTACTGCGCTATTTTTGGCACACATTTTCCTAAGGATTGTCGAAATATGCAACATATTAGTAAATAAAACCTCAAAAACTCTGACTGCCCGATTTATATTAAGAAGCGACTGACATGCAGAAAAATAAAATAGAAGCAAATATGAAATAAAATATCTAAAAGAGAGTTTTTAATCTAAAATGCAAGTTATATTTTGAAAAGAAGTAAATACATACAAAGCTTTAATTATGAGGGTCTACTCAGAGCGGAAGTACTGTTAGTTGGCAACACTGTTCTCTTTGGTAAAGTTTTATTTTTTAATAATTATGCGATTTCAGATATTTGGTGATGAAATACAGCGTCTATTAAGCCGATGCGATTAATTAATATAGCGAAAAATATTTGTTACTAAGAAGCCGCGATGCTTGACTTGTTTAAAAGGCAATTAATGAAACTTAAAAGAAATGTAATGGACCCCGGTAAGGCTATGGATAAAGGAGATCTAACGGAATCTAAGAAAGTCTAATTGAAAAAGGAAAAGTTAGCAGCAATTATTGTTCATTCAAATCAACTGAATCTCGGCAAAGCGAAAAGACCTCTAGAGGATCCTGCAGAGTCTAAGTTTCGTATTTTTATACAGAATAAAAGGAAAAGTTAGACAACTCATGTTGAGGAACCACATTAGTTACGTTGGTTAAATATTAAGAGTACTAAGTTTAATTATCAGCACCGAGCATACATAGAAAAATATATGCTTAAAACTTTATAAATAAAGGTTCCCTATGTACCTTGTAGATCCAGTAGACCCCAATGATAAAGGAAGAGTTGAACAGTCGTAATGCGGACCAGTTGGAAAGGTAAAAAAGCCTCGAATATACGTACGGGTCATTTGACTGAAGGAGGAACGAACGGCTAACAAACCCCAACTACTGATGCATTTTCTGAACCGCAATTAGATTGTTTAACTCCTTCACCTTAAAGCTAATCATACGCACCCTCAAAGTCAAAAGAGAACGTATTTAAGAAAAAAGGCAGTAATACAAAGTTATAGATTAAATAGGAAATATTCTGTAAATAAACACGTCTTACCAATTTGTGAATATTTCATTTTAATACGTATGAAATCCTTGCGTGCTTAAATACAGACGAAAAGGTTAAACGTATTTCTATTATTTTTTCAGCAGCATTTTTCAGATTTCTTCAGGCAAATCTGATATCAATTTAGTAATGCGTAAATATATTTATTTTTGTTGTTATAATTTTCGGTTATAACCGTCGTCACTGGCTGTGTACTTTGGATGTTCGGCGAGCGCTTTCGATGTGATAACATCATTTTCAAGTGACGACGGTTATTACCGAAAATTATAACAACAGTTTATTATATACTGGCGGAATCAACCCAATTAATTTAATATTTATTTTTGTTTGCCGTATACTTTTTTTACAGCAAATAACATAATATTAAATAATATTAAAAAACTAAATAAAAACTGTTGTTTCCCATTAAAATTAATGAATTTTTTTTTTTTTGTTACAGAGAAGGGAATTTACGAAAAAAAGAAGAAAACAACCTAAATATTTTATACCGTGACACAGTTATGATAACAATGAGAAGGGATTAAAAAAAAGGTATTGTTCATTTAAGTCAGGGCACATACTGCAAATACTTACAACACAACAACATGTTGTAAATAAATTTACAAGCTGTTCGCATCATCTTATAACACATCATACAAATAATCATCATGTTGTAAATCCACACTCTTATGCTTTTATATAAAATTACAAGCAACGAGCCCAGTCATAGAAAAACTCACGAGCCTACTTTTATTGGCAAAAAAACCTGTAAGGAATAGGTTTTATTTTTTTTTTATAAAAGACCTTTTGGAAAAAATATAAACAAGAAAGTTTGAGAAAAAGTGAAATTTAATAAGCCGATATAGAACTTAATAATAACAAAAACACATATCAATGTAACGCACTGTTGCAATCCTGGAATAATGGCATTTTGAAGCGTGCTAGTACTGCTTTCTACACCATTTTAATTCCCCTTAATTTCTCAATTATTTTCAGCATGCTGCCGTCGTTCGTGTTCAGCTGTCCTTAATTTTCCTGTGTACAAGTAGCCTTTAGGATAATATTACTATTTATAAGTCGTTTTGTGCTCTTATTTCAAGTATAATAAAACTTATTTTTTCAGTATAAAAAAACTAGGCTTACTTTGCAAACACAAAAACCTTAAACGTTTCTAAGAAAATTTTGCTTAAAATATAAAGTTTTATAATTTCACACTAATAACAATTTATAAATTTTGGGGAAAAATTCATGTTTTCGCAAAACAAACGACGATTCTTTTGCTGAAGATTGAGTACAGACGAAGAGAGCTAAAAACCAAAAATCTGTCAGCTGGGTTTCTTAAGAGCGTTGCTTTTCGGGCTTATATTTTAATAAATTCTTTAGTGAAGGAGAGTGCCAAGCAGACTCTCATGTGACAAATAAGCAACTCTAGGTTATCCAAATATCTTTATTATATTAATGACTTACATATTCCGGCAAAAATTTATATTTCAAAAAATTAATACACAATTTTTTATTGCTGGTTATCATTTATTTTACAGGTTTTTTTAATCCAAATTGTTAGTGATTTTATTTTATTCCTTGCTAGACCTGAATTGGGGTAGAAACCATCTTTCCATTTCCAGTATCATTTCTGCTTTAGTAAATGATATATACTTTTCACTTAGCGTCTCCTTTTCGTCTAGAGTTATCTCAGCGAATAACCACCTTATATTATTTCTAATTTTGTTCAATCGACACTACACAATAAAGTACCCTTCTACAGACTTTGCTTCACATTATTACTTGCAGTCAAGCTCTTTTTAATTTTATATACTGCTTTCAAATATCCTGTCGCAGAACTGCCAAGGCGTTGTACCTAAACCAAATTAATTTGATTTGACCCACTGTAAAATTACGAACTAAATAAAATACATTTGTCTGATCCCATTTTGCCTGTTTTATCGTTGCTTGTTTCGGTTTTCCAAAAAAAATAAATATACGAGTATAACGCATGCAAGTGTGGAGTAAATATATGTTTGCAAATGGATGTGTGTAAATTTACGATGGTGTAATGTTGAATTGTTTCCCTTGGGGGTACGTGACAAAAACAAGTTGACACAATGTTATAGATCCACAAAATAAAAAGAAGAAAATATACAATAAAATGAAAATATTAGAATAAAAGGGCTGCTGCTGTTGCCATTCTTACTTAATTTATTATATAGTACTGTTTTTTAAGAATTTTTATACAAGAAATTAAAATAATAACGAAAAAAGGAAAATAGCGTAAAATGTGTAGCTCGTTAGGTTCCTTTAAAAAACTGCTTTATTAGAAATTGCGAGAAGAAAGGAGAAGTCAATAAGTGTTTATACAATTCTTGCAATAAAATCAAATTTAAAGTAGAGTGGATGGCAGACTGTCATAATATTTAAAATTTAAATTTTAACGGCTGTAAGTAAAGTTTTAAAAAAGTTTGACGCGGCCGCAGTTTATAATATAAACTTTTGATAGTTTTCGTTTTTGTTTTAGTAGATATAGTTATGGCTTAAAATATGAATCTATTACGAAAATTAAAACCTTATACATTGATCTCTTATGTCTATATGGAAACCTTTTAAATTCTTTATTTTAAAACGATTCAGATCAACGTTATCTTTCTAAGCAACTGTGGGCATTAAATTATCCAAGCTACCAATTTTTCGGTTCCTGTTTGATTCAGTTTCACGATGTTCAATTTACCATTCATAGTTATATTGTTACCAACTGAGGTTCCAACAAGGTTTGGACTATAATTTGGCGGTTCTAATAGACTGAATTATCTGCCGCTTGCTTTTCTGACCTCGGTCTAGTTTTTACCAATTTTTCGCCTCTAAACAATTTTTTCACCATAGCTGCGCATCAACAGCCATAAGTTTTCTATATCCCCAAGATTTTGTTGCGATATGTACTAGTGTGTTTAGGGGTGTTCCACAAATCTCACGCATGTAATACCACGGTTAGGGGAGGGAATAGTGAGGGCCATAACATCTGATCCCTAGTGATGATCCAAGTCTACCAGCACTGGCTCAATTTTTTTGTCTGCGGAAGTCTACACTACAACGAACCACCGCCCATGCCCGCGAGCCTTAGTCGAGCCAATTAAACAAGTTGCCAGTGTGTAGTGTAGATGGAAGGTGGGTTTAAAGGGGTGTTTGTCCGTCTGTCTAGCAAGGTGACCATCTTGGATAATTAGCTGGTGGGATTTTTAGCCACCCGAAATATTTTGTGACTCTCCTCTTGTATACATAAACCTAATAAATAAATTTTTTTTCTCTTAAAAAAAAATATATGACAATTAATGGCTTTACATTTAGCAAAGAAGCAGTCACTTCTACCAACGCTGACAACGCAGCTATAAAAAGCAAGAAAATATTTGTGTACGAAAGCAGGTCACTATTAAGTTAACAAGGTGGCATGTAAAATGGTCCTAGGATATTATGGCAAACTTCGATGCGACATCAGCGTAGAGTCGTAAAATCCTTGGATATTATAGGTATATTTTATGGCATTCTATGCAAGAAAGATAAAACGTTTTTTTATAAACTGGCATGCAGAAAATCTTTAGAAAGCAAGGCCGGTGTTAGTTATACCATAAAGCAGAATATCTATGCGCCCGACCCAAGGCCTGCTATGCACAAAATCTTTGGTATGCAAGGTCGTTGCTGTTTTAAGTGCGCACATTATGACACTTTCAAAAGTGTCACTGTGTCCATAATAAAAGCAGCACAAGTCCATACACATTATTTCTTTGGACATTATGACATGCCACAATAAACAACATCAATTTATTTATATACAGGATAGATAATTCCCTTTCCGGTACAATAAAATCGTATACACTTTACTGCTGTGATTACTGCTGCAGAACTTGTGCAGCTTTAATGTTGCTTGTTGAACATTTGTTGATGTAGTCTTTGTGAGAAGCAAAAAGAGAAAAAACAATAAAAATAAATTGGCAAAAAACACTCCAAATTTGTAACTCAAAAGAAAAACAATAAAATCATAACAAAGAGACATAAGTCAATGGATTTATATCATTCTCTAATAAAGAATGACAGCCCGACAGACAAACAAAAAAAGTGTCAGGATTGTGAACGGAATGTGTTGTTTACAAATGCCAAAAAATAATGAAAGAAAGCAAACACATCAATTATACAAAAATCAAAAGTGATGAACAACAATCATTAGATTATGTGCAGGCATTACGACGGTAGTTCAAATAGTTTGTTAAAATAAAATCTAAACGCACATGAAATAAAATTAATTAGATTTTACCACAGAAATATTTTGGTGTGGCAACTATTATTCAGAAACTAATCAAAAAAGAAAAAGGGCGGTTGGATGGTACCAGATTATAAAAAAAAATAAGAAGGAAGCACTATTAAAGTAAGGCTACTATCGGCAGACCCTTAAAAAAATTTTTTTCATATAAAATTTCCATTTTTATACCCTTCAACACAAAAAGTGTATGAAGGGCATATCTTAGTTTCTCATCTGGGTTTTAATTTCTACAATATCAATTTCCGACACCGTAAAGTATAAATATTCTTAGTTATTATACATAGCGATTGAGCGATGTCCGTCTGTCCATCCGTGTGGGGTTAGAAATAATTTTTACCACGGCATTAGAAAATTTAGAAACGCCATCAGTCGACGCCCTTCGACGCAGCGTGCAAAACACGGCCGCCTCTAATTTTTCCATTTCATTTGGAACAAATATAGTATAGTGAAGTAACTTCAATCACAAAAAAATATAACAAATTGGCGCTCGTCCGTATTTTCCTAGTTATAGGGAATTGACAAAAGGAGGAATCATTATAGAAATTGTTGATCTAACAGACGGTATTGAAAATACTAAAATATTTTGAAATCTGTGTCACTAACTTTTTGGTCGACATAATGTTTTTTTAATTAAATAATGAAACAATTTTTGTAAAACGTAACTTTTTCTTAAATTTTATATTTCTCTTTGCTTTTTAATACAGTGTTGCTAATAGTTATATTTTAGCACTGCTTGAACAACATAAACCCAAAGGAGAGAAAAGTGGTTACCACGTAAGCGTGAATTGACTGGATGTAGATAATTTGTTACACTTTTACTACAAATTTTTAAAATATTTTTTCTTTTTTAAAAATTGTCCTCTTTTTAAAACGTTAACAGAAACTAGTAAAAATTTTCAAACATTAAAAACGAAAAATTATTTAAAAATTCTATTTTATTAAAAAAAACTGGTAAATAAGACAATAGAAGAGTGTTAAGCAGCATTTTCTACGCAGCTACATGTAAACACTGTCTGCAGAACTCTGGAATAATATTTAAAAACACAATTGAAGGATCGCCGCGAATAACGTTGCAAATGACAAAATAATAATTTTTCAGGAGAGCAAAAAAACGTATTTAAATGGTATGATTATCGCCACTGACTGACTCATTGTAATTGCGTTTTGACGGTGATAAAATGCATAATTTTAATGTTTTGTTGTTGGAACAAATGTAAGAGAGTAAAATTAACGGTAATCTGCAAAAAAACAGGTTTTGCAAAATTTGTCTTTTACAACGTTATTCGCGGCTTTGCTTCAATTTTCTAAATTTGAATTTTAAGAAATTTAGAAACGACACGTAGTCGAAGTCATGGGCGCTTCTAATTTGCAAATTAATATTCTTCCTTAATAAATTTAGTAATTAAAAATTATGTGATTTTAAGCTAAATTCAAATCAATAATTATGTTATAAGAAAGCCAACTCGAATTGTTTATAACATTAAAATCTAAATTTCATAATGATACGAGTAGAAACAAATTTCCTGTTGTTAATTACATTTCACAATGGTGCAGTTACAAAATATTTTGGCTGGACTGATTAGAAAAACTTAATATCCATTAGGAATTTTCTTTTTATAGAGGAAGTCATAAAATTCGTAATTTTTACAAATTTTAAACTGAAAATCTAATGTTTGCAAAGATTTAAGGGAAAATGTTTAGAGTCAGACAAGATGTTGAAAATGCAAAAAGTTACGCTTTAATCTTGGTCTTGAAAGATTTAATTAAACCCGCTGAGAAGTTTTTCTATTCAGTGTAAAGCCAAAAAATATATGTATCAAGTCATACAAAAAACTTATGTCTGGACCACGGTGAAAAACTTTTTAAAGTTCTAAATAGCCGGGAACCAAAATTTAAGCTTAAATAGCCCTCTGCTAGTAGCATACAAAAATATGTTCCCACGACCCGGCAGTTAGGAAATTGCTTATTAATTTCCAGAATAGTTTGTTTCTCCCCCACTATGACATTGTTAGGAGCCAGGAAAAAATGTTGCAAAAATACTGACTACTTAAATTTTAAATATTGTGGCCAATTTTGATTATTTATTGCCGCTTGTTAATGCTATTGCCCCAACATTTTCTATAAAAAAAACGTATCAAATAAATGACGTAGTTTTCAACTTCATGTTATTTATAGAAAATTATTCAATAGCCCAATTCACAATCTTGTGCAAATGGTCTTGCATCATAGCATTTGCAAAATTGTGTAGCATATTTTACTCAATACTGTATGTTTTGTTGGTGTAGACTAAAAATAATGAGGTGACAGAGAAATAAAATATAAGAAAAAAATACTCGTAAGTACTGCATATATATAATTTAACATAAAAATGCCATCGGCTCTTAATTGGTTAAATATTTTATAAAATTTTAGCATTTCATTTAAGATCTCTTCAATAGCTTTAAAGTAATACCCTTAAAAAATTTGAAAACTTTAGAGACCTGAACTCGGAAAATATGGGCGAGTGCCAATTTTTTCACCTGTTGATATTTTTATTTTTTAATTTTCTATCGATATCTCTTAATTGGAGTTAATTTTATGTTCCAAATGACATAAAAAAATTGGATGCAGGCGTGGTGTTTTGCCTGCTGCCTCGAAGGACATGGGCCGATCATACTGATTTCCAATAGCACCTCTTCCCATACTATATCTAATCGATTGCCATATTTTTTTGGTGAAATCAAGTTTGCCTCAGCGAACGGAGAGACGGACATCGCTCAATTGACTTCTCTATGCGTAAGAAGTCAGAATATATATACTTTATGGGGTTGGAAATAGATTTTGCAGAAATTACACATGGAATAAAAAAACTTAGATTTTTCCTTTTTCCGCTTTTTGTGGTAAATGGTATAAAAAGTAAATTAATAATGAATCATCTAATAAGAAACAAACAAAAACTTTTAAATCTGCTTTGAATAGACTCAGGTTGATTTATAATTAAGATTTCATTTTTAATCAAAATTTAACGAAGCACTCTTAATAATTCTAGTAAATAAATCAAAAAGCAAGATAATAATACATTATGCAACAAGTATCACAGAAAAATGATAAAAAGCTAATTTAATTTTACTTATACTTACACATATCAAAGTTTAAACTCTTCTCGTTTAATGTTTCATCGTTTATTAACAAACTAATTTTACTAATCTTACCTTAAATATGAATTGAGTTACTAAATTCTATAAAACATTTACAAGTATCCTTTTTCTATATAATTTTTTTATGCAAATTTGCCTTAAATGCCAGTTTCATGTTCTTTCTTAGTAAATTTTAAACAAATTGAAACATGTGTTCTTTGTTTTTCAACAATGCAAAATTGCTGCTAAATTTAATCTGCATTTTTTGCCACCTCCTTCAACCGTTCTTCTTCTTCTTTTTTTATCAGTGGGGCAAAATACCAATTTTACATATGCTGGATTGAAATCTGTTTTCGATGTTCAATATTGCAGATGGAGGTATACAAAAGAGAAAGAAATAAAACAAAAGTAATTGAATAAACTGTGGAAATATTTTTATGAGTGAATGACACAATTAAGTCGACTAAAAAGCTTCTTTCATTCATATTGAAAAAGTTTAAGTTCAAAAGTACTTTTTTGCAAGAGTAGCTTCTATAAATCTTATTTATAAAAATACTTGTTAATAGTTGAAAAGCGTAATCGTTTACAATAATAATGCGCTTAATAAAAATTTCAGTTTTATATTAATTTGAATTATTATAAATGGAACTGTTTTGTTTAAGAAAGTATATATTTTTTTTTTAATTTCTTATCATAATCTACCTTTAAAAAATATTTTTATACTCGTAAGCAATAACGTTTTAGAAAATAGTTCTAATACTAGATAACTTATAAACCATAAATAAGCTTGAGTAGAAAAAGTACGAATTAGAGAAATGTTATGCGAACCAAACAAAAATAAAGTTATAGGGAAATCAATTTATACAATACCTTTTTTAGAAACTTTAAAAGTAATATTAATAAAATTTTAAATAATCCCTTAAAGGAAATCCATTTTAAAAATTTATTATTTGTGAGAATGAGTTTTGAAATAGTGCCTTAAAAGTAGTGTTATCAAAACTATTCAAATGTGTTAAGCCTCCTGCAAAAATTTCCATTTAAAATAGTATCTTTTAAAATCTTTATAAGAATATATGTTCATTCAAAATATTATTATTTTTAAAAGATACCAAAAAAGTACTTTTTGGAAATACAGTATTATAAAAAATTTCTTTTAAAGAGCATGTTTCATTTTTATTTCCTTTACAGAAATACTATTTTTGAGAGAAATTTTCTTCAGATTTTACTTGAAATTAATACATGTTTTAAACAGGTATTTAAAAATAAACTTTTGAAAAATTGTCTTATATAGGAATTTTTTAATAACCCTTTAAAAGGGTTCGTAAAAAGTACTTTTTTTCTACTACGCATTAAAAAATTGTTTAATCATGAATGACGCAATTTCTAGAGAGTACTAGAATATTTACACTAAAAACACGACATTTTAAATAAGTGAGTTGTCAAAAAGTTTTATCTAAAATGTACTTCTTAAAAAATAATAAAAAACTTTGAATTAAGCTTTCTTAGAACACTGGCAAATTTATCTATTAAAAATAAGTTTAGAATTTAATATTTAAAACAGGTTTTGATTAGTCCTAGCAAATTTATCTTAAAAAAGTACTTTATGTAATAACATTTTGACAAAATTGCCCCTAAATGAGTTCTACTTAGTAACACTTTCAATAGAATTATTGAAATTCAATAAAATTTGTGCAAAACTATTACTAAACAAATATTACCATCCTGTATGTCAAACATTATTAAAAATACATGATTGAATAATGTCAATTGGTATGCAAGTAAATTTTCAGATTTAAATATAAATAAATTAAATTTTCTTCGAACACAAAGTTAAGATTTATCTTTTTAATGCACATTAAAATACAATAGAGGTGGGAATTATTCAAATGTTCATTGTTTTTGTGTTTAAGAAAATCAATTTTTACACTGTGCAATACCAATAATTTCATTGAAAATTCCTATTATTTATTGTTTGTATTTTTGTTCAATACTAATTTGTGAATCCATAATATTCTAAAAGGATATCTTATTTGAAAATATTGGGATGGAACTGCTGGCGAAATATTAATTTGTCCGATATAACTTTGTAGTTTAAAATATTTTCTATAACCTGAAAATATTTTCTATATAAAATCTGCTAAATAAGTAATTTACTGGTAGAAATATTAGGAAAAGGAACAAATAATTTTATTTTTAGTTTTATTTCTTTCAATATATATTATCGTTAATTTTTTTTAATTACATAAAATATGAGAATATAAAAAAAATGAGTAATTAAATATAGTCCTTGTTGCTTTTTTTTTTGCACAAAAGTACCAAAAACTCAAAATATCACAAAATATTCAAATCGCAACAAACGCGATTAAATTGAATTTTTGAAGAAATACAATCTAAGGCAACGATGATTATTCCAACTACTATATAATGAACTTTTCTAAAAGATTAAAAACTTGTACAGACCTGGTAAATGTCTTTCACACACACGCAGACATCTGAACTGAGTGTGGTAAAAATTTCGACAAAACACAATTTTTAAGAAATACGAAATTTAATAAAAACAAAACAACTAGCAAATTTTTCTTCCATGTGCAAGTAATATTGATGAATGGTGTTGGAATATTTTTAGTTGGGGTTAAATTCATTATTATATGCAAACTATCAACATCTGCTAGCGAATAACTCTGGATCGTTATTGTATTTCATAAATATAAAATCCTGACTTCTAAACGGTCTTATTTTTAAAAAGTGGCAAAATATTAAATTGTAACGTCGTCGTACAAACGTTGTGCGCTACATAAAAAATAGTTATATTTCAATGAAGTTGTCTTCAAAACGCGTATCTTTAAGGTACTCTATGTTCTTCGTTATACCACTGAAATTGTGTGTACAAAACTTCATAACGAACGATTAGGTATTTATGATCGGAAAGCGTAACAAACAAACTCATACTCGCATTTTTACTATTAATTGTAAAAACTTACAATTAAATTCAGATGTTATAGAAATGTACGGCATTTCCTGGGTCTTTACATAATTCTTAAAGAGGTAATAAATATATGACTTAAATTATTAATTAAATAACATAAAATTCATATTTTTGAATAAAATTTACAATTTCTGAAAATATTTTTATATATGCAAGCACTTGTGCACATAACTTATTAGTATATTTAAGGCTGTTAAAACTTAAACTTTATTAAAAGCATTTTTTTTTTAATTAGTTGCATAGTGTTATCAGTCACTTTGCCCTCCTTTTGCTTTATGAATATAAGTGCAGCAGCACATTGATTATAATAACAATGATGATGAACTTTATTATAAGTTAATATCCTTTTATCTTTTTCATAATTTAACATAATTAAACATGTTATTAAGTTAAAATATGGAAACTAATTGTGCTTTTCCTTATTGCTAAAGGGCAACCCCATCACTATCGGTAACGCTATAATGATAATGACTATGTCAGCAATTGATAAAGTCAGAAAGCGGTAACGACAACAAATGTTATAATAAAAACATTCTAACTCCAGAAATTAAAAGTACCGGGAAGGAGAGAAAGCATTTAGAGAGATATTTTAAATAAATTTTGTTGCTCTAATATTTATGGTTAAACAAGTCTAGTGACTTTTATGTCTGCATACTATTAATTTTATAAAACCGGACAACGCTTATTGTTATTGTTGTTTTTACTGTTGTAGTGGCACTCAAGTAGTTTGCCTTTAATTGGAAAACTTTTGCATTTATAGTTAGAAAATGTTACTAAATAAATGCTCTACAACGACATGCAGCAACATATTTTTTTCAACCATTAGCTGCTCTGTTGTGTTTACAAGGAAGCACTAAAGTTTTCTTTAAATAAGTTGTGTTTTCTATTATTATTTTAATACTCTAATTAAAAAATTGCAGCAAATATTATATTAATATGTTAGAAATGGAAAACTTTGGATTTTTAGTGATAAATAGTTAAAATCATTATCTATTTACATTTCTCAAGGAATAATTTCTGTAAAGTTTTTAAAGTTCATGTAAACTTTTCGGATTTTATTTGGACAAAAAATTATTTTCTTCGACATTAACGGTGGAGCTTAATTTTTTGTATTCTCCTATATGTTGTTTTCCAAACCAACACTAAGAAATAGCAGTGACAATTGCTATTCCTACTTAATGGATGTAAAAAATTAGTAATACACGCACTCATGATCTTGCAAAAATATCTGAATGCGGTGGTGCGAACAGAATAGATATTAACGCTCCTGCGACCCAGTTCTATTTACTTTCACATAGTCTAATGTACTGCTTTATATACATATAATTAAATGCAATTGGCAGATATGAAGCTTTAGAAAAGCTACTGACGTTCTTGGCATAAAAGATCAGCATAATATTAAGTAAAGTAAACACATCTTGTGTGTGTTCTTGTTGTGTCAAAAATATCAAAAGATGCTTTAAAATATCTGAACGGCATATAATTTGTATCTCATATTTAAGACCCAGAAAAGATTTCAACTCAGTGATTCTGTGCTGCAAAGTGTATCCTGAAGCCTCTCGCCCTCGTTAATTGAAAGGTCAAAGAAGCTTATTACTGACTACATTCTTTAAAAAAGAGCCACGAGACTGGGATTTTCGTTTTTTAATTTGTTGCAAATATAGCCTGCAAAAGTCTCCAAACCATCATAAATTCAGGTTCTCCACCTCCTCATTATAATTTTCGTTCGGCAAATTATCTTGCTCTATGCTGGGATTAATACTTTTAGGTATTTTACCTTAAAAAATCAAACGAAACTGTATGATTTTAAATTGCTAGATTAAATTTACTTGTTAATCAATAATGTACGTCCTCTAAATCGGGAGTATTGTCAATCTGTTCATTTGCATTACTGCCCAAGATGCCTTTTCGGTGCCCAACGTCCAAATCACAAACAATTGCAACAATTACAAAGCCACACTGCCACATTGTCTTCACGATACCAAATAATATAATTTTTGTCATTTGCAATGATAGTTGTAGAATATTGGTTGCTTCCATTTTGCTGTCAAACCTGATAATAAAATAGAAAAATGTAAATAAAAACTCTTGAAATTGATTTATATAATTCACCACTCAAAATAGCCACCTGAATATATTTAGCCGGTTCTAACAAAGAATCGGTTGGCTTGTTGTAATAATACTTTTTTTCTTCATTTCATTAAAGTTTTTGTATTTTGGACATTTGAAAAACTATGAAAATATACAGATAAATTTAAATTAATTAAAAACATGAAAAAATTAATTTTTCCCACATTTGCTTACATAATTTTTGTCTGCATTTGCACACTTCATGTTTTTTTTTTACTTTTGCTTCGAATTTTTAGGCAAAGATTTCATACACTTTTTCTTATTTTTAACACTTCATACAAGGTTTTTATAATAAAGATTATTTTTTCTATAGCATTAAACTAAATTTAATTAAAAAATCCTGATTTTTATCGAAATATAATACATGTATATTTATTTCGAACAATCAAAATTAATTTTGAATTTGCCAAGTCTCACATTAGACTTAACAAAGTTTCGGGCAAAATTATTTATTTGTGTATACTATACATATATACTAAGATTTAGATTTTTTTCACTTTTGGAGATTAACATTTTGTTTAATTTATTATTATTTTTATTTTTTGATTAAAATTCACCAATTCACTTTCAATAACGGTTTGTTTTATTTATTATTATTTTGTTTTTCGATTAAAATTCACCAATTCACTTTCAAAGACACAAAACGACTGATTTTACTTAAAAAATTATTTTGTTTAATAATGATTATTTGACCCTTTTTTTTATTAAATTATTTTCTATTTTATTAAGCTTTGGGTCCTTATATTTTTTATTAATATTATATTTCGATATTTCGGTACTTTCTGCGTACCTTCTTCAGGAAACAAAATTAATATTGATATTGAAGCAAAATAACAAAATTAATTAACAATTGAAAAAATTTTTGTCATAATGAAATTAAAAAACAATGTTTCAAAAAATTTTCAAAAAACAAAAATATAAAAAAGTGTTTTGTGTTACATACATATATTAAGAACAAAAACATTTATGTTATTTTGTGAATTAGGTGTCTGTATATATGAGCGACATTATCGGTATCTGCTTTAAAATTAATTCTTTTAGTCAATGGAGTATTTACAATGTGTAACATTTCCAAAATATACCGTCTCTTATAATTTTTTTCAATACCAAGAACTGAAGCATTTTCAAAGTTAGGATAGTGACCTAAGTCAAAACAATGAGTGGATAATGCTGTTTTTTGTGAATTAACATATCTTAAGTCCGACTTATGTCCAGCAATTCTAGTCTTTAGTTTATTTTTTGTTGTACCAATATATACCTTATTGCAAATCTCCTGATCACTACCTTTACAAGGTATTTCATAGACTACATTAGAAATGTCAAATTTATTAATTCTATCTTTAGTCTTACTAAATAATCTATTCAGTGTATTATTTGTTTTAAAAGCCATGTTATATTTTTCCTTATTGAAGATTTTTGAATTCTTTAAACGTTCTGAAAAACCTTGTACATAAGTTAAAGACTTATAAATCTTAGGTTCCAATGTGCTTATCTTATTTGTATTTGTTTTATGTCCGTATTGTCTAATAAATTTATAAATAAGTCTTTTTGGAAAGCTATTATCCGCTAGTATATTTTTAATCTTTTCTTTATTCTTTTTATTCAATTCTTCATCACTTATAGTTAAAACTCTTTCAATTAAATTTTTAGCTGTATTAATTATTATACCTTTGTTGTGCTTTGAAAAATAGTTAATAATTCTTCTCAAATTGAGTTAGCATTTATAAAAAGAAATTTAAATAGATATTTTACAGAAAGGGATATGATATCTTTTCTTAATTTTGATGATATTAAGGCAGTTTCCTTCGAAAAGAAAGTTAAAAACATACATATTAGAAAATTTGATTGTCTCCGCGATTTGCAAGAAAAAAAGTTAGGTATTAAATTTAATGAAAACTGGTTTGTTAATAAAACTAATTTAGATATTCCATTAGAAGTACAATCTGTTCTAGCGTTAGGTAATAAGCATGCATTTCCCACTGCCAAAAATGAGTTACCTATTGTGAATATGATAATTGAAGGTGAAGATTTTATACAAACTTTAGAAAGTAAAGAGGAACAGGAAGTAGGAAGAACTAGGTTGTCACTAATTATTGACAATCATTATAATAAAATGAAATTGACTAATAGAGATAGGTTTATTTTAGATAAAGTAAGAAAAACAGAGAGTTTTTTAAAAAAGAATAGAAATTTGCTTATTGTAAAAGCAGACAAGGGTAATACAACAGTAGCTTTAATGAAACATGAATATAACATTCGAATTAATAATATTTTAGAAGATATTTCTAAATATCAATTAGTTAATAAAGATCCGACTAGCAAATTGCAGAAGATTAACAATGATTTGGTAGATGAACTTTTTAAACGAAAAATTATAACTATTTTTGACAAGAAGAAACTAAAGACCAATATTGCTACTGCTCCTAGGTTATATGGACTTCCAAAAATTCATAAACCTGAATGCCCTTTAAGACCTATTTGTTCTTTTGTAAATTCGCCTTTTTATGAACTATGCAAATATGTAACAGATATTTTGAAGAAAATCACTGAGTTTTCAAAATATAACGTAAAGAATTCTTTAGATTTTAAGAATAAGATAAAAAAACTTAAAGTAGAAAATAATGAAAAATTAGTTTCTTTAGATGTGATATCTCTATTTCCTAGTATACCAGTAGATTTAGCTATTGATACAATAAAAGAAAAGTGGGATATAATTAGACCACACACTAAAATTTATAAAGATTTATTTTTACGTATTCTTCAATTTTGCATAGAGGATAATAGATATTTTCCTTATGATAAAAAAATATATGTTCAGAAACAGGGTCTTCCGATGGGATCTCCGGCATCTCCAATTGTTGCAGACATTGTTATGGAGAAATTATTGGACTTTTGCTTAGAAAAACTAATTATAAAACCAAAAATTATTACTAAGTATGTTGATGATTTATTTTGCATTATTTCTGATAGTGCAATTGATGATATGTTAAAGATTTATAACAATAGAGAAGGAATGCGATTCCAAACTTCCTTACTTAGGTACTTTATTGATTCGACGAGGTAATAATATTTTAATGGATTGGTATCAAAAACCGACAGCATCAGGAAGAATTATTAACTATTTTTCAAAGCACAACAAAGGTATAATAATTAATACAGCTAAAAATTTAATTGAAAGAGTTTTAACTATAAGTGATGAAGAATTTCATAAAAAGAATAAAGAAAAGATTAAAAATCTAGCGGATAATAGCTTTCCAAAAAGACTTATTTATAAATTTATTAGACAATACGGACATAAAAGAAATACAATTAAGATAAGCACATGGGAACCTAAGATTTATAAGTCTTTAACTTATGTACAAGGTTTTTCAGAACGTTTAAAGAAAAATCTTCAATAAGGAAAAATATGACATGGCTTATAAAACAAATAATACACTGAATAGATTATTTAGTAAGACTAAAGATAGCATTAATAAATTTGACATTTCTAATGTAGTCTATGAAATACCTTGTAAAGGTAGTGATCAGGAGATTTGCAATAGGGTACATAAGTAGGACTTAAGATATGTTAATTCACAAAACACAGCATTATCCACTCATTGTTTTGACTTAGGTCACTATCCTAACTTTGAAAATGCGGTATATTTTGGAAGTGTTACACATTGTAAATACTCCATTGACTAAAAGAATTAATTTTAAAGTAGATACAGATAATGTCGCTCATATATACAGACACCTAATTCACAAAATAACATAAATGTTTTTGTTCTTAATATATGTATGTAACACAAAACACTTTTTTATATTTTTGTTTTTTGAAAATTTTTTGAAACATTGTTTTTAAATTTCATTATGACAAAAATTTTTTCAATTGTTAATTAATTTTGTTATTTTGCTTTAATATCAATATTAATTTTGTTTCCTGAAGAAGGTACGCAGAAAGTACCGAAATATCGAAATATAATATTAATAAGAAATATAAGGACCCAAAGCTTAATAAAATAGAAAATAATTTAAAAAATTATTTTCATATCACACCATGAAAAAACGCAACATTTTACAATTACTCAAAAAAATTTCTGAGGGTGCTTAAATTTATTTTGTTAATAAATAATTGGGAAAAACCAAGGCGACTTGAATACTAGGTAATCGCATGAGGGCAAAAACAAAAATAAAACGCATATATTTTGTTAGTGTAAATTTACATGTATGTGTTTCTTAACAGAGAGGAAAACTATAAAAAAAATACAGAAGAAAAATAAATTTCATAAAAAGTGAATTTACATATAATAATATGCACACTATAGACTCCAATAAGTGAAAAAAAAATTTTAGGTAGTTGTTGATTGTCGCAAGCCGCACAGTAACAAATTTTTCAAACATTTTTTTTTATAAACTTTAAAAATGTTTCTCAAAGACCCGTTTTCTTTTTTAAAAAAGTTGTGTTTAGTTTATTTTATGGCGAAAATATACTAGGTGGTCGCAATGGCGAATTCATAATTTTCACCCCAAACGTGAAATGTCAAATACCATATAAAAAAAATATATACACATTTTTTTGTGTGGAGTTTGGCATTTAGCGTTTACGGCAAAAGTGATAAATTCGCCATCGAGACCACCTGTATTATTTCGCCATGGTTTTATTTATATTATATTTATCTGCACTTCTTGGACACACACACACTTTTCACATAATGTTTAATTCATGAATTCACTGTTTTATCAACAAATTAATTATTTAATAATATTTTCTCGATTTTGAAATTGAAAATTTTTTCGTTTTTTAAATGACGCGTCAACAAAATGTAAACAAATTTTGACGCTGTCTCGTAAAAATGTGTAAAGCGAATTCGATCACCTGCCCTATTAGTTTTACCTAATATTCAATTTGCCTTGGGAAAAACCAAAAATGTTTTATTGAGGGTATATTAGAAATAGAAATAGTTTGTTAAAGGGGGAAAATCCTTTTAAAAATCTGTGTACTTGCAATAAAAAACAAAGAAAACATTGAAATGTTACAATTATTTTCTATATTCTTAAGATTGCAGGAAAAACAAAAGTTTCTTAATTTTAAAAAAGAAAACATTGGAATTTTATATTATTTTCTATATTTTTAAGGCTTACAGGTCAACTAGAGAGGTAATTGACACACTTTATAAGACTACACAAATCAACTTGTGAAACATTAAAACCAAATAAAGTTAATCAAGTCATTCTCTTATACTTTAATATCGAAATTCACATATGAATTTAAATTATAAAATATTACGAGCGATGAAAGAACAAGAATTTGTTTGAGATATTTCGTTTACAAAGATGAGAAAACCCTTTAAAAGCATTTGCTTTAAATTGCCGCGCAAGAAATTCTTTTCCCACCAAAATTATTAAAAAAATCTACCAAAACGCTTTTTTGTCTACGAAAATCGAAATTTTAAAATTTATTTTTTATTAACAAGAACGCTGATCCAATTCCACTAGTAGGTAAATATAAAAATATTAGTAATAAAATATAAAAACACAGCCCTAAAAATCATTTTGGAATGAATGGATTCTACGTCATCTAGCGGGAAATCGTGCGCATGGCGTAATCTGTTTTTCTATCGTGTTTGGTACAGTTACTTGTAACTAAATAGGTTATGCCTGAGGTGCTACTCTTTAAAAATATATATATATATATATATATATAGCTTATAAACTTAGACTTACCCTATCTCTCCTGATGGCAAATAAACGACTGACTTATTAGAATGACAGAAATAAATCATTTCAATATAAGGCCTAAATTTTTCGCGCAGAATTTTTTCTATGTGATTTTTCGAATGTGTAAAATCTTCTCCTGAATCCAAATTAATATTTCAAAATACATAATTTATCGCTCAGAACAGGATTCAGTTTATTTTCTAATAGTATTTAAATATTTTTGACATATTTGATAAAAAGCTGACAAATTTATGTAGTTTATTAATCAAACAAACGTTCTGTTAAGAATGCCTTGTGCTCATTTTTATACAATAGCGGCATTCCTTTTTCTATTTTGAAGGCGCACTAAACAATGGCAAAGTAATGTTGTACGTTTGTAAGAATAATAATTATTTCTCTAATCTATATCTACCTTTACAAATTTACAAAATTAGTTCATCTAATATAACGAAAATTATGCAGTGTAATCACATGCACTCTTCCAACAGCATTTTAGTTTAAGTTCTCTAGCACACAAATGTGTACCTACATATAGAAAAAAAAAGCAATAAACTTCTTTTTGAAATAACAAAATATCGTAACCTGCAGAACAAAAAGTTACGCAAGCCATACTACGTCGAATGAAGAAACTTTAACAATAAGGATACTAAGGTATCTTAAAACTTAAAAAAACCAAACTTTCCTTTATATGTTCCATTCATGTTCGTGTTCAATATTCATTCATCAGAATATCTTTCTATGCAGTTCTATGGTGCTTATTTTACGATTTTCTTATTTGTTTGCTTTTCTAGGTGCACAATAATGCAAGTTTTAGGTTGGTGGGTTATTAAATTAGTTTCGAAACTACGCCAGAATGTAAAGAAAAATTCACTCAAGCAAACTAGAATCTTTCAAACTCACAAATATGAAAATTTAAAAAAAAAACATGACTTTGAAGTGAACGATACTCGTAAATGAGTGTGTTACTCGATTTTGCTTTAAAGACAGGGCAGTAGTATGAGGCGAGAAAGGGAAGAAAAGTTAAATTAGATATGAAATAATGTGCTGTTTCTGAATTGTCTGAAAAAAACTTGTTTGGAAAGAAATCAAAAAACAGTACTTTTCAGAAAAATTTTTCAGACACGCTTATCGCTTGTAACAGGGAAACCACATATAAAATTCTTTTTATACCCTTTACCACAGGTGGTATTTTATTCCGTGTGTAATTTCTACGATACTCATTTCCGATCCTATAAAGTACAAACAACAACAAAAATCGTTAACAGAGGTGTGTGTTTGCTGTAAAACAGAAGATCACGAAGTTCATGAGATCGCGTGCGTAAAGTAAATTCAATAATTTTAGTATAAAGAAATTAAAAGAAGAAACCTTTCAGAAAGAAAAAAACAATTATTGTTTGCAGCCATGGCAAATAATTAGAATAGTAAAGAATTGCCAAGGCGCCCTTTACAAAAAAAAAGAAAAAGAAGTAACAGCACAACGATAGTGTATGGTAGATTTGTGTTGACCGCAGGAACTTATTCCTCAGCCACAGAGCAATAAATCGTGTATTTATAATGTTTCACAGTGGTATATGCAATCGTAAGAACCAGTACAAGTGTCCAAATAGGGAGAGCGTAACAATAGAATCGCGCGTCTTATTTTTCACGGCTTTTAAATGTAAATTTTTCCAAAATTTAAAACAAGTTTCTGAATATTTTTTTCTGGAATCGCAGTTATATTCAGTTCTAAGTGACTACTGTTTTAATGTGATATCTTCTTTAAAAAGGGTTAGAGAAGTGGACAAGAGGTGAAGCTTCTTGGGGGCTTCACAATTACTTAGAAAAGCTGGATCGTCGACAAAAATTTCGATGTATTTTGGCTCCACAAAAACATAAACAGCACGAAATCTCTGGTGAGAGTTTTTTTTCACTTTACTCTCTTTTTCAATTAGTAATTTGATCCCCTTCTAATTTACTGTGGAAAGGAAAATAATTCGGGGAAAAAAGTAGGTATGTATTTTGAATTATGAAAGAAAAATATGAAAATTAACAAAACAGCTCCCTTCAAATTACGATTTTGCAACTTTTTTATTCTTTTCTTCCCACCGAATTCATAATTGCAGGAATCTTTTCTCGAGAGATATTATTCCGTGAGAATACTCATGTTTAGGATGATAAAAAATCTGATTAACTACCCTTGATGTCGAATGGGAATAGTTTTGTTCCGGTAATAATTTAATTACTAAAGCATCGATTATCCGAGAAAAGACTAACATTTTTTATTTAATTAATAATAATTATTAAGTATTTTACCATTAAATACACATGAAAACGTTTTTGCTTCTATTACACGTTTTATTTATTTTTAGATCGAATGTTAAGTAACTTTTTTAATTGAATCAATTATATAATTAACTAAAAATAGATACACAGATTTTTAATTAACTGATTACTTGAGTCAGTTTTATAATTAATAACATAAATAAATAATTAATTCAGTTTGCAATTCAATGAAATTTTAATCTAAAAACTAAAAAAACCGTTAGTACATGAAAGAAGACTTTTCTGTATATATTACTGAACTAAGTTAAAAATTTATATAAATTTCTTTGTTCGAAGGCTTCCAAAATAAAATCTTCGGCAGGAGCATTCATAGCCATTATATGACAAATTGTTACAATTTCGTTATAAGCCTCAATCATATTTCTCTACCAGTAAATACAAATATGCCACAATGAGTGCCTTCATTTCCCCGAAATTCCTTTTTAAGAACCAATAATTGGGATATAAAAAAGTCAAATAAGTTGCCGTTTCGAGATTTCAAGCTCTAAATAGCGACAGCAAATATGATTTAAAAAACTTTAAATCCCTTTAATGCAAAACTCCCTGTATGCTGTTTTCACAGCCATCACTTTTTACGTAACTTTTCCCATTGTAATACTTATTGTGTGTAAAAATACACAACAAAAAATCTTTTTGCTGCAACTGATTTTGGTTTGATTTCCTTTTCGTTTTTCTTTTTAACAAAAAAAAAAGATATAGGTATACTCTAATGTAAACAAGTACATATAAATGGATATTTGCATGCAAGTGTTACTGGTATTTTTAAAATTACATGAGCATTCATTTGAATGATAGTGTGTTTGTATGTAAATGTTTAAATTTACGTTTGAAATGATTGACTGACAGTGTACGTTAAACAAAACAATAATTAGTTGTGCTTTACTGCAGTTTTCGTTATGCATTTCCCTTTAAGATCGCATTTTTTAAACTAGCAGCAACAACAATTATAGATAAAAACAATTTAAATTTGACTGTTTGAGTTTTGCTTCATATTTTGCAGGATTTATGACATATTCAGATATGTGTTGGAAACCGATTTCGAAATCGAAACGATTTAAAACCGAAAATGGTTGCGAAATGCTTGCTATTTTCGTTTTTTAAATACCTTCAGTATAGTTTTATGTAACTTTCCATTCAAAATCTGCAATTACTTTGGGATGACTTCTTTATTATTCTTTGAAAAATATCTCAAAACGAATCGTTTTCAAATCGATCGATTTCTATCACACACCTGATTGTCTTATATTGTTTACATTAATCATTATGATGAACAAGATAGGGAGGAACTTCAAAGAAATATATTTGTTGTAAACTGCCGGGGATAAGAGCACCACATCTGGACCTGAGAAATTTAACTGATACCATCGGTTCTACGGTTCGTAGATCCCTCTCTTGCAATAGATGCGTGCTTGGAGGGTAATATCTACAGTAACATGTACTCTGATATAAAATATCACAGTCTTTTAGATAACGATCTAAAGAATTTTCTTTATAATCACAAAATCTATTAGTGTGACTTTTAGTAGGACCTTGAGAAATTCAAAAAGCTTTTTTTTAATTATTTTACCTAGAAATATGAGGGATATGAAGCGAATTTGGTCAGTTGTCCTAATTATCAGACTCGCATATTTTAGTTCAGGAAGATCACCCAAGTAGGGAACTAAAACTTTTGATCACATTCTACATTTCATCTCGGATTCTGTTTGGCCCATCTGCACAAAACAAGCCAGGCCCCACCGTCAGTATACTTTTCGACTTCCAAGCTAACTATCTATCTATCTTTTCTTTGTTGCTCTCCCGATTTAGTTTAATTTTGAGTTCTCCACTCTTTTTATCTTCTTCTTCGTTATCCCCCATTAAAATTAAATTAAGCAAAGCTTTTAATAGCATGAATTTCTGACTGAAAGATGGTGGGGATTTTTCTCATAGATATAACGTACTATTTTCATGGTCCTAATATTCACTCTCCTACTGTTCACTCGCCAGATACTTACAGCGTTTTGGATTCAGCGTAAATAATTTCTTCTAACTTTTCTTTGCTGTGACTTCATATCTAGTTATTGGTCTCCATTATTGTGTGCATCTATTGCAAAATTTTAGTTGCGTATTCTCAAGCTTTCCTTGTAAGTGATTAGAAAACCCTAAGATACTTGACAAAATCACCCACTATGATGTTTCCTGTGCATATCTTCGATGAGTGATATTCAGTCCCACACAGAAGCAATTTTTTTCCGCTTGTCCCATACAATGTTTCCTCAAACATTCCCTTTACGATTACAACTATGTCATTAGGATATGTTTGATGCTTTATTACATTGCGTCTTAAGAATGTTCTTTTTGTGATCTACATCATTTGATTATTGTGCAGTTATTTGTCCTTTTGCCAAGTGCCGCCGTTACTTCGAAATATTCGGATTTAGCTTATTCAGTGCGGTTTCCGTTGATCGACCTGTTTAAAGCAAAGAGTTTCTTTTTCATAACATTTTTACAAACAGCAAAAATGTCCGCTTCTTTGCCAACCGAAGAGTTACCCGCTTTTTGCTAAGCCAACCGACAAAGAATTTTCTTGTATATTTCCACACTTTAACCTTCCATCATGATTTGTGTTTATTGTTTGAAAATCATAACAACAGAAAATTGAAATCTTACAATAATCTTCATCAGTATGATATACAAATCATAAAACCTAATCTCTGAGCGATACCAACAAACATTTTGTTTTTGTTAGTCGCATTGCAGTTGAATAGTTTTCTCTTATTTGTTTTTATTGCTGTTGTTGTTACTGTTGTTACTGTTGTTTTTTTTTTTTTTTATTGCTTAACATTATTCAATCAAAACATAAGGACTATTACCTTCAGCAATTGCTATTTACATTATTTCTACATTTAGTTATTACTATCGGCAAAAGTAGAACGGAAAGACCAGCAAGAAAATTGGTAAAATAAACTAATGCACACATTTCTACGTATTTGTTTCAAATGTATTCTTGTGTTTAAAAGGGAGGGGGGCAAAGTAAGAAATATTTTGTTTATGAAATTTTGCAGGAAATGAATCTGGCATGCGAAGATGTGGGTCGTCAATATTAGCATGCGGAGCTCAGTAAATATAATCAATTCATCTCACAGTCGCTCAGTAGGTGAGATAGCGAAATAAATAAAAGCTTTTAAGCAGGCAGTTTGGTTATATTGCAATAACATATAAAGACACAGTTGACCCACAGAGCCTCAAACGTTGCTTTACATATTACATTTCTAACTTTTTAAACGAAAATGTGGTTTACTTGTTCATTCTTTTGTTCTCTAAACCAACTTCAAAAAAGGAAAGTTATCAATTTGTTTATTTTCTTTTTTTCTTTGTTCCTGCAAAATTAAATCACTTCTGAATCAATCAAAATTATCATTTAAAAAAGTTCATATTTTAAAACGTTATAGACAGACAACTAAAATTTAAACAAAGTGCGTAATACTTTTTCACAAGTATAATTTTATAAGCTAGAGGTTTTCCTTATAGCTAACGTGACTTATATGACGGTATCGTTTGACTCCTTTTGTCAAAAAATTTAAAATTAGGTGGATGATTCTATGTCCGCAATAATATTTCAATTTAGAAATTAAGAAGCTCTAGCGAGATCCAAAGTTAATTCATGCATTTTGGGCAAAATTTTTCTTAATTTTGGTTGAGACTACAATTAATGTCTTTCACTTTTAGAAAGCATGTACCGCACAATCACACAAGCCACAATACCTTGTACCTTCGCTAAATTCGAACTTACAATCTATTTCTTTGTCGTTGCTTTCGCGATTGCATAATACAAAATATTAGCTGAAATTTATCAAAATATAACCTTTTTTATATAATTTCTCTTTCTTAATTTAAACCGACAGATTTTGGCACACATTTTACACACTTTTTTTTACTAAACGAAAACACACATTTATTTCAAATATTTTGCAAAATACCCCATAGTGTCTTGTTTGCCATTTTTGCAAATTAAATATAACTCTTCCTTATCTTTAGGACAGGTTTAAGGCAATTTTAAATTTGTAATTCTACTTGGATATGTTTCCAAAAACTGGGATTACTGTAAGTATGAAAATCTAAAAATTTATATTTTTTTTCTAAGGAAACATAATATTAAGTTGGATTGAGCAGTGTGCATCTGCATCGTTTTTGTTTTAGGATTTTACATTTAACGTTTTGAGAAATCAATTACAGTTAACTTTACTAAAAGTGCTTATTCAGAATAAAGCTTAAACATGTTTTAAAATACTCTTCGTTGAGGATAATCGTTACTGGATTTTTGATTTTTTAAGTTTGGCGATTGATTTTTATGCAATAACAGCATTATAAATCCCACTGTCTGCATAAATCATCTGTCTTCAGATAGTTTTAGGTTTTATCTACTGTAGTCGTGTTTTCACTTCCTTGCTATCTGACAAATCCATGTCCTTCTGTAAGTGTGTATTTTTTTTTCATTAGAATATTTCAATACGTACGTTGTTTAATAATAATGTCTCTGACAACAGTTTATGTTATTTACTTTTTCACGTTTTCGGGATTACATTTTCTTAGCATTTTTCAGGTTGCGTACTTTGCAAGCATCATTTATTTAATCAACGAATTTTGTGACTAAGAATACGGGAAATATTGATAACGAATCAATATTTATATCTATTTATTTCTATTTTTTAAGTTGTTCTCTTTATAAAACGTCACATATATTTGTTCTTGCTTTCTGGTGACCATCTTTTAATAAAAAATAGTTACTTCACAATTGTTTAGTTTATATAATTATACCGCTGCTACACAAATGATGGAAAATTCCAATCTCCAGTGAATTTTAAAACGCGAATTTTAATAAGCCTATAACTTTCGCAGTAAATTTTACACATTTTCTTTAGTTTTGGTATAGTCGGCAGCATTAGGCGTATAATTGTTAAAATTTATTAATATTAAACATTCGCTCACATGCTAACTGAATCGTACCAGGAAAAGACTGCTATATTTAAAGCCTTACCAAGCAAAAATAATAATTCGCTGTCGAGATTGTGTTTATTTTAAATAAAAATATAATTTCTAAAGATCTATTTAACTCCAAAAAATCTAACCAAGAATAGACTATACATGGAAAACTATAATTAAATAAACAAAAAAGTACTAACTACTAAAAATAATATTTTGAAGCTTAAGTTTTTGGTTACGATTCATATCTGATTAGAATAAATATACATAAATATTTGTAAGGATTTGGGGAAAAACAATATTGTATTACTCTTGGTACCAAGGATATTGAGATAAGTTTCCGCAGTTGTTTTACAAAAACTTTTCTAGAAAATAATAATATATCTGATGATATAAAGAAAAATTAATTAATTCTGAAATTAACTACAAAAAACTATTCTCCTCTTCTTCGTTTTTATTTTAATCTTTGAAAATACTTTAATACAATCGATACAACACTGTAGTGGACGTCCAAAAATAATACATAAATATTTTATTTCAATACAAATCACTTTGTATCAATGGTAATAATAAAGGTACCGATAAGAGAAAGGAGTTCATGAATTGATAAAATAATTTCTTCAGTGGTGTAATCTCATTAAAAAGAAAGTTTGTATAACTTTAACTTATTGTATGCATAATGTTTATTTTCTAGTTTTTTCACAAATCTTAAAAAACTAAAATAACACATTAAATGAAAAAATTCAATAGTTTTAAAAAGAACAAATATAAAATGTTTTTGTTCGAAAATAGTTTGGGTTTAAACTTTTGTAATAAAATTTAAAGTTTATGTTCCAGTAAACTGTGGATATTATAAATGAATCTAAGTTATCTGGACTTTAGTTTACTTATTTTAATTCCTAAAAACATTTTAAGAACGAAAAATTATTAACAAATGTATGCGGACGTTTTCCAAATAAAACAAAAAAATGAGACACCAGCAAAATTAAATTCTGCATTTTCTGGACCGCTACGACCTTTATCAGCATTCTTCGCATCTATCTACCTTAGTTGTGTAATTATAAACGTGATCTATTTAACCAACTAACTTTGTAAATAACAATACGGCTAGTATTCTTATTAATAAATGAACTAAAGTCAAATAATTTCGATTCATTTATAATATCCACAGTTTAAATCCTAATTTAATAATAATTAAATTATAAACATGCACGGCACAGCGTAGGTACATTCATGCTCAACTCAAACAATCAATATGATATTGAAACAGCATCTCTATATTACGAATAAAAAAGTGAGAATGACTAAAAATAAAATTTGCATCCGTGTCCAATCGATGATTTAAACAAAAGCAAAAACAAATGTACAAGACGAAATACAGAGAGAACAGTAAAGAAATACGTTGGTTAGTGTGTAAATTTCGTCTAACCAAATTAATATTGAGATTAATACTACTCGTATTCTTATTTACAAAGTTAGTTGGTTAAATAGATGATGTTTATAATTGCACAACTAAGGTAGATAGATGCGAAAGATTCCTATGAAGGATGTGACGGTCCAGAAAGTGCAGCATTATATTCTGCTGACGTCTATTATTTCTTGTTTTCTTAACAATGTAAACAAAAAATTATGATAAAACAACTAAATAATTTTTTACTAAAAGCGTTTGTTTAGTTAAGAACCCCTTTTATTATTATGTGTTAATACAAGAGTATAAACATGTTATTGATAGTTTTCATTAAAAATGTGTTAAATTTGGTAAGTTTTATTTTGATATTTATATTTAATATTTTTGATTTAATGTAAAGCGCATTGTGTAAACTTAGTCATATATGTAGTCATCAGCAGAATAATTTTACTTAATTTGTAACTATATTGTTGTAAATAATCGCAATAAATTTATCTAGTTTTTTGTTAGGTTTATAATTTGAATATTATTTTTAATAAATCTTAGTTAAAGGTATAAAAGTTTTCAGGCATTGTCCACTTTTATGCGATTGTTATTTTGAAGTTGAACAACTATGCCACTGATACAATAAATTAGGTATTCCCTACAATATAAATAATTAGTGTTCACTACACTGAAGCTACTTGAACTCTAAAATGATAGTTTTTTTCATTAATATTTTTGGCAAAAAATAAGATGAGCAGTTTTTTTTTGTTATTGTAAATTATTTATTTACTTGATATGAAAAGCAAATTTTTACCGCTTAAATACATTTCGAAAATAAATAGATAAATTATAAACAAATAAGAATCGATGACGCTTTAAACCCGATAAAGCAAACGATATTTTTAATTGTTTAGAAAACTGTAATATTGTGCTCTGGCAAATCATTATAAATAAATTTACCTATTTTAAATATCAGTCATCAATTCGCAAAGTTAATGGGCTCCAAATTGTATTCAACGATAAAGAGGCTCATTCCTGATTTAACGGGTTTGTAACGGGCTTGTTTGAAGTCATAGCTTGTTTTATATTTTTCAATGGAGGTAGTTATCGCACAACGGTTAATAAAATATTGTTTAAAAATATGGGTCACATTGAAGCATCCCATATTGCGACTACAATCATTAACTTATTAAAACCAAAATTTGACAATATATTAATTTTGAAATTAGACCTATCAATATGCCTTCGAGGTGGACTATATCCATCCTGTGTGGGCCATGTAAAGGCACTGTTTAATGCAGACACACAAGCATGGCATCAATCTTGGAGGTCCTTATTGCTTCTATTATTCGTTACTAACAGCAAGTAACATTCGATAGAGTGGCTTACAGTTGATTAAAATTTAACCTCTGCTGTTCTTTTTTACAAATTAATGTTCTTTCAGACTTCAAAACACCTTTTTGAAGCGGATGAAAATCCGAAATGCTGTCAAGCTCATACTCTGACTCTACATTATTAGTTCGCGAATCAATCACATCCCTGCGATGATGTTTGTATGAAATTTCGGGTGATCTTATAAATGCAGAAAGAGACAAATGCTTATGCGGCATATAAGAGTAGCAAAAAATATTAACCAAAATGTCAGTCGGGACTGAGGTTTTGGTTGGAAACACTTTGAGTACTAACGCTGTAAGATACTTTTATACCGGGATTTTAATCTGAGCCGTTTCCACTAATTTTTTAATAATAATTTGGTGTGGATACTAAAATTTATCAAAATTGTTTAAGCTGTTCTCAATTTATTTTGCATTGGTTAGAAAGTAAACACTTTTAACAGGTCAGACCTGTTAACTTGTCAGCGGTATATCTTCCCCGATTTTCTCATTTGCTAAAAAGTCTCTTCGTTAAATTCAGAAATAAAGCTCTTCATAGTAGAAAATACCTCCATTCGCCCAGAACTCCAAATTATGCAAGAAAGTGTATGTTGATAGAGATAACCTGTGTCCTGAGCCTACAAACAATCTGCCACGTATACATGGAAATCTTGCCAAAACTATTTAATTAGAAATCAATCTAGGGGACCCAGTTTCTGATCGTTACTAGGAAGCAGCATAAAAAGATCACATTAAGGTCATTTGCAACTAAGGATTATCCACTTTTTAAATGTGTGTGATTAAATAACTAATAAACGGAATGAATGAAATTATTAGCGGTCACAGCGATTTGAAATTAAATCAAAAGTAATATTTTTACAGCCACATAAAAAAGAGAAAATGCTGATGAACATTTTTTGTGTGTTTATAAGTAGATAAATAAGTATGTATATTGTACGTACAAAAATCTTCTCACTTTTTTTTTTTTTGCAAAATTTATGGCTTCCGTGTCGTGTTTATGTTTTTTTCCTGTCTAGTTTTTCAATCAGCTCTTATTTCAACAGTTTGTAATGCCAGGTCAATATCATTAAACTTAATATCATTCAAATTGGTACTGTGCATTATTAAACCAACTTCAATATGCTAATATTACTTATAACAAATTTTTCTTATGACGATGTCTACTTTATAGATGATTACGATGGTGATGATGATGATAATGTTGAAAATGAAGATTGCGATGTTAATGATGTACAATAGACTGTCATAAGAAAATGTAGTTGGTTTCGAAAGAAATGAGAATGATGAAAACTTAACTATTCAAGTGCATAATGCACAATTTATGCAAATTTCCTTCCAAAAAATTATATATTTCTAAATTTCGTAAAATATTTTATGCGAGAGATGTAGAGAAGTAGTGGCAAATAAAAAAATATTTCTGTTAGCTGTAATATAATTGCGTCATCCAAATTAAGGGTGGGAAATGATTCTGTAGTTTTAGGCTTTGGTTTTTATAACCCGGTTACCTCAAAGTTGCCCACCCGTACAAGTGAAAAACCTATATGTTTTAATTTCACCCAGCTTTGTAGCATTTAAAGTTGTGTTATTTTTTTTTACGTCAACTCTACAAAAGTTAATGCTACCCATTAAATTGAAATTTACTATTACGTATTCGAAATTTAAAATTATTTATTCTTTATTAGAATTTATCAATTTGTTTGTGTTTTGATTTGTTTATGTATTTGCTAATTTAAAACTCCATCATGTCTAGTCTCTATAGGACCTCAATATAAAGGGTACATAACGTACATAATTTTAAACTATCTGTTGAGCCATATAATGTGTAAATTGTTAAAGGTGCATAGAAACTGAAAAAATAAATTTGAAAGAGACTTAAAAAATTTGCTAGGAACTGTGCTATTAACATTAAAAAATAATATATATTTTTCATCATTCCAATTAAGAAAATAATTTTATTCTACAGAGCGAGTTATCTTTTGAACACACCTCGTATAATTTCTGAACAAAGTTTTTACAAATCAATTTTGAGTCTTTAAAGCATTTTTTTTTTACTTTGTTTAAAAGCAACGTTTACACTAGCATGAAAATAAAACAGTAACCTCCAGCTGGACAGTGTTCTTATCGCTTCTCAATTCACCGCTACTAAATTAAAACAAAGTTTCTAAATAAAAGTTACTTTAGCTAAGAAACACCACACTACTTATTGGTTTTTAAAAGTCTTCTGTTCTATTTTTATTGGCGAACTTGTATTAATTAGGAACGTATACATTCACGTGACGTTACGTTTAAAAAAAAATCTGATTTTTTTTTTTTTTTTGTTTCGTCACATCAGCATAGTTTTCAGCAAAATTTTCGTCAGAATGAAGAAAATGACCTGACGAAGACTTTTATATATCAATACTGAGTTATTATATCGGTTTATCAATACTGGTATTATTAAAAAGCTTTTGAAGTGACATTTTCATGTAAAATTATATATAGTACTTATTTTTTTTAATCCCTTCTTCACTTTTATTTCATTAAACTACTTTAGTATGTATATAAGATTTGTCATAGCCGAAGGCGCTTTTACTTGTTTCTTTAATCATTTTGCATTAATTTTTCATTTGCTAATGGTTTTTAACTTATTTTAGAAAAATTTTACTGATGATCATTTATATGCTTGAAACTCCCAGTGTAAACAACTTTTAACAACAGTAACTCAATATTGTAATCATGATAATGTTGTTGTTTGTTTGTGACAAGAATATTAAATATTTATGATGAATATTTTTGATAAACTTAGGTTTTTACAAGTTTCTGGCAATAAACAAAATTGTTTGGCTACTGACCAAAAAATCTACAAAAACCAACAAACAAACAAACAAAAGAAAAAATAAGTAAAATTTTTAAAGAGAAAGAAAAATGAGAAGAAAAGCAACAAAGTCAGTCAACTGAAGTTATTACAAAATTGTTTTTATACGAAGTCTATTATCGTCATTATTATTTAGATTTTTATTTGTATTTGTATTTGAGGAAAATAAAGATGCTCTAGACAGGATGAAGACTTTGTATAATCATTTTTGGTATAATTTTTGTTAACAACCTGGGGTTAATGCTTAATATTTAAAATTATATTTGCATAAGTAGGATCTATCTGGAAGTCAACAAATATATCTTAGCATATTTAATCAATATTCAAGACTTGTACTAAAAGTCATAAAACGATGTTTATGAAACTTGTGTTTTTAGTCACTTCATTGTTGTTAAATTAAAAACTTAAAGTAAATTTCTTACTTTAAGTTTTATATTATGCTTTATATCTAGTTATTGAAAGGATTTAGTGGCTATTTGTACTTCATGCCCTCAAAATAATAGCTGACATTTTTTTAAATGGATTACTCATTTGAGGAGTTGTTTAGTTCAATGTTCAATTTGCCTTAATTATTTACAAAAAAACGTGCGAACATCGAGTGAAACTTCCTCTCACTAGACCAGATTGCAACAGTTTTGAAGTCGGTCTGATATTTTACATATCGTAATGTCGAATAATGCTTCCATCTGCAGTATAAAATAAGGAATTTTATGCACGAGATTATTCAGCCAAATAAAAAAAGAGTAGAGTGAGTTTTGAAATGCTCCTGAGTTAATCTTGAAAGAATTTAGCGATATCTCACTTATCAGAAGGCGTTTAGTACGATGTTTAAGTTTATTCGATAAAAATTACTGCACTTAAGATTATAAATAGTTAGGCTCAGCACCTTACGGCTCACTTGGTGATTCCTGCATTTCTGAGGTATTTCCGTGGGGTGTAAGCACTCTACAAAGACCTTCCCTTTATAGAATAAAACATTTATGTGGGAGTTTGAAACTGCACTCCTCTATAAGCACACCACGGCCAACCCTCATCTCCCTCTAAGAACGATCCGTATTAAAGATGGAGTACCCCTGGCAAGAGAGGGAGACACAGAGTAAGGTAGAGCTCTCGTAAAAAAGGCACTTAAAACAGCAGTTCAGGGGTTCCGAAACAAATACTACATCCCTAAATGTGCCAGCAGGACACCATATTTTATGGTTGCAGTCCCCTGTTTATAGAATAGCAATAGCCTTCAATATTGGATGTTAGCCTTTAAACTTCTTTCTCATTACTCAGTCTATTTACATTGATTCCATATACACAGAAAAAAGTTGTTACTCCTATTGAAAATTTTAATTGATTGAATCGCATATTTATTTCACAAGAAAAAAATTGTCTACTAAAGCAAATCAATTAAACCGTTATTCAAAAAGAACGATATAATTTTTTAACTAAACAAATATTTAAATCAATTAACATCTTAACTAATTTTCAATTTAAAATCAAATAAAATTTTTAGCTGGGAGCAAAAAGCTTTTCTGTGTAGGACAAAGTATATTTTTTATTTAATTCTATATGTGTTAAAATTCAATGAACAGTTAAATGGTATACAGGCACTTTCGGACCACCATATATATATCAACAAAAAAAAAATGCAATTTTTAGCCCTCTTAAGTTTACGTCTTTAGAGTGTAAAGCGAAAAAGGATTTAAGTTAGCTTGGCTTATTATTAATTAAAAAAATATAGTAAAAAGTTTATACAATTTCTTGATTTCCTTAAAAAAGGAAAATCGTTAAAATGAATAAATTGATCTTATTTTATTTATTCTTTCTTTCTGCTAAAAAATGGTGTTCTCTGAGAAATTACTTTCTTTTTGGAATATACGTTGACATTCTGGTATCATCACTACAAAAACCAAAAGCGAAACAAAATATTTTAATCTCAAACACATACATCAACGTGCTAACAAGTCGTGAGTACTAAACTAACAAGCGATGCTAATGCCCTCTTAAAATAAAATACTTAAGCGGATATGTATGTATGTACGATGGCAGACTTAAAAGGATGTTAAGGTAAAAGTTGAGCATGTTTACAAATTGACTTCATGAAATTTTTTAATGTAAAACATTTTTTCCGCCAACATGTGATCTTCTTTGTTATACTTATGCAAAAGCAATGAAAGTTTTAACAGAAGTTAAGTTATGGCATATGCTAACATTATTATTACATAAATAAAATTCGGTCTGTTACAACAAAGCTAATGTTATTGTTGCCTGTTGCATGAGAGCCTTTAGAAGTATTTTTGTCTTACTTTCGTTTAAATCATAAAATAAAACATTAATTTATTTATAACACTTCTGGCACTGACTTCGAAGACAAGAAATTCTTTCTTTCTTTCTTTCATGTTGACAAAACGTTAAGAACACACAGACTCATTAATCAACCTGACTACGAAATGAAAATGCTAACAACCACAAAAAAACGAGTAAATCTTAAATCTACAAAAACTTTAACCTAAAAAAATTGAATGGTAAGAAAGAATTAAAAACAATATTATTTTGATCACAATCATGTGTAATTTTTTAAAAGCTACTAATTTATTCTTTCAACAAAAGAAATCTTAATCTTTGTCGGCTATTGACAGGAATAAATTGCTGGTCGATTTTTATTATACGAGTAAAAAGAAAATTATTTATTTTTTTTTTATTTCTTCTATATCACTAACAATAATAGTGATTTAAATAATGTTGCGAAGATTTTTTGTTTAAACACTCTTGTTTTGAAACTTGTTAACGAGTTTTGTTTGAAAATATAAATATTTGATTTATTGTTCGATTTGCCATATTCGTTTTCTTTTTTTCCGATAAAAAATAAAAGAACCAAATTATGCATAACAGTCACACTACGCTCACTATTTGAAGTTTCTGATCATAGCACTCTACCGACAGATTTATTTTTACATTTTTTCCAGACAAGAAGACAGATGACATTGATTCGGCTAAGATGGGGCTTAAACAGCATAACACAAAATGCCATACGGAGATTGCAGCCACCAACCTAGCAGAACCTTATTAATTTTATTCATTTAACAATCTAAATACTTGGTATTTTAATTAATGTTTAGAGCTCAAGGGCAGCGACATTTCTTATTATTTTGAATCACGTACCGAAAAACGCGATGTATAAATAAATCATACTGAGAAAGTAACTGAATTCCTAAAGCAGTTTACGTTACTCTGTTCTTAAATAAAACTAAAGATGTATGTAAATACGGTATAATGAAGTGTAAATATGATTAGATTGTATACAATAAATAGTTTAATTTTAGTAAGTTTTTTGCCAACTTTAAAAAAATAAGCTGGTTATTAATTCGTCTGAATGTTGCCGTTTTTATTATTGTGTAAGTAGAACTCAATCATACCTAACCGATGTTGAAAATTTAAAGGGTCTTCCCGTACAACATACACGTTTCTCAGGTGTCTTGTCAAGCGTAAAGGGTACCACTTTGAATTTTCAAAACTCTACGTTTCACTATAGCTCCCAAAAGTAAAAATAATACAAAAATAAATCTAAAAGTTAAAGGGTGTCCCTATATAGGGCAAACTTTTGAACCGTTTTAGACAAACGCTTGCAAATTGGACAAAATGTCAATTGATATGACCGTTATAGTGAAAAGTATAAATATTCAAAATTATAGATTAAAGAGTGTCCCAATAGTTAATTTTATTTGGTATATATGGCCATACTCTTTATCAGTTGTAAAGAGACACTTGAAATTGAATGAGCAATCCGATATAACAACAAGTATAAAATTTGGATTTGGAAGTTAAAAGGTTTTTCAATAGTTAATGTAATTTTGTGTATGTAACCAAACTTTTGAACCCTTATAGACAGAACTCTGAAACCTAAAAGAGACCTGTATTGCTTAATCCGCTATATCAAGAAGTTTATAATTTGAACTTAGAAATTAGAGGGTGTCCCATAATTGATGTAGGTTTACATGATACTGATTGATATGGTCGTTATAGTAACAAGTATTAATATTTAAAATTAAAGTGTAATTTTGAACAGTTGTATACAGACGATTGAAATTTACAAAGAACCTGTAGTACTAACTCCGCTATAATAATTTAGATTTGGAAATAAACGGGTGTCCCATTAGTTGATACAATTTGGTGTGTGTAGACAAACTTTTGAAGAGAATATGAATTTAGAAATTGAAGGGTGTTCCCAAAATGAATGTAATTTGTTCTATATGGCCATATTTTTTGACCCGTTGTGTACAAACACCTGAATTTTAGACAGAATAAAAAGTATAAAAATTTTAAATTATAGATTAAAGGGTTTTACAATAGTTGATATAATCTGATGTGTGTGGTCAAACCGTTGAACCGATATAGACAGACGGTTAAAATTTGCACAAAACCTGATTGCTATATCTACTACAATAGCAAGTATATAATTTGAATTTGGAAAATAAAAGCTGACCCTATAGTTGCTGTAATTTGATGTATATTGCCAAAATATTGATTATCCCAATAGTTAATGTAATCTAATTTATGATGCCATACCTTTGAACCGTTATAGGCAGACAGATGAAATCTGTTTTGAAGTCGGTTTTTTGCAAGAATTATTATCCTTTGAGTACGAAACCGAAAAATATTTTTCTTCAAATTATAAAATATTTAAGTCTTATAAATTATTAAATAGAATTATTTAAAAAAATATACATATATATAAAATTATTGACCATTGAAACGAAATCCAAGATAATTGTTTACTCACGCACAAAAATTCTAGCAAATACTTCAAAAGGTAACGTATTTTTCAGCCTAAGTTACTTGAATTTACTAAGTAAAAGGAAAATATAAACTTTTCGTAAAAGCAATTGCACACTTACTCTCCCTTTTCAAGTTTCAAGATACAATTTGGGGAAAGAATGAATGATAACAAGAAATATTTTTCCATATAGTAAAACCGAAACCGTAATTTAAAAGAGCACAACCTTTATAACAATAATCAACCTTGTTAAGCAATAAAATAAAATTTCAATACATACACAACAAATGTTGTTCCACTCGTTTGGAATATTTACATGAACATACCGGCTATAAACATCCTTACAATGATTTTCATATATGTCTAAACATTTGTATGTTGTGACTAGGAATTGGAGCAAGCACTCTTAAAAAATATGTGAATAAAAGTTTTGTTTGACTTACAGTTGTTTGTAAGTGTTAAAAGTATACAAACAATAATGTACTAAAAAAAATAGCGCCAACATTGTCAGACTCGTTAGGTGCTGTACACTTTTTTAGTATTACGAAACAAATAATAACTGCTTTGAGGATGGATATAAGTGTACAAATTAAATATTAAGTATAACTTTTAGAAAATCTTTATTGGCAATTCTTGCAACAAAAAAAAAAAAAAAAACTCCGACTACCAAAAAGACTAACGTGCAGAGTGTATTCGAATATGAAAGATAAATTGTAATACACACTTTGTTTAAATTGCTACTTTCAATATATATAAAAAAACAACAGATAACTCCATATACATTCATAAATAGATAAGTACATATTCAGAAACTAACATTACGGCACGCAGCCTCCTTCGTCCTTCTACATATCGTATTTGTCGACGAAGTAAAACAACTAACAAAAGGGCTATTTGCTTCAAAAAGCGACCGCCTACTATTTACTGATTGGTAAAATTTATAAATAAATACACATGCCTTTTATATGTTTATTAAACCGTAACATACACCTACTGATAATTTTAACAAATTTGGTAGTACTATAGCTCATAATTTTAGAAAGTAATAAAAAAAATTAAATTTGATATTAAAGGGTGTCTCCATGGATGACAAAATTTGACTAATACAGGTTTATACTTTAAAACTCTTGAAATTTGCACAGAACTTCCAAGTCTTCAATAACGACAAGTATAAAATTAGAAATTAAAGGGTTACGCATCCGTAACATTATTTTATATATATGGCAAGACAATGCCGTTAAAGACAAATAGTTAAGATTAATAAAGAACGTACACTGTAACGGTATCTACAAGAGTGATGTAGTACTTGATATTGAAAGTTAAAGTGTGCCCCATAGGTGATATTATACGATATATGGGCCTATGCTTTGACAACCACTTGAAATGTAAACAAAATGTCTAATATTATGTCCACAGTTATATACAAGTATAAAATAGCTAAAGAGTGTCCTCATAACTGATGTAATTTAACTTATATAGTCAAACCGTTAAAAATTTTATAGGACGTGTACTTCTGTATCTGATATTCCAACAGTTATAAATATATAAAATATAAAATTAAAGGGTGTCTCCATAAGTAATGCAAGTTTATGTATATGGATTTATCTTTTGAATCTTTATTGACAGACGACAATTAGCATACCAACAATTTTTATTTCACACATGATGCCTCGCTGTCAGTCTGTCAATTTTATAGTTCATTGTTTAATAGCATCTCTATTCAAATCAATCTAGTATTAAGAATGCAAAGTATTCGAAATTGTATATTATTTGCCCAGACTTTAGCGAGATAAATATTTTACCTTTCTCATTGTCACATTTAAACGAACCGGAGACCCAACTTGAAGCCACTTTCACGCCATATTTTTTTACAACCAGCTTAAATAATAAAACTTAAAAATAGTAACCAAATAGAAAGCCGCTCAAAACAAAACAAAAAAGCAAAAGAATGTTTTACAAATTAAAAACCACCAAAACAGCGAAATGTTTGCAAATGAAAAATTAAGGTTTTTATGCCCTACAAAGTGCTGCGGTTATCTTTTTTTTCTTGAGTTTGTTGGTTTGGCAGCAGAACATGTAATAACTCAATAGTAAAGTATGTTGTACGATGTAGACACATGTAATTAGCAGCGGACTATTAACACAATTTAGTAGAAAACATTTTTACAGGAAGTAAATTCGTTTGTTAAAGCTTTTCATTATTTCTTGCTTTTTAAGCCTTTAAATTTATTTTCTGCATTAATAACATTATTGAACATTTTATAATAAAAGTACGAGGGCTGCTCTATATATTTCTGGCCTAATAGTGAAAATGCGAATATTTAAAATCAAAAATGGTTTTATTGTTTTTCAAAGTATTCTCCAGCATGATTTATACACTTTTGCATGCGCTCAAACCAGTTGTCGAAGCACTTTTTCCACTCCGATTGAGACACCTCTAAAACATGGTTTTTGAACACTTCAACAGCTCCTTCTGGCAACGAAAATCGTTGGCCACGCATTTTTTTCTTGATGTGCGGAAACAAGAAGAAGTCATTAGGTGCCAAGTCAGGGTTGCACGGCGGATGACCCATTAATTCGACGTTTTGGCCGGTCAAAAACGCTCTGGTTTGAGCTGATGTGTGAGAGCTCGCATTGTCATGGCGAACAATGATTCGTCTTCTCTTGTTGGTTTTTCGAATTTCTCCGATGATTTCAGGCAAACAAATTGTAGTGTACCACTCAGAAGTGACCGTCCTACGTTGCTCAAGCGGAACAGTCGCCACATGACCAGTTTTGCCGAAGAAACAGGCGACCATTTGCTTCGAAGTGCTTCTTCCACGAACAACTTTCGTTGGATTTTGCTCGTCTTTTAAGACCCACACGGTCGATTGTTGTTTCGGGCTCATTCGCATAGATCCATGATTCGCCACCTGTGACGATCTTATAAACGTCTTTTGAGGCACCGCAATCGTATTTTTGCAACATTTCTTTGCACCAATCGACTCGAGCCTTTTTTTGAGCGACTTTCAAATTGTGCGGGATCCAACGAGAACAAACCTTTTTTACGGCCAGGTGTTCATGCAGTATTGAATGTATGCTGGTGGAAGAAATGTCCAAGGATATCTCTATCCCTCGGTACGTCGCATGTCGATCTTGTATTATGAGTTCACGCACGGCATCAATGTTCTCTGGCACAACAGCAGTTTTTGGACGACTTTCACGGAATTCGTCTTTGAGCGAGCTTCGGCCACGATTAAATTTATTATACCAATTTTTCATAGTGCTATAGGATGGTGCTTCATCGCCATACAAAGATTTAAGTTCATCAATGCACTCTTGTCGTGATAATCCACGTCGAAAGTTGTGAAAAATTGTGGCACGAAAATGTTCACGAGTTATTTCCATTTTTTTCTATATTAATTTTTTCAAGTCACTGTAAACAACACAAATAATGGTCGTACGTCAAAACGTTTTGAGTACGATTATGCTTAAAGATGACAAACTTTCCAATGGAAATGTCAGATTGCACTTGGCAGCACTCAGTGTTGCTAGGCCAGAAATATATATAGCAGCCCTCGTATAATTTATTTGTTGGGGAAGATGATTATGATTATGATAATTTAGATTCAGCGAATTCAAACAAACAAATTTCTGCTCTATAATAAAATGTAATAGATTTGCTAGCATAGAATTTTTAATAATTTTAAAGCCTTGTTATAACGACGGTAATTGAACCTGACACTAATATTTTTATAGATCGATGCAGTCAGACTATAAGCTCCTTGCGAGAGGTGTAGTTTATAAAGAAAATGTTTACCTACGGAGTGTAAGCATTTAACATACACAACGGTTTTCGGATGTGTGCAGTCTGTTCTAGGTGAATTCGAAAGTCGAATGGTTTCAATGGCAACAATATAAAGACAAAAATAATAAAAAAAGTGCAAACAGGGTAATGCTGAAGCGATAGAGATCTTTAAGGCAAGGAAAAGGTTAATGAAATTGCAAGTTTTTTATTATTGCAAGAAACAATAAGATAATTTTACATTGAACCAATTTTCATATGTACTACTAACAAAAGAAATTTAATTTAAACTTGAACGATTAAAATATTTAAATCAATCAAATTTTTATTCAAATCTATGAATGGTTTATTTTAATTAAGTAACATTTTTTTGTAAGAAGTATTGTTAATAAAAATAAAAAAATATGTTAATTTTACTAAAAAATAGTTAAGAAAATAAAACATAAAATAGGCTAAACTTGAAACATACATCCTACAAATAAGTTACAGTGTACAATTTATCCGCTAATTTGACAAAATTTTAATTTACTTTGATAACGAAATGGCCATCGAGACGTGCTTTCACCTTCAATAATCAATACCGGGAAAATAGTACAATAAAAAAATTTAAAGTTTAAATTATATTATTAATTATTCCCGTGTTTTAAATTTTAATTATTAAAATTGCAAGTGCCTGTGCATAAAAGAAAGAATAAAATAACGTAGTGTTTTGTTGTTTTTATTTTTCAACATCTTTAAACTGTATAAAACTTACATATTTTTCATTTTTAGTTTAATCACAATTCGCATGTTTTGCGATTTAAAGCCTATGAAGTTGGACAAAAATTTGAATATTTTTCGGTTATCTTTGTAGAGTTTTCCTAAATTTTAAAAAATAAATAAATTTCTGGCAATGCTTCAACTGTTAGCCCTTAGGAACAGGAACATTTTCAATTCAATGTCAGAATCTCTTTTTACCAATTCCGGCCTTTTTAGATTTCCTTTACTGATTTACAAATTTTTGTTTTAAAAATTTTTATAGTTTCTATTGAATTTTTTTTTTATTTTTTTTATTAGTATGAGAAGATTTATTATTCTTTTTACTATTTAATAAGAAACCTTACTTTTAGCATTTCCTCTAGGAGCAGCTTTATATCAGAATTCCTATCCCTGAGGAGCACTTTATGTTTTTTGAGCATGACAGAACTTTAAGTTTCCCATCGCGGCTTTTATTGATAAACACATAGGACGTCTAATTTTACCCTACTTTTTTTTGACATTAATCGGTGATTTTATGTGGCACCTGCAGAATATTACAGAGAGATGTGAAATTGCACGACAAGTTGACAAGTCCATTTTTTGTTATCAAATGTAAATATCAATCAATTCATTTTTTTATCTCCAGTGCTCATAATTTCGCAGGTCTTGCCTTTATTGAAATTGTCAAACCTGTAGGAATCTAGTCTTTCTATCTTTTTTTTTTCTATCTTTTTCTTTTCGACCTTTAACTTGAGTCCTTCGCATCCTTCTTTTTTCGTATGTTCGCTAACCGCATAATTTTTAACACTTTTAAATTTATGTATATTTTTATGTATGTGTGTAAAATTGAAGGGTAAATACAGGAAAGTTGCTACTGTTTCCTACTTCTTGTAGATGATAGTTAGTATGATAATTAATTTGTAAAAGAAAAAAAGTTATACAATTTCTAGATGACGAAAATAAGCAAAATATATAAAAACTGAAATATGAATTTATCCATTTTAGATTCTTTATTTTTATTTCATAAAATGTTAAGCTGTAACGTTCCCCTACAAATTTCGTTAAGTGAGTCACTAAAAATGGAACAGTAACTAAAGAAGTAATAAAAATAAAGTCAGAAATACGGAACACATCAGCAGAAGCAAAAAGGGCATTAAATCAAATGACAAAGCCTTTTTTAAGCTAACTCTTTTGTGGAACAAAAACATTAATATCCTGAATATGGCAGCGTATAAGTGTTCTAAGTGAATATCTGTGTGTGCGTGTGCTTAGTGCCATTGTGCCAAACAACTTGAATCCCATATGTACGTTGTGTATTATAATGTGTTCAGCTAGAAAGAAACAAAAGTTTGCAAAAATGTAACAACATTTTTTAACCTCTTTTAAATGCCAATAGAAAAATTTTAAAAATGATTGTATTTGTAGCTGTTGATTTGTTGAATAATACTTAGTTTTTTTATGAAATGTTTCCAAATAATATGGTCTTGAATGTTCGATTTTTTTTTTTCAAAAACTTTGAATTGCAATTTTTTCCTATTTGACAATTTTAGTTTTTTACGAAAACAGTTTTATACTGTTTTTCTGTTCTTTTATTAAACCTACTTACCCAGATACTAAATTTTAATATGTTTTGATATAAATAATTTCTTTCATTATTTCCTCTATTTTCTAGTTTTATCCATTATCTTCTATTTACGAGTATATTCCTTGGCTTCGTTTATAGGGTTACACTATTTAATTTTATTACTGAGTTTTCACCCAGTGTGATTTAATGTGCTTACTTATTTTTAAAGACAAAAACACTGATGCATCGCGATGTCATGTTCAACGCACATAAATTTATTTTAAAAGTATTTTTGTACCCTACACTACAGGAAAAATATGTGAGATTCTTTTGATAAATTCGAAAATATTAATGTTTTTATCTCACAGAACTTTTTGGTAAGTATGAATTATATTGGCTCAGAGTCAGTCGTCAAATAGTATAGAATTTGAAACACATTTCGTAAAATTTATATATCTTAAAGATGTATTTGATGCAGTAATGGAAAATAAACATTTTTTTCGAAATCAAAATTATTTTTAAATAATATTTTTATGACCTTCTTAGAGTACTAAATCACAATTTAGTTATTCTTTTAAACCGAAAACTTATACTAAATTATTTATATAAAAAGTATGTACGAGGGCTGCTTTATATATTTCTGGCCTGGCAACACTGAGTGCTGCCAAGTGCAATCTGACATTTCCATTTGAACATTTGTCATTTTTAAGCATAATCGCACTCAAAACGTTTTGACGTACGACCATTATTTGTGTTGTTTACAGTGACTTGAAAAAATAATATAGAAAAAAATGATGAAGCACCATCCTATAGCACTGTGAAAAATTGGTATAATGAATTTAATCGTGGCCGAAGCTCGCTCAAAGACGAATTCCGTGAAGGTCGTCCAAAAACGGCTGTTGTGCCAGAGAACATTGATGCCGTGCGTGAACTCATAATTCAAGATCGACATGCGACACACCGAGAGATAGAGACATCCTTGGACATTTCTTCCACAAGCATACATTCGATACTGCATGAACACCTGTCCGTAAAAAAGGTTTGTTCTCGTTGGATCCCGCACAATTTGAAAGTCGGTCAAAAAAAGGCTCGTGTCGATTGGTGCAAAGAAATGTTGCAAAAATACGATTGCGATGCTTCAAAAGACGTTTATAAGATCGTCACAGGTGACGAATCATGGATCTATGCGTATGAGTCCGAAACGAAACAACAATCGACCGTGTGGGTCTTAAAAGACGAGCAAAATCCAACGAAAGTTGTTCGTGGAAGAAGCACTTCGAAAGAAATGGTCGCCTGTTTCTTCGGCAAAACTGGTCATGTGGCCACTGTTCTGCTTGAGCAACGTAGGACGGTCACTTCTGAGTGGTACACTACAATTTGTTTGCCTGAAGTCATCGGAGAAATTCGAAAAACCAACAAGAGAAGACGAATCATTGTTCACCACGACAATGCGAGCTCTCACACATCGGCTCAAACCAGAGCGTTTTTGACCGGCCAAAACGTCGAATTAATGGTTCATCCGCCGTACAGCCCTGACTTGCACCTAATGACTTCTTCTTGTCTCCGCACATCAAGAAAAAAAGCGTGGTCAACTATTTTTGTCGCCAGAAGAAGCTGTTGAAGTGTTCAAAAACCATGTTTTTGAGGTGTCTCAATCGGAGTGGAAAAAGTGCTTCGACAACTGGTTTGAGCGCATGCTGGAGAATATTTTGAAGAACAATAAAACCATTTTTGATTATAAATATTCGCATTTTCACTATTAGGCCAGAAATATATAAAGCAGCCCTCGTACACTCGTATACTCAACATTGACATCGATTAGTAAGTTCTTCTTTCCTAAGTGTTTATATGTCTTTTTTATGTTTTCAAATAATATTATTTTCTTAACATTTAATGAAAAATTAAGAAAAATGATGCTTAATTGTGAACAAAACTGTCTATCAGAGTATTAGCACGTTAATATATTCTTTTGTTTATACAAGAAAATAAAAAAATAATATTAAAAGGAAATAATAAATTTGTGCCAACTTTATATTAAAACTGGGGTATTAAAGCAAAAATGATACGTTGTTTAAATACAACAGTAAAATAACATTGAGCAGCAGCTAGTATGAACACAGTGCTATCGTATCAATATCTCCATCACAGTTAAGATAATTCGATTATCAAAATACACTGCATGTGGAGCACGTCTTAAGAAATTTCTCATATTCATTTAAAAATTAGAAAAGATTTCTTGTGAAATTTGAAAGAGCTTATTTTCTATTGAACTCTGGTGAAGAGAATATGTCGGCTATTCCAATTGAGGAGTATTTTGTGACTCCAGGTACATTCGCTTTGTGTTTCTCTTGTGAACGGATGGAGCACCATAGATAAAATTATTTAAATATATTTAAGGATTTATTTATTTTCATCCAAAGATTTTATTAAATTTTTAATTGATTTAATTATTTATTTAATTAGAAAATTTTGTTTATATTTTTAAAATAACTATACAATAAAGTATATTAAAATTTTTTTAATAGATACAAATATTTGTCTGTAAACTGATAACGAATGCACTATAAATATGTAAGCAGCCTATCTAACGATTATTTTAATAGGTTCACCAGACGGTAAAAGAGCAAAGTTGCAATTATAACTTTCAAGAATTCATCAAATGTTTTCCCATTAAGAGGTTGGATTTTATAGATTCCGAGCCGATCTTAAAGATTTTTCCTTTAGTGTAAAGGTATTACTTACAAATTGGTCCCGTTTTATTGTGTTAGGAATCGTAAAGGGCGCCAGTTTAATAATAAAACAACTGCTCCCAGCAGCACAAAGTAGTACAAAAATAAATCCAAAAATTAAAGGGTGTCCCCACATGTGGCGTAGGTTGACTTATATGGGCCTATCTTTTGAACCGTCATAAAAAAGCACTTGAAAGTTAAGCAGAATTGTCTTGTGAAAAAAGAAGTATAAATAATTAAAAATATAAATTTAAAGGTGTTGCAATAGTTCATATAATTTGATGTATATGCCCAACCTGTTGAACAGTTTTAGACAGACGATTGAAATTTACAAAGAAATGTATTGATTATTACGCTATAACAACAAATATAAAATTTGGATTCGGAAATTAAAGGTTGTCCCAGTAGTTACTGTAATCTAATATATGTGGCTAAATTTTTGAACCGTTATAGACAGGCATGTGTAAAAACACATGTATCTAAAAATTAAGTTGTCTTCCTCATTTATTTAACCAGCCACTGTTCGTTTAACTACATTTACTTATACTTTTTCTACGTGTTACAATGACTAGGTTTTTGTATAACTTACATTATATACAACATAAAGTAGAAATTATATTACTTTGTGTGTCGCTCCCACTTGCTGCGAAAGATGACTAAAATCAAAATGTTATATAAACTATTGGCGCATTATTTATGCATACAAGTTAAAACTTAACTATGGCTGCTTAACAATAGTGTGACATTTATTTCAATACTTTTACAGGAACATACACATGCTACAATGTTTGCACACTTAAACAAAGTAAAACAATCTGACTGAAAAAAGGAAAATTCAGACATAATAGCGGCATTCTTATACTACATCAGGGATGGAAAATGTTTTTGTTTTGTTAATTTTACGACCTCAGAGTACTCAATCACAATTTGATATTTTCTCCACTAACTGAAAACATACAAAAGATTATTTTTTAAAGAAAGCATATCGATAATTTACATCTAGAACGTCATAACTCAAAAAATTCATTTCGAGATAATCGCATTATAGTTTTTGACTCGTTCTCACCATCGAGGAATATATTTGCTTAAGTTCCCACTTTAAATAGTAAAATGAAAACTCTCATTTATTTTATATTAAAGGGGAGATACTGGACAAACTATGTGGGATGTTTGAATTAGGACAATATTGCTGTAAAAATATATCTGATACTACGTCGTAAACTAAAATGTGTCATTATTTGTAAAAAGAAAAACGGAGTTTTACTTGATAAAATTTTTCATCAACACAGCCATAACTCAAAAAAATACATTATATGTAATAATTCGATACATTTTAAAAAGAGCACCTTTTCATATATACAGTCAAAAAATGAAATGATATAATTTTCACGTTATGAAGTTTACTCTACAACTCAAATATGTTATTCTTATTGACAAACAAGTTTTCCAAACATGAAATGAAATAACGACTATTTCTCTTCAAACATGGAAAGTACAAAAGACATAAAGATAGAACGTATACACAATTGAAATGGCAAACAATTTTATATGACTAACTCTAAAATTTAAAAATTTCTCGCACAAGCAATACCTCTTATGATCATGGCTGCTCGTATAAAATATATTAATAGAAGTTAACATTAACTTGAATTTAAGCTCTTTTATTTTTAAATTCATTCATAACAACTAAAGCTTTGTACTGATTTATATATTTATTTTTCGTCGGGAAATATTTTAATTAAGATAACAAAATTTGACGTTTACAATTAAATACTTGCAGGAGAGAGTTAAACGAACCATATTAAAATATATATATTTCAAAGTTAATGTAAAAACTCTTTAATGTGACCAAATTTTTAACCAAGTTTTTTTTTCAAAATTGGTACAATCTATTTGCTACTTATATCCGTGCCACATTTATGTTTCGTTAAAATTTATTTATTTTTTGGCAATAATGCCAATTATTCCCTTTTTCGGAAAGGGATAGTGTGGAGAATATAGGTGATTATGATAGATAGAATGATTCATTTTCTTTTCACAGCATTGTAATTGCACGTTTTGTTTGTAGCTAGATTACGAATGCAGGCCATCGAATGAATATATAACCATCTAAGCTATAGCACCCTTTGTGATAGTGTACCATTGTCTGAAGCATCTTTGGGTATAAAGTTACCAAAAAATTTCCTAAATAGAAATGTCAATCGAGGTATGTTTGTATTTTCTAGGTGCATTCCTTTAGTTCAAAAAATTTTTAATTTATTATAATATAATTTATAATTTTGCGCCACAAAATTACTAAAATTAATTTCCACCTTTCTAACGGATTCTGCAAGGAAATAAAAACGATTCAAAAAAATATTGTCATATTGAAATTGGAATTGAGACACTTAGGTTACAAGTACCAAATGAGACAGGAAACTAATATGGTGCTTTTGAATATAAAAAAGTATGATCGTATCGAACTTCCCATCACTGGTGCACATACGTACTTAAATATACATCCAGTCAAATATTATCCAACATTGAATGCAGCTTTATTATAACATTGTGGAACAATTGCAAATATCAAATATTTATGTACGTATGTGTATGTCTCTTCGTATGTATGGATGTATATTTTATAGCACACGTATGAGTGCGTAAGCGTGTATTTGCTATAATTGTATTGCATACATAGTAAATCAAGATAACTGACTTTATGTATTATGTGTTGCACTTTTTTAAACCTTTTTCCTTAGTAAAAAGGGATAAAAATTAAAAAATAAATATATAAGTTTGTATTTATAAAAGTATTAAAAACAAATTAAATAGCCAAAAATACGGAAAAACGTCATACGGAAACTTAAAAAAAGATTTTATTTTCTTTATGATAAATTATAAACTAAATCAGTTTGCTAAAATCAATCTTACGAGTTTGATATAAAAAAAAAAAAAAAAAAAATAAAAGTTAAGTTGTGCTTTTATTAAAAAGAAGCAAGAAGCTTATAAATAGGGGGTCCGCCATCTAACATTTTTTTTTTCAACTAGTGATTACTTCGTGAATGGTAACACTTAGCTCATGTCTGATTTGATATGGTTAAATATGGTTGTGTATACGCTTGAACAACGCTGGGAAATAACAATACTTTGAAAATCATGGTAATGTTGCAGAATGTGTACGAAAATTGCGTACGGATTTTGGAAGAAGAGAAGAATCGTCAGCTCCATATGTTCGTTATCTTGCGAAAAAAGTGAAAGAAAGTGGCATCATCATCGATAAACCAAAGCATGAAAAGCCACAAACAATGCGTACACCCGGGAATAGTGCTTATGTAACAGAAGGTGTGCGTGAAGCGCCATCAACATCAATTGACCGTCTTTCTCAACAATTGAACAGTTCTGAGACATCATTGAGACGAATTTTGCATAAAGACCTTGTTATTAGTCCATACAAAGTTCAATTGGTTCAGGAGTAGAAGCCAACTGAGCAGCCAATGCATTTTTGCTTCGCATTTTCAAAAAAAGTTATTTAGCGGACCCTTTATTAATCAAGGGAAACTTAGATTCTGTTATAATATCGTACATCGCAAATTTAAATTAGAGTGGTTTGATTAGGATATTGATTTGTTAATTAACCGGTATGACTGCTGAAAAAAATTTAAATTAATAATTTATTTGTTTTATGATTTTATGTATTTGAAACCAATTAAAATTCCTAAACTAAAACTAAACTAGAAATATAACGAGTGTAAAAAACCGAGTGGAATATAGACTAATTTTTAACTGTTGAAAAGAGATAAATTTTCAAAAATAATATGTTCTTTAGGCTAATTTTAAAAATTAAGTAAAGAAAAGTTTTCGTAATGTTATTCGCTTTTCAAAACATGTACGGCGGCTAGTTAAGAAAAATACACTTTTTGTTTTCCACTAAAGGCAACATTGGGACTCGAACTTCTAATCTCTTTTTTTTACAAACCTAGGCTGCACAGCAATTATTGACATATATATTACGTACAACTAAAAATAAATTACATTACTGAGGAGAAAGTATATCCATATGACCATTTCCCTTCTGCTAATATTTTGTAAAGACAATTCAAGACTCTTTTGTCTTAAACCGAATTGATTAAGCGAGAATTGTACTTAATAACCAAACAAAAACTCCAAGAAATATTACATACGAGTAAAAAACAAAGTTACCATTGAGAAATCATTTTTAAGCTTACGTTGGATTCTATTCCGAAAACGAGTCCATCGTCGTAACAAGTACACAATTTAAATTTTATTTCGAAACTCAAATTGTATACTTGTTCTTATAGCGAATTCATTAATAAGGGTTTCTTGTAAAAGTCACATAAGTTCAATTACATTAATTATTGGAACACTCTTTAATTTCAAAATCTAAATTTATTTTCGTTGTTATAGCGGACATACCAATTTCAACCTAAATCCGTTCAAATCGCTTAAATCCGAAATTCAGCATTTAGACGAATTGATAACCTTCTTCTTTTCTTTAAAGTCAGTAAAAAAAAAAGGTAAAGCTTAACGCTTTTTAGATTGAATAAATGAGGATAGCGATAGTTGGCATATAAATTAATTTATAATGTAAAGCTGTAAAATTTAAGGCAAACGAGCCATCTCTGATAGACATGTTTGTAAATCACAACCTCTTCTGTAGTAATATTAATAGTATATAGAAAAAGATAAAAGTTTCAGATAATAATATTAAAGAAAAAGTGTTTCTGAAGCGATTATTATTCCATATCGGCATTCGTTACTTCCAATTTATTGCTTATTTAGGTTTTTTGTAAAATTATCTACGGAAATCGGTGATTATTTTATAAATTGCCATGTCGCCAAACCAAACAATTTTACTCCAAGCAAGTTTTTAAATCCCCACATTTAGCGACTGACATCAATGACTTAAACATGAGTTTGTTTTAAAAGCAAAACCATTTTGATATATCTTTATTTCGTAAATATGTGGCTCTGGTAAGTATTATCTCAAGATCTCTTTACTGGTTACGCCTGAACAAATCAACACGCATTCCTCGAACTCCAAATAACCTCGCTACTCTGTCGAGGTTCGAGAACTAATGATATCTTGTGTAGCCACCACAACACTCAATTTTTCCTATTCCCGGGGGTACTAAGAGTCTGCCTGAGCTAAACTAGGTTCAGACAAGTTGCTTTCGGGGTAAAGGGGAAATTAGTCCCCGGTATGCAGGCGCCAGAATCTGCAAAGCTTGCCTTGGTTCTTGTCGAAGGACTTAACAATGTCCCTAGCTATACTGGAGCCACGGAAACCGGTAGCCCATACAGAGATCCGCCAATCTCTGTAGCCGATTATTGTTAAGATCCCTACGGAATACACGTGGTGGCTGTTGGTTAAGATCGTTATCTGCAGGGAAGGTGCGGTATTGTCCAAGTGTGCTGTTGCACTTTCAACAAGCAGGATTGGAAAGTCTCCAATCCTTAAGCAAGGGGTAGTTCATGGTCCTGAAAGAAATGTTTTTTGATGAGATACATCGTCATATTAACGGCATTGAATCACAATTATATCTTCGAGTAATTAAAAATGTGGACCATTGGATAGAAGTGTGCCGACTTCGTCGTAAGGATCATTTGGCCAATAGATTGCGTCATAATTGCCATAGATTCTTCTATCATAATAGAAAATATTAAGATAAATGTCTGAAGTTCTTTGTTTCATTCACAACTATTATGGTGAGTTTTGGTTAGACTGTAGTACAAGAATAGGAAACAGATACATAATTTATTATATTTTGTATCTCATTTCATATTATTTATATTTCCAACTTAAACTATTAAAAGGCAAGACGAAACCTTTCATTGCACTATAAACAATTTAATATCTCAATGTGTCACAAACACACTGCACCAACAAGGTTTCAAGAAAATCCAAAAATTTTATAAATCTTTTACGCAGAAAAATTAATAATAAAGAGAATTGTTCGAATTTTGCTCAGTAACATAAATTTATTTTATGAATTGATTTATTTATAAATGTATGTATGTGTTATATATAAACCGTTTTAAAAAGTTTCGAATTTCTGTAATTCAGAAACACACTCCCACTCTCAATCACAGGGCACATTGATTAAAACAAACCAGGCAAATACATTTTTCCTTAATATTTTATTGTATTGATGTCAGTAGCAAGAACCATGAAATTATATATACGAGTACTTATTTTTCTAGGGAAGGGTGGCTTATAAACATGTATTACATTGGGGCTGGCAAAAATATTTTACTTGGAATCTTAAATTTTATTTCATAATTAGAAGAATAAAGAAAATTAGATATTTTCTGACAAGTTCGTTTCAAGATCTCAAATATTTTAATCGAGAGATGCGTACCAAATGGAGATGCCAATCGGGAGCATTGGACTTGGGATATAAAATAAGAAAAATGAAACCGGAAACGGGATAGGAATTTTTTTTAACTTTAATATCATTTTGAACAATTGCCGTCTTGTAACAAACTTTCTCTGTGTAATACCTCCATGTTGTTTTAAAAACTTATTAATTTCTAATACAATTTAACCCAAGACAACTCTATTACCAGGTGGCAGCGTAGGTGAAATCATTATTTTTTGTGGTGATATGTATAAATTTTTTTTCTGTGAAAATTGACAGTAAATTTTTTTAATGTAATTTTTTTTTAATTTTGTGAAATTTGGATTGCTTAGTGTAGCCTCCGATTTTCGTTAAAATTTAATAATTTTAGGTTTTTGGGGAATTTTCACAAATATTCCTTATTTTGAATATATATGATTTTTTGCACTTTAATTTTCAAAGTCTTTTATAGCAAAAATGTCTGCTTTTGCGACGTTTTAGTTTTCGGTTTAGGTAAAACTTTAATTTGAAAACGGTATATAAATTGCAAGAAGTTTCTACTAATATTCTCGTTATTTATCGACGGATTATGCTGATTTAAAATAGTAAAACGTCACGATTCTCCCTCAAATTGAACGCAGTATAAAATAGTCATTTTACAGAGCTTTTCGGGTGCTTCCAATTACAATTCTACGTCAATTATGTCACTTTAGTTACTCGGCTCAGCACTATAGAACAAAACACACATTACTTCTTTCTTTTTTTAGTACATCCATACTTATACAACGTATGTGAGAGTTAAAACGTCTAGAGTTTTCTTCTAAAGAAAGATCTGGAAGCCTTTTTAAAATACCAATGATATTGCATAAGGAAAATATTGCTTGCAATTAAATATGACACCGCAGAAGGAAACCCTCTAGGAAGTAAATAAATAATTGTGGGCAAGCTTAAAAAAAATATTTCATTAAAATTTATTGAACTCTTGAGAAAATTGTTGGAAGTAAAATTAGTTATTTTTTATAATTTTTTTTTTGTAAAAAAGAAGGCATAATAAGAATTAAAATTAAAATAAAATTTTTAAGAACAAATTGAAAATTGAAAGCTCGTTTAATATCGACAAAGCTATGATTTTGTTAAATATAATTTCTTGATAAATAACACCTTTTATTTTAATACCATTTATTAAACAAAATTCTTCTATTGTATTAACCATTTTAGGGTGTTGCTAGCGAACAGTACAAATTGTAATTCGTAATAGCACAGTCAACAACAACAGCAACGGTTTCGTATACGACCACAACCATCTTAATATATTCTCATGGTGGAAAGAATATAGAAGATTAAAAACCTGAGTCTTTTTGTCGTTATTTATTTTTGTCACATTCACAATTTTTATTACACCCAACGCAGTATTCACTCACCAAGCCGCAGCTATACATGCAACAAAATGTACTGTTAATACACGAAGTGTACAATGTGTCGCCAAGTTTTTGTTGCGTGTATTTACGTACAGACATAAATATTATTTTGAAATACCAACTCATGTTTGCAAAAATACATTTTTAATTTCTTGACTGAGTTTTGATTTTGGTTTCCCGATTTTTTTAATTATTTTAATATCAATAACGAAAATAAAAAAAAAAAAAAATTATTGCATTCATTTTTCCTTTTTTTCAGATGAAAAAGTAATTCGCTGTTTTTTTTTCTGTATAGATCTGTAAAGATTTATTCTATACTTGCACAGTGAAACTAAAACATAAATCTTTAATCAAAATTGAAGACCACATTAAATTTTGTTTTTTATTTATTTTATTTTTTTTTTTATTTATTTATTATAATGAATGTTTTTCTATTGCAACAAGATCAATTATCTTATAAATTACACCATTAGAATCAGATAAGTAACATACCGTAATAACTACTTAAAAAGTTTTTGAATCGTGCTGCGTTGCTAGTAAGTTGAATATTTGGGTTGGTTCCAGAGGTAAATGGTATATACATATACCATATGGTGAAAAGAAGCACTCTTCGGTATTTGAATGTTGTTCCTCGCAGACGATGTAAATACCAATTTGTCATAAAGAGACTCAGGCTATTTTGTAGTTATTATTTTATGCAAAAAAAATAAGATTTTTAAACTTCATGTAGTCATCGAGGTGCATCAAAATTTATTTCATTAATAGTAGAATTAATAGCTGTTTTTGAACAACTTAGAATTAGCTGTACGTCATCAGCATACATTTGAGTTTTAGAGTATCTGATCTGCAAAGAAAGGTCATTTGCATACGTGGAGTAAAAAAGTGGGCCAAGTAAGGACCCCTGCGGAACACGTTGGCTTGTAAATAAGGGTGCAGAAACAATACCACCATTGATAACTATTTGTGATCTACCAGTTAAATACGATGATATTCGGTTTGTTGCGGTTGTAGAAAATTTAAACATATTGCCAAGCTTCAATAACAACATTTGATGGTCAACAGTGTTAAATGCCTTGGAGTGATTAAGTAAGACCAAAAATATTACTTATTTTTTTTTTTATTTGAAATCTAAAAATTTTAATTTCCTCGAAGTTTTTACAAAAAAATTGCAAAGCAAAAATAAACAAACCTGTAACAACAATAATTGTTTCCATAAGAACGTTTATATAAAATGAATAAAAATAAATCGGCTTCACGTATATTATTATATTTAAGATTATTAAATTTATTTTATTGTTTTATTATTTATTTTATTATTTATTTATTTTATTATTTGACACTAGAAGAACGTAATGCAACATATACTTTTTTGTTGTACTAACTAACCGTTTATCGAATAAAATCTTAACCTTGTCCATTTGATGTGTTCGAATAATATAAATTGAACTATTTGACCGACTTTATAAAAAGAAGGAGGTTATCAATTCGTCTGATTTGTAGTTTGTTTGTAATGCTTGTGCCTGCAGAACTCATTTGAACCGATTTTGAAATTTTTTTGCAATTTCATTTATCTTATCTGTCCCGTTTTAAAAACAGTTCATAATCTTGAAAATTAATGGGTGTGCCCATCCAATATACATGTTTTTTAATTGTATTCTGAACCGTGAAGGACATTACTCTAAAATAAAAAAAACTGAGTATCACTATGGCTTCCAATAGCAAAAAGGAATATAAAAATAATCGTAAATATTACAGGGTGTCCCCATAAGTGACGTAAATTGACCTATATTAGCCTATCTTTTGAACCGTTATAGACAAACGCTTGAAAATTGGACAAAATTATGACCGTTGTAATAACCAGTACAAATTTTCAATATTATAAATTAAGGGGTGCCCTGATAGTTCATTTAATTTTATGTACATGCCCATTTCTTTGTACACCTTTACATAGACGGTTGCAATTTACAAGGAATCTGTATTGGTAAGTCGCTAACAACAAGTATACCGTTTGGACTTGAAAATTGAAGGGTTGATAATATTTGATGTATATGGCCAAACTGTTGAACAGTTGTAAACAGACGGTTGAAATTTACGAAGAAACTATATTGCTAAGTTTGCTATAACAACAAATATAATATTTGGATTTTGAAAATAAGGGTGTCGCAATAGTTAATGTAATTTCATGCATGTTGCAAACTTTAGAGCCGTTATAAGTAGACAGCTAAAATCTGTTTCGAAGTCACTATTTCATAATGCACAAGATTAAAAAAGTTTAAACAAATTTTCCAAGTATGTAACACATAGACCTCCTCGAATTTCATCTGTTTCTAACGAAATTTTTATTTAAGTTCATAGCAAGTATCTAAGCAAGCTCTATAATACAAGGGCTGCTATATATATTTCTGGCCTAGCAACACTGAGTGCTGCCAAGTGCAATCTGACATTTCCATTGGAAAGTTTGTCATTTTTAAGCATAATCGTTCCCAAATTCAACGAAAGTTGTTCGTGGAAGAAGCACTTCGAAGCAAATGGTCGCCTGTTTCTTTGGCAAAACTGGTCATGTGCCGACTGTTCAGCTTGAGCAACGTAGGACGGTCGCTTATGAGTGGTACACTACAATTTGTTTGCCTACAGTCATCGGAGAAGTTCTAAAAAACAACAAGAGAAGACGAATCATTGTTCACCATGACAATGTGAGCTCTCACACATCGGCTCAAACCAGAGCGTTTTTGACCGGCCAAAACGTCGAATTAATGGTTCATCCGCCGTACAGCCCTGACTTGACACCTAATGACTTCTTCTTGTTTCCGCACATCAAGAAAAAAATGCGTGGTCAATGATTTTCGTCGCCAGAAGAAGCTGTTGAAGTGTTCAAAAACCGTGTTTTAGAGGTGTATCAATCGGAGTGGAAAAAGTGCTTCGACAACTGGTTTGAGCGCATGCAAAAGTGAATAAATCATGCTGGAGAATTCTTTGAAAAACAATAAAACCATTTTTGATTATAAATATTCGCATTTTCACTATTAGGCCAGAAATATATAGAGCAGCCCTCGTACTTTAGTTACTCCAAAAATTCGAAAATTCTGATTTAAAAATTTTGCATGCATTATTTTGGGAGTTGTGCATTTCGATTTACATATATAAAAATAACAAATTTTTATTTTATTTATTTATTTTTTTGTTTATTTTTTTTTTTTTTTTGTTTGCGTTAAATGAAAGAATTTTTTGTGAGATTGTCATAATTTCTAGAAATCCGGAATTTTAAAAGAAATTGCTGTTGTTTAAATTGAACCAACCGTTTATGAATTATTTGTTTATTTCAAAAATATTTTGTTTGCTAATCTATTGCATCACTATTATTATTATTATGAAAAATTTGGTTTCAATTTCTCCTTTAAGGTCTAAGATACTATTAATTAACGAATCTGTTAAAAGAATCGTATTTTGCGTATTAAAGAATACCGTACTTACGGTATTAAAGAAATAAATTCATCAATAAATGCACAAATAAATTTAACTTCAGATTATTTTCTCTTTTCAAGCCTAATGGTTCTTTATTGCTTCTTTTTATCTAAACAAAAATATACTTCAAATAAATTTATTAACAATTTTGTTGCCCTAACTGAGTTACAGTCGTCGAATTTACCCAAAGATTTTCAGATGAGGAATTCGTAGTTATATCCTAACGTCGACCACGAAAATTCGCAAATGTGTTTATAGAATTAAATCAAAGAATTCGATTTCGTAAAATATTAAAAAAAAAACTATTTTCGTATTTTTAAGGTAAAACACAAACAAAACAAAAAAAGCATTGAGCCATATTTCATAGTATTTATTTTGGTATTGACATGTCTCATAAATACTTCTTTCGTACTTTCATATTTTCTTTCTTTCCTTCTATTATGTCGTTTATTTAATGCGTTTCAGACACTTTCTTACAATTGCCAACGGCGAGCGTTTTTAATACTTAGAGTTTTTTTTATACTTCTTTGTTTTTACTGTAAATATTCATAGGAGTCTGTGACAGTTAAAATAAGTTTTTCCTTTTGCTGAAAAAAAGAGTGCGTGTGTGTGTCTTAATCAAATCTTTAAAGAGAAAACATTTTATTTTTTGTTATTACCACGCAAAAATACTTCCATGCTTCCTTTTGTGTTTTTTTCAGTTTTGCGTTTCGAAAACATATTTTTGGCCAGAGGTTGTATTTGTTGTGTGTATGTTTTTTCCGGCTGCTATTTTAAGCTTTTTAAAACTTTCAAATGAATGCCAGCAATAAATATGTACGTTAGAGTTAATTCAAACAAACATAATTTTATAGCAAATATTCACATGTTTTGCCTTAGGGAATAATCTTAAGCCATCTCAGTTTACTTATTCAGAAAATTTGTTTAAGAGATGTTGCGTTTTTTACATAACAGAACAAGCAAATGATGACGTATACGTATGCGTGTAATTTGATTGTTGAGGTCTCACATTACATTTGAATTAATAAGGTTATTATGCAAATAAACTTTTGACCTACTCTATCGTTGCGTTGTTGAGCGCACTGAAATTTTTTTTTTTAATCTTATAAATGTGTAAATCAGAACTATCATTCAGTTCTCAGTTTGAAAATTGCTACTAGAATAAGTGTATAAAATTGTAAACGTGGTCACCAGGTTTGTATTGTAACCCTTTCGGATCAAAATCTTAATTTATATTTTTTGCAAATATGAAAAATGTGACAATACATTTAAAGTTTTAATTACTGCTGAAAATCTCTTCTGCAGAGACGGTAAAAAGGTTAAGATTGTGCATTACTTTTGCAGTGCGATGCAATGTTCTAATCATTGTTCTCCTTTGACCCTGCGAAGGGTAAATCTGTCTTTTTTCTGTCCTCATGCACAAGGAACAACATCGATAATGTTGTTGAATAATTTTCAGGTAGTTGATGTGCTGGTGGGTAGAGCAGATTTTGATGACCGTCAGTGAGCTGTTATTGCAGCAGGTGTTGTTGATGCAGAACCACAGAATCGACGAATTTTTGTTCTTATTTATTGCTGCTACTCCACGATTCATAATCAAAAGATTTTGTAGAATGCGGGTTAAAACTTGTGTGAAATTTTATTGAACTTAAACGGCCGTAGAGGTCTTACTAGCCTTTCATAATTTTACCTTAGTTCTGAAATACGATTAAAGTTTTGAAATACTACAATGGCATTACATTTAATTATCAAGGTGTAAAATTTTGAACACCGTAATGAGAAATAACACCAAATAGGAATATGTGATGTCTGCAACTCACCGTCAAATTTTAGCTGGAAGAATTTTATCCTGAGTTTTATAGAAGTGCAAAGGAATCGTGGTTTAAGTCCAGACTCTAAATTAAACACAGTTTTAATAAATTCGTTTTACAACAATCACGCATGGAGTTCCGCTAGTAGCGCTAATGCAGCCAACCCTCACCTTGTGCTTCATGCATTTTTAGGATGACCAATATCTGTTTATACAGTGTGTGCCGGGGAAGGTTCCGGGGGTAAACATTTGTGAAGTTAGCAATTTATGGCGTTTTCTTTTCTGACAAAAATGTTGCATATGTTTAACACTTTTTACACCTTTGTGTTCTTTTCTAAAAAATGTTCGATAGGGTAAATTAAAAGTATGTTCTTTTGAAATATGTTGCACGAAAAAGTGTAAGATATGTTACATATTCTACCCTCAATTTTATGTAAGGGTAGTATGCTACACTTTTTTTAGTAGTTTTTACTCTTGATAAGTGATGTTTGCTTTTGTTGCTAAACCCAGTGTTATATTACTTTATGTTTGAAAACCTAATTAAACATTACTGACATGTAACGAAAGTTAGAAAAATTCAATAACAGTTTTTGTTCTACTGTGCTATAAAATGTGTAGCAAATTTTCGGGGTTAAGGCAGCATGCAAAACATTTTATGTGATTGTTGGGTGACATTTATTTTCAGAAAAGAAAACGCCATTAGAGTTTTTTGGGGAGAAATTTTTGAGTTATTGCTTTTCTGCTGTATTTGTTTTTAGACTGGCTGGGGTCAGTTCAAGGGCCGCACAAAAACTAAATCTTAATGCATAATGTTGGCCCACAAAAAATATTGGAATTGTTTCCTAACATGGTGAACGTACTCACTGGAACAATTGAAAAGATTGCTTTCATATCAGATCATTGTTTTCTCAAAAAATAACTTTTGACAATATAAAAAAGTTAATGAAGATAACGTGACTAAATCTATTAACAAATGTATGATTTCCTATATTCACAAAAATTTATACTTGTTCATAATAAATTAATAAAATAATTGTTTTGAAACGTAACATTTTTGATTTAGGGGATTATGGTATCACACAGAATTAATTCAGGTGCTTTTTTTTTAAATTAAATTTTGTAAATTTTAATTTTTTCAGTTGTGGCATAAATTCATAAATACACTTATTTGTTACAATTTATCACAATTAATAATAAACTTAAGCCATTTTCTTTAAAAAAGATTAATTTTTATATTTACTTGTGAATGAGAGAAAAACAATATCTGGCAACCTTAGTGTTATATCTTGACAATATTCGAAGGTTTAGTGGCTAAATTTATGCAGTTACCACAGTTAACTATAACGAAAAAAAAAATTTGATAAAACCAAAATGCCAGTAATTTCTTTAATTTTCTCTCTAATAATTAAAAAAATAAAGTTAATAGATCCTAAAAAATTAACTTTATTAAATCTTGGAAAAAGTAAGGTTGATGTTGCCAGAAATCTTTTTGAAATCTTTTTCAAATTGTCATCTCTTTAAAAAGTGATGCAATTGAATGTAGGGGATAGGTTGTTAGAAAGAAAAGTAGTGTGGAAAATTGCAAAAAATATTCCTTGATTTACTATGAAATACCTGCACGAATGTTTTTTTTTTGTGGCGGTAACAAACTCAAGGTGATATAAGGCTACTTGTCGATTGTTTGTTTATGTAGAGAACGTGACAGAATTACGGGAAATGGTTTTTCTTTGCATTTTTTAACTTATTGATTTTCACTGCCATTACAATGTGAACAACAAAAGATAACAGGGTAAATTTACTTACAAATCACTTTACAAAAGAAAAAAGACCACGGAAACAGGCAAAACATTAAAAAATCCGATACATGACACAAATAATCGTACTTGCCAAAATGGATGCAACGATAGTGGTAGCAATTTAAGTGATTATTTTCCAATTTGTTTGTTTTTTTTTTCATTCAGTTTCCTTTCAATATGTGAATTGAGAAATGGAATGGGTTTTTAATTTAGCTAGCACGTTTGTGATTTTAAATGTTTTATTAGATAATCTGGACTTATACTAAAACTCTTACACCCCTCGAAACTGTATTGATTTAAATAAATAAATAATGCCGCGATTTTAGCTGTTAAATTCAAAGTATGACTTTATATACCTTTTTAGAAAATAATAAAATAATGTTAACTGGAGTGAAAAAATGGCCGGGTAAACGGATCTAACTCGCAATTTTTATAATAATTTTTATTTTTATAAATTTATTGTTTTGGGCGCAGTGCTGCCCAGAGCTGATGAAGCTACATGAGAAGGCATGTAACTGCGTGAATCGCTGTTGAGCTTACCAATATAATCGTTATCATGTTTAAAGACATATTTACCAATATTTCCTTTTGGACATTAATACAGATAATTTAGAATTTCGAAATTTGTAATGGGTGTTGAACTTACGATACGATTATAGTCGAACACAATGCCATACTGCGCTCATTTTTTTACTTTTATGAGCAGTGTACTCTGACAACTCATTATTAGTAGATTTTCACTTAAACAATGCTACCAAATAATCCAATTTTACTTTGAAATTCAGAATACCATTGGCGCAACTTGTAGATACAGAATTGCAATTAGGCGACTTCAAAAAAAGAAGAAGGTTATCAATCAGTTTTACTAAATTCTCCTTTTTTATATGTTTGCTTCCACAATTCAGTCATTTTTGGACGGTTTTGAATTTTTTTTATTTGAAGGGTTAAGTTTTAAAAACAGTTCATAGTCTTAAAAAGTAAAAGGTGTCCCGATACAACATGATTTTCATGTGTATTATGAACCGTGAAGGGCACTTTATAACTAAAAAAAACTGGCTATCAATAAAGCTTCCAATGGCCAAAAGGAAAACAAAAACAAATCTAGAAATTGAAGGGTATCCCTATATATGGCACTGTGTTTGGAACTGTTCTGGACAAACACTTGCAAATTGACCAGACTGTCGATTGCTATGCCCGTTGTAATAACAAGTATAAATATGCAAAATTATAAAGTGAAACATATTTTTGAACAGCTGTAGACAAACGCGTGGCAACAGTTATTGTAATTTGATGTATGTGATCAAACTTTCGAACCGTTATAGACAGATAGCTAAAAAAGAAACCTGTGTTGCGAATTAAACTTTAACAACAAACATATAGTTTGAACTTAGAATTTAAAGGGTGTTCCTAAAATTTATCTAAACTGACCTATGTGGCCGTATCTCTTGAATCGGTACAAAAACACACTTAAAAGTTAGACAGAATTTGCACTACTTTGCTTGCTTACAAGGAGTACAAATATTTCAAATTATAAATTACAATAGTCGATGTAATTTGATGTACATGGCCAAGCCGCTGAACCATTATAGCCAGATGGTTTAAATTTACAAAGAACATGATTGCTAAATCTACTACAACAGCAAGTACATAATATGAATATGGAAATTAAAGAGTGCCCTAATAGTTGCTGTAATTTTATGTATATTGCCAACCTGTAAACAGTTGTAGACAGACGATTGTAAATAACAAGGAGCTGTAATGCTATATCCGCTATAACAAGTATAAAGTTTGAAGATGGAAAATAAGGGTATCCTAACAGTTAATTTAAAGTGATATATGTATGTAGTCTTGTAGCGCTATAGACAGACACAGGAAATCTGTTTTGAAGCCGGCTTTTTCGCAAGAATTATTTTCTGGCCTTATATGCTCTTATAATATCCTAAAAAGTGCACCGTTTGATCGGTTTACACTTTGGAATAATTTTCGGAAAAGGGTCGGCCAGTTAGCTTCTAAGTTTTCGATTATATCCCGTGTTAAGTCAACCAAACAAAAGTATACAATTTGTGCACTTGGAAGTGTTTCTAATAGCATTTGACTCCTTTTCGTTGGAAGGATAGATTTTTTGCACAATTTTTGGTTATCAAATCAATAATGATGAATTATGTTTCTCCTTTGTTTTTATTTTCTGAAAAAACCTGTATTATAATGAGCATAAAAAACACAGAATTGCTCCAGCCCTTACCACTCTTTCTGTATTCCCAGAAGTGATTTACTTTCATGGCTGTTGTTTTATTTCTAGAACAACATTTTAGTTTAGAGTTATTCAAAGTATATTTCTGAGTTAAAGATGCATGTTGCAATACAATAGTCAACAACGCTTCATTTAACTTGTCATCATTTATAACCTAACGTTCTTTAGAAAACTACTTTTTAAGTCATTAATGCTTTTTTACTTAGCTTTTTACTTAAGCTAACGTATGAGCAGACAAAAAATGATTTATAGTTTAAAAAGTTATCCAAAAAACTGGACAATTTTCTCGTTGGATGAAAAATCTGATATTTCGTTTGCTTTCAACTTATTTAACACAAGAAATATAATAAAGGCTGTACTGTTACTAAAATGCTATTCGTTTTATCTAATAGAAAATCTCTTTTATATTCGATTGAACGAAACAAAAAAAAAGTCCATGGCACCAGTACCAAGGCACTGTATGCGCTAGAGAAAATTTAAATACGGTATATATATATATAGTGAAGGGTGTATATAATTTTGCATGGCCGAGTATAGTACTGTTACTTGTTTCAATACGACTTGTCAGTTTGAAAAAACATGAGGAAGATCGTATATCTGTCAAAACTACTAACTTACAAACAACTTCTAATTTTTGCGTTCAAGCTTACATTTCTAATTAAAAATGCTAATGCTAGGTGTTTTGTCAATTTAACATATAACGCGCTCTAATTTTTTTCTAAAAAACATTTTTAGATAATCAGCTATTTTTTCCTTAAGAGAAAAACTAAAACATTTCTTTTCATTAAATATTTATTGCGCAAAATGTGTTTTCACTAAGCATCAAATTCTGATACAGAGAAAAATCCTTTAAAGCAATAATTAAATAATTAGAAAATTTATGAAATAAATTTATGCACTTTGTTTGCATTTAAATAAACGCTTTAATATTGTAATCAAATTAAAATGTTTGAATTTATTGCATTTTTTATTTTTGTTATTTCCAATTATATTGATTCAATCAGTTAAATGCTTTAAACAAAAAAAAGATGTGTTCATATTTTTATATCTGTAGTAAGCAGACATATTGAATTTAGTTGCATTTAATCCCTTTAATTTAATGTACATATTTTTTAATGCATATACGAGGGATTCAAGGTACAGTAATAATTTATTTATTTTATAATACCCTGTTCAGACATACACTTTAATTGCACAATTAAGGAATTTTTACAATTGGGGCCTTAATTGAGCTCAATTTACCATATAACATGGATCTTTCATGTGTGTTTTTAGCTTTAGAGAAGGAAAAGCATTGCATAAGTACCGTAAATACTAAAACTGGGGGATATTTAAAATGTGCAGTAACACCGTTTGCAAAATGTGTAGTAATAAATAAAAACAATTGCGGACCAAATTGAAACTTCTCGGAAATAAAAGAAGCCTTTTCTTTAAATTTGATATTTATTAAATTTTTTTGAGGCCTTTTTACTTTTAACTTTTTGTATCCTGAGAAAGTGAAGCAAGAGCTCGCTTCGCTTCGTTCTTACACACTTTAAATGATATTTGACTTAAAAAAATAATTTTAGGGTTTTCCTTAGATTATTTTCTGCAATTTTTTTCCATTCAGCCGTTTTACTATGAAAATCAATTAGTGCGAACTAAATAAAAATAATGCTGCATTTTTCAAAAAGTCATGATAAGCTAATTGTCATATTTTTCAACTTAAACAGATAAAGTTTCTCAACAATTTTTGCGTTAAATTTGAACAAAGTTCCGAAAACTGTTCTCATTGCAGTGTTTTGATAATTATGATCTGAGTGTTATATGAGAGATCTGCCAAAATAATAATTTTATGTAATGACAACTCATTTCACATGTCATTAAACAAACATAGTTATAAATAAGCGGCACACAGTGCAGGATTTAAAAATAAAATGGAAATAATTCTGTAGTTTTTAGAAAAAAACTGCGAGAGTCTTAAAACTTTACACGGCTTTAGTAGAGATGTACCCAAATTTATGTTTTAAATTTGGACACCTATTTATATTAAATTTTTTTCCACTGGTTTTGGAATTTTTTAATTCGGCGACAGATCTTTTCAAACTCTAAAGACAGAAAACTTATCAACATTGAAAAATAAATTTGATAAAAATAGGAAAGTTTTGACTTCGGTAGAAGCAAAATATGGACAAAAGTACGACAAATAGTAAAAAGTAAATATCTCTTTTTAGATCTATCGCTAGAATTTAAAATTTGAAAAATCCGCTGCATCTACTATGGTTATGTGTATTTTTAACACATTCGGACTAGCCGCTCGGAAACTGCGGGATTATTTTTGTTTGTTCCCCACTGTGCGGTATTAAAAATGCTGTTTTGTATTTCAAAGCACGGTAGGTACTTTGACCCGAAATCTTGGACATTAATCCTTTGTTTTGCTAACGATAATAATGTTTTTTGAACAACAGATTTCAGCTGATTTACAAACTAAGTAGTATCATCATGACAAATTAAAAAAAAATGTATCCGTTCGTTTTCGAGATATTCACCCTTATTCTGTATGGCGTCGGCAATACAAGCCAACGGTGAGTTTTATTGTTTTTTTTGGAAATCGGTATTCTCGTTGTCAGTATTGCCATTCATCGATGACTAGCAATATGAATTTGGTATTTGGTAAGGAAATGTAATGTTGATATTGCCTCGATCGCCGTTGCTATTTTCTGTAATTTAGGTGTCGTGTACAAAAAAATTGCATAAACTAAAAAATAGTATATTGAAAATGGAGATACTGAAGATTTTCAACCTCAACTAATTTGAAAAATTAGTCCAAGAGTTGGAAAATATATATGGAATTGGAAAATATCTAACGAAGAGGCACTGTACCTTCTAATTTTAAGGAACAGTGGGAAATTTAAGGCAGAAAATGTCAAGTGAAAAATTTGAGGCTGACGCTTTATTTCGGAGTTACGGACCTTTAAAGTTTGTATGTATAATATAGTATGTATCGATTATGGAAAGGTAAATTCATTATCTATTTAATTGAAAAGCAAAAGAATACAAAAAAAAATAACTTCATCTGTAAACTAAAAGATGCATGATTTCTACCTAAGAAGTTTTTTTTTGCACTATTCATTTTTTCTTACTTTTATCATCACTGGAGTTGTCAGAAAGAAAGCAGACTTTTTTCAAATTTTCACAAAATTGTTATTTTTAAAACAAACAAAATTAGTATAGAAATAAATCACCTGACTCAAACATTAGATATGAGTATTATTATTTTTTATTGACATTGCTGATAAACAGGCAACGTAGTCATTAAACTGTTAGGGAATACCAAATTAGTATTGATCTTTTGTTGCAGTGATGTTGCCTCAATAATGACGACGATGTTGCCGATGCCAAACAGAATAAGGGTGTTTCTGTTTTTTAACTTTTTTCATGTAGCGGCAACCCTAAAAACCTGCGCTATTCCAAAATCAAAACACCCAGCTGTACGTAATTATGAAACACTTTTAAGTTAAAAAATTACAGCTATATCGGTCCAAAACTTTGGCTCAAATTATTTTTGGCCTAAAAAGTATAAAAAAAAAATAAAATATTTTTGGTATTCACTGCAACAAAAACGAAAAATAATGAATGAGCTTATAGCACGACTGGCAGATAGTTGTGTATGAAAATTTATGAGATTTTAATAAGAACGTGTTCCCCTTGCTTGGGATTGATATTATTACAAAAAATAAGTTCTAATATTCTTCCAGCGTTCTCTCATTTTTTATGCCAAAGTTGCAGACTTAATATAAGTTGCTTATTCTCTTGTTTGCAATAATATAATTTGATATTTAAAAAAATTTTCACAGAGTGAATTTAATAAGTTTAAGGTGATAAAATTTCTTTAATATTTCACGTATCTATGTAGCGTTTATTTTTAATTTAAAAATCGAGCTTCATAATATTTTATTGAGACCAAAGCTAGAAAAAATAGTATTTTTTAAACCATATTAAAAAAAATTATCGTAAATTTTGTGTTCTTTGGTAACAACTTTTAAAATTAAATTTTTTAGTTTCTCAATAAATAAAAATAGAGATTCAAGTAATCACATGGATATGCTTTTTCCCCATTATAATATTTCATACCTGTGTATAACAAATAAATATTTTATAACAAAATATGAAATACTATTTTTTTAATTATATGAGGAATAAAACCCAATTAATAGAATGATTCCAAATAATAAATTGCGTATTTAAATCTGAGTAGTTAACAATTTTCCATATTTCATTTCTCCTAAGTGGTTGATTAAATAGAAAATTTTACAATTGATAACTACCTTGTAATGCGTTACTTTCTGCCAGTTTTCATATTTTATTGTTTTCTTTCGACACACTATTATACACAGTTGTGCGATCTGCCACAAATGGCATGTGTGCCCTAAAATTATGATTGTTAGGATTAAATATCAGTGTGTGGTATAGTTTTTGCGAGGTCTTTACGATTTTTTTAATCTTATAAAAAAGGTCATACAACAAAAGTTTTTATATGATCAGAGTTGTATTTTAAATTGCACCTTCTTGTGTGACACTGTGGCGTTTAAACAGACTTTTACATGCGATTTTCTTGTGAATGAATCATACGATTGTGTAGGGAAAAGTAAGTAAGTAAGTAAAACAAGTTAGTTTAAATACATATTTTTTATGAGTGTTGTCACAATAATTACATTTTCGCCAACGAAAAGTTAGGCAACTTTTTAATTTTGACGTTCGTCGTTACTTCGTTTTCATTGTAATACGTTAAAGTATAACGTATGAAAGATACTATGAGCCTGGGCCTATAGTCAGTTGTAGCTTAAGCCTAACTGTAAATTTTAATTCATTGATTTTTTAATTTTTAAAAATTATATAAATTTTAAATTAAATGAAAAATTTTTCTGATCCCAATATTTTTTTTCAATAATGTTTATCAATCAAATTAAGGAGTAAGTTGAAAAGTAAGCACAGTTTTTCTTTACCGTTATAATAAATCACAAATTTCATATTAATTCCTAGTAAAATTAATTTTTACATATGTAAATGTAGTGTTACCTAACAGCCACTAGAAGGAATAAATTTGGTTTGTGTATATAGTATATATAATGACTATGATGTAGAGTGCTGCCAATCTTAATTTTGAAATTATAACGGACATTTATAGCCCAATAAAGGTAAAATTTAGGATATAAAATTTTATATCGTGGAAATAAAAGTATAATTAAATTCAAATGTTTATTTGGAACAGAACTTTATTATTAATTAATTAATATTAACAAAAGGGTAAATAGAAACGTTATTTTAAAGTTGAGTGCGCCTAATCAGTACCAAGTTGCTCCAGCATTATAGTATCAGTAGTTTAATGCTTGATATCATGAGGCAACACTAAATTGACCAAAGATAAGGTCTTGTACTTGATGTATTATTGTATTAACAATTCTTGCGAAAAAAACGACTTCAAAACAGATTTCATCTGTCTGCCTATAACAGCTCAAGTGTATAGCCACACACACTTATATCTCCAAACTTTATACTTTTTCAACTGTTCAATAGTTTGGCAATATACATCAAATTGCCGTAACTATGGGGTCACTCTTTAATTTCCAAATTCAAATTATGTACTGGCTGTTGTAGTAGATTTAGCAATCAAGTTCTGTGTAAATTTCAACCGTCTGTCTCTAACGGTTCAACAGTTTGCCCATATACATCCGATTATTATTATCCGATAATTTACAATATAACATTTTTATACATCTTATTATACCAAATAAAGTAGTGGACATTCTGTCTAAAATTAAGGTGTTTGTATACAACGGTTAAAAAAATACGGCCATATAGAAAAAAATTACATTAATTTTAGGAACACCCTTTACTTTCTTAATTCAAATTAAAAGCTTCTTGTTATAGCGGACTTAGCAAAACATGTCCCTTATAAATTTCAGCTGTCTGTATATAATGGTTCGAAAGTCCGGCCACATACACCATATTATATCAACTATTGGGGCACCCGTTTATTTCCCAATACAAATATTATATTTGTAGTTAAAGAGGAGTTAGTAATACAGGTTCTTCGTAAATTTCAATCGTCTGTCTACAACTGTTTAAAAGTATGGCCATATAATTGAACTATTGGTGCACCCTTTAATTTATAATTTTAAATATTATCAGCTGTTACAATAACGACATTGCTTCTAATTTACAAGCGCTTGTCTAAACGGTTCAAAAGGTATGCCCTTATAAGTAAATCTACAGTAATTATGGGACACCCTTTAATTTCTAAATTCAAATTAGAAACTCGTTGATAAAGCGGACTTAAAAATACAGGTCCCTTTTAAGTTTCAGCGATCTGTCTATAACGGTTCAACCGTCTGTCTACAACTGTTGAAAAGTATGGTCATATACAAAAATTTAATGAACTATTGGCGCACCCTTTAATTTCTAATTTTTAATATTAATAGTTGTTACTAGAACGGCCATAGCAATCGACATTCTGTCCAATTTGCAAGCGTTTGTCTATAACGGTTCAAAAGATAGGCCCATATAAGTAAGTCTTCATCAATTATGGGACACCCTTTAATTTCTAAGTTCAAATTATAAACTCGTTGATATAGCGGATTTAGCAATACAAGTCCCTTTTAATTTTTAGCGTTCTGTCGATAACAGTTCAAAAGTTTTGCCACATACACAAAATTACATTAACTATTGGAACACCCTTTAATTTCCAAATCCAAATTTTATACTTGTTGTTATAGCGGATTTAGCAATACAAGTTCGTTGTAAATTTCAAGCGTCTGTCTACAACTGTTCAAAAGTATGGCCATATACATCAAATTAAATAAACTATTGGCGCACCCTTTAATTTATAATTTTTAATATTAATGTTTGTTACTATAACGGCCATAGCAGTCGAAATTCTGTCCAATTTGCAAGCGTTTGTCTATAACGGTTCAAAGGATAGGCTCATGTAAGAAAATTTTCTTCAATTTTGGGGGGACCCTTTATTTTTTAGATTTATTTTTGTATAATTTTTTGTTTTTGAGAGCCATTGTAATACGCAGTCATTTTAAATTTTACAGAATCGCCCTTTATAATTCATAATACACGTAAAAAATATGTATGTTGTATGGGGACACCGATTAATTTTTAAGATTATCAACTGTTTTTAAAACGGGACCAATCTGCAAGCATAGTCTATCATATTAACAAAAATTTTCAAAATCGGATTAGAAATGACTGAGTTCTGGAGGCACATATATAAAAAAAGCAACATTCAGCCGAATTGTATAACCTTCTTCTTTTTTTGAAGTCGGTTAAAAATAAATACAACTAAAAAAGGAAAGAAGAATATGGTACAGAATGTAAAAAAAAAAGATTCAAATGAAAGGCTATTGAAAGAACAAAAAGAAAATGATCCGTATTTATGTATATAAAAATGAAAAATTATTTGGTTATTGTTTAGACTCAATAATGAAATTTGTTCATTCTGCTGTAAGTTATTTTTATTTTGTTACACTCCGGGAATTATAAAACCAATCTCATAACACAACTGTCTTCCTTCAAATAACATAAGCAAAAGGTTAACAACGATACCGATAAGGAATTTCAAAAAGAAATATTAAGTGGAGCAGGCCCATGTGTCCGTTTATATTGCCTCGTATGTATCTGGCATAAGCATAGTCCAAGTATAAGATTCTGAATACAGTCGCTGATACAGTAAACAAATTTTTAAACACAGATAGCACTATGAAATTTCATAAAAAAAAAGTGGTGCAGAGCAGCATGGCAGAAGATTTAGAATAAAGGAGACTCAATTATAATAAAATAAATAATTTGACTCTTCTTTATCAAATAAAAAGTTCTTCTAATGGCTCCGGATTTTAAATAAACTGTCTTTATTATAAATTTAATATTTTAATGTTTTATTTGTAAAAATACACAGTAATTAAAATTGTTTAAAAAAATAAGGCAAATATGAGGATATTCATTACATAGTCCTTTGTAAATCATCTGAAGAACTTCTGAAAATGTAGAAGAAAATAAATTCTGATTAAAAAATTATTTTTTGTGAGGTTTTTTAATAAGCCTTAACTTACTTTTTTACTTTCATAGCAACCAATTATTACTTTGGCTTTATTGATTGGACCCAATCAATAATCGGTGCATAGTATTCCAATAAAGCATCAGCACTCAAATATGGTTTATCCAAAACTTTGGCTATAACATCATGTCAGGATTTTGTAGAACGCAAAGACATCATTGGTCTAATAAAAGCAAGTTGAAAGATAAATAAATTATTTGTATTTTATACGTAATTTTAAATGGTTGATAAAAACTTACTTTAAAACGTTTCCCAAACGTTGCGTTGGTTATTATAAGAATCAGAATCATGCAACTGACCCGTTATAGAATTGATAACCTAAAATTTCGGAGATATCTTTCCTAAAACAAAAAAGGAATATTTCTTAGATTATTAAAAATTTTTAAATAGTAAATATAAATTTAAAAGATTTAGAAGAAAAGGTTCTCAGAATTTAGATATAAAAACTCCAAATTTGGACGACAACTGGTAAAGGTCATCAATATTTTATTTGCTTCGAAATCAATATTTTGGGCTATTTATGCCAGGTATGCAAGACGGCATAAAAAGAGTTAGAGTAAGCTTTATTTTTTATTACCCTTTAAATAAAAAATAAAGCCGATATTTCATAGTTTCAAGAATTGCTAAAGAATTTAAGGGAAAAGATATCATTCGACCATATAATAATTTATTTTTATTTTACTTAGTTTTTAATGTCATATATACTTTACACATTTTATCAATTCAATACCATTTTCTTTCTCTGAAGAAATCTTTTGTATATGTAGATTGAATTCGAATTGAAAGTCTATCCGAAAAATTGTTAAATGATTATAATATTCTTGCATCTGCAATTGCCATTTAAAATTGCATTTGCGTTCACACATTAATTGCTTAAATTTTGTTTTTGCCGATCGTTCGCATTTTTTTTTATTATTTTACCCTTACGATGATTTTGCAATGACGGTAGTGCCGAAACAGAATTTCCGAAGTGAACTTTTAAGGTCAAGCGTCTTATTTCATAGAGAATTAATAACTTTATTACAGCAGAAATTCTTTTAAAACTTAAAACTAAAATCAGAAGTTTCCGCCAAAAACAATTAAAAAAAATATACAGACTCACTTGAGATTTGTTGCTGGCACCTGGTTCCTTATATGTGAGAAACATTCTTTTTTGCTAGATATAAATTTAAAATAAGCCATTTAAAACAAAATTCCAGGGTTTTTAATACTACACTGAATTATCCTAAAATAAACGAAATGCTTATAAAGTGTTCTTCACACAAATAAATTACATTAAAAAATAAAGAAATTTAAAAGCCAGTGCTGTCATCACTGCGGATTTACAAGAACTTTAATCGGTCCTCAAGAATAATAAAAAATGTATGTTGTTTTTTTCCTTAGAATTTTAAAAGTCCAACCAAACCCCAATATAAGGTATGTATTTCATATATGTATATGATAGAAAATTATCGATTTGAAAACAGTCATTTTCAAATGGCATCATGAATTTAGATTGATTTAAAAACAAAAATTATATAAAATATATGAAAACCACTTTTTTAATGAAGACAATTTTAAAAACTATTATTTTCGATCCAATTGAATTTCATCACATACCGGATTATTTCCTTTTATCTGTTAGAATTCAAACTGTGGCAAAGTGTTTTCTTTTAGTGCGTTCGCTTGAAAATTTTACAACGCTAATACTTTTCAAATGATTTTTTTATAAGCTTTATGCTTATAAGCTTTTCGCCTATTGCATTTGGACATACCCTGTTTCAGTACAGGGTAGTACCACAGGGCGTCAAAGTAGGTAACCTCGAATTTAAAAAATGTTTCAGAGCTTATAAAGGAGACCGATTTCAATTTTTTTTATTTTTAGTAATCTTCATAGATAGACAAAGGAAAAACATGCTTGGAATTTACAAGGTATCTTGAATACTTTTAGAGAAATTCGACTTTTAAATTTAAAATACAAAAATTTTACCTTGGGATTTTTTTACTTTTTGACCTGTAGTGTTTTTTTTAAAACAAGATAGAACTATTTTTAAAACAGATTTAAAAAGCTAATACTACAAAACATAACTTGCAGAAAAACATTTTTCTTTGATTTTATTATTTTAGTGGTAATATTTTTTTTATTTTGAAATTTCATAAAAAGTTTAAAAAAAAATGTAAAATTTTGGTCAAAAGGTTGATTTGTAAACATATAATAATTTTTTTTTTTTTAACTTTTTCTTCAAGATAAACCATTGGATAATCCCTCTGATTTTTTTTTGTGTGGAATTCTTGTGAAGCAGCCTACAGTCAGCATTGTTCGAATATGGTCAATTTGTTAACAAAAAAATGTAAAAAAATTGCATGCAAATTTTCTTTCTTTTTAAAAGTAACTATTCTAGAACGATTAATTTTCAGTATTTGGCCAAATTTTGTAGACTTCCTGAGCATAAATGAGGTATGAGGAGGCGATTGAAAAAAAATTACAAGTTTTGGACAGAACTTTTTTATCTACACAAAAAGTAATATTTTAATTTATTGTTTGTAAAAACAACTCATAAGCTTAAAAATTAAAGGGCGTCCCCATACAACATACATGTTTTTACGTGTATTATGAACCGTAAAGGGCAGCACTTTAAAATTAAAACAAATCGTATAACTATAGCTCCCAATGGCAAAAAGGACTACAAAAACAAATCCAAACAATGTAAGAGTGTCCCAACAGGTGACATAAATTGTACTAGACAAACGCTTGCACATTGAACAGAATGTCGATTGCTATGACCGTTATAGTAACTATTATTAATATTCAAAATTTTAAATTAATGGGTACCCCAATAGTTTAAATTTTAAATTGATCTTTAATCATACTTTTTAACAGTTGTAGACAGACGCTACAAATTTACAACGAACTTATATTGCTGAATCCGCTTTAACAAGAAGTGTAAAATTAAGATTTGACAATTAAAGGGTGGGCCAATAGTTACTGTAGTTTGATGTATGCGGCCGTACTCTTGAACCGTTACTGACAGACATATGAAACCTGTTTTAAAGTCGGTTTTTTCGCTAGAATTATGTAGACAAATTTTGGTTCAGTTTTTTTTTTATTATTTCTTAAGAATTATTGCAAAATTCTACTTTAATTCTTCGGTTGAAATTTTTGAACTTTAATAACATTTATAAGAACTGTTTTAGGAAGAAAGAGCTAAATTGTTTTGCTTTTACTGACCTACTTTTAGGTGAATAAATAGTATACGAAATTTTTTTCGAAAGCTAGAAAATGCAAAATATTCTTCTATAAAATGTGCAAAACACTTTCCCTAACTGAGCTAATGCAAACAAATGATTTTTTCTTTTTGAAATGGAGAAGCTATTATTTCTATAAAATTGCTTAAACCAATGACATTATTTTTTCTTCTAAGAAAATCTTAACTCGCTCTTAAAATTATTCTTTAAAAATGTAAGGAGAAAATAAAATTTCCTTCAAGACATAAATTATCTTACAAAATTTCAGCTAGAAGTTAGAAAACGACAAACAAAGAAGTTTTCGGATTATAATCAACATCACCATCCAAGCATCATTTTACGAAGACTTTATGGAAGGAACACCTAAAGACTAAACACAATAAAAACTTTTTGTTTTTTAAATTTACTGTAATTATTGTAAGAGATCAAAGTAGCAATTATGAATTTAACGAGCCTAAACTTAATCATTTAATACGACTTGAGATATTATATCAAAAACAAACACAAAAACAAATAACATAAGTGAAAAAAAAAAACTTGGAATTACGTCTGCAGCAAAAGTGAATAAAAAATTAAGAAATAGAAGACGGATTTCAAAAAATATAAAAAAAGCCTTAAGACAAAAGTTGGTAAAAATACGTTATGACATACTTTGTTGTGGGTTTAAATAATAGAAACGGTATATTATTCGGGTATATTATTCGGCTATGCCGAATGTAAATCTAGTTTAGTGAAGTAACTCCAATATAAAAACCAAACATTAGGGTGACAGAGAATTCAAAATAAAAAAAATATTTTGGCATTGCATATATATATATATATATATATATATATATATAGTTTTACATAAAAATGACACCGGCTCTTAATGGGTTTAACATTTCTAAAAAATTTAGTATTTCCTTAAAGATCTCTTCAAAAGCTTTAAAACGTTGCTCATATTGATATTAAAAAAATTTTCAGAGCCCCGTAACTCGGACAATATGGGCGTGCACCAATTTTTTCACTTAATGTTTTTTCTTGTTTTTTAATTCTCTATTGCCCCATATATTTATTTTTTTGATTTGAGTTACTTTATTGTTCCAAATGGCATGAAAAAATTAGAGGTAGGCGTGGTTTTTTACTTGCTGCCAATAGCACCGCTTTCTTGATCGTGATCGATTGACATATTTATTTATTTGTGAAATCAAGTTTGTCTCGGCAACACGGACGGGCAGATGGATATAGCTCAATCAACTTCGCTATGCATAGGAATTCAGAATATACATACATATATACTTTATGGAGTCGGAAATGGATATTGTAGAAATTACAAACGAAGTGACAGACGTATATATATCCTTTTTACACTTTTTATGGAGAAGGGTATAATATTCATTTAAAGAAAGTTTAACCACGAACGGATGTTTGACAACAAAATTGGTATAAACAGACATTATTTTGTGTATAGTTAAACACAAGTATCAGGTGTTTTTTTTTTGCAGCACGAAAACTTAAAACATACTTCAAGAATTGCTGGTTTGTCGATACAAACCAATGGCTTAACATAGATCCATAAAAGGTAATGTAGAGGCGTTAAATCGCACTACCGAGGGGCCTGTGAAACGTAACACGTCTTGAAATAAAGTTGTCACTAACCTTATTTTGGAAAAAGATCAACTTGTTGGAACAAAATATCATTGATGTTTAGCATTCGCCATTCACCGTAAGCGCAGCTCCTTGCTCATTTCGAAATAAACAGGGACCGATGATGCCACAATCGTGTAAATCGCACTTATATTTGACTCTTTAAATTTATTGGATGTAACCATGATTCGTTTATGGCTTGAGGATTGTTTTTGCTGGCACAATTTGTTATTTTGGCATTAAACTCTTGGCATTCTCTGCTTTCCACAGTCATTAATATGGATAGTTCTCATGCAACTGAAAAAACACATATTATTTAAATTTGTTTTTTGTTTGTGATTTCTTTAAAGTTTTGTTATAAAAATTATTTTAGTCATTTGTCTGAAATATTTCTTATAAGAATTTAATGATTCAATAACTTTACAGAAAATCGTAAAAAGTAGTCACAAAAATTAGAACAAGAACAAATTTTAAAACCTTAATTTCTCTTGTATAATAATATTTGATGTTACAAATAAATACTGGTAGATAAAAATTTCACTCCGTTAATTTTAAGTTTTCCCCCTCTGTACAATAGAACTTAAGGGTTACTTAATATTGTCCAAACAAAAACCTAACGAATTTAGACTCAAGGCTATTATTTAATTTTTTAATTTCTTGCTAAAAATTGATTTTCTTATCCAAATACCTTTTTTTATTTTTCAAGAAAACCATCTTTTACTTCAAAAACATAAAATTTTCCGGAAGTGACATTTTTTTGATTTTCTTTTGTATTATAGCTTGTGTCTGTGCATGTGTGGGTATGTATTGAGGGCAGGTTTTATACCACCTTCTTCTATACAGAGTTAAATGAAGAGAAGTTATTGAGGTTTTTGAATTATTGTAATTTTTTTCCTTCGGTTGATTCGTTGGTTGCATGCTGCTTTTGTTATTGTTGTTTAAACAAAAATGTAAATTTATATATTTTTTTAATGAGCTTGTACATTTGTGTTGATGTGGTGGCATTTAATGTATTTTGCCCACCCAAGTTGAACGAAAAACAGTAGAAAGTTCAACGACAAAGTTTTTACATGTATTTAATAAGCATTGAAGAAAACCCTTACTCTGTCTGTCTGAGATTTTTTTTTCAAAAATTAATAACTACAGTAACTTCAAATTCTTTTAAAAGTAAAAGAGTTTTAAGAGTACTTTAAGCCTTTTTGTTTTTGAGTGTTATTTAAAGTTAATAAAGTTTTCGGCTTTTTGAGTTTATACAGCGATTATGGTTATTAAAGAGCAAAGTTATCAATTGTTACACTACAAAAACCATTAAGTCATGTGACTACATATATGATAATATGTGGATTTTTTTTAGCAATGCACTCGGTAAAATAATTAAAAGTTGTTTCTTAATATATTAAACAGGGAACTAATTTTTGCAGTTTAAAATATTTTCGGTTAAGTCGCAAAGTAACTACGTAAAGTTAGTGGTCCATTAAAGCTATTTTGTTAAATTATTATTAGTTAATTTTCAAAAATTCTTTTTTTGTGCTATTTTCCCGATTTATTATTTAAATCACCTATATTGATTATTGAGGGTCAAAGCACGTCTCGATGGCCATTTCGTTATCGCTTACTTAACTCTTCAGGAAACTTCTGACAAACATTTTAAATAAACTTAAAGTTTAATTTTCGTCTTTGCTTTATTGTTTGGACAAAAATCTTTAATCTAATAATCTTTTAATACCTTGTTTTATTATAAAATTGCAAAAAACGGTTCGCTTAAAACTGGCGAAGTCACCAGTTTTAGTTGGAGGTTAAAACCTACTACAACAATTAGGATTTATTTGCCAGAAGAACGTCAAAATATTGAGTCCATGGGATCCTAGAACTCTAATTTAGTGACAAAGCAAGTTCGAAAACTCAGGATCTGTTTTACGATTCCATGTGTTACGATTCCATGTGTTCTTCTACAGACCTTTGTCTTGAATAAATTGATAATTTTTTTGGAAATTGATAAATCTTTTGGATAATAGATCTCACGGATTCAATTTTATATGACTTCATAGCAGATCACAAGGCTATTTATAGGTTCGTCGTATTAAAGTTATGTTTTAAACTTTGTTTTTTCCATAATTTTTAGTAATTGTAAATACAAATGCAGCAATTATTGTTTCCGTCAAATACTCGTGTTTACTTATTTATTGCTATTGGCGCCACCTACATCACTTCGAACAGACTTCGCTCATGAGTGGTTTGTACGGATACAATTGAACGCATCATCCAGCGCTTTTGGTTTCGTAGTGAGTCGTTCAAGATCATTCAATTTTGCAAATTTTTTTTATAATTCAAGCTTTTGTGTTTCAGTAGTATTAAGTAATTTAGATCTGTATTTTTACATCGTAGCCAGCGTAACTATAGAAAGTATGTTTAAGAATGAATTTCGTACTAACAACGTTGTGGAAATACTAACGTTTTATTTAAAATTTTAATTAACTGAATGTAAATGTCTTATTAATTAATAAAACAACATATACGGTGATACCTAAGTAGCTGCATTATACAAATTAAAAATATTGTAATTGTTGTTAATCTTCACTTCTCATTCTTTCCTAAAATTATCACCTGCCGTTATGTTAATATATTTTCAGCGCTTCCCAAAACAGCGTGAACATTCATTTATTTATTTATTTTTGTTGAAAACGTATGCTGGCATTTCGTTTCAAGATTACTAAGATTCTTTTTTGTTAAAAAAGGGTTTAAATAAAAGAACGAATTGAACGATCGGATTCATTTTAGATAGTTGAAGGATTTGGCACAAGTTTATAAATCAAACTAAACTATAACTCATATCTTCCCTATACTTATACAACTATAAAATTTAAAAGTAACTGCAGTTATAGAATATCTTATACAAGTGAATGAGTTTAACCTTATTCTTGCCTTAATTCTAGAACATTCTCCTTGATGGAAGTGATAATATCAATATTGCAGTTTTTAAAATTTCTTAAACTTCTTTGTATATTTTTACGCTTTAAAAGACGAAATGTCTTCCTAAATATTTGAATATTTATACAAATTGTTTGACAGACCCTTTTAAATAATGAAATATCTGAAGTTGGCTGCAGTTTACTTTAAATAGTTTATAGGGTGGTTGATAGTGAATTTTATTATTATTTTTCTATATTTTATGTAAATCTATTTTCTAAATAAACTTTATTTCACTTAAAAACTACAACTTCATTAAAATAAAGATTTTGAAGGGAATGCCTTACTTTAGCAAACTATCAGCATGTGGGTGGCGGTGAACTTCCTCGAACTACACCATTTTGACAATTTCTATCCAATAAAAGTAGTGTGTGAAAAAAACAAAAATAAAACATGAAAAGGATAATAATTGTTTTTTATTTGTTACTTTTTTAACATTTGCTACAAAAAAAAAACAACAGAAGAAACCAAAAAATTAAATTGCGAAATATATGACATTGAAACATGCAATCATTAATTTTATAGACTTTCAATTATTTTCTACTGCCACTTTAAAAACGCAGTGGTATTTTGTTCAACACTATAAGTCTACAGCTTGTCTCTAAAAAACATGCAATTTTAAAAAGGACACCCCTTTTGTTTAGCAAAATAAAAAATACTTTCGGTAGCCACACGCAATCACCACTGCCACTGTATGTGGTTTGCCACATTTAATGGTTGGTCAAAATGAGAGTTTGTGCTAACGATTTGTTTTTTTTTTACTTTACTTAAAACTTAAAATGTTACCAACCTTACACGATATTCTTGCATACTGGCTTGATATGATGGTGGTGGTGGCCTGTGCTGAAATTCTGGATAGAGTAGACCTAGCGGTGCTCCTCCTTCTCTACTGCAGGGTCTGCGACCACATCTACCTAAATCAACGCTTGATCCTTGACGTAGGCAAGGAGGACTACCTGGTGCAGTCATCCGCCAAGCAGCACCACTAACAGTAACCAAAACGACACCAACAGCTAAAATAAAAAGTTGTTGTTTTAAAATTAAAGAAAGAAACATTTATTAGGTATTTATTTTCACACTAGAACATTCCCTATTGGTATGTTGTTAAATTTGGTTACAACTGGAGAAATAATAAAAACTACATTCCCAAAAATATTTTTAAAACTCATATTGGGGGGGCTATTATTTATATTTCGGGAATAGCAAATAAAAAAAAAATGTAAATAAAATGGCTTTATAATTATTCAAAATGTTTCCTACCATTTGTTTTAGCAGTTTTACCAATCCTCTCTTGAAATATTTGTTGTCAAAATGGTTTTCTGAACTCACTATGAACATGAGTTTTAAATATGTTTGATTAATTTTAAAAGTAAAAAAAAAGTTACTACTAGAAGATCAAATAAACATGTTGAACTTTTAAAGCAGTATCATAAAATTGGAAAGAATCCTAAAAACCTATTTTCCGAACATTGGAAATTCTCTTTTTCTCTTGAGAGCATTCTAATACAATGAGGAGATTTATATTTGATAGACTTTGAGCTAAATGCCCATTACGACACTATACTATAACCATCCTGAGTTTATTCAAAAACTCACTACGCTTCCCAATTCGATATCATTGCTGTCAGAAAGACGAACTACTTTAACCGACTTTAACAAAAGAAGAAGGTTATCAATTCGACTGAATGTTGCTTTTTTATATTTGTGACTCCTAAACTTATAAATTTCTTAATAGATTTTAAAACTGTTTTCTGTATTTAAAAGGTACTGATTACAAATTGGTCCTGTTTTAAAATCAGTTCAAAATTTTAAGAAGTAAAGGGTGACCATAGACAACATACAAGTTTTTTACGTTAATTATGACCCTTAAAGGGCACCGCTTTAAAATTTAAAAGAACTGCATATCACCTTAGCTGTCAACAGCAAAAATAATACAAAAATAAATTTAGAAACTAAAGGTTGTCCCCATAGGTGACATAAATATACCTATATAGGCCTATCTTTTGAACCATTAAAGATAAACGCTTGAAAATCGGACAAAATGTCGATTGCTATGAATTTTATAGTAACAAGTATTGATATGTAAAATTATAAATTAAAGGGTACCCCAATAGTTAATTTGATGTACACGGCCATACTTTCAAACAGCTTGAGACATACGCTTAAAGCATCCAGCGAACCTGTATTATTAACTCCGCTACAACAACGAGTTTAAAATTTGTATTTGTAAATAAAAGGGTGTTCCAGTAATTATTGTAATTTGATGTATGTGGCCAAACTTTTGAAACATTATAGACCGATAGCTAAAGCTTTTTATAATTTGAGTTTTGAAATTAAAGGGTGTTCCAATATTTGATGAAAATTGAGTTATACGGGACTATCTTTCAAGCCGTATACACAAACACTTGAAAATTAGGCAGAATATCCACTACTTTGCTTGGTATAGTAAGAAGTAAAAACATTTAATAGTATAAATTACAATGGTTGCTGTAATTTAGTGTATATAGGCAAACTGTTGACCCGTTATAGACAGACTGTTGTAATTTAAAAAGAACCTAATTTCTAAGTCTACTTCAACAGCCAGTAAAAAAATAGAATTTGGAAATTAAAGGGTGTCCCTATAGTTGCTGTAATTTTATGTATATTGCCAAACTGGCAACCAATTGTAGACAGACGGTTGAAATAAACAAGGAACCGTAATGATAAATCTACTCTAACAAATATAAAGTTTGAAGATGGAACAGAAGGGTGTCCAAATAGTTAATATAATTTCATACATGTGGCCATACTTTCGAACCGTTATAGACAGGCAGATGAAATCTCTTTCGAAGTCAGTTTTTTACGCAACAATTATATCCATTTAACCTCTCATTAGTACAGCAAAGCGACAGAGGAAAATGACGTGATACATCAGGCTCGAAACTATGTACGTGCCCGCCCAAAGTTCCAAAATTCAGTTTTTAACTTTTACGCTTTAATAACTAAAGTACAACACGTTATTAAAAAATCAACAAAAACCAAATTACTTTATTTACTAAGCAAAAACTGGTATTTTTCGTTTCAGTGAGAATGTTTGAGCTTGAATATTTTGGAGCCGACGAAAGTTCCTCAAGGTTAAAGAAGATATAACATAATTATCTCTTACAGTTACCATATGTGTATGTATTTTTAGTTTTTCTAATCATTTCATTATATTCAGAGGATATTTGAAATATTTTAAATTAAGGCTTAATTGTGTCTAAAATACTCGAATCAAAAGCCACGTTTATCCATCATGTTAAATTGTCGAAAATATTTTTATATTTCTTGCATAAGTTTAAACAGGATTATTTAGTAAAAAGTCTTTAACCTTAAGTTTTATATCTTTTTTATTCAAAGCAATACAAAAAATAAAAATCCCTTTTAGATTTAAGATTTGCGTGCTTCTTCTAAGATATGAATTATAACTTTGAATTTGTCATAGAGTTTTAGTTTGAAGCAATTAAAATTGTTTTAAATTTAAAAGTACGATAAGAAAAACTTATGTAATTTTTCTGTTAAATATATATTATTATTATATAAATATTGAATCTTGTATTTTGGTTTATTTTTTATTCACTTGTATAATAAAATGTATGTTTAAGGTGTTCAGATTATGTTCGGCATGTTTTCTATTTAAATATTTACCTACTGATGTGTATAAATATAAATACATAAGTGTGTACATATATACATATAAAATGTATGTGTGGCTGAGTTCATGATGTAATAAAGAGTTTTTATTTAATCTGTGTGTTGTTCTGTTGGTTTGTTTGGTAATAAATATTTAATGTTTTTTTTTTGTGCATAATTATTTTAATACCCTTCACCACAAAAAAGTGGAAAAAGGATGTATCTAAGTTTGTCACTCCGTGTGTAATTTCTACAATATCTATTTCCGTCCCCATAAAGAGTATATATTCTAGTGTTGAAATTGATATAAATTGATTTCACAAAAAAATAAACATGTTAATCGATCAGATATAGTGCCGAAAGAGGTGCCATTGGAAATCATCGGTCAATGTCTTTCGAGGCAGAAGGCAAAAGACCACGCCTACCTCTAACGTTTTAATGTAATTTGGAACAATGAAGTAACTGCAGTAAAAAAAATAAATATATGGAGCGATAGAGAATCAAAAGTTAAGAAAAAACATCAAGCGAAAGAATTGGCGCTTGATCATATTTTCCGGAGCTTTGAAATTTTCAATTTATTTTTTCAAATATCAATATGGCTATTATTTAAAAGCTTTTGAAGAGATCTTTTAGGCACTACTAAAATTTTTTAAAAATCCTTTACCCATTAACAGCCGATATCATTTTTATGTAAAACTATATAACATTATATTATGAAAATAACACAAAAAAAAAGATTTTTTGAAAATTAATTAACATAATTAACAAAAAAAAAAACCCGTTGTTTAATATAATGTAATATTTGCAAAGTGCCCGTGCATATAAATAAATTATCGTATTGTTTTGTGATATTTTATTTTTCATTCTCTTTCAACTGTATAAAGGAGACGAAAAAAATTCACAGCGGAGAAAGAAAAATAGAATTACTGTTGGTTATTTTTGTTTTTGCTTAAACTTTGATTTTTGTCATTGCTTTATTGTTTGGACAAAAATCTTTAGTTTATTTAAAATGTTTGTCAGAAGTTTCCTGAAGAGTTAAGTAAGCGATAACGAAATGGCCATCGAGACGTGCTTTGACCCTCAATAATCAGTATCGGTGAATTAAATAATTAATCGGGAAAATAGCACGAAAAAAGATTTTTTGAAAATTAATTAATATAAGTAAAACTATATATATGCAGTACAAAATTTTCTTATTTTTAATCGTTAACCCAATATTTGCTTTTTTGATTGGAGTTACATCATTAAACTAGATTTACAAAGATGGTGCAGGGTATATAAGATTCGGCATAGACGAATATAGCACTCTTTCTTGTTTATTTTGTATTTACAACCATTAAGTACCCACTAAATTACACTTTTTTGCAGAAATTTTCACAAACAAACACAAAAAAAAACAAAAACAAAAAAGAAAATAATGGCACCGTAATCAACACATTTCACGTACACAACAAGTCTTCAAACATGAACAATTAAATTCTGACAGTTTCACACAATGTCTCTTAAACTGGTCATCGTCAGTCTGCAGCTAAATGACGCATGTAAAAAATTTAAATATTCCTTAAATACCCACATGTACATATTTATGTGATAAAACATGTTTATAGGTGTTTAAGATTTTATATTGTATACAAAATTTTAACTTTTTATTTGCAACCGTGTACAAAGCATCTATGCCTGCATGTACCCACAGAGTGGTCTATATGCCAAAGTAATTAGGTCAAATATCAAAACATTTTTCAGTTTTTAATATATATAAGTGTCATATTAAGATAGTTATTTATACTCGTTCTAAATATGATAACAAATAAGTAATAAATAATTAAATATTTTTATACCCTTCACTACAGGGGAAAAAAGGGTATACTTAAGTTCGTCACTCCGTGTATAATTTTTACAATATCCATTTCCGACCCTAAGTTCTTATGCATAGCAAAGTCGATGTCCGTTGTCCGCCCGTGTTCGGGTTGAAAGGCACTATATTAGCTAGCGAAAATCTAAATGCGCCAATCGATTAGACAAACTTTCGAAAATTATACTATTGAAAATTAGCAAGATCGGTACATGACCTACGAGGGAGCAAAACACCACGTCTGCCTCAAATTTTTCCATATCATTTGGAGCAAATCTAGTTTATTGAAGTACCACCAATCAAAAAACATATACATGGGGCGGTAAAGAAATAAAAAATAAAAAAAACATCAAGTGAAAAAGTGGCGCTCGGCAATATTTTCCGAGTTATGGGCCTCTGAACTTTTCATAAAAAAGAGAAGAGATCTTTAAGGAAATACTAAAATTAAAAAAAAAAAAATTCTTAAACTATTAAGCCGGTGACATTTTTACGTAAAATTATATAAATATTACTTAATTTTGTTTTCTTGCTTTTAATTCTCTGTCACCCCAATATTTATTTTTCTGATTGGAGTTATTTCCCTAAACTAGATTTACATATATGGCGAAAGGTATATAAAATTCGGCATAGCCGAATATAGCATTTCTATTTTTTTAGCAATCTAAGCTACAGCATGAAATTAAAAATGTAATTATTTTAATATTATAACCAATTGAATAATTTTAATCCGGGTTCATGTACATTTTGATAAATAAATTTATTAACAAACCAAAATCATCATTTTTTCAACTTAAAAAAAAATTTGTAAATTTAGCTCTTTTTAGCCCACTGTCAATAAAATACAAGCTAAACTGTTTCAAACCAATTTAATTTTTTTCAAATACCTATTTTGAATACACCGCTTCACTGTTAACTCCTACAGCAGACAGCAATTACGAAATTTGTTTTTATTCCCTAATGTTTGCTTGTTTGAGGGCTAAAAAATATTCAGAAATAAATGAAGAGAAAATAACGGCAAGCAACCTAACAATTTAAATAAAGGAAATATATTGGCAACAAATTATTTGGTACGTATTATATTCACACGTCATTTTTTATGTCGCAAACTAAGCTTAAAAACTACATTTTGCTTTGAAATACAACAATGAGTTTTTATAAATTGTAATTAATTTTTCACCAAATTGTGATGAAAAAATTGCCGTCAAACTAAAAATGTCTGCTTAAAAGACTTTTATCGAAACGCACTTATCTTACACTTTCTGCAGCGACTAATGTAAAACTCTAGGTCCATATTTTATAACAGAAGGTAATAACAGTGCACAGTGGTGACGTCAAGGCTTGGTTATTATTGTTTTTACGATAGGATTGAAAAATACATAATTTTATTTGTAATAATGTAGTTATTAATTTATTTCCATATTATACTTATAACTAAATTATTATTATAATAAAAAGAAAAGCTTAAGCCTTAAGCTCTGAAGTTTTATGTGTTAGATATCTTTATAAGGGTTAGTCTTTTTGAGAAAATCTATTATTTATTGTATTTCCTTGCTTGATTAATTGAAGGATTAATTGTTTGAAGAAAATTTTTATATCTAAACAGTGCGTTCTTCTTTAGTCTTAGCCGTAACATTTTGATTTAGTTTTGGTAGCGTATGCCAGTGCTAACGTTCTTTCCAAAAAAATAAAACTATTATTGTTTTTTCGGCTTAAGCCTGACTAGAGTTTTTATTCTTTTTTATGTGAAGTATAAAGTTTGTTAGAAGTGCGTGTAACACGTGTTCAGCAAGAAAAAATTAAAAAGACAATGGCTGACGTGTCTTTTTTACATCGCTCGGCTTTTCAGGGGTGTTGTTACGCGGTTGCATATTTAAGTAGGTAATAATCAACTCGATGTATTAGGTGGTCTTTCCTAGAGACATCATTACTGGTTTTCGAAGAGTTCAGAAGCACTAAGTTTTTTAGGGTTGTTTCTACTATACCCAGGTGTCGAAATTTCCCACTGGTTCATTTGAATTTTATCGAACTGATATTACATATAATTTTGTGTTTCTGAAAGTGAAAAGTTATGTGCGGTGACTATAGTTGGCTTCCATGTCAACAATTTCGTTGCCTTTAATTTCTGAGTAGCCAGGGTCCCATATTAATTTAATGTTAGGATGCTTTTTAGTAATAATTTGTCGAGTCTGATTAGGGTAGTAACTGTTATTGTTAAGGTTTATTATAGAGTCAATAGCTGTTATAAAGTCAGCGCAAATCGCTATTCTGTGTCTGGAGTGAATTAATTAAGAATGTAATAAGAATCCAATAAAAATGATGAATCTTTATTCCGTCTAGGTCTGTAGGGACGGCATGTACTTACATAAATTGATAAAAATATGGAAAATATTGCGAACCTCGAATCATAATTCTAACACTCGAAGTAATGATGAATTGAAATGAAGAGAATTGCAACTTCACTGTCATATTGATAAATTTCTGGTTGCAGGTAAAATCGTTTCTGTTTCACACGCTAACTATAACTGCGCCTTTCTTAAAAACTTATACATTTGCAATACTTGATTTCGCTTTTCTAAATATTCTTCTACATTGTTTACTACAAAGCTTTATAAAGCTTTACAGTGAATAAATCTCATGCAAATTTTGTTGTGATAAAATTGATTAAATAAATGGCCCGAAAAATATTTTAAATATTTATATGTCTACCCTTCAAATTTTGCTGATTCATAGAAGTGAAGTTTAAAAGTGCAATAAAAATAAAAATAATTACATAGGTAAAAGAAAATTGTACTACAAATAAAATTTTTATAATTACTAAAATAAAATTGAGGATTATTTGTTGAGTAAAGGAAGGGGTTTTTCATTAAGGATCAAACTACATCCTGCAGACACGCTATTTTGCACTTGATTTTGGGGAGCTGTGATATCACAAAATCTTAATTAATTTTGCTTTTTAAAGATGTTCCAGAACTTAAACACGAATTTAAATGTCGACATCTGTGTTGAAAAGTAAAGGCTGCCCTAAAAAAATATTGTGAATCTTGGCATTTTTATAATTGAATATTGTTGTGGCCATTTCTTCAAGCATTTATTTAGTAAAAGCACCACACGTGGAAACATGAAAAAATAAAAATTTTTACTTTTCGTTACCTGTCGTTATTCTTTTGAATGTGTTTGTATTACTTAGAAAAATATTGTTACGTTTTTCCCTTTTACAACAAAGTACGGATTCTTTTGATTGCAAATACAACTGTGGCTCATTATTCTGTATTCAAACTTTATGGCTTTCTCTGGCTATACTTCTTGATGCTACCGGCCTTGTGAACCCTTGGTCTCGTATTTACTAAACATGCGTTATTACAACAAACGCAGTTTTTTGGTTAGTGCCATTATTGAGGCAGGCCACCAGTGTCGCTCGTGGTAGGGGATAATAAACAAAAGAACACTCCCTTATTTAGGCATCAAAATCAAATGAGAAACACTTTAATTTTTCCCTTATTAAAAAAAAATTTATTCTTCATGATTTTCATTTGTAATTTTTACAATTTATTAATTAAAGGATAGCTCGGACTCATGTACATGATCATTAACATATGCTTTAATCTACATTCAAACATTTGCCAAAAGACAACAAAACTAAGCAAAAAAATATAAAATAAAAAAATCGTGTCACTGTTATTATAATTTTTTAACCTAAAAAAATTAAAGTTTAAACGTTGAAATTAAAACGATAAATAATATTTTTTCCTTTTTTTAAATTGACCTTTCAGCAGCCAACTATAAAAAATAAAAGGGAAGAGGAGAATAGGCATCAGGAGATAACACAAACTTACCAATCATTAGTAAAGTGGCTGTAAAATGTGAATTAGGAGGTCCTGCTAAGCCGGTAGCCCCTAATGCAGCACCACCCAATACACAGGCAAAGCCACCTAATGCAACAACAGCTATTAAGGCACGTAAAGGAGGACCAGCAAACCATTGACCACAACAACCTTTGCCAGAACGTTCAGAAGGTGATCTGCAAACAAAAAAAGAGATGCTTAAATAAAATCAACAAATTATATAAAATTAAATTGCTAAATTCAGTTTTAAAACAAAAAAAAAAATTAAGTTTAAATTTGTTTAGTTTTTAATATAAAATATAAATATGATTTATAGTCAAAACTAGCTGCCGTTTGTTTTAACTCGCTGTGTGTTTGTGTTTTAAAATTTTTTTTCATCTTCCAAAGACTGAAAACATACAATAAACACCTGTGTCAAATCTATTGTTTGCCATAATATGATAAAATTTAGTTTTCAATGTTTTTGCTAGATTAACCCTCCGTTGGTAAAATAAATATATTAATACCCATATACAAAACTTAATACCCAGCAAGTTAAAAAAGTCGTCCCATAGGAATTATGTTTACTTTTAAAGAGCTAAGTACGTAGTATGCAAAGTTTTAATGCCAGAATTGATCTCAGGTTCCTCTTTTCGTGACTGAAGATAACTGAAAATACACAAATTTTTGGGTTTGGCAACTCTGAGGTAGTGATCAATATATAAAAGCGCACATGTTACGAAAGATGATAGTTTCTAAGGCAGTTATGGATTTTCGTGTTGCATAAAGCTCTATTGAATTTTTTAGACACACAATTTTTGAACTTGTACCTGATTTTTTACCAGACCATTGTTCCCAGTAACCGATCTTATCTTTATCGAACTGCTTTTAGAGGTACGGTCTGACCAGGTCCGTTGTGCTTTTTGGCCTCAATCTCGTTGTAGTGTCATGTCTGACGTTGTTTTTACCTGATTGCTTGTAATGTTCCAAAAAAATGTAGTGTTCATACGGAGGCAATCTACCTGTCCTTAAGTAGACATCATCCTAATGGATACTTAAACCACCACTATTTTTGCTTAGAATTTTAATACTAGCTCTAAAACGTAGCTTAAGGCTGATCAAAAATAGGTATCAAGCAAAGAAAAAAGTTTGTTTTTTTAAATTGAAAACCAGAATGAAGGAGGCTTTTATGAAGAAAATCTGCTGGTGCCAAGTGAAGAAGTGTTAATTGAAGCAGGCAGCCCTTGAATCAAGCGTTATAGGCAAAAAATCGGTTTTGACCTTTGGAAACAACAAAATTTGAAGAACTGACCAGCCTGAATAGTCTTTCTTTGGCTCTAGAATTTTTTAATTTCAAAACTATTGAGAATCATTCAAAAAATTACGATCCGTTTTCAATCGTATGTCATAATGCCATTTAGTTCATACGATGAACGTATCACGTAATTTTTTTTCGTACGATTGTCGATACGAACACGGATGTAACGATTCCACCCCTGATTTCTGAAAAGAAAAGATAAATGTATTCAATTCAGAACCTTATAGTCTATTGTAGTCATTGTTTTAGTTTCCAAAAGAATTTAATTTTTTTTTGCCTGCTTTTAAGAAATTTAACTTTACTTAAAAAAACAAACCATTCATCCTTACAGGAGTTAAGCACATGAAAAACACAGAAAAAACAAAATTAATATGCATCACGCTCAGTCTATTGTGTTTATTTTTTTGTATGTATGCATTTGTGCAAGGTGTGAATTCATTTGGAAGTAGCCAACAAATGCTAAAAACAACAGTAAATACAGCAGAAACAAAAACAAAAATAACATTAAGAACAATTGTAAACAATAAAGTAAAGTATAGAACATACCCAGTTAGCATTTGGAAGATTGTTTTAACAAAAATCACCAAAGTGAGTCTTTTAAGACTACCCAAGATGACTTAAAACTGATTAATCAGTTGTGCGTTTAAAAAGAGACTCGAATATCATTCCGACAAACGCAAAGAAAGCGATTTGTTTGAAAAACAAAAAGTACAAAAAGCAAATGCTTGAAATTCGACTGTTTTTAGAATTATTTTAGAGACATATAAAACGCAGCCTAACGATGAAAAAATGATTCAAATACATATTTTATTTTTATGTCACTTCGTAAAGAAAATAAAGACACAAATGTAAAATAAATTTTTTTTAAAATTCATTTTTTAAATTTGAATTTAAATTACGTATAACATGCTAACGAATGTAACACTACGTCTTGACGAGCAATTGATTTGTTCGCACATGAACAAAACGTCAGCAGAATAGCTTACAAACATTTGTTCATGTTTGTCTGCGTGGAGAAAACTTGGCGATGTTAAGGCTTCGTTTTCTCGCTGTTTGAAGCCGGCATGACATCGACAACGATGGTCTACACTAGCCGTTTTAATGTGCGCACATGAAATTGTTCAATGTTGGAACAAATCAATGGCTCGTCAAGACGGCGTGTAATAATAAAGAAGCAAAACGTTGTTTTTAATGTTTCATTTTGAAAAAATATAATTAGAAATGTTGGTACAATATGGTTCGAAGAAGACGCATACGGCTAGTAATATGATTAAAAATCGACTCGAAAAAGTATCGTATTTGATTATAAGTACGATTAAAAACAGTATCGAAAATGAGTCGAAAACGCGAGTCATAACTGACTCGTTCAGAAGAGTCGCGGCTAGGGTACCATTTTCTACCGACAAAACAATCATTTTCGACTCTAAAGCGAGCGCATAAACGATTATTTTAATCGTGTAGAAGAGTCAAAAAAGACTCGAATATGATCAATAATTCAAAAAAATGCTAACTGGTTATTTTATATATTTCTGCACCGTTAGTTTTCCTGTCAAGGATAAATGCACAAATTCTGTCTCACGCCTAAACTAAACTATTATGTGTGTATGTGTGAGTGTGTGTGTATATATTGTAGGAAAGTAAGTAAGTTTTTGATATTAAGTAACCCAGTTAGCATTTGGAAGATTGTTTTTACAAAAATTACCAAAGGGAGTCTTTTAAAACTACCCAAGATGACTTAAAACTGATTAATTAGTTGTGCGTTTAAAAAGAGACTCGAATATAATTCCGACAAACGTAAAGAAAGCGACTTGTTTTAAAACTAAAAAGTTCAAAAAGCAAATGCTTGAAATTCGACTGTTTTTAGAATTTTTTTTAGAGACATATAAAACGCAGCCTAACGATGAAAAAATGATTCAAATACATATTTTATTTTTATGTCACTTCGTAAAGAAAATAGAGACACAAATGTAAAATATATTTTTTTAAAATTAATTTTTTTAAATTTGAATTTTAAGAAAATTACGAATAACATGCTAACGAATGTACCACTACGTCTTGACGAGCAATTGATTGGTTTGCACATAAACAAAACGTCAGCAGAATATGTTTGAAACATTTGTACATGTTTGTTTGCGTGGAGGAAACTTGGCAAGGTTAATGCTTCGTTTTCTCGCTGTTTGAAAACGACATGACATCGACAACGATGGTCTACACAATCCATTTTAATGTGCGCACATGAAATTGTTCAATGTTTGAACAAATCAATGGCTCGTCAAGACAGCGTGAAATAAACAATAAGCAAAACTTAGTTTGCTTTGTTTAATTTTGGGAAAATATAATAAGAAATGTTCGTATAATATCGTTCAAAGAAGACTCGCATACGGCTAGTTATATGATCAAAAATTGACTCGAAAAAGTATCGTATTTGATTATAAGTACGATTGAAAACAGTATCGAAAATGAGTCGAAAACGCGAGTCATAAGGGACTCGTTTAGAAGAGTCGCGGCTAGGGTACCATTTTCTACCGACAAAACAATCATTTTCGACTCTAAAACGAGCGCATAAACGATTATTTGAATCGTGTCGATGAGTCAAAAAAGACTCGAATATGATCAATAATTCAAAAAAATGCTAACTGGGAAGTCTCGAATTTCTTTTAGTTGCCGTATTAATTCTGTCGCAAATGTTTTATTGCCGGCGCTTGCAGTTGAAACTATTTTTGTACCGGCAAAAATTAAACATCTGTGACAAAAATTTTAATTTTTTAAGTTTAGAAAGTCTAGCAAGATTCTTTATTTTTTCGTCTACTGAAAAGTTTTTGTCTAACTAGAATCACAATTAAATGAAAAACAATAAATAACCAAAAACACCTTCTTTTAGAAAAACACCTACAGACAGATTGAGAAATACAACAAAAATTAAAAACTTACAAAAAATAGTAGAGCTTTGTATACAATGTCTTTTTTTTCTTTCGCCGTTAGAATTTGCGCTTTAACAAAAATATTTGTTTTTCCATTTAGACGTCATTAATTCATAAATTGTCTCTAGATGTTGGAAGTGTGCAAACTCAGGCACAAAGCAGCACCAAGGGCTGCTTTCGTAATTGGCCTCAAAAATGCGGAATTAATAAAGTTAATTTAAGTTAAAGTGAGCAATGACGTTCAGTATTATTTTCTATTAATTTTTTTTTAATCTTGCTGCACAGCTGCGTTCATAGGTTTATTGCAAATAATATGTAAATTTTTTATAACTCTTCCGTGGCACTTTTACTTATCCTATATTTTATCTATTGGCTTTGGCGATATTTATTCTTACGCTTATAAATAAACACAGCCGCACACATTTTCCCATTGCGTTACAATGGCGCCTTAGCCGCTAAACCATTTAGATGACATTGTGCTCCCGCAAAGATCCGAACTCTTGATCCTCCTTCTTTTTCTTCAGTTTACCAACCAGGCCCGACTGCCACAAACTCTTGTTATATTGTACTTCCCTTGGCAATGGTATCTTAAAATCTTTTTTTTATAATATACAATTTTCTTCGCTAACCAACCTACCGCAGTTAAAAAACAATTGTTTTCCCTTTTTAATCATCTTGCTTTTACATCTGCTGCTTGGAGGCCTGACCAACATATCTGCCGCAGATAGGCATAACAATGGTTTTTGTTTTCCAATTTAGACTACGAAACACTATCTACTGCTATTTTCTGTTCATTTTTTATTTAAACAACTTATTCGCAACCACAATTATTTATTTCTATGTTCCTTTGGCCAATGGCAGTTGAACTCATGATATGGTTTTTTTTTTATAAAACAGGCGTATGCCTCTGCTGTGTCCAACTTGCTAAGAACCCAACTTTGGCTCGAATCTTGTTTACAATCTGCATGTTACTATTGCATATAACTATGATTGCACTAGGAGAATATACTAGTAGAAGATTTTAAACTCGTTCAATGTCATCGACGCTTTAAATAAACAGCAGAAAAAGTTGTTACTTTTCACCAATAAAGAGCATATTTACTTTGTATTTCACACTTGTTTGTCAAACTGAAGATCATGGGTTTAAACTTCAACAAAATCTTAAGAATACAGTGAACTACGGTTAAATGCAACACGGATAAATGCAATAACCGCATAAGTGCATTGTAACATGAAGCCGTAAGCCTTTTTTATACTTTTACATACAAAATTGCACGGACAAGCGCAACACATAATGTAATATATTAAGAAATAATTTTTTGCAACCGCACTAGATCAGTTATTTAAGAGAGAATAAACTTCATCGGAGTTCTTATCAGAAAAATAAGAAAAATTTTACTTATCCAGCTAAACAGAGTATGGCAATCGTAGCAGTGTTGGTTGAAGGGCCTGGTTGGTAAATATTAAATAGTAAGTTTTAGTCTCATTGGAGCCACAAAGTATTGTAGGTCTCTGAATGGCTGTGTTAGCTAAAGACGTACTTTTAAACAAAAAATAAGAAATCATACTTGGGCATACTGCAGTATATTTTTAATGAAAAGATTGCAGTAACCAGTAAAATTTTGTTGTAAATGAAAATGTTATTTGATTTTTTAAAAAATTAATTTTGTTTTCGAAAAACGAATATTAGCACATATGCAATTGCATACTTGGGCATACTGCAGCATATTTTTAACGCATTATGTAAAGCACTAAAATTTGACTGGTTAATGAAATTTTATTCAGTAAACGGTAAAATCCAAAATTTTACTGCTTTATTTAAATAATGCAGTATGCACATGTATGCTTATAATCTATAGAATCAGTACGTTTGATCGTACAATAATATTACAATGTTTCAGCAAGAAATGATTGACAGAAACTAATAACACAATATATTGCCCTTCCCCATTTGCAAAAATTTTATATTAAACGACGTAGCCGTTATAACGCTTTTGAAATTTATTTGCAATGAGATTTTTTTCTTGACTAAATATAATTTTTGGCTTGTATTTTCAGATACATATTTTTAAGCAAAGTTCAATTTGCAGCTTTTTAAAGGTTTTGTAAATAAAAAGTCAGCGGCAACACTGTTTGCTACAGACGTCATATGTATAAGAAAGTTGCTTTAATTATTTTTATTTTAGGAATGTAATAAGAACTTTATTTTACGTAATAACAGGTATTTCAGTTAACAGTGACCAATATATGATCTATGATGAAATGACCGACTGGTAGGAATCATATTGTACTAGAATATGGTTTAAAAGAGAATAGAGTTTTTAATGTTCAGAATTACTTAAATTAAAGTAAGAGTATATTTTTTATTTTTTGCCAAATGTCCCAAGTTGTTTGTTAAAGACTGGACCTTAGCTATATAGTCACTGTTTTTGTCATAAAACTTTTTAACCAATCAGTTACATAAGATACTTTGATGTCGAAAATCAGTTTTAATTTATTTTTATGGCCTTGGCGCCTCCTTATATTACATCTGTTCGACACTGAGGTTTGGTTTATCACAACAGCCAACATAAAATTCAACATGGCCGGCGAAAGGATATTTGAATACTCAAAAAATAATAACAAAAACAACTACAATATTGAAAGGAAATAAGTAGAACAAAATTTTTATTCAATTTATAAAAACAATTTTCGCTGCACATTTATTTTCAGAAAGATTTTTAACGAAATCATAAATATTCAAATTGTATTCTGAATTTTCAAAACACAGCAAAACAGCAGCGTTAATACAAATGAAAACAATTATATATTGTTCCTGCTTCTACTTCTACTTCTTATTCTCCAAAAAACAATTTTCAACTTTTCTATTGAAAACCCAAAAAAGAACATGAACCGTACACAGAGAAAAGAGATTCGTCGTGAGAACCGAATTTGTTGCCAATCGAATTTGGGCGGTTGTGGTTATTATCTGAAATTCGGTTAAGAGGACTGAATAAATACGGTACTTCCAATTATTTTAAAAATTAATTCGATAGTCGATAAAAAGTATTATTGTGAATTAAATTAAAAAACGATATTTTTTACAATTGTCTTTATTTAGGATAAAAAAAAAGAAAACAAATAAAATATTTCTTGACTGTAACAATAACTTTTACCTAAGCACTCCCACTTCCTCACGCTTTCATGCTTTAAACTTTTGACTCCATTGTCTTTTATCTTACATTCCAATCTGCACGCTTTTCCACTGCAAAGTAAATACAACTTTTGAAAACCTATTTTATTTACACATGTCTTGAACTCACCTCTTAACGTTATTGGAGAAATTTTCGCAACTTTCAATAAATCTTATTGCATATTTTTTTTATAAATTTTAATATTTTTCAAATTTTAATATTTTGTATATAAATATTATTTTTATTATGTCAAAAAACTAAGAAGAAAGAACGAAATCGATATTTGTAATTCTAACTTCCAATATTTGGGTTTTGGTACTAAAGTGCTGAATAAGTTTCGTTGCATCACCCAATAACCAGAATAGGTTTTAGTACAGACACAAATTGGGCAGGTAAACTTTGTTAACTGTTGTTGCGACCAACATTTAAGATCTAATATAGTTTGTTAGTTTATAGTACATAAAATCTGCCAAGATTATGTTTTATTTATTATACAAATTAAATTATTATGTTAGTAATTGAATTTTGAATATTTTAACTGAATTTTTACCGATCTTTTTTCTGTGTGTAAAAGAAAATTATGTGAATAATATTTTTCACAGACACAACTCATTCATTCTTGTTTCATAATTTTCTTTCTTTCAATTTTATTTTTATTGTTAGTGGTGCCACTAAATAAAACGAAGACAACAAACGTCATTGTTACTGCTGTTGCCGCCGTTTGATAAATGATAATTTTGCATTGAAAACAAGCATAAGGAAGAATAAGGAACTTTTATTGTTTTCTATAGTTGTTCGTTTACTTTTTACTGAAGTTGGCTTTAATGGTTGTTCGGAATGAATTTCATGATTTGTATTCCTTTTGGCCAATATCGACAATTTGAGGAGCAAGTGTAAACATATTAACACATTAAGAAAGACAAATTTTTGTTTTTTTTTTCCTTCGGAATACCAAAACTAATAAATTATTTTTAATGGCAAAAATTATAGTTAATGATATGATTTATTTATAATGAATTAAAAAGATTTCACAAAAAAAAAAGAAAAAAAAAAAATAAATAAATATAAAATTTCTATGCATAAGGGCATGAGTTTTTGGTAAAATAATGATTATTATTTGTCAGGGGTATCGATTAGTTTTTAAAGTTCTTAATATTGAAACAGAACTTTACCTTCCTGAGTTTCAGAAAAAAAATTTTAAGAATTAACAAAGTAACCATTCTACATTTCGTTTAAATTCGATATTTTTTTTTTTTTTTTTGTTTAACAACTTTAATTTTTTTGTTTCGTTTCGTCGAAAATTTTTACGATTGTGTGTATTCTGCAATACAAACACAACTGTATTTTGGTATGTTCTAAGTTTAGTGATAGAGAGTTTTTATACTTTTGGGAGAGCTACTACTTCTGGAATTAATCTGTGAAATAACGAAGGCGTTAATGAAATGTTATATTGTATTCTCTATTTATGATATTTATTATCAGTGCACTTTAGTAAGTCATGACGAATAAAGTGACGCTCGAACAACACTACAAAATTATATAGATTTAATTACATTGTAAATTAATCAGTAATAAATTTTTCGTAGGTTCATTATGTCTTAACACGGTTCTTAGTAAACAAAATTGACGCATGTGTAGTGAAACCAACCTACAACAGAACAAGTAAGAGTGCTATATTCGGTTATGCCGAATCTTATATACACTTCACTATATGTATATGTAAAACTAGTTTAGTAAAGAAATTCCAAGAGAAAAACAAGAAATATTGCAGTGACAAAGAATTAAAAAATAAGAAGAAGAAAATTAGATACTATATATAATTTTACGACGGCTCTTAATGGGTTAAGCATTTTTAAAATATATTAGTATTTACTTTAAGGTCTCGTCAAAAGCTTCAAATAATACACATAGTGATGTCTTAAAAAGTATAGTGAACAATCGCACTTTTCTATTAACAAGTTCTGAGGGCCATAAATCAAAAAATATGAGCGAGCGCCAATTTTTTCACGTGATGTTTTTCTAGTATTTTTAATTCCCTGTCTATTTATTTGTTTGTTTTTTTAGATTTGTTTTAAATAAAATGGAAAAAGTAAAGGCAAGCGGGATATTTTACCCGCTGCTCCCAATGAAATGACCAGATCTTGCTGATTTTTAATAGCAAATTTTTTTAAAGTATGTCTGATCGATTGGCGTATTTAAATTTTCTCTAGGTCATCTACTGCCTTGGCAAAATTGATTTTAACCCGAACACGGAAAGACGGACTTTACTCAATCGACATTGCTATGCATAGGAACCCAGAATGTATATACTTCATGGGGTCGGAAATGGATAATGTGGTACAGGCATAGAAATGCTCGGTTTGGTGCTGTTTACACGATGTTGGCATTATTAGACCTTAATTCTTCAAAAATAGGTCAGGGCTTGCATTAAGGTCAATGGAGGTTGTTACCGCACAGGGTTTTTTTTATTTATTAATATGGATGGCATTGATCCGGGCGAGATGTGGTTTTAACAGAATGACGCTATGTGTCATACAGTGACCGCAATCATCGATTTAATGCTATCAAAGTATGGCGAGAAGTTCATTTAAAGATTTTTTCCGGTCGATTCATGTAAGGATACTGTCTCATGCTGATAAAAACCACAATTGACGAACTGGAGGCCAACATTTATTTATTTTCTAGGGGTAAAATTATTCTTTGTATTAACGAGCATTACAAGAGAATTAATCACACAATTTTAATGAAACTACTTCTTCGACAGTTTTTGCGGAAATAGACGGAAATCCATGTTACAAAAAATTTTTATATTTTAATATATAACACTTTTAATCTGATTATTACCGATGTTTTCAAACTTAAGCGATAGCTAAATAAATTGCAAATTACGATTCTAATATTTTTCTATAGTTTACCCGATTTTATATTAATTTTGTTAATAGAATTATTTTATGAAGTCGCCATTTCAATGAAAACAAAGTCTTACGCGTGAGATAACGCAGGGTGTCGCAGCAAATACTTTGTAACACTGGCTGTGTGCGAAGTGGCACCAACTTGTTGATACCACATGTTAATTAAACCCAAAACATGCAGATGGGGCGTAAAAAAGTTTCCAACCACATCACGATATCGCTCCCCATTCAAAGTTAACGTTACGCCGTTTTCATTTTCAAAGAAGTTAGGTTCAATTATTCCTTCTGACCAAATTGTACACCAGACTGTCACTTTTAATGGATGCAAAGGTGACTGATGAATAATTTGAGGGTTTTCTATTGCCCAGAAGCGACTATTCGGTTTATTCACATATCCATCCAAATAAAAATGTTCCTCGTCACTCATTATGATTTTTTCATGAAAAGCGGGGTTGTCATGGGTGAGCTGTAGCATCCTATTGGCAAATGTATGGCGGCTAAAGAATTCACAAAAAAATTTGAATTTGTCAAGGATCGGAAAAATATCAACTATTCAAGTCCTTCTACCTATGCCCAAATGGAATGTATCATTGCCTTTGTAATACAAAACCTTTGAAGAAATGAAAAATGTAAAGATATATGCCTTAATAACTTTGTTGGGTTATCATATTTGCTATCAAAATTGGTGAAATATTAAGTATCTTCTTATTTAAACTGAACCGTTTATTTCATTTTCAAAAGACAGGACCCATTAAAATAATAAAATATTTAGAAACATGCTAAAATGCTTACTTACTATAGAGTCTATAGTATAAACACAACAATACCAAAAATTATTTTACAACAAAAGAAACTTTATTTGTTAAAATTTATGATGCACGAGAGGCCAAGTTTATTACTTTAATTAAATGTAATTTTCAACACCTTTTTGGTAATTAAAAAAACATCAAAACTTCTTGCTTAATTTAAAAACAAAGAAACATAAAAAAACATCTAAAAGATGAACATTAAACATAAACGACAACAGCAATTCTCAAAATACTTTAACTGATTATTTGTCTAAGATAAGCGGAACATTTATGAAATATGTAATCACGTTTACTTTTTGTAGTGTGGGTAACAATTTTTCAACAACTTTAAATACAGTAAGTAGCAAAAATATAAAAAAAATTTAAGGCCGTAGACAACTTGAAGTTTGTTTTAAAATGTCGATGAATTGACTTATATTAGACAGATGTGAGATATATTTTTGATAAACCGATCTACAGCCGTCATTTTTATTTTTAAAGCGACGTAGCACTCATGCAAGAATTATTTGGGTTACCTTTCTTGGAAAGTGATGGTGTAGAGAAGATAGGTGATGAATAAGAGTGAAAGATGGAAAGATTTCCTCTTTTTAACTCTGAGTTAAGGAATTAAAAGTAACACAGTATAAGCCTCAGAGTCTCTAAAAATTAAATATATAGCAAGCATAGCTGTTGTTTGCCAATTAAATAGGAACTATTAAGACAGAATGTCATGAATAAGTTAAACCGCCATATCCGCTATCAGTATTTCGCTTATTTAACCAACTATTTTAAGTCAAAAAAAAAATATGTAAAAGAACTTACTATCGACCATTCTTTATCTAAGCTCCTTACTGCTTTCTTTACTTATTATAACTTTCAATTGTTTCTGTCATTTAAAAAGGTTTTTTTTTATCACCATGTGCTGACCCAGAGGACTTACAGAAACGATACCAAAAATTTTACAGTTTTAGTTATCGAAATTAGATAAATTTTATGTCCTGCTTAGGAGGTGTAACTGATGTTAATTTTTAATTTGTTTTATGAAAGATGTACCTTCATATGTTTTACTTCATTTACCTCAGTCTCTTTGTCATTGTTCTTTCTTCTTCTTTAAACGCATTAGAAATTGCTCAAATCAGTAGTTTCATCTATTTTCTTCTAGAGATGTTTTAGATTATGTAGAAATGAAAATAACAAATGATTAGCACGAGCAGTGGCAGAGGTACAAAGGTCTGCTGATTTTATAAATAGAAAATCACAACATCTGAGTTCATATCACAACAGAGACATAATTATAAAGAAAAAAAGTTGTTGTTGAATCTTTCGAAATCTTCACTATAAAAAGAAAATAAATTGTTCCGGTGCCTGTTTATTTCAAATAAGAGCTGAAATATTGAAAGTGTCTGTGTGGCAATTATGGCGTGTTTACATTAAAACATCAGGTGAGATAATTAAGTCGCTTGCGTAGTGACGATGAAATCGTGGTCCAAAACCTTAGCGGTGCATTGGTTTAGCGAGGAAAGGGGCGACTTAACAAGAGTTAGTAGCAGTCGTTCAGGGCCGGTCAACAAGCAGGTCATGATTTCAAGTCTTGCTATAGTATAACAAGGTTTTGTCGTCGTTCGCTATGTGAGTTTGTTAAAATTTCCGGGTTATGGTTACAAATTTAAGGACTCCTGTATTGCTGCTCTACAGATATTTTTTGTTTAGGGTTTTCTTTAATTTGTTTTGGATATTAAAAGGAAGGTTTTGTTCCTTTAAGGCATGTATCATATACAGTTTTGTGGGCTACAAAAATTTACCTGCAGGAATTTTCTCACCTGGACATGTCTAAAACCAGCTTCTTTAAGCTTGAAGTTTTCATACCTATTAAGAGTTTTAGTTAGGGGTTGGGGTATTGATGGTGAAAGGGGGGCAGGTAGGGATTGGAATGAAAAGGATACCACCATATAAAAAAAATTGAAAGAAACTTTTAGCCATATTTCTTCAACCACTTGTAACATTCCTATCAATTTTTTTTTGCTCAAAATCATCGGGCTTTTGAATTTTTTTCACTATATTTTGATGCCAAAAAAAATTCGTCATATTTACAAACAACTCACATTTTTTAATAAAAAAAACTAGAATTTCTCAAGAAACTGTGCGTGATAGACAGAATCTGACTTCAAATTCTTGTTCAGCACATTTGAAAACAATAAGAAAGCATATTTTGGTTTAAAGGAGGATTTTCATGCAGAACAGTGTTATTTCTTTAATTAAAAGTTGTTATCTTTTCTTAATTAAATATATAATTGATTGAACACTAAAAACAATAAAACTATTAATGAGTGCAACAATCTTTTTCAGTGTGCAGAGAAGTACCTCAGCTGGTTTTAAGTAGTTTTATTTCTGGAGCTTATTTTAATATAACTTTTGAAACAAGCTTCTCGTAAATACACAAACAAGTGAAAACCCAGGTGTCTGAAGAGAACCAAAGAAAAAAATATTTAAAAATATAAAAGGCGCAAAATAATAAATTTATTTTATCCAAATATCCCAAGCTCACATTTGTATTGTATTACACTTGATCCTAAATATATAAACACTTTTTCGGTGAAAGATTCCTTTGAATTGGCTTCCACTGTTATCACTGTTATTTTTCCTAATGTGTTTTGTCAGATAATTAGTTGCGAACATTTATTTTTGTGTGAAGTTAAGTTAATTGGATTTTTTTAATTTTTTTATTTTTAATTAAATTAAATTGTTTGTTTCTTCCACTCTTAATGGTCATGTCTTTAGGCAGCCAGTTTTAACTCGTGTATCTCAGTGTCCAGCTTCTCGTGTGCATTGCCAATAAACAAGAGCTTTGCAATTAAATTACAAATATATTACCGCATTTTTAATAGTTTCTTTTATCAATTTTTTATTTGTAATTATTTATCTGTGCACTATTATTTTCCTTCTTCATTTTCAAAAGCAAATGAAATCATACTTTTTTCAATTGAGTGTGCTTCTCTTCTTTTGTTTATTTGTTACGTAAAATGTTAATAAATTGTTTTAAAAATGGTGTTTTTAGTTCAAAGATAATGAAACCAAACATGAAATAGATACAATAATTTTCGAGTACGAAATAATACAGAAACCAACTATAAAAAATTCGTAATGATTTATTTTTAATAAAAATTTTTCACTTCGTATAAATCAAGTTCAAAATTGCAACCATGTTGTATGGAAAAATGCAAACACTTTTGATAAAAAAAAAAAAATAAATAAATTGATAAGTATTCATACGTAGGAAAATGTGAAAATCTCGGATGTATATTTAAGTTGCAAATATTTTTTATGCTTAAATAAGCAACTACGCGAATCCAGTGGTAATATAATGAAATTGTAGCTAAGTTAAATATTTAAAATCTCCAATATTTGGTGGCCATAGGTTACGTTAGGTTGCACAGATTGCCGGCATAAGAAGAGGACTTACTTTGGTGGCAATAAATACTAGACACTGTAATAGATGATAGAAAGTTTTTAATTAATGAAAAAAAAACCACTTTGCCAACAATAACAAAAACTGATATTTCAAACCCCTTACACACGATAGGCTGACGTATCAAATTTCCCAGGGGCACTGTTAAAACATTTCTTTCCTAAAAGATATGTGTAAAGTTATCTGGAACTTTTGTAATTTGATCTGACAATCCACCTGATAACAGCTGTTTTTATAATGATAAACGTCGTTGCCTGAAATTTATGCCGACTTGTTCTTGTCTTTGCTTTAATGAACTACTACCTACAAGTAATATTTGGCTGCTAAATAAGAAAACTTCAATCGTATGAATATAATATATGGCGCCTAGTAACAGTGCTGTTATTTTGGCCTTCCTTCAAAATTTCACATCAATGGATTTTCGTTTATATTAAAAACAATGGTTTTTTTTTAATAAATAATAAATAAACATAACTTACTTTTACGTGATGTGATTTTTTTAACAACTTTAAAATACTGAGTAGTAGGGTTCAAATTAATGATCATTGCAATCTTGGGAAAGTTTATTCAAAAAGTTTTTTCGACTTCTAAATTAAAGCAGCAAAGTAGTAGAAGGAACAGATTCCAAAAAAGGGCATTGCTGGGGTAAAATTTTCTTAATATTCTGCAGGGTTTGTATTGTATCGTTTGGTCAAAATATAATTATCTTATCTTAAATCAATTACTAATTATTCTTATTTTAAATAAAATGAACTTATCTACATTATAGTGACTGCCCGCATTGCAGTAGGTTATCCTGTCAGCCAAATTTTCGAAGACTGTGTTTCTCGGACAGCCATTTCTGGTTTTTTCGCATTGCATCTCTGAATCAGCCTTTTAACATCGCCAAAAAAAAAGCTGATAACACGATTGTCGAACTTAGTGCTCGATTTCGATATCGATTTCATATTTTGCATTTCAGACAATAAAAGGACTATTGTAATGTCTCTTGAGTTGGATAAATTTATCTTAATTGGTGCAATGTTTTTGAAATTTGTGCAGCCTGTTTAAGGAGGATACTATCAAGCATTTTAATAAAGGTTTTTTGGTTGAATGTAACCAAAACGGCAACGCTGATCACAATAAGGAATTTCGCTGTCGTCTGCCTGAGGAGATAGGTAGTTAATTATACCTTTCACATGCCTTGAAAATGGAATTCAGTTAGAAAATGTTAGAAGTTGATCTGGTATATGCGATAACCTAAAATAATTCCGACTTACCTGTCGTTCATCGTTGTCACAATAGGCTGTAAATTCCAGTAATTAAGTTTTATCAATAACTCACGCAGTGCACTTGTATGGTAATTTCTACTTAACTCTTAAAAATAAAACAATTTCAAACAAATGAACCCTCCCACGCTTAACTTGTTGCCTCACAAACTCCTCGTAAATCGGATCTTGAGCGATCTTTAAAAAGAGTTGTCATATGAATACACCAATCCTCATGTGACTTTTTTTTCGAAACAAGGAAAACAAAGCAATGTTTTTTTTTTTTTTTTTTAGACAGATATATAATTTCTATATAAACATATTTTCGTAACTATTTCTCCTTTTTTGCAGTGAAAATTAAAATAAAGTTTGGTCACTAGTGAGACATTTTAACAAACATCATTTAATTAAAAAATAATAACAAAAATTAAATGCCTTTTATAATTAAAAACCTACAAAAAGACAATCTGATAGCAGGAAGTGACAGGAAATCAAATACAATTTTTATACTTACACTAATGTAACACATAATGATAAGTGTGTTTGTAAATAAAAAATAATAATTTTGAGCACAAAGTACATAAAATAATAAATTAATCTTTTACTTTCATATGAGTTTTGAAAAACAAACATTTGTTTCTTGTTGTCTTGTTATTTATAAAAGCCAAAATGAAATTGTCCGTCTGACTATTTTGCTATTGGTCTCTAGTGTAACAATTTTTCTTAAAATATACACATGAATGATCTCAAACATTTCTGTGTCTAGAAAAATAAAAGTTCAATAAAAAAAATGCCAACAACAACAGCCACTCAACGAAAATACATGAAGATTATTTATGTTTACCAATTAATTTTTATTTGAGTTGTTTAAAAAGAAAACATTTAAAAACATTAAAGCTCTCACTTACATAGATATTTAATATATTTTCAACTTACACATACATTTATACATTGATATCGATAGACATTTGTACATCTGTTAACATTTATTTTTTGCTGGATTGTTTGTCTCTTTGGCCGTTTTGAGTCGGTTGACTGGTCATGGTTTAGCAAATGTTTAAATCCTTTTTTGTCCACACTTTCTGCATTGAAATGAAAGGAACTCTCTATTGTGTTGAATATTTTATTTGTCTATATTTAATTCCTTTTTTTTCCTAAAAAGTATTGATGTTTTTTCGGTGTATGTTTTTCAAATATGGTTTTTAACAACTCTGACCGGCTTCTTGCAAAATTGATTGTGTAAATTGCACATTACAAAGACGCCGTTATATTCATAAAATTATATATTAATCCAAAACTATACTTTGATGCATGAATGCAAGCGTATATAATTATGTTTACAGTGACTCTCAAATCTGTTATCTTTACAAAATTAAAAAATTATTAAAAATTCTGGAAGCCGAGTAAGCACTGGATTGGTAGATGAACTGTATTTTACGTATGATATGAATAAAATATGGTCTTAATACACCGGCCACAAAGTTAGTTAAACAATATCAGACATGTTCTGAATTCCACACAAAATTTTCACTTTCGTATTTTTCAAGGCATTGTTTTTGTAAAAAATAATTTTATAGCAACAAATCATTGAAAAATTTGAAGTGAAAATTTCGTGTGAAATTCCGAACATACCTGTGTATTAGACCAACATAAATCGTTATGCGCTTAAATGAAATAAGGGCTTTTTAGACATGTCATAAACAGTAGTGATCACTTATCTTGTCTGTCCGTTTGTAACAGTACTCTATCTCTGGAACCGCAATAGGTAAATAGATTCTTGAAACTTTTACTGTAGATATATTACTATAGCCGCTATAACGATAAGTACTAAAAAAAAAGGATGTTACGAAAGTGTCGGGATAGACATAAAAATATTTTTTTACTGTGATTGACCGACACATCAAATTAACACAGTCGGAGTAAAATTTTGTGCGCTATAGCAACAAAAAAAAAAAACAATAATAATTAAACGGTGTCCCAGTATTGAAGTGATTATCAATTTATCTTCTTTAACTTTTCAGCCGAAGTAGGCTGACTTTTAAAGTTCACACAGAGTTTGTACGCTAAAGAATAAATTGTAACAATAATTTAAACAATTAAATTAAATGGTGTCGTAACCGTAATGCCATTTTCACATGGTATTATTTTATCTTTACCCAAATTATACTTAACTATGTCTGCTGAAACGTTTAAAAAATAAAATTGTGAATATTAAAGGGTGACCTATACATGGTACGGAAGCCTTTGCTAGTGAGTCAAAGTCACACTTTGGCGATTTATTTTACAAACAAGACATGATGCTCCATTTCATGACCACCATTCTCTCAGACATAGTTACAAAAGAGGATCTATTGAAATTAAGCAACCTCGTTTAATGAATAGTGGTGATATGTACAGAAAGGGTGAACACCTATATTTTTCTTAAGTTTTTCCGATTTAATTGTGTTTCGTTTTTTTTGGTAATAGTTGTTGTTTTTTTTATGAGTTTTGTTGTGTTGAAAACCGAAATTTCAAAAAAAAAAACATGGGAACCACCAGGTATTTTGAATATCCCCAAACCATCTAAATTTCACAAAAATATTATATTTTCACCAGAAATATTAAACTTTCATTTAAAACCAAAAATGCCCAAAAATAAACTAAGAACCACCAAGAACCACATAAGTATATAAGATATATGGCACAGCCGATTATAGCACACTTACTTTTTAGTATAATTTCTTACCCATCGTCCTCACAAGGGTCGACGTGGATGAGGTCTTTTGGTTTCTTTTATTTGCATTCCTTATGAAATTCTTTACGGTTGCTTACACTAGCATTGGTGCGTTAATGTCTGAATATATTTGACGCAAGCCTTCACCTTTTTAATAGAAATAACCAAGTAACATCAAGTAGTTTGTCCACTCAAGAAAACATTCAACCAAATTTTCGAAACTTCTTCAAACAAAATACGACTCAGATATATGCTAAGAAATAAGGTCCTAGTATTTTGTAGAAACAGCTGCAGCTTGCAGATATAACTCCCAAATATCTAATCATTAATAATCTCAAGCGCGGACCAAACTTGAAGATGAATATTCTCTGACAAAATCATTAATTTCTTATTTCTGAAATTAATGCTTTGAAGTAAAAATTGCTACATTATGTTACTTTGGTGATATGATAATCAATAATTTTGCGAAAAAACCCGATTTCACTTATATCTCCAAACTTTATACTTTCAATAGTTTAGTAAGATACATCAAATTGCAGCAACTATAGGATCACTCTTTAATTTCCAAATTCAAATTATATACTTGCTGTTGCAGTAGATTTAGCAATCAGGTTCTGTGTAAATTCAACCGTCTGTCTGTCACGGTTTGCAGTTTGCCCATATACATCACATTATATCAACTATTTAATTTATAATATAATATTTTAATTCTTCTTATTATAATAAATAATACCACTCTGTCTAAAATTAAGGTGTTTGTATACAACGATTTAAAAAATACGGCCATATAAAACAAATTACATTAATTTTCAGAACACCCTTTAATTTCTAAATTCAAATTATAAGCTTTTTGTTATAGCGAACTAAGCAAAACAAGTCCCTTGTAGATTTCAGCAGTCTGTCTGTAACGGGTCAAAAGTCCGGTCACGTACACAATATTATATCCACTACTGGGACACCCGCTTAAAAACTTAAAACTTTCGCCATGTACCAAATTAAATGAACTATTGGTGCACCCTTTTATTCATAATTTTAAATATTATAAGCTGTTACTATAACGGCCATAGCAATCGACATTACGTCATATTTACAAGCGCCTGTCTATTACGGTTCAAAAGATAGGCCTATATAAGTAAATCTACAGTAATTATGGGACACGCTTTAATTTCTAAATTCAAATTATAAACTCATTGATATAGCGGACTTAAAAATACAGGTCCCTTTTTAGTTTAAGCGTTCTGTCTGTAACGGTTCAAAATTATGTCAACTATTGGACCACCCTTTAACTTCCAAATCTATATTTTATACTTGTTGTTGTAGCTGACTTACCAAAACAGCTTCGTTGTAAATTTTAAAAATCAATGATTTATGGCGCACCCTTTAATTTTAATTCTTAATATTTATACTTGTTACTATAACGGCCAAAACAATCGACATTCTGTCCAATTTGCAAGCGTTTGCCTATAACGGTTCAAAAGATAGGCTCATGTAAGTAAATCTTCATCAATTATAGGACACCCTTTAATTTCTAAATTCAAATTATAAACTCGTTGATATAGCGGATTTAGCAATATAGGCCCCTTTTAAGTTTCAGCGTTCTGTTTATAACGGTTCAAAAGTTTGGTCACATACACAAAATTACATTAACTACTGGAACACCCTTTAACTTCCAAATCCAAATTTTATACTTGCTGTTATAGTGGACTTAGCAATAAAGGTTCGTTGTAAATTTCAAGCGTCTGTCTACAATTGTTTAAAAGTATGGCCATATACATCTAATTTAATGAACTATTGACGCACCCTTTAATTTAAAATTTGTAATATTATTACTTGTTACTATAACGGCCACAGCAATCGACATTCTGTCTAATTTGCAAGCATTTATCTATAACTGTTCAAAAGATAGGCCCATATAAGTAAATGAGAGCACCCTTTAATTTTCAGATTTATTTTTGTATAATTTTTTGTTTTTGGGAGCTATAGAAATACGCAGGCATTTTACAGAAGTGCGCTTTACAATTCATAATACACGTAAAAAATATGTATGTTGTATGGGGACACCCTTTAACTTTTAAGATTATGAACTGTTTTTAAAACCTGACCAATCTGTAAGCATAATCTATCATATTAACAAAAATGTTCAAAATCGGATCCGAATTGTATAACCTCCTTCTTTTTTGAAGTCGGTTAAAAAACAAGCCTCCATTAGAAATAGTTTGTAAATTAGTAAATTTTAAACTTGTTTTGACAACCACTTTTTTAGTTTTGCATACATTTCCACAGTTAACATGACAATAACTAAAAGACCTAGGTCTTTTTTTGTCAAAACTTTATTTGTAAAACTACAGGACCACCGGTAATATAAAGTGCAATTAACTAACAAACGGCTAAACTACAATGACAATAATAGCAATGAAAAAAAAAAACTTAAATAACAAATAACGAGCTGCAAGCTTTAGAAATTTCGATAATTACACACAAATATCGAGAAAAAGGGGCAAACAATATAAGTACACAGGTATTATATTTGTCCTGTTGTACTACAACAGAGTAACACATTAGTTTTTAATATTCGGACAATAAATGGTGTAAATTAATTGTTTAAAAACAAAATGTAAAATTTCTTGCAATATTTTTCGAATTAAACAAAGTTCCTTACTTAGAAACAATTTTCTGTATTCTGTCATAATTCGCGGAGTTCCGTAGATAAAGCGTTTTGTTTATGTACTTGTCGTGGCGAAACTTGTATTTTAAAATATAAAATTAAACATCATTTAGACGTGAGAATTTTTTTTACAAATATTCGTTGACAGAGATTAAACATATGTATCTGTGTATGAACGCACGCAGTTAGTGAGCCAAACGAAATTCGTTATGTGTAACGGACTCCATGATAAGTTTATTTCTATGTGTACTTAGACGCATGACCAATATGTTTTTGAACCGTTTTTCGATATTTATTTGTTTTTAGTTTTATTTTTGCTTTCTGCTATAAGATTTTTTTCTTTTTATTTAAACCACATACATCGAATTTAATTAATAGTTTCAATTATTTTCAATTTTAATTATTATTTATTTTCAAAGATTTTTTGATGACGAAATCGTAGTGCTATGCGAAATACATTATTCGTCCCAGTTACACTTATTAACCGACTTTTATAAGTCAGTAATTTTTGAACCGATTTTGAAAATTTAATTTGAATTAGTCCAGTTTTAATATTAGTTCATAATTTTAAAAATTAAACGGCGTCCTTATACAACATACCTCTTTTTACGTATATTATGAAGGTACCGCTTTAAAATTTAAGTAACTGCGTATCAGTATAGCTCCTAATAGCAAAAAGTAATACAAAAGTAAATATAAAAATTAAAGGGTGTCCCAATAGGTGACGTAAGTTGAGGCGTATTTGAATATCGTTTAAACCGTTATAGACAAACGCTAACAAATTGGACAGAATGTTGATGACCGTTATAGTAACAAGTATTAATATTAAAAATTATGAACTAAATGGTGTCCGAATAGTTAATATAATTTGACGAGTGTGGCCAAAATTTTGATCCGTTATAGACAGACAGCTGAAATAGCTAATTTGATCATTATAAACAAACACTTTAAAATTAGGCAGAATTTCTACTAATTTGTTTGGTACAATAAGAAGTATGAATAGTTTAAACTATAAATTACAGGGTGTTACAATAATTTACGTACAAAGAACCTGATTACTACAACAGCAAGCATAAAATTTGAATTTGTTAATTAAAAGGTGCCCCTATAGTTGCTGTTAACTGTTGTAGCCAATCGGTTGGAATTAACAAGAAGCTGCAGTGCTAAATCTGCTATAACAAGTTTAAAGTTTGAAGATGAAATATAAGGGTGTCCTAATAGTTAATGTAAGCAGACAGATAAAAACTGTTTTAAAGTAGTTTTTTTCCCAAGAATTATATTATTAAGTGTTGTTGCACGGTCTTTTTAGCAAAAATCAATCTCAAGAAAATTGTGCAACTAAATTCATTGTCCATTATAACTATTTCAATATGTTAACGCACAGAAAAAACATAGTTGTGGTATATGACAATAACGATATTATGTTCTATGTAATATTGTATAATTCCGGCGAACAAATTATAGTTTTTACAACAAAATTTTAGCCACAATGAAAATTTTTTTTGTAACACTGAATGGTTGGTTTTAGCTAAAGAAAATCGAACCGGCATAAAATTATTATTGTTATTTATAACAGTATAATGTTTTGAAAAAAATGTAATAAAACTTAAAACTACAGCAGACTCGCGGTAACAAAAATACCGCCTTACGTGAATACCGGCTAGCATGAACATAATTTTTTTTACACTGACTACTCTGTAGCGTAAACACAGTAAGAAAGCCCTATAACGTGAACCAATTCAAAATTCATGAAACATGAAATTGGGAATCCCCGTAAATGAATGCTTTTGAATATATTCTGGCATTTAGTGTAACGCGCGCAGTTCATTTGCTTTTTTGTTTTTAGTTTAATAAACTAAACTCGTGAAAATGTCGCAAAAACTACCAAATTTTTTAACTTTAAAGAAAAAAGTGGATGTAATAGAAAAAATAAAAAGAGGGTCAAGCGTGACTAGCTTAGCAAAGCAATACAATGTTGCAAAGTCAACAGTTTGCGCTATAAACAAAAAAAAGATAAAATTTTTAAATGTTTTAACAATACTTATTGTGGTTCTGGAATGCGAAAGACTTTGAAGTGCCCTGAGCTTCCTAAAATGGAAAAAGCACTTTACCGTTGGTTCTTAAAACAGAGAAAAAAACTATCCTGTCAATGGACTAATAAATTAAGAAAAAGCTAAATTTTTTCATTAAAAAATTAAAGAAAATCAAAGTGGTTTTAATGCCAGTGACGGATGGTTGCAACGATGGTGTGTGTTTTATTAAAACAACTGGAGAAAAGTTGTCTTCTAGATCTAAACTTGTGGACCCTTTCAAGCACAATCTGCAAGCCAAAATTAAAGAGCTAGGTCTGTCTCGCGATCAAATTTATAATGCAGACGAATCGAGATTATTTTGGAAGCTGCTACCTGATCAAACATACTTACGTATCACCTCAAGAAAAAAATGCTCCTGGAAGAAAAACTGAAAAACAGAGTATCACTTTTCTTGCTTGTACAAACGCAACGGGGGCACATAAAGTAAAACTTCTTGTGATTGGAAAGGCAATAAACCCTCGCTCTTTCAGAAATTTCGAATCTCCTGTTGACTACAACTACACCAAATCGTCATGGATGACATGAGTGGTTCCTCCACTCGTTTGTACCACAGGCAAAAAACCCTTTAATTGATTTAAAATATTTACAATTTTATTTCTTATTTTTTTAGGTTAGAAAATTTTTAAAAGAGCAAGGATTACTTAATAAAGCTTTGCTTTTGATTGATAACGCTCCATCTCATACTCCAGAAAATGAATTGAGATCAGACGACAGGTTCATAAATATAATAGTCATGCCACCCAACGTCATGCCACTCATACAGCCAATGGATCAAAATGCCACACTTACAAAGCTTTTCTATTGAAACGGTCTCTTGGCATCAAGTGTAGATACAAGAAATGATGTTATTGACGCTTTAAAAAAATTAACGTTAAGGGACGCTGTTGGGTATTTAGAATCAGCTTGGCAACGTCTTGAAAAGGAAACAATACGGAATTGCTGGACGAACATTTTAGCCTCTAAAAGAGATGAAGAAGACGTTGAAGAGGACTATTTTGAGAAAAAGAATTTGTGCACGAATTAACAGCCAACAAGAACGCGCAATAGAACTTCTTAATGCAATTAATCCAGAGGTTTGAACACTTTCATATGTCTAGTAATTCGCTTAACTTAAATTGCGTCTTTGCAGGTTAGTTCTTCATTTTCTGATATCAGTGAATGGACTGAAGATCTTCAAAACGTAACGAAAACAAACGAAATCCTGAGCAGTGATAAAGGTGAAAGCGATGATAGTATTCTGGAAACAGCATGGACCAAAGTAGAACCCATTGAAGCAATCAACATTTTCAATAAAGCTTTAGAATGGGCAGCAGATGAAAATATAAGTCCAGCAGATATCAGCGTACTTAAACATTTCCGAGAAAAGGCGGTGATCAGCTTGTTGCAAAAAAAAAGAAAATCCAAAAAAAAAATAACCATTTTTTTTAAAATAATTTTAATATAAATTATATTTCTTAACAACGCAAATATAAGCATGAATTAATGAAAATGAATTAATAAAACAATATATGTATTTGAGTTAAATATATGTCTATTTTATTTTTAAGATGTAAAAAATGACACATTCGTAAACATGAACAACTTCGCAAACGTGAACACGCTCAGGTTTTAATAATTCACGTTACCGCGAGTCTACTGTATATTAAAATCAACCTTGTATTAGTTATTAAATTATTTTTTAAAAAATCTTCAAGTTTTACTCTGGTATCTCTGTTAGCAAACGTAATTTGCGCAAGTATTTTTTAGAGTTTTAGCCTTGAATTTGAAAAGCTTAACATCAATAAAACCGGTGTAAGTTTTAATTTTGAAACCAATTATAAGAGTTTTCAGTTGATGAACCCCAATGAGCTCTACTTTTAGCTAAAGAGATAAATTCTAAATTAAACTTCACCTTGAAAGCGATTTTCCTTCAATCGATTTTTCGTTTGGTATAATATTTTTAATAACTTACTTAATATGCCTTTTATCATCACAGTCTCTTACCTATAAATAGAAAGAGAAAAAATATATAAACGTTCTTTAGAATTCTTCATTTATTATAAAGTTCGATCATAAATTATATAAATTAGTTTTGGTTTATTGCTTTATTTGTATTTATTTATTTATTTGTTTTCCTTAATGGTCATTTATAAATAAATGCATTAATTTTATTTTTTTAATGTTTAAACTAAAAGCAAAATGTAGACATATTAACTCTTAAAAGCTTTGCGATTGTTCTTCTATTAAAATTAAATTACTTGTTTCTAGTGCCTTTTAAGCATTAATTAACAATTAATATAAATACGTTTAAGTTTGAATACAGTTGTATGTGTAGTTTTTATATTTTTAGATTTTTCTTTTAAGTATAAAAGTGTGAATGTTACCCTTGAACTACATTTTTTATAATGCTTAAACTTAGATGTGTTTGGTATTATAATCATGACTAATTATAAGCAAATGCTATACAAAATTTTAAATGGATTTCATTTAAAGTCATTTTCATTTTTTCTATGAGGCCGTATGTTAATTGTTGGCTTCTTTGTTGTTCTGTTTTGTTTTCTATTTTATAAGTGAAAAAAGTTTTATTTTTAAATAAATTCAAGGTTTATTTTATTTACACTTATTGAAGGTGTGCACAGCTGATAAGAAGCATAATGGAAAAAAGAAACATTAAAAAATGATATTAGAATTTCGACCAGAAGAACTGGTCACCTTTCGAGACCTAAAACTATTTTTTTTATAATTTAGCTAAAAAGAAAAGTATTGAAGGCGGGTTGTTCTGCATGAATTTAAATATTGGTTGTTAGAATAAGCAAGATCAGCCCATAAATCGCTTTAAACATTAGCAATTAGTAATAGCTGCCACCACATCTGTAATTTATTAGTCAGATAAGACTTCAACAGATACCTTTTCTGCTCCCTCCGAACTACAGATTCTTACTGTTGCATAAGAGAAGCAATGCAAGATCATTTTGCTCTGCCTTAAATATTCTAGTTTAAAATTGGCTTGTAAATTGGCAGTTCAATAAATTGTTCTCTTTAATCTTTGGCAAAGTACTTGCAACGTGGTAAATTGTTGTTTAACATTCACGTTCCACTCAATTTATTTGCTTCTTAAATAATTTACTAAACATTTATCCTTCTCATCCTTTTTTAATTTATCTTTTGGCACTCAAAAATATTAACTATAAAAAGTAAAAGTTAATTTCTGCCAGTATATAAAAATAAAGGAAACGTTTCGCAAACGCTTTATCCAGAGACATAAACTTTTAATAATTTCTTAATCTTCTTCTTTGGAATGGCAAAGAGCGCTCTTCTACTTGCTTTCATATTCCCCCATAATCATAAAATTTAACATAGATTACGCTAATGCATTCTTTACTATAACGCTTAAATCGATTAGCAAACGTTTGCGATAGCTTTGTCCTCAAAACGTTTTACGTTTGTTGTTATTGCTTTTTCTTCTCGCTGTGACGTTTAATTTGAAGTATTTTTTGTGCTCAGGAGTAACAAAATCCTTTTCATTGTTTCGTTTTTGTTTTTGTCTTACTCACTAGCAAGAAGAAAACAAAAACGTTTCGTTTTATTTACTTTCGTACTCTGATTTCTGCCAATGGTTTCAGAATTTTACTTGTTCAAGCATCAATACGTAAAATATTTGAAGCAAAGGACTTAAATTTCTGGCAGAAAAGAAATTGTGGCATTGTTACAAATATATTTAACTTAGCGCCATCAAATGTCAAACAGCAAGCAATTTATCAAAAAATTTAAATAATGTAAAGTTTTTTTATGGCACAGGTTTGAAAAGTTCGAATTCGAGAAGATTTTAAAATATTTACTAAAAAAAATTAATAAGACATACGATAAATATTCTAAATTAATTAAAAAAAAACATTCTAAATAAAACAAAAGTCGAAAATTTAATTCATTAGATTACAGTTGCATTAAAAATCGAATTAATGGTTCTCAACTTTCGATTGCATATTAAAATAAAAGGTTTATGACACATATCTCAAGTTACTTTATTACTTTACAAAAAACAACGTTTTTAATTTAATACAGTCAACCTTCCCTCAGCCAAGACTTCGAAAAAACAATCGAATACAAAGAAAAATCGAAAGTAAAAAACTGAGTGTTTATGTTGATATTAAATAAATTATTCGGCGTGAAAAGAAATGATGATCTAAAACTATTGAAAATTTTGAACAAAATGGAAAAATCAGGTTTGTTCTCTGCCACCTTGTTCTAAATTATATTTAATAATAATGTTATGAAGAATGCAGCAAGCCATTATCCAATCATTGCATCTTTTCTTATTTTGTGCTGATATCATTCTAAACTTAAGTTCTTTTAAACTTCCAAATTTTTCCTTCAGTAATATAATTTACTTGAGTCAACCATAATTACATATAGAAACAATATTTTTCACACAAAAAATTTATTAATTTACTTTTTTTCTGTTGATTCATCAAATGATGAATAGCACTTTTCTCCTTCTTATTTAGTTTTTGACGTATGAAGTACAATGTACAATGGCACATTGATACAATGGTTGTTCACAAAGAAGTAAACAAAAGGTAGTATGCAATACTACCTACACCTTAGCAGATCTTGTGAATACGACAAATATCTTACTAAATGACAAAGAGTACAAACGAAACCATTGGCTTCTCACTCATCTACTTGCTTTGATTTACAAATGATATCGTACAATTGCGTTGTGCAGTTCGCTAAGGAGTATTTCAATTTAAGCCCTAGTGCATTATCTACTAAATTAATCAATCAACAAACGTTTCTACAACTGCTTTCTCAAAAGGTTTGAATTGTTTTCTCATTGTTTTCTCTTTTGGTTGAGTACGTTTAAGTTATTGGACAGTTTGTACTTAGGAACAACCACAATACAAAACCAAATGTCACAATCCTTTTTACTGTTTCTGTTTTATTTTACTTACTACAGAAACAAAACAAGAGCAAAGGTTTCATTTTATTTTTTTTTCTCCCTGCTTTTCTTATTAAATATAAAATATTCAATTGATTTTAATATTCTTATATTACAAAAGATACAATTTTAAACAAAAGAGCCAAGATAAATTAGTTGCGTCTGTTTATTCTGAAAAATATGTCATAAGGAACTTAATTATACTCTTCATCACAGGTAGAAAGAGGGTATATCTACGTTTCTCATTCCGTGTGTAATTTCTATAGTATCCATTTCCAAACCCCAGAAAGAATATATGTATATGCTAAGTTCTTAAGCTTAGCGAAGTCGATTGAGCAATGTCCTTCTGTCCGTCCGTGTTTGGGTTAAGATCAGCATTGACAAGGCACTACGTCTTTCAAACTACAAATACGAAACTGAAGTAGCGTCGCTTAAATAGCTCAACTTTTTAAGTAAGAAATTCAAGGCAGAATTTGAAAGTCAATCTAGATTTTCGGTAATAACAACAGTTTACTGGCGGAACCAACCCAATTAATTTAATATCAATCTAGATCTTTTATGTAATTTTTGCATATATAACAGTTATCTAACAAGAGGCTTAATAGTTTACTATGTGCTTATCAAATAAATATGTTTGACCATTGTGTGCAGATATTTTAATTTTATTTTAGAAGCAATAAATATTTATTTTATTATTATTAGTATTATTATTATTTATTTATTTATTTTTAACGCTGTTATTATTCAATTAAAACAGCAATTATTGTTATTATTTTTTTTTTTGAGATGAAAAATATTTTTGTTCAAATTTTCTTTTGATTTTTAAAATAATTTCTGATTCGTTTACATGAACATACATACCTACAAACATATGTATATAATTATATAAGCATGAAAATACACAGTCATTCAATTTGTTCAATTAGCTCCACTTTGTGTTTTATAGCATCATGTATTGTCCTGTTAATAAATTTGCTTCTAATAGGATTTCAATTTTGTATTTTTATTTCATTACATTGAATTAAAAATTTTTGTAATAATAAATTCAATAAAAGCTGAGTGAAAATTGCACAATCCCAGGAAAGAGAAATAAAACTTAATTTTAAATAAAAGTGGAATGAAAATATTTCCCGAAGTATATAAAAGAGAATTTAATACCAAGAAAATTATAGAAAATAAAATGTAACAAATAATATAAACAATTGGGCTTAAGTTCAGTTAAAAAATTATTTACAAAAAAATTAAACACCAGCAAAACGTAATGCAGTATTTTCTATACCTACATCGTCATCAGCACGCATCTATTCAGCTTTTTTTGTATGATCAATCAGTATTAATGTAGTAAGATAAAGTCCACATATAACAAAAACCTTCTCTTTGCGTTCTGCTAACCGTTGGTATGGCATGCATAAATTTTCCATATTTTCACTTTAATACTCACTTTACTATCACTGTCTGCATTATTAGATCTGTATTTATATTTTTTTAAACCTCATTAATCTATCTGAAACAAATGAATTCTAAACGACCTCAATATTATAAGGAGAAAAAATGAAAAAGTACGCATACACATGTTGCAGCTCTTGCAACGATGACAATAAAGTCTTTGGATATAGCGCACAATAGAACAATAAAATCGATGTCAACAAAAGAAACCAAAAGTGTAATTAGCTCTAATGTCGGCAGCAACATAATCATTGTCTCTTTTGTCAACCGAACAAAGACTATAGAAAGCTTGTCATAGCCGTAGTAATTTTTTGTTTGTTTTAAGAATAGGCACTAAAAGTAAAAATGTAATTAAATGTAGAACAAAAAAACTGCAGTGGGAGTAAAGTTTAGTAATTAAAAAAAAATCGTTTGGGAAATAATAAACGAGAATTTGTGATAAAAATAAATTTAAAAATTTCTGTATAGTGTTGTGAAAACAACAGTAAAAATTTGTATTGCAATGTTGTATTTGTTCAGAGCCGCTACTACCTAGTAAACTAAATGTACCTTGGTGTTGTGAATAACTTAAATGAAATAAAAAATTAAGTGGGTAAAAATAACTGTACTTGGAGAAATAGAACAATGAATGTATGGGATATCAAAATATAGAAATAAAATTACAAAACCGTAATAATGGGGAAATATTTATTTAAAAAATGCTAAAGAAAAAATCATACAGAAACTAAATAAGAGCCCGAAGCAGTGCAGTCCTGAGTTATGAAAATTTTGAATTAATGTGGAACATATTTTATTAGACTGCAAAAAAAATAATCCTAAAAACCAGGGCGAAATAAACCACTTTGAAAATAACTTACACCTAATTCATAGTAACATTTATTATTATCAAAAAAAAAAGAAATATGGCATTAATATTTCATCAGCGGAGTGTGCTGCAAGATAGTCAAAGCTTTAGAAATACTGCTCAATACAATAGCCAATAGAAATTATAATTGTAAGTGACTTCAAAAAAAAAGGAGGTTATCAATTCGACTGAATTATATTTGTAACTCCATAACTCCACCATTTCTTGGTCATTTTCGAAAGTTATTTTTTATTTGATAGGTAATGCTTATAGATTTCTCTTATTTTAAAAACAATTCATAATCATAAAAATTAAAGGGTTTCCTCATACACATCCACATTTTTACGTGCATTATAAACCGTAGAAGAAACCACTTAAAATTAAAAAAAACCGTGCATATCTATAGTTCCCAATGGCAAAAAGCAATACAAAAATAAATCTAAAAGTCAATTTGAGTAAATTGAGTTTAACGGGCCTAATTTTTGAAACGATTGCAAATTGGACAGAATGTCTACTACTTTGTTTGGTATAAGAAGAAGTATAAACAATAGTTGATGTAATTTGATGTATATGGCCAAACTGTTGAACAGTTGAAACAGCAAGTATAAATTAGGAAGATGGAATAGATAGGGGGCCGAATACTTAATATAATGTGATGCATGTGGCCATACTTTTATACTGTTATATAGACAGAGAGATGAAATCTGTTTTGAAGTCGGTTTTTATGGAAGAATTATTGTTTTTCTTCAACAGAAATATTGTCAAACACTGAAGTTTTATCTTCCCATTGGTGTATTATGCAAATAGCTATGGGCAAATATTCTATTTTCCCAAAACAAATCTTGGTAGAGGATGTGACATTCCGAGAAACAAATTTCAATAATTACATAAGAAAATTTTTAATAAGACAATTAATTGTGCGTCGACTAACACAGTATCTTTTTATACAGAATTGATGGATCTTATTGTTGGTTTATTTGCAACTATTTCGTAGAATTAAGAGGTAGCTGCCTTAACTATTCGCTCTGTACGACATTCACTATTTGGGAGTAAATATACAACGTCAAATTCAGTTCTTCAAATTCTTTCGCAGATATTCTAAATAAAACACGGAATCTGTTTCAGGAAGGAGTATGACTTTCAGGCAGGAGTTGGAAATTTATCTACAATATTTTAGGATTTATTTCAGCAAATCCATTTCAAATCAAACTGCAGAAATTTAAACTCATTATTTTAAACATGATAGTTTTTAATAGACCCCATATTATTTTGTAAAGAATCAGAATTAAATTTTATACAACTTCCATGTATAAGTATGGACAGCAAATGAAAATAAACTAGTGAAAAGTTTTTAGTGCTCTGGACATGCATAATTTTGTAAAAATTTTACCTTTATCTTAACCTCATATTGTAAAGCTTTGACTCTGCTTCAGCCTGCAATATTTCGTTATATAATTATGATTATACTGATGGTTCCACATGCATAAATACTTAAATTCCACCATAAACGATACGCCATTAATATTTCAATATCATGAATAAAAAACACTCTGAAAACTCCTACATTTTGTGGTAAAAAATATTAAATAAAATAACTGTTTGAATTAAATCTTTTATTTTTTTAAGCACCCAGTGGGCAGTGACTTAAACAAAGCATTTCAATATAAATATTTAAATTTATTCCTCGTTTTGTTATATACCAACCAACTGACACAATAAACTCTCTCCATTCTTGTTATAGTTTTTGGTGAAAATATTCTACAATAAAATCATCATATAATTAGTGTGTCAATTTACTTAAAAACTAAAAAAAAAACATTAAATTTATACTAAACATAATGATCAGCAAAAGTTTCATCTTCTTTTCTGTTATCGTATTATATTTTTACACTTATCTTCTCCTTCCATCTTTTGTAAGTGACGTTGACTTAGTGTTATATTTTAGGAGTATTTTAACATTTTCTTTTTTTACATTAAGAGTTGGAAGCAGTTCTATAAAAGAGTGATATCGGTTGATTAATTTTAGATTTATCAAATATAAAGATCGGGGCCGCTTATAAACTTGATTTAATTTTAGATTCTTTAGGATCAAATGTGTAGACATTGGCGTAAGTACGTCTAGGACAGCGTAAGCTTCCTCGAGAAATCCGTGTAGGCTTAGAAATTACTTGCCAAGCAGTGGCGTATATAGCGCTGTATAGGGAGAGCTAAGCCACTCTTCGAAAACAATCAGTCCGCACCATTCTTTTTCCGTAAAACGAATTTTTAAATACGTGACATAAAAGCCTTTTCGCTGGAGGGCTGTGTACCCTTCCAGAACAACCCCCTAGTCAGACCTAAGCTGCTACGGTTTGAAAAGGAATGTAAGGAGACCCAATCAGGCCAAACGCACTTAGTAAGCGATTTTAATGAAAATTCTTAAAACTTATACTTTTACAACCCTGCCTTTTAACATTGCTGTTGTTTTGTATTTCTTAAGAATATTTCATTGTTAAAAAAAGCCATTGAGTACGCCAGCAAGCTGCAGAAAAATGAGTGTCACATGTGTGACTGCAATAAAATGTTGACGACAATGATATTTTTATGTTGTAGATAATAATGATGCTGATGAGACAGGCTGGCGATAATTTGGATGTTGATGCCTAACGACTAAAGCAACATTGACAGATATGGTCTTTAATATTAAGTGCTGTTGTTGTTGTTTTTATTGCTTTTTTTTACATTTCAAGTCTTTAGCTGATTGTTCTCATTTTCTACACATTTCTTATTTCTGCATTTTTTCTTAATATTTAATTTGTTTTCATAAACCAGGATGTGATATTTTCAGACGGTGTGATATTAACTTTGACTAAATTGCGTTAAAGTGAAAGGCATTCTTTTGTTATATTCATATAGCGGAGACGGTGGCTTAAAAAAACTGAAGCCAACGAGTTTGTTAGAAATATTTTCTTCTTCTTCTTTTTATAAAAATTCTAATAAATCTTAGGAGTTTTTTCTCTTTTCAGGAATTAAGTTTTTGTTTAAATTAAAAAAAGTTGAAAAGTAAATGAATCCATGATAATTAAATTTTTTGCTCAAATTTGTTAAGAAGAGAAACTATAAAGAAAAATTGGGTTAAGTAAAAGAATTTGAAAAGCTTCAAAATGGACTTATACATCGTTATGATTTAGTACAGTGCAATTCAAATGTAATGAGAGAAAAATTACCAAATATTAATTGGCTTTCGAAAATTTTTTAAAGAATAATATAATTAATTTAATAATTGATATGCAGCAAATTTTCGTTTGGTAAAAAATTTTCTATTTTAGTGAAGTTTCGGCTTTTTTTTTATATATTTTCACTTTTCCCCAAATTACAGTCGTAATTAATTCATATGAACAGTTTTTTACGTAAACAAAAATTCTATTTATCGTGATTGATTTTTTCACTCGAAATTTTTTCATTTTTCCTTTGAATTTGTTCGCTTAAATTTTGCTTATATGTTTATATGTTTAATTTAGATCATGATATAAAAATAGAAGGTAGTTCCACTTCAAAAATTTGTGACGTTTGCGGGAATTATTTGAAATATATTTTTTGTAAACAACACAATTTGCGTTGCCACAGATATAAAAAAGAAAAAAAATATTTTGGAACTATTTAACAAAATATGTGTAATTAGTATAATAAATATAAAGAAAACTCAAATCTATTTACTATAAATATAAATTACACAGAAACAAATCCTTTGACTCTAAAAGACAGTTTATACAAATTTGCTTATTATCATATTTAGTTAAAAATACAATTGCAGAGTAAGATTTTTACCGAATTAAGCAATTTAATTAATAAAAGTTTTAAAGATTGATATTTATTTTCACGTAATTAATAATTAAATATACAGGCATGTCACAAATTCCAATCGGAATGGTTTTAATTCAGTATTAACAATTCCGATCGATTTTGTTTTACCTTCTTCAGATTCCATTCGATTTTGATTAGCAATACGCGCACGCTAAAGTAATCAACAAGACTAATCTTAATAAGGACACATTATAAAAGTAAATTTGAAATTCGCAAATAACAGAATTTCAAAGAAAGTAATGTCCACTTTGAAATTTAAAAGTGGTTTCACTCCGAAAAAATCTTTCGTTTTTCGTTTTCTATAGAACTAATTTGCGGAATTGAAATCACTTCCGATCGGAATTGAGTTCTGTGACATGTCTGACAAGTTCATAAGCAAACTGTGTTTCAGAGCGTTTTATAATGATATCAATATTGTTTATATAAGTTTTTAAGTCCTTAGCATTAGCTAAGTACAAGTTTTTTTTAAATTAATAAAAAACGACAACAGAATAAGTTTTATTATTATTAACAAGCAGTTTTTTATCTTTTTACACAATTTTAATTTTTATGTTCGAAAAGCGAATACAAAAAAATTGTCTTCCTAAAAGAAAAAAATATTTTTGTAATATTAGTATCTAACATTAAATGTTTGCATAGTAAATTAAGAAAAGTTAAATATAGATATAAAGGCCACCCTCAGATAAAACGTTCACGTATATATAATTTTGATCGCTTTCCTCAAAGGTTTGAGAATCCAATTCCTTTTACCGCATTTTTAAATAATATATCCCGAAAAGTTTTCAAATCCATCCTATCCTATTTATTTAAAAGATTTATATGCTCGTTTTCTCCTTGTTCCTTTAGCTAGTGATAAAATGTAAATTTTGCCGAAAAACAAAATAAAGTAATGTATCTCCTTTTGTTTTTTTGTTTTTCACCAACCAGTATTTCGCTAATTATATTATATATTTCGAGGCTTAATGTTTCGTTTATATGTGAAGACTCGATTAGTTACCTTGAAAATCTATCACTTTTGTTCCATTACCTAATTAATTAAGACGTTACTTTGAAAAAAAAAAATATTATTTTCATTTACAAATAAGACCGAAACCTGTAATTGTTTAAGCCAAAACTGAAATTAAAAATTTTATTCCATATTCTACCTTTTGTAGTCTGAAAAAACAGTTTTTTCAATAGTACATTTTTCTTGTCCAAAACAATGTCATTTTTCCCAAAATGCAACGACCACACTAAAGATGCATTTCGCAAATCAAATTGTTCGAAGTTTGAAAAATCTTACAGAATTCTTGCAGAAACGTCTTTTACTAATGCAGCCCGAAAAAAGGCAACATTTTCGCTAAATTTTTATTTATTTTGTTTTATTTATTTAATAAAATTTGTTTATGATTTTTATATTATGTATTTCTTTCTTTTAAAATTTCATATAAGTTAAAAAAAAAAACAAACAGGAAACCGGGATCTTACAAATTTATATGGTAGCACAAATTTTCATAATTCCCGCAAACGTCAGAACGTTAATATGGTGACGAAAAGAGAGAGTGGAACTACCTTCTATTTTTATATCATGATTTAGATTATTTCCATCGATAGCACATTTTTGAATTGAATATCAGTTACTGCAGTGAACACTGTCATTATGCTTGACAAGATGCAAAACAATTATTTTAATAAAAAATGTGACGCAAAAATTGGTTAAACTGAAATGCGTCAGTAGCAACGTCTAGCGTAGCTTCAACGGGTTTTAAGCGTCTTGCACCTTACGTTCTTGAAATAAAGATGTTAATTCGTATTCCAAAATTTTATTTATTTATTTTTATTTCAATTTAACAGATCTCACTCAGCTTATTCTTCTTACTTACAATTAATGTCCACTGATACCTTATGTACGTTGAATATCTGTTCAATGAAGGGAACAAATATTTCCTAGGAAATCTATGATACCAAGTTTCACTTCGAGGGGAATGAAAATTAAATAGGAACATAAATTTCACTTCTTATTCGCGATAGGGGTGATTGCTTAATATTTTTTTCTAATTTAATTCTTTTGTGATATTAATTGAAATTTTGTATTTAAAAGCAACTTTCGATTGGTTATAATTTCTAGTTTTTTGTTTTAGACATCGACAATTTTTGTAGCTGCTGCTGTATAAAAAAACAAAAATGTAAAAATTTTTGATGGGTTACCAGACTGCTTGCCGCGCTGGTATACTGGCGTTAAGGGCCGATTAGGTCTTGCCGTCTTAGGATGGTTTTTGCCAACACATCCGGCCATTTCAGCAGATACAAATAATCATACCAACTGTGGTTGAAAAAAATTAAAAGGTTGGTAATTATTTAAAAATTTTGGAGCCCGAAGCAAGACTAGCCAGTTGCCTGTATGCACACACACAAAACTCATCTAGCTGATGTTCTGCCAGGAAACCTAAGCCCTCCCGCTTAAGGCTGTAAAACCTTACCATGGCATCGTATTTAAATTAGTGTTTGGATGCCCCAAACGCACACTTTACCTTCTGTTTATTACTCTTCTATTCCCCTACTTACCGCTTTGATTATGAATTAAAGCCGACATAATTAATAAAAAGCTCAAAAAATTCATTTACAATTTAAATGTTCAAATATGTTGTTTTCTTGATACTGAATCATAATAATTAAAAGTTATTAAAAATGAAATTCATGACCAAAATAATGATAAAAAAATTATACTTTTGATTTAAAAAAGGCCAAATTTAAAAACAGGAAAAATTAATTTAAAAAAAATTAATGAATTATTTGCAACAATTAATATCAAATAGTATAAAAAAATAAATTTAAAGAAACAAATTACATGATTCTATCAAAAAGCAATTATAATGATTGGTTGCAAAAAGAAAATTAACATATTTTAAAACATTCACTTGATCAGATTTTCCTACTGTTTTCAAGGTTCTTCTTTCCGACTTCTAGGCTGACGAAATGCTCGCAATCTGGTGCAGGAACTGCCGTCAGTACGTGACGTGTCCTACGTCCTAGACGCGAGACGAAACATAGGCTTGAGCTCAACCCTAACCTCGCAGTCTTGAAAGAAACCCTACCGAGAGGAATGAGGTCGCTTACGTGAGTATTTTCCATAAATAATGATAAATATAGCTAAAGCTAAATATACAAAATTTGTATTTCCAGTACGTGTGTCGTATGTGGTACAGTCTAATGGGTGTTACCTGACGCCCTAGGAGTGGTGGTGTCTTCCTCTGCGGTGGACAAATCCGTCAGTGGAAGCGACAGCGATGAAGGTAGTGCTTTTCAGGTTTAAATAATTTAGGTTTTATTTTGAATACTTTATTTTATTTCAACAATAGCTTTAATAAGTTAGATTTTTCCTTTTTTTATATATATTATTTATATAAATTGTTTAAAAACTTTTATTCTTATAAAGTTTTTACTTTTTAGTTTTCTTTTTGAACTTTACATTTGAGTGATACAAATTTTTGTAAAACTTTCTACACTTTACTGTTTTACATATGTATTTTTGTTGACTTCACTAGGATCTCTATTTTGTTGTTTAATTATTTAAAATTGATATCTCCCAATCCAAATAAATGTTTGAATATAAATTTTTATTTTGGGGATTCACTCTATTTTAATGCAAACCACTGGTAAGTATCAATTTTCCGGCCACTCACAGTTCAAGGTTTTAATAGTTTTAAAATTTCTTCCGGCACACCTTGTCGCTTTATCAATCGTTATCAGAAAAAAAGCTGATTCTTCGTCACTTCCACCAAAGAAACCTCGTAGACGCCACAATATGTCGTCCAAGCTCCGCTTCAATCCATATTTTTGGCTTTTCAGCTATTGAAAGCCTTATTTTTTTATTATATGTCATTCTATTTTTCTACCTTCCTCTTCTTGCCAGCATTATTCATTCCCTATTAAAAATTTATTATTTATTATAATGCATATTATACGGTTAGGTCAACGGTCACTCAATATTACCTACGGCAGCTGGGAAGGGTCATCAGGTGAGACCACAGTAGAACATAAGTTGGACTCGGATAGCACCAGCATGTAGGCTTTATTAGATCTAATTCTTCCAAAAAATATAACTGGAGCTCAAATTACAGTCGATGGAGATCCTAGCTGTACGATGATAATAGATTTTTTTTAGTTGCACAGAATGGCGCTGGGATCTCTACTTCGAGTGCTACTATTGCATTAATGGAATCATAATTTGTCGATAAGTTGATTTCAGTGAATTGGTTTAAAAGGTTGTGCGATTTGGCACCTCTTCATTATTTCCTGTGGAGCTACGTGAAGTCACCGGCTTATGCTGATAAATCGGCAACAAAAATATTTCTGTTATTTTTTACGTACTACCAGTAATAACTCGTCAAGAAAAGCAGTGTAGCCATATGCCCAAAATAATTTTCCAATTTTAATACCATAATTTATTGATAGTTCAAATGAAAATAAAAATTTTTAATAAAATTAAATTTTCTGCGTTATTTTTTACAATTTTAAATTTTATTGGGATTGAAAAAAACTTGTTTTTTAACAAGTTATAAACTTATAGAATTAATATATTTAACTAAAATTTAATACTCCTGTATTATTTGTATTTGAATATTACATTTTTACATTATATTGTTATTTTTATGGCTTTCGTTATTAACTGTGATAAATTGTAAAAATAATAAAATGCACTTTCTGCTTCATTATAGCTTTCGTCAGCATTCTTCGTACCTAATTACAATGTAGTTATCAATTGTAATTTCTTTTATTTATACATGGAATCCCTTATACAATATTTGAAGCAAATGAACTTTAATAACATTGTTATACAAACATTATTAATTATAACTTAATAAAAATATTTACCCATTATCGACAAAGATCTAACAATATAGCAAATCCTTCTCATAGTTAAAGCAACCGACAAAACAATCATAATTAAAGGCAAGCAATGAACTCCTGAAACACTTGAAATAATCTTTTTATAAAAGTTGATTTTAGTGTTTATATTTCAAGAATTTTGTTGTGTAATCAGAAAATTACCCTTGAATTATGAAAGAAATACGAGTAAATCGTATTTTTTTTTCTTTTATTGTTTGGGTTTAATTTATTGCATTTTGTTATTCTTTCTAGCAAAATGCACCCGTCATCGCCCACAACCGGAACAAAAATAAATAACCAAACAAACACAAACACTTGCTTTAACAAGGGGAAGAAAAAAAACTTGAACTTATATTTGTAAGCAAGTTGAATGATAATTCAACCACCCGTAAATAAAGTTTACCTCTAACTGTCTAAAGCAGTCACGTGCATAAACATAATTACTAATGACAGTCATGCATACGCACTCACTTACATTAATACATACATGTAACAGTTAAATAAAAACTTGCATACAAGCTCCCACACATAAATAAAATAAAGTTTTTTGTCGCTGTAGTGTGTTTGTAACAACAACAATGAAAAGGAGTTGAATTTCATAAAATTTAAGGATGTTGAATAAAACTTTCATTACCAACGCTAATTCCTTAATTACGCACTCACAGGCCAATTCAAAATATCCCTTTATTTTGTAAACAACTTTTTGCCTTCTGTTCAAGTAAGACGTTTTGTATAATTTCCCTTTCTTCTTCGCTCAGCATTAGACAATTAATCGGCAGTATTGATGAAGGGGAATGATATAAATATGTATGTATATGTGTACTATCTTAGCCCAGTAGCTCTTGGTAACTCCAGTAAGTAACGAAATAGAAATTTTTTCAACAGTGACATTTGCTACTACAATGTAGTATAAGCAAATGTAAAATGTTGAAAAAAATATCAAACAATGTTTAAATTTCACTGGGCTGCAGTCGATTTCGTTCACCTTAAAAACTCTTTATTCTAATTTTGTACATGGTCGTCCGCCCATGTAAAGTATATATATACATATATCTGGCCCCTTATACAGTAGTAAATCGATTTAGCGACGTCCAGTTTCCGTGTTTGCGTTGGGAATGTCGTTTTTATACACCGCAGTTTTAAGATTTACTAACTTTAAACAATTCAATAATCGTTATATTTCTCGACATTTTATGTTGTTTGAGTAACGATTTAGTGATTCACTAACTTCAGCTTAGCGATATTATACATCTTTATTTTCCTATTTACACAAATTTCAATTGAATGGTGATGCCATGTCAACAAATTAATGAAAAAAAAAACAAAAGAGAAAAGTAAAAAGTAAAAACGTGTGTTTATTTCTTAGATGTCAATTAATTATTTTCTTACAGCCTATCCTAATTCAGCGGGCTACGCTTAATCTCAACAATAATATTGCGGCAAAAAAGATTAGCAATTGGAAAACTTGATTTTGACAGTGTGTTATGAAGTGAAGTTGGCTGCCTCTTAGTGTGTTTTGTGTTTTTTTATTGTTGAAAAGTAATGACAATTTAGTTATTATTACTGCAATATCTTCATCTCTTTATTTTTATACAGTGGGTTTTATAAAATAAAATGAGTTAACATTACTATTCAAGACCCAACGTTGACTCTCTAGTAGATATTATGTTTCACCGCAAAAGCTATCGGCCAGATTGCATTGCGCCTAATGCGTTAATTTAGGCTTGTCTGTTGTATAAATGTATGGACTATGACAATAAGAAAAGCTATCTCCTCTTAAATACGTTCAATATAATTTATTTTGAAAATGAATTTTAGGTAACCGAATATCTACTTAGTTAAAGAAGTTTATTTTATTTCGTTTAAGTGAAAACAAACTGTGTTTGTTTTGTGTACGAATATGTATGTTCTGTGTTTATGCTTAGTATGAATGTACATAATTAAATGGTGTTCGTCGACAAATTTAACAATTCATTTATTTAACGACTAATAGCTGGTTTTTAGAAACAACGAATATCGTTAAAAGTGTTACTGAATAGCAAAATCTACAATTTTGTTGTTTAGTCAATTTAATGAAGCGATAATCGTTAAAAAAGTGTAGTGAAATGAATTACAAGTAGATTACACAAATTGTTAGTTCACCAATTAAGAAAACAAAAAAAAAAAAAAAAAAAAATTCAATACTACATAAACCTATCGTCGGCTTTTAATGGGTTTAGTATTTAAAAAAATTATTATCCTTAAAGATCTGACAAACTTAGTTATACTCTTTTTCCACTTTTTGTGGTGAAGAGTATAAAAACGACTTTAAAATTTATCTCACAAGATTTATCGGGACGAAAAGTAAAACTTTGGTTGTAGAAGGTGTCCTTTATTATGGACATTAGACGGCATATTGAAATATTTGTCTTAGCATGTCATAGGAGCCTTAATATTAACGTCCCTTTGAAGTGACTATATGCACTAATGGCTTAAAATTGATACACAACATGCGTTTTAATAGCGGAAATAAGTTTAATAAAAATTTTTATTAGGGAAAAATTGCATCCGATTTTATGACACCAAATCTTGTGTGTATTTTAAAAATATATTCAAGTGGCAGCTAGTGGAGTAACTACGTTAGCTGGTATTGGCATATACTCATTTAAAGCATACGATTAAATTCACAGGGTCTTCTGAACATTAACAGCAAGATAATAAATTATTTACTACGATTGTTTAATCACTAACAAAAATTTTTTTTCTTTGCTTGCGAATAGAAATTGCATGAATAATAAATTGCTAATAAAAGATTTTTTAATTAAAGAAATTGCTTAGAATAAATGAGATTAGAAACCATGAAAATTTTAGCTGTTAAGTATCTGAGGGAGTAGTAAAAGTCTGTGAGGTTTATTAAACAAAGTAGAAACTTTGTAATTTCATTTTTAATAATAAAACAGCTACATTATCCATCAGCCCCTTTTCATTAAGAAGAAATTGCCATGTTATCTAAAAAAAATTTTTTTTTACAAGTGAATGGCATTAATATACACATGGCTGAGATTTAAAAAGAAAAAATTAAACACTTTTTATATGTTAATCATATTTTGCGTTGTTGGTTTTCCTTTCTTTAAAAAAGATAAAAACATAAAGAAAATATATAATATATGTGAAGAACTTGTATTTTTTAATAAAAACTATATCGTTAAAGTTGCTTACTGCTGTTACTTTTTCTTTAGATTTTGTTGACTTTCTACAACAACTTACAAAAATCATATTATATGTAGTTTTAAATGTAAATTTTTATGTACAATTAAAAAATCTTATGAAGAAATTTTTAGATTAAAAATATTTGAATATTTTTTGTTGATTTAAATTTTCAAATTATCGTATATGTTCTTAAAAACGATGCGTTTTTTCAAATCGCTTACGTTGTGAAAAACGCAAAACGAATCTCTGCATGTCCTGAAAACGCTACGATTTACTAGCGTTTTTTTTTTTTTTTGAAGTTGTGTTCAAACAATAAAAACACATGGTTTTGTTATAAAAAACAAAACGAAAAAATGAATTTTAAACAAAAATGCCATCAGCATTCTTACTTTCTATTTTCGCTTTAAAAAAGCTACAATCGAAAGAAATTATGTTTGCATAAATCGCATATTCAAATGCAAACAATTGAGAGAGACAGTTGAAAAACTTATAAAGAAATTTTTAAACTACAAATTTTTGGTTAAAATCGTAAAATATAGTTATCAGTTTTCATTTACATATCAAGAAAACACATTAAATTTAATCTGTGATGTATCAAAATTTTTCTTTAAGGTGCAGTTTATACAAAAACCGAATCGCATCGGTACCAAAGAACCAAATTTCTAACGCTTTCGTTTATCAGAACACCATTTTGGCATTTTCATATCGACAACTTATAAAAAAAATCAACTGCGCGCTACATAATAAGATTTCAAAATGAATCAAAACAATTGCTCTATTCACAACCTTCCCTTGAAATCGGATAAAGTTGTAGTAAAAATGCAAGAATATATTAAATTATTTTAAGAAACGTACAAATATCACGTACGGTGCTATGGAAATACACATATGTTACTTGGTATAAAACCGCTTGGTCTGGTATTAAATTAATTGGGTTGATTCCGGCAATATATATTAAACTGTTGTTATACTTTTCGGTAATAACCGCCGTAACTGGTTGTGCTTGGTCGTTTAGGCGCTTCAAAATAAAACATATATAAATTTTTTCGATTAAATACAGATATATGAAACTAAAGGTACGGACATATTTCACCAAAATAGCATAACCTATATTTTTACAAATGGCTATTCAATCTTTCCAACGCGTATGATTACAAATTACAATTCAATATAGAACATGCGTGGTATCATTAAGTAGGATTTTACATCTGTTAATAAGTATTTAAGAAGAACAAAAAAAGATTGAGGTGACAGAAATTTAAAAATTAAAAAAAAAACTTGGACTGCATATATAATTTTACTTAAAAATGACATCGGTTCTTAATGGGTTAAACATTTTTTAAAAATTTAAGTATTTTCTTAAAGATCTTTAGAATTGATATTTTAAAAAATCCGAAATTTTCATAGCCCCTTAACTCTGAAAATATGGGCATTGTTACCTCTACTATATAAAACTACAATTTATATGCCTTCCTGGCATAAATTAAACTTTATTTTTTTTATTCCATTTAAAAACAACAACTTCTTTGGAGTCGCACTATTGGTCTAAATACCCAATCTTTAAACTTTAAATGCGCTAGTTTTAAAGAAATATCTGGCACATTTGATATGTAGAAAAAAGTCGCATTCTAGTAATTAAAAGTAAAGTTTCGATATCAATTTAAATTGTAAACAGAACAATAAGCACCCAACGAATGACTAAAGAAATATAAAGAATTCAAAACTTGTCTTCGAAACGAAAGACGAAAAAAAGAAAGAAAATAAATGACATTCACCCAATTGTTGGAAATACATTAAAAATGAAAGCAAATTTTTAGTAAAGGAGATAAGTAAAGAGGTAAAGAGTTATAGGACGGTTTCTAAACCAGAAATAAAAACACATGCAATAGATATGTACGTTTTTGTACGAGTCTCCATTATTAAAAACAGTATCGCAGCAGCTATTTATAGTAGAAAAAAAAATTAATTAAAGCAAACGAACACAGAGAATGAATATAATTTTATTTTATTTTCAGTATTTTCACACATTAGTGACCCACAAATGACGGCACAGAAATAAAATTTTAAAACAAAAAAAAAAAAACACAACAACAAAAAATATTGATAAACAGATACGAAAAGTGAAATACAAATAAAAAGATGCTTAAAAAACTTCATGTACACATTCAACAAATCCATATGTGAACGACTGAAAGACAAGCGAGACGACAAATAAAAAATAAAATAAACAAGACTTATTAAAAAAAAATGCAAGAACTTTCATGGCAAAAGATTGTAGCGAGTAATTTGCAAGTAATTTTTTGGAAGCTTGTGGAGACTGAATATAAATTTTTTCTTAAACCTTAAAAACTAATGAAATCTGAGAAATTGAACAATAAGAGTTTTTATTTTCAATATTTTTTAAAGAACCGGAAAAGCTATGTTTATGAAACATATTTAAAATAGCATGGCAACAATGACGGGTTTCAGCAGAGAGGATCAAAAAATAAATGCAGCTGCGTTTGAAAGTATAGAAAGGTAAATGGTATTTAGGTATCAAGCATATCCACCGTCTTCCTTTGAATTTGCATAGAAAACCACAAGTAGTTTTCTTGAATTTCTATATCAAAACGGACACAACAGTTCTGAAAATTGTCTTTCTACATCAGTTTAGCTTGGACTGTAAAAAGGGGGAAATTACACCACACATTCTTTTTTGGACACTTTGGCAGAATATATTGTCGTTGTACGGCATTATTAAACACTTATATAAAAAGCTTTTATTTTTTATTGTTCTTTTAAGTTCTTTAACAAATAACTTTTCTCTTTTATATACTTTTTTTTTGTAATTTCGAAAAGGTAGCTTTTTTTATTGGATTAGAGAGGGCTAAAAGCAAAATTAGTTTATTTACGATTTTGAATTTGGTTTTTCTAAAATATTTAGGCGTTTTTTTTTATAAAAAATAATCGGCCTTATGACGGTTGTCGAAAACGACATTCGAGAATAGTCGTAGTCGCTGTCGATAGTTAGTTTTTTTGGTACTATGTAAAATTTTCGACAATAAAATATTTTGTAATAGATCAAAACTTAAAATTTTAATAAAAAATTTTTGCGGTAGCATTTTAGGTGATGAATTAACACTTAAAAACAACAATAAAAACAAAACGACTAGCTATTAATTCAATTTGAAAACTTTTGTATTTCATTTGCAATTTTCTTAAAATTCAAATTTAGAAAGATTACAAAATTTACAAAAATAAAATGTGAAGACAACAGTTTTAGTACGATTATACAGGTAAAATTGGGTGCTTTCACACTTGTATCTCTTTTCTCTACACAAAATATCTTATTTTTATGAAAAAAATTATTCTATATTGGAATCAAGGTTCTAAGGGACCTCCTTACAAAATTTTGTGCAAATCCATACAGAGAATTAAAAAAAAGTGGTTCTGCATACATATAATTTTACATAAAAATACTATCGGCTCTTAGTATAAGACAACAGTCGTATTGTAAGACAATAGTGTTAGTATAGGACAATAATCTTAGTATAAGGCAATAGGCAATAGTATTAGACTATAGTTTTTGTAAAAGACAAAAGTTTTTGTTTGAGACAATAGTTTTTTTATAAGATAATAATTTTAGTATAACGCAATAACCTTAATATAAGACAATGGTCTTAGTATATAACAATACCCTTCGTATAAGACAGTAGTCTTAGCATAACACAATAGTCTCAATATAAGACAATAGTCTTGGTATAAGACAATAGTCTTAGTACAAGACAATAGTCTTAGTATAAGACAATAGTCTTAGTATAAGACAATAGTCTTAGTATAAGACAATAGTCTTAGTATAAGACAATAGTCTTAATATAAGACAATAGTCTTAGTATAAGACAATAGTCTTAGTATAAGACAATAGTCTTAGTATAAGACAATAGTCTTAGTATAAGACAATAGTCTTAGTATAAGACAATAGTCTTAGTATAAGACAATAGTCTTAGTATAAGACAATAGTCTTAGTATAAGACAATAGTCTTAGTATAAGACAATAGTCTTAGTATAAGACAATAGTCCTAGTATAAGACAATAGTTTTAGTATACAACAATAATCTTAGTATAAGACAGGAGTCTTAGCATAAAACAATAGTCTCAATATAAGACAACAGTCGTATTATAAGACAATAGTGTTAGCATAAGACAATTGTCTTGAAGACAACAGTCTAAGTATAAGACAATAGTCTTATAAAATGAGACAATAGTATAAGTATAAAAAATATGACGATAGGTTAATTTCGAGAAATGGGCCTGTTAACTCTTGGTTGTTGATTGTAGGGTCACGAGAATTACTTAGCTTGTGCCACTAAACCATCAACCCAATTTTGTCCGTATTTGTGGTGAAATACAGCCAGCATTGGTCGAGAAATCGGTCCAAAATCGGTCATCTGTAATGCGCTTAGGCAAGAACAGCCACGTTAACCATATGCCCAAAATCGTTTTCAAATAATAAGACCACTTAATAATCTTTCGAACAAAAAAAATTTCTTGATTAAATGTCTCTTTTTGGTGTTAGTTTTTAAAATTTAATATCACTGCTTACAATTATAAGACGATGGTCTTGTATAAAACTTTAATATAGGTTTTACTGTTAATGGAAAAGGAAAGAATTATTCAAGCATCTGAATAACATCTGCTATTAAAATGGTATTTAATACATTGTTATACAATGGTTTATATTTGGATATAAAATGGTAGTGCTTACTTTTAATACGAAAAAAATATTTTTTGGTAACACACCTTTTTGTCGAGTGTGTTTTATTTCATAGTATAGAAGAATATTTATTAATATAAGTTTGGGCAGAAGTGCTTGAGATTACGGTTTCTCTAAACATTTGTTCATTTTTAAAAATGTGTTAAGATCTTCACACTTAAATGTGTGCGTGTAATTTCCCCATACAACTTAAATGTATACAAGTTGTAATTCTAACCATTATATTTGTTTATAAACAAGTAATTTCATATTTCTGTGTTACCGTGAGGAAAATGTACTTGCGTTTTTCATCATCATCATTTGCTATGGTTTTTCATCTATTTTATTATCAGTAGATTGTAAAAAAAAAGCCCATAATATTACTAACAGAACTATAGGAAAATATAATAGCAATTACAATAAAGAGAAAACATATTTGAAATATAACTTCGCCACAAAGAAAGAAAACCGATAATGAAAAGTGTAATTTAGTTTTACGATAGCAAAATATAAAAAATATATATTTAAACAAAATTATATCATTTCATAGGATTTTTGTTTTTTTTTCAGTTATAGGCAAATTAGAAGAAATGAGGGTTACAAATAACGAGTCGAGAACTATTGAAATAGCACACTGCAAAAATTAAATAGATAATGTCATGAGACTATTTGTATAATAATTATTTTATAACAAGTGTAATGTTTTATAAATAACGCTGAATATTCGAGATAAATCCAGAAAATGTGTGCGTTTCTCTTGGCTTTACTCTACAAACAATTCATTTAAATTAAAACAAACTAAGGAAAACAAAATAAAACCATATGGCAAAGCAAGTTTAGTTCCAATCACTAAAACAGGCTGAAAAAATTCAAATAAGAATTAAATGTTTAATAGATCTTAAAGAATGTGAATAGCATGTGTCTGTATATAACGGCTAAAAAACACGGCCACGTATATCAAACTACATTAGCTGCTGGAATACAATTTAAATTTTATACTTTCTTTTTTAGTAGCCTTAGAAATCAGTTTTTTTCTAAATGGTTAAACAGTTTGGCCATATAATCTAAATTACATCAATTATTGTAGCACCCCTTAATTTATAATTTCAAATAATTATACTTCTAATTATACCACACAAAATAGTGGACATTCTGTCTAATTTTGAAGTGTTTGTATATAACGGAAATTTAGGGAATTTAGCTGATTTAGCAATACAGGTTCCCTGTCAATTTAAGCAGTCTGTGTCTTACCTAACTATTGAGACACCCTTTAATTTAAAAAACCAGATTTTTTGTTTGTTGTTATTTGAAAATATCCACCATCTTACTACCACTCTTTAACATTTTGGCCATATACATTATGACATGCTACCCTTTTTTAACTTTGATAAGTAGACACACCAAAATTCAAATTAAAGTGTTTTCCAACAGCGACCTTATTATTGCACCGTCATTATCGGACACTTAAATTTTAGTATTTTAGTGACAGCTATTACAAAGTAAACAAAAAATTTTAAACCACACTAAAATTTAAAGGGTGTTACAATAGTAATGTTTTCTTTTAGTAAATATGGCTTTAATTTTTTAATAATAAATGTGAAAAATAACTATGAAAAATAAAACGTATTTCCTATCCTATAAACCCTTATAGGCAAAGGCCATAAATATTGAGCAAAAATATGAAAAATTTAATTTCAAATATAACTTTTATTTTTATACTTTATACGAGAATTTTACTCAGTTCTGGTTGTTTGCAGAAAAATCATTTTAAAAATCCAAAACCACTTATTTTACATTAACATACTTATTTTCTATTAAACATCGTGAACGAAAACGAAAGTAAACAAAAATAAAATAATAATAATAAAGGAAGCAACGTAAAATTGCAAAAATGAACAAGTGTCAAACATTTGTGAATTTCTTAAATTTATTTATTTATTTTTTTTATTTGTTTAGCTTTTACATTTTGAAAAAATACATTTTAAGTCAATAAATGCATATATATGTATATACATATATTTTAATATATCAATCATAATAACACACAACATTACTTTTAAACTCTTGTTTCAGAATTTATTTTCCTGTTCAGTCACCTCAACACGTTTTTAATAAAGTTGGCCACATTCATGAGCACGAATATGTTGTTTTCATATTCACATGTTTGCGCTTATTTCCACCACTTACTAAATTTCTGAATAATAATTTAACAAGTCTGCGTACGAATAAAAAAAAAAAAACTTTAAAAAAAAATTGTTTGCTGCAAAAAATTTTTCTCAATGATTTTCAATTTCGCTTTCGATTTTTGTGATGCGTAGAGTTCTACTGTTGCAAAAGAAACGAAAAAATATATATGTTTGAAATTTTTAACCAAATCTGCGGAACTTTAAATACTTTTCATAGTGTTAAGAGATATTTTATATTCTTTATTAGCAATTTTATAAAAATTGTAGACATTTGTAGAAAATTTACTTCATGGCGAAATCATATACCAGCTGATAGCATTGACGAATTCATTAACTTTCACCGATACCAAAAATCTAAAATTTCGTAAAAAAAAGAATTTGAATTCGCCACTGCCACATGGTACATGATTTCGCCATGCCCAACATTTTTTTGGTGGAACTTTGATTTCATTTGTGAAATTTAAAATTTTTTGATGTATTTAAACTTTTTTGGTAAAGTTCGATTTTGTACTAAAATCTGAATATCCATATATGTTTTTAGATGTAGAATTATAATGTAACTGCAGAATTATACATATAATTGAACACTTTGCTGAAACCAGCGTCTTAAATATGTAACCTACACATGGTAAATTTAAACCACAATCAATATTTTAAAGAGTTATCTGAGAATAAACACTAAATACGATCTCTAGTAAAACAAGAAAGTGAAAGAAACACGCCACAGCATGTGTGTGTATTTAAAAAAAATACAAACCAAAGTCAGACGTCAAAGTAAAAGTGTTCCACCAACACTATTCGATTTACATATTTATTTGTTTGTTCTCCATTTTTGGCGTGTGGTATTTGTTTGTTTCGCAAAAGCACGTTTTTTTGTGGCTGTATCGCTAAAGTAAAACATTGCCATGTGAATTGTTATTGTTGTTAAAAAAGTTAAAAACTTTAAGACAATAAAACGTGAGTTTGAATAAGAAAGTGTTTGATAGAATTTGCATATAAATAAAAAAACTGTTTGTTTGCTTTCTCACTAAACCAAATAAAACAGTGGACTGTAATTAATGTACGTTTAATTTCTTGTTTTAAATTTATTTCCTTCTTTAAGGTTTTAACTCGTTAGAAATACATGTGTGACTGTCCAAAAATACTATCGAGTGTATGTACATAAAAAAGAATACTATCGCATATAATAAAACAATGTTGCAATTTTAAGTATGAAAACAATGCACTAGTTTGATAAGTGATGATCGTAACTAAACAGTGATGAGACTCTTCAACACTGTTTAAAATAAAAAATATTAATGTTACCATTTGTATATACAGAAGCAAAGAAAGAAAAGACATCAATAATTAATTTAAGAAAATACCCACACGAATTTTCTTTACTTTTTTTATTTTGGGTGAGTTTTTTCGTTAAAAACAATTTTGTCATTAATTACAAAAAATCAAATGGTAATAAACACATAATCTTGGAGGCCTATTTTATCCAACCGCAAAAGATACAGTAGTATCTTTCTAAAGAAAATATGCAATGAATGCAATTGTTGAGTTATTTCAAGAGCTGTATTGCAAGTTGCAATGTTTTGTTACAATCGTCCCATATCATCATCAATATCCTGTAGTTGTATCTTTTTTTGAAATAGAGAACAATAATATCAGTTGTTGCTCGATAAATAAATAGGGATGCGAATACGTTGAATAAAGCTCCTTAGGGCCCTATTTTTGGGGATTCGAAATGAAAATTTTCTGGCTAAAAATAATTCAGGTGAGTGGAAGCAAATAGCTCGTCATCAGGGTTCGGGGTATGGATGAAACAAGAGAAGACTATGATTAGGGACAGTACATGTTCTAGGTCTTGAAGAAAATACCTCGACATCGGAACAAGTGAATCAGGAATAATGGGGTGAGCTATTTCGTCACACCTTTGGATTGTCAACAGATTGAATCTTTACCATCCGAGAAACTTTTAAAGAGCCTTAGAAGATTACACCGCATGATAAAAATAAATTAATTTAAAACTGTAAAGATGCTTTCTTTATTAGAAATATGTTTTTGAAATTACATTATAAATTAAAATCAATAATTCTTGTTACTTATGAATGCAATCTGTAACAGCTTTTAGGTTTTCTGACTTTCTATTTGGAAAATTAAATTAAGTTGTAAAATTTTATAAAAATTTTAAACGTGACGTCAGGCAAAGAAAAATATCTGTTGAAAAGTTTTGAGGGGAAACGTTCTGTTTTATCTTATGTGCTTATGTTGTCTTGGTTACGACAATACACTGAAGTATTTTTAATTCAGTTACCTTATGTACAACATTAACTGTTTAATAAATATTTATTTACTAAATTCTTTAATTAATAATTAATGAATACATAAGAACATTCAAACACTTGCATAGCAAGTATCGAAATTTGATTAGTTCAATATTTATTTATTTAAAAAAAATTAAACCCGTAAAAATTCCGTTTAACTTAATCGCAATTTGACTTTTTTATTTTTGTCTCGTACAATTAGAATTATTATTATTCTCCTTCTTCGAAAAATTAACAATTTTAATAATTGTTTTTCATACCATTTTATCTGTTTCCGTTTTCATTTTAATAAGAAAATATACATCATTGTAGAATTTGTTATTTATTGTCTTTTACTTACACTCAACTCCTTAATAACAAAACAGCTAGAATGATTGTTAACATCCAACAACTCATATGAATAAGTAGAAACATGAATGCCAATGAATAAAGTTATGAATGTTTTCAAAAGAAACATTTGAAGATATGTTGAAATGTATGTGTATGGGTATCTGCTTAAATAATCTTCAATGCGTAAGATTGCATGTATCTATACATATTTCATTTCAAAGTATTAAATTTTATGATTGCGTCAAGACTTCGCATTATTTCTCATTATGATGATGTTTGTGATCATTTTCATGAACAGCAAGAGCCAGCAACATTAATTAACATTTTCATTGGTAAACAACAACAATAGATATGTGTACGAGCATGATATAATATAAACTTTATATTACTACAAATATGCATAAACATGTGCGTGTAGCTGTTTTGAATATGTTTGTGTATTTCTTAGGATTTACCGCTATCACAATTCAATTTAATAATAGTAAATGTAGTGTTCTTGTTTAAAATAATAAAATGCGTAAATGAAAAACAGGATGTTGTTTAATGAAGCAGTAGTTGAAAAAGGAGAACACGATTTATATTACACATCGAGAATTTCCAGAAAAGTTTATTATAAAAACAAGTAAAAAAATCTTCAATCTAAAGACATTTTATAAATTAAATCAGCAGTTGATCTAATTAAGGGGCGACAGACTTATGCAGGGAACACAATTAGAAAGAATGACGAATTTTTCGTTGCGAATAATCGCCGTCAGAAATAAAACACATTGATGCATATGAAAATTAACACAACACCGCCGTCGACGATCTTCGTGGTGCGTGACGAAATCTCTCGATAGATTTATTTATCTTTCTTACGCCGACGAACGACGAACAAACTAGTACAGGGTTTTCGTTTCTCTTTATAGTTTTCAAATATATTAGTAAATAATTTTTTTTTTTTGCCTTAATTATTGTTCAGTTCTTAATATACATCATAAAGTACACACACACAATTATTTTCCATAAAATTATCTACTAATGGCTTTTTTAATGTTTAATTTTTTGTATAACTATTTTTTTTTATTTTTGAATTTCATTCTTTGGTAACACTATCAGATGTCATATGCAAAACAAAACAAATTTAAATATTATTTTAATAATTTTCATAAAACTTAAAATTGTTTGCCACATTTTTTTTATATGTTTACTTGTTTTGTCATTGGCGCCAAACAATTTTTTTGATCATAACAGTTGTAACTTTCTTGTTCTAATTGTGCGCCACACTGCGAATTTACGCAGCGAACTTTTACAGACGGATTCGTCATGCTAGACGGATTCGTCATGCTAGACGAAATTTGTCCTTCGTCCCAATTGTATTCCCAGCATTAGTTAGAGATGGTAGCCAACTCAGAAAACTCTAACGGTTATAAAATTTTGGAAATTAAAATATAATACTAATCTTTTAATATTAGACTAAATGTAATACGTTTATAGGACTTTAAGTTGCGAATAACAAACTATCAATAATGTTTTGCTTTAATAAATATTTTTTTTAAGTGACTTTTAAGTTTGATATTGTTTTAATTGCTTTTATTAATGTTTTTGTTAAGCTTTTCATAGAATTGAAGCAAGCACTATGATCCAGTTTCAATAAAATAATTTTTTGAAATTTAAAATTTAGACACTAATGACCTGAATAAAGTATGCAGTTTTATTCGAGGTAACGAAGCTTGTATTATTACATCAAGATCAGGCCAGTATTACGGTACGTTTACGTCCAAGAAAATGTAGACAGATGTCTAGATAAAAACGCGACTGATTAGATAATAACTCTGTAAGTATCAAATAGTCAAGTGATGGTAGTTGTGAAGGCTCGGTCTTGAAACCTGTAGATAGATAACGAGAACTAACCCAATTACACATAAAAGAGACTATTTCCAAAGCATAAACGTCAATTGGCTCCCTTATTGTGAACTCAGTTTCGGAACTGATTGCGTTTAACGGTCGAAAAGCCTGAGGAGCCAGTTGTACTGTCTCTTCCTGAGGAGCCAGTTGTACTGTCTATTTACAAATAAATAGCCCCAGATTAAGTTTTAATTGTGATTGAGTGAAAAAGAGGTAATTAATATGTAAAATACTTCATTACGAAAGACTCTTATTTTACTCTTACATGCACATAAAAAACATGGTAATAAGAACATTATTATCTTATCTATAAAAATATATGGTTACTGTGAAGATATTATAGATTTTTAAAATAATATTATTTGACACAACAAACACCTTTTTTTTTAATTTGATCATTAAATCGTTATGACTGAAAAGAAGTGCAACATGATCGACTGCTTTGAAGTATAATGTTTTTCTGCAACTTATAATGGCAATGAAGTTGTAAAACTATCCGAAAATAATACAGTATTTATAATCATAATATAATGTTAATAAGAATAATATGTTAAATTTACTCTGATACAATCAAAGTATGGCTAATGGAGGAAAGCTAGATTGTCACATGTCATTTAAAGTTTAAATAGAAATAGATGGTTATCTAAAAGGTGCTGGCTAGGTATGCATTTTCTCAGACCCAGTGAGGAGATGATAGGAAAGACGGGCAATTTTACTTGACCGATTTTGATGATATTTGTAACTTTTATAGATCCTTATCTAGAAGTGAAATAACTATGTGTGATTTCGGAACTCGAATCTACTCGATGTTATTGAAAATTAAGTCTTTATGTGAATGTTAATCTCCACAAGTGCCTAACTAATTTAGTAAAAATTTGTTCTTGTCTACCTATGATTGCGTGGAGTTTTTTCTGCAATCTTAAAAGTTTTATCTCCGAAATTACTCCTTCGATTTCAAATATGTTTTTTAAAGTATTTGAGTTTAGCCTCAGCGTCAACAAAAGCCACAAGAATTTAGAGAATTTTTTTTGTATTGAATGACTGAAAAGAATTACTTTTGCATAATTTCACATCGTTTTCTAACGCATACATGGCTCATCAGTGGCTTATAACCAAATTTTCATGAAGATACCATAAGTTAAGTATGTAAGTCTAAACATAATTGATTAATAAGAACTGTATTTAAGCTATTGAGCAAAAGAGTATAAATTCTTAAAAATGTTCTAAAATAAAAACACAGCAACCGTTAAGTTCGTGTTTTATTTATTTTTCATTATCATACATAAGGCCGCCGTTGTAGCCCATCATAATGTAAAGTAAGCGTTAACGAATGGGTATGCTTTTTCCCATGTTAAAGCACTGTTCGAGATTTAATACAACGGGTTGGCAAAAATAAAAGCAGCTAGAGTTAGGAGGTAAAATTTGGCATTAAAGTTTTTCTTAGGAAAAATGGCAATTATTTAGAAATTAGATATCTGATGAAATTGAAATTTCGCATATTGTAACATATTGCCTTCTTTTGTTCAATGAGAACACTCTGCCGGACGCTACTACTTGCATTTGCTTTCTAATATAGTATAACACAATTTAGCTTTATTGCTAAACAAAAACTTTATACTGAAACTTACGTTACAAATTATTTCACCAAATAATTCGCTATCTAGCCAGTCACTCAATTCAGTTTCAAATCTATCTCTCATGCAATGATATTTAGACCAATCTTTAACATGACGCATAACGCCGCAGTGTTGTTTTTACTTTATCTCTAGACACAGTAAAAAAACAGTACAAATTCGCAACGAGGTTAACACTAAAAAAAGAATTACAATAAGGATTCGGGCAATATCGAGCAGCTGAACATTAAATATAATAAAATACATACATTTTGCTACAAAAAACAGGTAAAGTTTTATTTATAATTTCTTTAAAATTCGCTTCGAAACTTCACGGCTGCTGAAAAACCTTGACAATGCCTCACTACCATTTTTTTCTAAAAGTATCTCACATATGAGCAATATTGTAAACAAAAACAGTGTTGTTATTATCACTAGAAGTATCACTTGCAATCCTGTTCCAAATTTGGAAGCCGATATATTCAAATACTTAAATTCTTGGTAATATAAATGATCATAAAATTTGAGATCTTCCGATAAATTTCGTATACACAAACTTTAATTTTAAATCACTATAACTATCACTATAACTTTTAAGTTTGCAAACATTTTAAAAAGGTATTTTAAATGTCATCTATCCAGTGTGTTTTTAAGAAATAAAATTAAGAAAACCGTTCAAATTCTAACATTGACTTTAACCATTTTTGGCCACCCTCGTGCGATCACAATGGCGTACATATTGTAAGAAATAGTTTGATACGTTAAACATAATTATTATAATACTTAGCAATGCTATTAAAACGTAAGACAATAATATGGTCTCAACGGTAACAACTACATAGATTAGTCTCTGTTTATCACAGCTTTGCTTTTCGGGGCATATATCACCATGGTATTTGGTATATTTATAGTAAAGAACAAGTTTTAGAATTTATTATTATTTCATGCATACATACAAACAAACACAAATACACTACAAGTAGTTAAAAAAGACATCGCACAGCATTACCGAACTCTGTATGGATTAAATTAAAAGGCGAAAACTATTGAAATACACATTTTGAATTTCTAAAATATTTTATGATAAATTATGTTTTCAAATTGTTTTTATTACAAGAAACGAAGGCTTTTTAATATTCACATTGTTATTATTAAAATTATTAATACTCGTATTCTCTTTCTTGATGATTGTTTAATGATGCCACTGTCATTCATTGTATTGTTTATCTTTTTTTTTTTTTTGAAATGATTAATAGTTCTTTTATTATAATAGAATATTATATTGTATGCAAAAATAATAGATACGCATATATTACAGGTTTAATATGGGTTTTTTAATGTGGGGAAATATTTAGTTGTTTTATAAATATCTCTGTAATAAATTTTATGCAAAATTTAAGTACAAAAAATTATGAATACTTTCTAAGTTACCAGGAGGTAAAAAAAAAAACATTTTAAGCGGTTTCAATTAAAACACTGAAGATTAAATCATAATTTTAAAGAACATTCTAGCATGCAGTGTTCCCAGATTTTTTCTAAGTGAAATCCCCTATCTGAAAGTTTTTTTTCAATCCCCCTTAGAATTATTTTATTTATTATATTTTTTACACAGGCATTTCTTTTAGCTAAGCAAAGTAAACATAACTCTTTCCATTTTAATGATAAAGCCGATACATTATTTTGATTTCTTCCTTAAAATAATAACTATAATGTCTTGAATCTAAAGGCAAATACCATGATTGTAACTTCACTGCTTCACTTATATTTGCAGGATTATACACATTAATCAATGTATTTATTGCTTTACTTGCAACATTTCGCGATACAATAAATAAAACATTGGAATAATAACTAACACGACACAATATTGTTAAACGTAATGTAAATTACAAATATGTGCTAGAAAAATCGAAAAAGCAGTACAAATTTCCACAGAGAAATCCCCAATTCCTAAACAGAATTTTTTAAGGCAATTCTTTTGAATTCCAATTGGAGACAAATTCACTAAGCTGGTAGCACTGCCTTCATACTCAACGAAGAAATTAAAAATCTTGAATTATAACTTTCTTTCAACAAACAGTCTTTGTTCGAATAATTAGGCTGTAAACAAAGTTGACTGTAATACAGAAATTAAGTACTTCAAATTGTAGTTGATGCGCATACTTGGCCTAAGTACTCCCAAAATATTCGTACAATAATTTATTCCTGCAATTTTTCATTCATTCATGTAAATAACTATGGTTATTAAAAAATTATAGGATAAGAAAAAGATTTTAGTGCATTTCAATGCATTATATTTAAGATATAACCAAAATAATTTTTCTATTGTTCGAAATTGATTTGCAACCAATATCATGCCATATTTAGCCTCTTGTTCCTATAATTGTCACAGTAAATCTGCTGATGACGGCGGTAGTGGTTGCGGTGGTGGTTGTTGTTCAAAGCATAATGATTTAGTTGTTTTAGTGCTTACCAAGCCCAAGTCTCTTTCGTTGCAATCGTGGCTTACAGTAATGTATTATTGTTGTGTCAGTTTTAGTAGTTGGCTGTGTCATAAAAAATTATACAAATTATAAATCATCTTTAGTTGCAAAAGCTCCTTTTGTTGCTTAGTTGGACAAATAAAAACGTTTTCTTTATTAAAATAATTGTGTAGTAATTGTTATTATGGTTTTTTCTTTTTAGTTTTTCCTTTTATTTTTCAAAAAAAAAAAAATTATTAAAATAATAATAAATAAATTTGTATATAAAAACCGCGAAAATTGTCAAGTTATTCAGTGAAATGCAATTCAGTCTTTTAATGCTACTCAAGCTGGAAAAAGAGTTATTGTTAACCTTCTAAAAATATAGTTTCTTTTAGTTTTTGTAAAACATTACCAGGTACATTTTTGACAATTATAAAATTTATTTTTTTTTTAAGATGGCTGCAGTATTTTTGTTTATTAAGTGTAATTAAGAATTTGTAGAGAGCGGGTGTCAAATAGATACTCTATTTAAGGATGACATTTGAAAATTATAGGTCCAGCTGGTGCTTTTTACCCTGTCGTGACAAAACAAAGGTTAGGAAATAGTTGCTACTTCGGGCTTAGCCGATAGTTAACCAACAAAGCTCTCTCTCGACGAACAAAAATAGAATTGAACAACAAGCTAAATCTACCCGTACTTGTTAGTGAGACAGAAAAATGGATACTTGCAAATGAAGGGGTTCTGGATGTAGTTAAGAAAAAAAATCCTACGCAAAATCTATGATGCGATCTCTGTCAACGAATAGTATAGGCGTCGAACGAACCATTAGTGATATGAGTTTCAAAACAACATTACTCGGCAATATCTTCTGAACCCTGCAGTAAAAAGGCTTTGCATTACAACTACCACGGAAAGAGCATACAGGGAAGACCTAGACTCTGGTAGATGTGCCAATTAGAAGAAATCAATCAAATCCTTGGTGTAATGAACTGGAGAAGACATGCATAACATCGAAGTATATAGAAGTCATTCAGTTTGTGGAGCTACTATAAGATTATAATAGTGCCTTAGAAAATTTGAAAAACTTAACGTTTTTTAAGAAATTAACTTTTCATAGGGAAAGGTGCCTTACGCCCATTATATGTAAAAATGCCTTATTTTTTAAATATCCATTTCCTAATTGTTAATTTTCTTATGTAGTAAAGATAATTTTCCTTAATAATTGTTGATTTTTATTTTGTAATGCCAATAATTCGTCAACTGGAGATAACAATTTTACGCTTTGCACTTTCATTAGAAGACATTGTGAAGGGCACTTACTATAACTTGCCCAAAGTTTCTTATTTTGGAACCTTATCGCACATTTCCTAGAAGCTCTAAAAAGATTTTTTGAATTGAGGTTTAGCAACACCGAATTGGTTTTTATTTTTTATTCTTGTAACATCGTGGAAGAGGCATTAAGTAAGATATGATCCGGTAATTCTTCAAGGTACTTAATGGTATTTTATAAACCCTGTTGGCGACAGATAGAAGAGATGGATGAGGAACACTTTTATATTAAACTAACGGATCCCAGCTTGCTTCGCTACGCATTTATATTAATATTGATTACTATGTTGTGATCAAAAGTCATAACTCACGAACGCGTCGACCGATTTCGTGCAAACTGTAGATACACCGTACGAACAAACCCTAAAAATAGTCGAAATCAGTTTGACCGATCGTGATTATAAAGCCAGAACACACTTGCAAAAATTTTTTTTATATATATAGATAAACGATGTTTGTAGATTTTCTAGAGGCTCATAATCTTTACCACTTTACATTTATATTCATTTTTTGTTTTTTTTTTTGTTTTTATTCTTAATATTTTTTTATTAAAAAGAAATTGGTTGGATAAATAGATAATGTTCACAATGTCCACATTATAAGGTAGATAGATGTAAAGAATGCTGGCTAAGGATGTAGCGATCCAAAAAATGCAGCATTACATTCTGTTGGTGTTTAGTTTTTCTTATTTTCTTATTTGATTAGAAAACGTCCGCTTACATTTGTAAAATAAATTTTTTTAAAAAAGAAATTAAAAAAATGAACTTAAGCCAAAATCAATTCATTATTAATATCCACAGTTAAATTCCTAATTTCATATAAAAAATAAATTAAAAAATATTTTATTGAAATTTAAATAATATAAATCAAAAGCAGAATAAGGGACAAAATCTGAAAAATCAATAAAAAAAAGCAGAGGAACAAAATAAATTTTATCACAGCCGTATTGTCAAGTTTATATGAAAATATCGTTCGGTTCCAATGCTTGATCAGGCTGACAAGGGTTTTCTATTAGACGATGCCACAGATTCATTAAGAAAGAAATGAACAGCTTTAAATTATCGTTCTGTATTTCTTTATTGATGACCGAAATATTAAAAATTATGTTAAAAAGATGATATTTATTATGCAATTGAAAAGCTCAATTCTTCCTGTTTTGAAATCGGCCACAGGATTTCATGCTTTTAGAAAAATGCGTTCTTTTTAAATTCCAAGGTTAGCGTTTTTAATTGCAGTAAATTAACTTCGCCTTCTTTTTATATTTTATGTCTCAGCGCGCTAATAACACAAATGTAATTTTTAAATAATATCACGGCTGTTAACTGTTGGTTGTAAAGATAATTTTTTAATAATTTATAAAAAGAATAAAAACCAACTTTATCATGATGTTGTTAAAAGGTTAAATTCAAAAAAAAACTAAACAACAATCTGACGAAATCACTAGAAAATTACAAATTATATGCTTAAAGAAAAACACATGGAAACATGAAACTTAAAACCACCTTTTTTTATTATTTTTTTGTCTTTTTTTTCGCTGTGAGTCAAACATCTTCACAAATGAAACCAAAAAATAACTTTCTCTTTTAACTGAAATTTGAAGCTATAATTTGGGGTTTTACGTCTTTGCACACAACTATTGTTTATTGCTATTGTTTTAGTTGTTGTTTTAAAATGATTATTTTGAACAACCAACAGATACGGAGTCCAAAAAATTGTCAGAACAACACAAAAGTATAAAAATCTGTGTTTTTGTACCAGAAGTTATAAAAAGTAATTGTTAGGCTTTTTTTTCATTTATGTTTATACTCGTACTTTAAAGAAATTTACATACGATTTACAAACATACATACAGACATATAAAATATAATTGGAATTTTGCAAGATTTAACTGAAATTATTTATTTGTTTAAAAGATTTGTTGATTTTAAAAACAAAAAATAAAAAAGGTATATAAAATGTAAATAAAAGTTGATCTGCTTATTAATACGAAATGAAGTCTTAACAACTGTAAAAACTTCTTGCAAGATGTATTGATTATTAAAAAATGCAAATATGAAACCAGGGAAGAGAAGATATTATTACTATTGTTTTAAAGTTTATCTGATTACTCTACAGCTAATTGATTTTAAGGAAAATTTTAAGAAATGTTTTTAACCCCAGACACTGTTAGCAGAACTGGTGAGGGTGTTATGAATAAGGCATCTGATTTCAAGTTAAGTCAGTATAAAAATTTTCCAATGGAAAGGGATAGATTTTAAACTGAAAGGTACATATTGTTACGCTTTTAACTTTTCAAACTTAGTAGATATCTTGTTTGCAGCAGCAAACACTTCAAGTTTTTTTTTATTCTTGCCTTGTGTTTTTATGTAGCTAGATCCGAAAAGGGTGTGGCTCTAACGGGTTTCAGGCTCACGATCTCCTATTTATAAGTCAGTTCGGAAAACCTACTAATCGATGACTGCTATTCACTGTTATGTTGTGAAATTCCTCTCTGACTAAAGCATCGCAAAATTTGAATCACAATTTGCCTTTTCTAAAACAGGTACCTTTATCAACTCATTTACCTCTTTTGTCCAACAATTATTTAGCTTTTCCATTCGAGACTCCACTAAGGTTTTTTGTCTTTATACAACCCACTTACCGCGCGGCTACTCAATAGCAATTATTTTTCTTTATATTCAAGACTCTTTTGGGATTGGAACTCACTACTCCCTGTTTATCAATCAAGTCACTCAACCAATTCAGGCACGACTTTCACAAATAGTTAGTTGTTCACTTTTTTCTCTTACCAAGACTCTGTTAAGGTAAGCATCACGATTTCCTTATTTTACTGTACAGATGACTCAACCGTCTAAGCTGCTGTTCTTATACATAAGCATCTTCACTAATGTATTCACTTAGGCTACACAGCTGTTCCTTTTCTTTTCTACTCAAAACTTTGATGAGATTTGATCTGGTGTATAACACATTTATATAAAGAATTCACCCACCGCGCTGCAATACAACGCAATTATTTTGTCAATAATCGGGACTCTCTTGGGATATGAACTCATCATACTAAATTCAAATAAATACCCACTAGCACCAAATAAGCAAGAAGTTTAACACCGTTCAAATACTAAAGGAAAAAGTTCATAGGGAATAAAATCTACTTAAGTGTTTGGCTGATTGCTTACAAACTTCTGGGTTGCACGTTCATGTTTGGCCTGTTAAGAACTCAGAATTTATATACTTAGTGGGGTCGGAAAGGGATATTGTAGATAGTACAAACGGAATAGCAAACTTAGATATACCCTTTTTCCACTTTTTGTAGTGAAGGGTATAATAATACTTGTTGCACCGACTTCAGAGTAAAGATTGAGATTTTAATTTTGCACTTCAGAAGTCAGGGCTATGTCAGCTAGAATTTAATTGTATGTCCAAAAAGAGTAACACAGGTAAGAGTGCTATATCTGTAAAAAATATAAAATTTGTAATCGTGCATAAGTTCGAAGGGACAATATATTTACACGGCGCGCAATACCTTTTAGTTAAAAAGTTTGTCAGTTCTTAATATATAAATAATAAATTTAAAAAAACACCTATTTATTACTTGTTGGTTACCGTTTTGATGCGTTAATATTTTTAATATTCATTAACAAAAAATTCATCATTTATTTAATTTCTAAATTGAAAAGTTTTATTAAAAGGCTGACAAAATGAAAAGAATTTTAATCCACAAAAGTACAACAAAATCTTGCATTTTGTTTCATAAATGTGTATTTCATCCCCAGCAGCTAAAAATATGTGAATGGTGAATTGAAGACTAATGTTCTTTTTGTTTGTGATATTTTAAAATACTGCTAAAACACCAAGCGTTGTCTGGTTGTTCTAGTAACTGAATTAAAAATGATAATATTGATATTTTGACATTGTGAACAAAAGCGTGTTTATTTCTACGGTATGGATTTCAGTTTTTTTTTATAATCTTCACCGTAGGTGGGAAGCATATTCAAATAAATTTTGTCTTCGTTATATTTAAAATATTCTCTAAGATTTCCTAAAGTATAACTATTCTGCATCTTTGCCAGCGGGAATGTTTTCTTAACGATGTTCCTCTAAGCTGTTTTAAAATTTTGATTTACGGGTGCGTTTTTGTCTAGAACAGGGAAAATAAAAATAGAATACAGGTTTTCATTCATATTTGTGTACCTTCTTGGACGTTGCCACTATTTCTTGAAGTGTAAATTAAGATTTACGAAACCGTATGTAAATAGTGGGTGGCATTTAATCTCGTAAGATATCTGCGTACATAAAGGTGTTAATTAAATGTGGCTCTAAATACGATGCGGCGGTGTTTTGCCCTTACAGCTGGGCATTTATGAAATTTTCTACAAAAGACATCCGACCTCAACTGCAATATGTTCCTTAATTCCAAATAAAAATTGAAAAGCCTAATCTAGCTGTCACATTTTCTTTAACGTTATTTTCTGTTAAAAGTACAGCTTGAATATTTGGCAAAACACCACCTTGAGCAATCGTAACGCCAGACAGTAGTTTGTTTAACTCTTCGTCATTACGTATAGCCAGCTGTAAATGGCGGGGAATAATTCTTGTCTTTTTATTGTCACGAGCAGCATTACCAGCCAATTCTAAGACTTCAGCAGCCAAATATTCCATAACAGCAGCTAGATATACGGGAGCACCGGCACAACACGTTCGGCATAATTGCCTTTACGCAACAAACAATGAATACGGCCTACTGGAAATTGTAAACCAACACAGGTTGAACGGGACTTTGCCTTGCCCTTAACTTTGCCACCCTTACCACGACCCGACATTTTTCACTTTATGGATTTTAATAAAAATTAAACACTTCAAAAAAGCACTAGATACACACAACTGTTGAAAATTTTGCTCAGTTTATCTATATTTATACCTTTTTTGAGCACACGTTGCGTAGTCAGGGGTTAATTAGACACTGATTAACTAAGTAGACACAAAGCTGTTTGTAAAAACATATATAACACGAGCATATGCCGGCAAAATTTTACATACTTTGGCCATTATTTTTTTTAATCGTATTTACAATTGATTTTATTTGTTGCAGAAGTAAAAGGGTAAATTGTGTGTATTAAAGTAGTAACAGTAATTTTTTGTCTATCATTTATAACGCGTTTTTTTAAGATGATTCAAGTTAATAATTGAGTCTACAAGCGCATTTTACTTATTGATCTGCCACGGCTGCACCAAATAACTTTTTTTTAACAATTTATTCATCGCGGTTACTAAACAACAATATTTTTTCTACAAATTAATACAGATGGGAGTTGAACTCATAACTTTGTGATCTTTTACTTTGCTATAAACAGATACCTCTACTAACGCAGTCAACGCAGATGCTCAAAGTGTCTAAGCTATCAACTTTGTAGGGACAACAACATTAGCTTTTGTTGTTGTAGACAATTTCAAGCGATGTTGTCTTTTTTGCGATAAAATATTATAACATAAAAAGTAAAAGTAATTGGTGAAATTAGAGGAAAAGTTACTAAAAATGGCCTCGGAGAGAGGTCGAGTTTTTTTTTTTTTTTTTTTAACAGGAGATTATGAGTTTACATCCCATCTGGGCCATGCCTTTACAATGGATCATCTAATTTGGATTAGCCTTTTTTTTTTGTATTTGCTGCACAATTTATATTTATTAATGTAATATTTGTATAATTTAAAAAGGTTATCAGTGTTTTCTTATCAAATTAACAAAGAACAAATAGGTAATTACCCAAGACAAAATATAACTGATTTTAAAAATATTTAAATTTTACTTAGTTTCTGGTCAAAATTCATCACATTCCCGAGACTAACAACATAATTTGAAATAAAATTTAGACAAAATAGAAGTATAGATTCACTAAAAGTAACTAACAGTTTTTTGTTTCTTTTTATAATATTCAGATTTAGTAAATATGTATAAAAATAATTCTTGCGAAAAAAAACCGACTTCAAAACATCTGTCTGCCTATAACAGTTTAAGTGTATGGACACATAAATTAAATTACTTGTTGTTGTAGTAGATTAAGCAATCAGGTACTGTGTAAATTTCAACCGTCAGTCTGTAACGGTTTAACAGTTTATTTTCAAATCCAAATTTTATACTTGTTGTTATAGTGGAGTTGGTAATACAGGTTCTTTGTAAATTTTAATCGTCTGTCTACAACTGTTTAAAAGTATGGCCATATTCCAAATTAAATGAACTATTGGTGCACCCTTTAATTTATAATTTTAAATATTATCAGCTGTTACTATAACGGCGATAGCAATCGAACTTGCGTCAAATTTACAAGCGGTTGTCTATAGCGGTTCAAAAGATAGGTCTGTATAAGTAAATCTACAGTAATTATGGTACACCCTTTAATTTATAAATTCAAAATATAAACTCGTTGCTATAGACGACTTAGAAATACCGGTCCCTTTTAAGTTTCAGCACTCTGTCTATAACGGTTTAAAAGTACGGCCACAGACTTGAAATTACATCAACTATTGGAACACCCTTTAACTTTCAAATCCATATTTTATACTTGTTGGTATGTTCGTTGTTAGTTTCAAGCATCTGTCTAAAACTGCCAAAAAATATGACAATATACATCAAATTAAATGAACTATTGGCGCACCCTTATTTATAATTTTCGATATTAATACTTGTTACTATAACGGCCATAGCAATCGACATTTTGTCCAATTTGCAAGCGTTTGTCTATAACGGTTAAAAAAATAGGCCCATATAAGTAAATTTACATCAATTATGGGGGCACCCTTTAATTTTTAGATTTATTTTTGTATAACTTTTTGTTATAGCAGACTTAGCAATACTGGTTAGTTGTAAATATCAAGCGTCTGTCTACAACTGTTTAAAAGTATGGCCATATACATCAAATTATGTGAACTAATGGCGCACCCTTTAATTCATAATTGTAATTATTACTATAATGGCCATAGCAATCTACATTCTGTCCAATTTGCAAGCATTTGTCTTTAACGGTTCAAAAGATAGGCCCATATAAGTAAATCTAGATCAATTATGGGACACCCTTTAATTTTAAGATTTATTTTTGTGTACCTTTTAGTTACTGGGAGCTATAGTAATACGCAGTCATTTATAATTTTACAGAAGTTCCCTTTACAATTCATAATACACTTTAAAAATATGTATGTTGTATGGGGACACCCTTTAATTTTTAAGATTATGAACTGTTTTTAAAATGGGACCAATCTGCAAGCATAGTCTAACATATTACCAAAATTTTTCAAAATCGGTGCAGAATTGACTGAGTTCTGCAGGCGCAAATATAAAAAAGCAACATTCAGCCGAATTGTTTAAGGCGTGACACTAAGTAGGCGTACTCAACCTGCCGAAACATTCGTCTTTAATTAATTCATTTATTAAATTTATGACCATAATATTGATGCACAAAATCTTAACTCATTTCTTGCTACAATATTTGGAGCCTTAAGCTATTAATGCTGAAATTGATTTGCAAAAAACAAAAACCCAAAACGTATTTTTCTCTTTTTTGTATAGAAACTGTAGTTTCATTTTAATATTTTTGCTTAAAATCGGCTCAAACGTTGTATGCGTTTAACTTAGTTATTTTGTGTGTTTCTCATCTCGTTTCTATTTTTTTTATGGCAACAATAAAATCAGGCATATCATTTTTTTTTTTTTTTGTTTGCCGGTAAGAAAGGCGATTGATTGGTTTTACAAAGCTTTTGAAAATAACAATACGTTGTGTATTTCTGCTGGAGGTATTGCAATTGTATTCTGTGGCGCTACAGTTATTGGACAAGTATTAGTTTTAATTGCAGCACGATGTAAATTGAGCAATTATTTAGTTTGCTAAAGTATTCTTGTACTCTTCCTAAGTTATCGGATTATTTAGAGTTTATGTCGTTTGTGTTTTAATTTGTAGTTTCTAGTTAAATATAAAGCATTGTATTTTTATTTTAATGTCGCTGTATCAATCTATCAAGTCAACAACTAGCAAGCGTTTTTATATATCCACATTTGATTTGCGAAATCCTCCAAGCCCTTGTTAATATAATATAATAACAGAACCATATTTTATTAAAAAATTCGGTTTAGAAATAAACTATAAAGGTGAGTATATGCAGCAATTATACAACTAAATACTGCATATACTTTTAATACACACAGAAAAAAGATCGGTAAAAAATCAGTTAAAATATTCAAAATTCAATTACTAACATCATAATTTAATTTGTATAATAAATAAAACATAATCTTGACAGATTTGTTGTACTATAAACTAACAAACTATATGAGATCTTAAATGTTGGTCGCAACAACAGTTAACAAAGTTTACCTGCCCAATTTGTGTCTGTACTAAAACCTATTCTGGTTATTGGGTGATGCAACGAAACTTATTCAGCACTTTAGTACCAAAACCCAAATATTGGAAGTTAGAATTACAAATATCGATTTCGTTCTTTCTTCTTAGTTTTTTGACATAATAAAAATAATATTTATATACAAAATATTAAAATTTGAAAAATATTAAAATTTATAAAAAAAATATGCAATAAGATTTATTGAAAGTTGCGAAAATTTCTCCAATAACGTTAAGAGGTGAGTTCAAGACATGTGTAAATAAAATAGGTTTTCAAAAGTTGTATTTACTTTGCAGTGGAAAAGCGTGCAGATTGGAATGTAAGATAAAAGACAATGGAGTCAAAAGTTTAAAGCATGAAAGCGTGAGGAAGTGGGAGTGCTTAGGTAAAAGTTATTGTTACAGTCAAGAAATGTTTTATATGTTTTCTTTTTTTTTATCCTAAATAAAGACAAATGTAAAAAATATCGTTGTTTTATTTAATTCACAATAATACTTTTTTATCGAATATCGAATTAATTTTTAAAATAGTTAGAAGTTCCGTATTTCTTCAGTCCTCTTAGAGAACTGAATAAATACGGTACTTCCAATTATTTTAAAAATAAATTCGATAGTCGATAAAAAGTATTATTGTGAATTAAATTAAACAACGATATTTTTTACATTTGTCTTTATTTAGGAAAAAAAAAAAAGAAAACATATAAAACATTTCTTGACTGTAACAATAACTTTTACCTAAGCACTCCCACTTCCTTACGTTTTCATGCTTTAAACTTTTGACTCTTATTGTCTTCTGTCTTACATTCCACTCTGCACGGTTTTCAACTGCAAAGTAAATACAACTTTTGAAAACTTATTTTATTTACACATGTTTTGAACTCACCTCTTAACGTTATTGGAGAAATTTTCGCAACTTTCAATAAATCTTATTGCATATTTTTTTATAAATTTTAATATTTTTCAAATTTTAATATTTTATATATAAATTTTATTTTTATTATGTCAAAGAACTAAGAAGAAATAACGCAATCGATATTTGTAATTCTAACTTCCAATATTCGGGTTTCGGGACTAAAGTGCTGAATAAGTTTCGTTGCATCACCCAATAACCAGAATTGGTTTTAGTACAGGCACAAATTGGGCAGGTAAACTTTGTTAACTGTTGTTGCGACCAACATTTAAGATCTAATATAGTTTGTTAGTTTATAGTACAACAAATCTGTCAAGATTATGTTTTATTTATTATACAAATTAAATTATGATGTTAGTAGTTGAATATTGAATATTTTAACTGATTTTTTACCGATCTTTTTTCTGTGTGTAGTTAAATACTTTAGAGCACCAGATAGGAAAAGTTATTATATGGGATCTGAATATCTAAATACGAAACGCATGTTCTTGATAAAGATTAATTTTTGATATGTGTAGCTAGAAAGCTCTATGAGCATCTAAGCCACATTGGCGGTTAATATAATTTCTTTTTGTTATCTTCGGTTCGTATTCAGCATATATTATGGCGACATGTTTTTTCTGACTGAGCTTTAAATTAGAAAAAGTAACAAAACAGTTAATATTTGGATTTGAATGAAACACGCGGCTGTTCTTGACGAAAAGCCTTTTTCACATAAAATTTTGGCACAATTTTAAGAGCATTACTGACCGTATGGCACGAATAAAGCGAACTGAGTTGGTCTCTAAGAAGTCAATTATGACTCGTTTATCATCATAAACTATTGACTTTAAGCGGCCCGACAGAGTATTATCGAGAGGTTACGAATCGGTCGCACTTGGAAGCCAATTGACAGTCCCCTTCCTAACATTAGCTGATCACTGCATTTTGATTTTAAGAAGTTGATATTTGCGGTCACCATATAACACGTAGCGCAACCCTTTAAAAAGCACATATCCAAAAGAAAAAATGATTGGTTACGGTTACGATCTCTATTGGCGGTAATGCGAGCTCCGCGTTCATGATTTTTTTTACAGAAGTAGCCCTTCAGGCAACAATACCTATTTAGTAATTTTTGTAACCATTTTAAAAATTATTTTACTTCGCCGGCGAATATGCTATAATGAAGTACCGATGCCATTAGCGTATAAGGAGCACTAAGCGGTGCATTTTTCATTCATGTAACGGTGTCGGATGGTCTGTTGTAAACTGGTTTCGATATGTAAAAACCACTAAAGCCAAAAATGGTCTTTATGCACCGCTGGACACAATAAATTAAATTGACGACTAATTTACAAAGTAAATCTGGAAAACTTATACTACGAGTATTGTCCAAAATTCAATCTATTTATTATGATTTGCATAGTATACTCACCCTTAGTCTTAATATACGAGTTAGTCTGCTTAACAGTTAGCTCTTTTGTAATTTATAATAGGCTTCAAAATACTTTGGTGTATAATAGCAAGCACTCCCTTAATGGTCTTAGCTTACAGCAATAAATCGTCGGCAAAGTAGAAAATAAGTAAAATAGTTGTGCCTGTTTTATAACAGAAACGCAACTATCTAAGGCCTATTTACACCTATTATACAAGTCCTAAAATTTGGGTCGATTTTGTAAGAAAGAAGTCTTTTCTACACTATCACACCTTAAGTAGAATGAAAATTCCTAGTAAACCATATGAATCAGAAAGGAAACTTTACTAACTTATTTCTCGGAGTTACTACGCTCATAAAGAGTACAAAAAACAATCATTTGCCATCCGAAAACCTTCGGAAATGATGGTTTTAAATTTATTTTAGACGAGACTTTTTTTATACTTTTTTTTTTTCAAAAGAGCCATAAATTTATAGATTCGACAATAGGCACATTTGAGTCTCATATAGGAGTCATGGCGTGAGCTATTTAAAGGCATGCTCAGACAAAGCTCCAGTACCCATAAAGAGTCTTTTTTTTGGAATACTCATTTAATGGTTGACTGGGTTGTGAGCACGATAATACGAATAATCAGAGTGTATGGAAAAATGTTTTAAAATGAATTTGTATTATGAGATGTCAAATGCCTTTCTGTATTATTTGACATATATATTATATTTGCTTTCACACTTTTTCATGTTACTTACGTATTTGACAAATCTTACTTGCAGTGTTGGAAAAAATTAAGCTTTCCGTCTATCACTTTCCTTCAGCACTTCTCTCCGCTACCTTATCACCTTACACAAAAGGTGCACAAATAATTAGTATGAAATATTGCTAGAATTTTACTTCTGCTTTGAAAACAATGACATTTTCATTTATTGTAGAGGGAACCCTAAATTTTACCGTGCAGAGAAATTGGCTCGATAAAAACCTTCGTATAATAATATATAAGGGGTTATTTATATTCATATTCACTTTTATGTTCTTTCAGCTTTCTTGGGAATCCTCGTTATAAAATAAAAAGTTCTATTCAAAACTCTCAAAAAGAAATTCAAAAATTATTTTTTAGAAAACTTGAGAGTGAAGAAGTAATTAGTTTTTAATTGGAAAAATTAAAAGATTAATTAACGTGATGTAAAGTTTTTGAAAATTGCAAAAAAAATATTTCTTAAATTTATTTTCTTAAATTAAATTTTTACATTTTTTAAAACTACTGAATCATTGAAAATGGATTTTTTTTTACACTTGGTATAGGAGCTTTTTGCGATAATGATACGCTGGCAATTTTTGCTTTTTGAGAAATACTTTTAAACATTTTCTTTTACGTTTTTGATAGAAAATTTATTTAAATAGAACAACTGTTTAGTTTTTACTTGTTCATACTTGTATACCATAACTAGTTTTAATGTTTGTCTGTCCGTACCCCTTTTTTTGTTTGATTGTAAAATGTTTTTTTTTTTTTGTTTTGTTTTTAGTATCCATGTTTTACAATTGAACATATTCATTCTATTTCAGACATGATTGAGTTAGAGAGAATATTTGAATGCAATTTTAGCTATGACTAGACAATAGACCGTAAGTATGACTGACTGGGATAGCTGACTATTAAATGGAGTTTAAATCTCAAACAGCTTTATGAAAATTGATACGTAAGCAAAAAAAAAAAAAAAATAATAAAATGCAAATATGTACGATACACTGGTTTTTTGCTCTCCTTGTTTAATTCTTTAGTCGTTTAAAACATTTGTCATAAGGCAGATGGTGTTTAGAAGTGACTAACGTGGGGAGAAACCTGTGTACAATACAGGATTGATTGTTTGGTTGATCTAGAGATGTAAATAAAAGCTATTTTGAGGTCAAATATGTTTTAAACAATACGCTTTTTTAGTCAGCTTTAAATTGTACACTTTTGTTTCCTTTTTTTAAAAATTTAACTGGAAGACAATCAAACACCTTTTGGATAAATTTTATTTGTACAAAATATTATATTTAGTGATAAAAATATGTACCGAATTTATTTTGGTATGACAATATGAAATGACTTTTAAAAAAATTAAAATTTTTGCTAATGTTGAAGAAAACTAAGCATATAATTCTTGCAACAAAAAACCGACTTTAAAACAGATTGCATCTATTTGTCTATAACGGCTCAAGAGTGTGGCCACATACATCAAATTACATAAAATACTGGGGCACCCTTATATTCCATCTCTAAACTTTATATTTGTTTAACTGTTCAGCAGTTTTGCTATATATGTAATCAGGTTCTTTGTAAATTTCAACCGTCTGTCTATCACGGTTCAACAGTTTCGCTATATACATCAGATTACATCAACTTTTGTAAAACCTTTTAATTTAAAATTTGTATGCTTTTTATTATACCAATCAAAGTAGTGGGCAGTCTGTCTAATTTTGAATTATTCGTATATAACGGTACAAAAACTGCGGCCATATAAGTCAAATTACATTGATTTTGGGAACGCTCTTTAATTTCTAAATTCATATAATAAGCCCTGTAAGTTTCAGCTATCCATCTATAACGGTTTAAAAGTTCGGCCACATACACCAATTTAGATAAATTATTGGGACATCCTTTTATTTTTATACTTATTGCAATAGCGGTGCTGGCAATACAGATTGGTTGTAAATTTCATGCGTCTGTCTGCCACTATTAAAATTAAATGAGGTACCCTTTATTTTATAATTTTGAATAATAATACTGGTTATATAACAGTCATAGTAATCAACATTCTGTCGAATTTGACACCCTTTGATTTTTCAGATTATGAAATGATTTTACACTGGAGCAGTCTGTAAGCATAATGTATCAATTTACAAAAAAATTTTTACAATCGGTTCAGAAATTACTGAGTTCTGCAGGCACAAACATTAAAAAACAGCAACATTCAGACAAATTCTTAACCTCCTCCTTTTTCTGAGTCGGTTAAAAATACATTTTTCTTATTTACAGACAATGCAGTTCTCATTTTTATATTTTGAACGTAACTAATAAACTTTTAATAAACTTGGTTATTCTTGTGTATAAATGTCTTCATTTTAAATATTCTTGTTGCATACAAATTTATTTTATTGAAATTTATATCCACAAAAATTTGAACTTAAATTTGCCCCTGTTTTTATTTCTTCTAAAATGTTATTTTGAAAGTGGTATAAGTCCATGTGGAGCTAAAAAATCGGTTATTTTTACAAATAATTTTAGTAATTCTTGTTTCTAAAAAAATGTAAAAGATGATTAGAGTAAAAAACATCACTCTAAAGCATTAAGGTTGGTCAATATTTTTAAATTGACTCAAACGCATTAAGTATGCCATCAGTCCAACAGCGAGTATGCGCTTTACCAAATGAACATAATTATTATGTAAAAAAATCGAACGTTCTTTTGCTAATTTATATGGACTGGTGCTGGCTGTTTTCGGGTGATTAACAACTAATAAATTATTGTAAGTTTTAATTTATTTGTTGATGCGAATTACAAGAAACAAACTTTTGCAACTCTAACATTTTTCAGGTTTATAAAGCCTGCTTCTTTTAATAATTTTTAGAAAAACTAACGAATGCTGCATGAAATATTTATGTTACAGATGCAACAATTTCAAGTAAGTCCAGATTTGTATCTTAAATATTTTTCAACAATTTTCACTGCCGGGAAATAAAATTAAAATCAGGGTCGTTAAATCCTTCTTCTTCTAAGAAAGTTAAAATCTTTAAAAACGTTTAACTTAAATTTTAGCGCGTTTATTTTTTCATTAGATGAGTTTATACTTTCTGTAATTATACCCTTCGCGACAAAAAGGTTGAAAAAGGGTGTATATAAGTTTTTCATTCCGTGTGCAATTTCTACAATATCCATTTCTGACCTCATAAAGGGTATATATCCTGACTTCTTATGCATAGCGGAGTCGATTGAGCGTTCTCCGTCTGTTCATCTGTCCGTCCGTGTTAATAAATATGTCAGTCGATCAGATATAGTTTCGAAAGAGATGCTATTGGAAATCAGCATAATCGGTTCATGTCCTTCTAGCAGCAGACAAAACACTACGTCTACCTCAAATTTTTTCATGTCATTTGGAGCAATATGGTAACTCCAATCAAAAAATCGAATATATGGGGCTCTGAAATTTTAAAATTTATTTTAAATGTCAATATGGGTATCATTATAAACTTTTTAAGAGATCTTTGAAGAAATACTAAAATTTTAAAAACGCTTAACTCGTTAAGGGCCGATATCATTTTTATGTTAAATTATATATACACAGTACCAAAACCTTTTTTAATTTTTAATACGTTTTTTTGCATAGATGGTGAAGGAAATATAAGATTCGACATAGCCAAATGTAGCACCCTTACTTGTTTCTAATTCAAAAAGTGCAAATGTGATAAAAATTTATATTGTTCATGCTGAAATATAATTAAAAACTTGGTTATTTGGTTTATCCTTTTTGTTTCCTTTACGGCACCTTGTAGGAGTCGAGCAAAATGTCTTGTTGTGTTTTATTTTTTTGTCACATTCAGAATACCTACAACAACGAAGAACAATTTTTATAAAATCATTTCTTTGTTCAAGTTTGGGGTGGGTATTGTGAAATTCCCTTGTTGTTTGTCACTATAAAAAATTTACAAAAAAGGAAGTGTTTTGTAATTTCATTAAAAAATTATGTACGGTTTTTTATTATTTACTAGTTATTTTTTTGTTTGGTTTAATTTGTTACATTTTTAAAAGGTACATAAACACATATTAAAATTGTTCATATTGTATGCTGTCATAAACTACATTCTCTTTTAATATTAATTTATTATGTAAATAACCTCCAAATTAAAGGCAAAATTCAGACATTTACCCGCTCATACATTTACTTATGAACTCATTTACACATTCAAAATTATTGCTTAAAAGTACACAGAAATTTAAAAAAATTATCTGATTTTAGCCAGGATAAATATTTTTGTGCTCTGGCAAGACCATTGGGAGCTTGGATTAAATGAAAATTCTTTGTGTTAAAGGTATGGCTGCATTATTAAATATAATTTCATATGCTGTCATATTGTTCACAGCTCTTATGGCTTATTTAAAAGTGTTCTACGTCCATATTAAGTGAGTTAAGAACAAAACACCTTTTACTCGAAATATTTGTTCAATGTAAATTATGCTTATTATAACAATATTTATTATTACGATTATAAATATAATTAATTTTATCACAGTTTAAGTCTTTAATTTTATAATTTGTTTCAGATTTTTAATTCAAAATTATAAATTAATGACTTTAAAAAATTTAGACAAGAAGAGGGTCGTTAGATAAGAAATAAAAATTTTGATGCAGTTCAAACTGCATCACCTGTGTTTAATTTCTAGTGTCTATCTATAACAATTCAAAGATGTTGTCATATACATCAAAAAAACTCTATAGATTGATACCTTTTGATTTGAAATTGTAAAATTTTATTTCGTTGTTATAGCGAACTTAAAAATACATACTAATGTGAAATTATAACAAACTTTTCATGCCTATGGGGGCACCCTATAATTTCCAATTTTATACTTGTTTTTATATTATGGTTTAAACGAAACGACCATTGGGCACCCTTTAAAGTTAAGTTTAATTTTTATTTTTTTTTCTTTCTTTCTGTTATTGTTAGCTATAGTGATTGTTATGTTTTTTTTTTTTATTTTATTTAGACATACAAAAATCATGTGTGTTAAATGGGGGTACCCTTTTATTTTCCTTATCATAAACTTTTGTTTAAGAATCGCCTATAAATTAAACAAAAATTACTAAAATTTTAATATTAGTGAATTATTCTATTTTTAAGTCGGTTAAAAACGAAATTGATAGTGCTTTCGCAATCAGTGATTTAGTTTTTATTTAATTATATTTTTGTTTTAAATTTTTATTTCGTACCGTCGGTTTTGTCCTTGTCTATTAATTTCGATTTTATTTGGATAAGCTGATTTGGAGATTTAAAATTTTTAACAAAAAAAAAGTAACTTTTTAAGTTTTTAACATAAGTCTTACGATATAATATATATTTTATGTACTAAAATACTCTGAATATATACTATAATACTCTGACTAATAATTTCAGAAATAAGATATAAGATAATATAACATAAATTTTAATAGAGGAAAATATAACTTTATTTTTTAACCGCAGCTAAAGTTTTTTAAGGAGCAATACTGCTTCATTATGTACTGACTGGCCACTGTCCTCATAAATATTTTTTAGCTATAAATAATTTATTTATTTGGTTTAACACATTTTAAACAAACTTTCTGGCCAAATTCCACATTTATCTTTCTTTACACTTTGTATTAGACAGACACGTACAGATGCATAGTTTTAATAAAATTGTTAACCTTCCAGCGTTGCCAACTGTGCCACAAATTTGTATGTTATAATACATTTGTTGGCTCCGGTTAAGCTATTTAATTAAAGCTTTTTGCCACCAATTTATGATACTTATACAAACCAAGTAATTTTTTTCATATTTTTCAATAAAAATGCAGAAAAATTATGTTGTCAACGCACAATAAAAGTTGTGCATCCATTAACGTTAATCATTTAAAATTTAGCGTAATATTTACCTGAAAATAAATAAAAGGAAAAAATATAAGTTATTTAAGTGTGGAATACATTTTATTTTTAATTGTTAATTAAATATATAATTTTTTGTTAAACGAAAATACAAATTTAAATACGACAAAAGAAGCGCTGGAAATGTTAACTTTGTTTGAATTATTCGTAAAATTTGTTATTTCCTTGTAGTAAAAGCTGTGTAAAGCGTAAAGTCTTTAAACTCTTACTTAAAAAGTTTTTATTTATTTATTTATTTTCGTGTGGGTAAATGCCCGCAGAAAAATTTAACTCTCGAATAAATATGAATGTTGTTCTCCATTAAAATGATTGGATTGTGTTTGCTCGAGCATTTTTTAGTTTTATTTGGGATATAAATGAGTTTAAGCGTTTTTTATCATTTTATGCAGTATTTAAGTCGATTGTTGTAGAATATTAAAGATTTTATAAAACGAAAATGTGCCGTTAAACAAACATTAAACATTAATTCAGTTCATATTGTAGATACACATTCTATAATGGTATTGATCTTATGTTTATGTGTTTGTGTGTCAGTATTAGGTATATGTATAACTTTGTTGCGTTTGATGATTTATGTTTAATGATTTTGATAAAATAAAAAGCCAGCAAAAACAGTATAGAAAAACTAGAAACATTGAATCAAGTAATAAATGATATGTAGCTGTGTGCCATATAAATAGCAGGGTTGCAAATATGATCAACTTATAAGAGACCACAGCAAATTTAAGAATTAAAGATTTTGGTTTACAGCTAAAAAAAATTTTTGTTACCAGTACAGATTGTTTAAGAATATTTTTTATCGTTAAAAAAATGTAAAAGATAGAGAAGCTTTTAAAAAAACATAGTTATCGATTATAAAATTTCACACAAAAAATATCGAAAGTTTTGGAAAATACTTTGTTATTGATTAAAAATATTTTATATAAAACTCTGTTATCGATTACATGTTTGATACTGAAAGCATAAGCATAGAAATCTTAGGTTCTTATAACACCAGCATCTCATAGATAAGGTCTAGGTCTGGGAAGGTCGTGAGATATTTGAATGTGTTTGGGGCCAATGTATATGTTAGGGGCAATTACAATTTGGTACTAAGCTGGATTTTTTGTCACAAGAGACCTTCTAGTTCCAAAAATCAGCTTAATTTATACAACTAGAGCTTTTATTTGGCATGTCGAATCATCGAAAACTTCTCAATTTTGGAAAGGGATGTGCTTTAAGTTCCTCTCAAAAAAATGTCTTCATAATCATCAGTGCCTTGAATGAGCAATGCAAATTGCTTTAAGAGGCTGATAAGATCTCGGAACACTCTTATATCGAAACCAAATTTTTTAAGCTTTTATGGGGTTTTTTAAAATAAATAAAGCAAAACTCTTTGACCCATATTCATAGAAACATGTAAAGTCAGTTTCACTTAGTATCTACATTAATTTTATATCCTGTTTCCAACTCTTTTGATGTTATAGTCAAAAATAAAGTATATTTTAAGTTGAACCGGCTTTAAGTGGGTGACACTACAAATAAAAAAATATGTTCCCATAATTTTTTACAAAATATAGTAAACTCGATTCTCCATCTCTGATCAGCTGCTTGTAGTTTTTGTTGAAAATGAAAAACGAATATAAAAAATAAATTTGTTAATTCGAAGAAGATGAATAAATTTTAACAGATAAACTTAAAATGTCATAGAATTGTTTTGATAAAGTCATGTTTTAAATTTAAGCCACTTTTTACTTATAAGATAAACTTTTACATGTCTATAGTACACAAAAAGTGCACTTTAAAGAAAATTAAATTTACCACTCGAAAGGTATACTTTCTTTAAGACTATGATTATGGACCATTGGCTTCAATAATTTAACTTATTTTTACTGATAAAATCTTATTGAAATCGACCCAAGCAAAAGCGATGCATGCATGAAAATTTTTATATTTGTGTAACCAATTATATAGAATAATTTTCTATGAACAAAAAAAATGCCACTCTTTTTTCTCCTTCAGTAGCAAACTTTTAGTCGATTAGCTTTAAACAAATTTTAATGTTACAGTTAAATAAATTGAATCTTTCCGCTTAATTTTAAGCCGATATACAGGCTCTTTAGCGGGTTGATTTTGTCTATTCATGGGTAAGTAGAAACTTATTTTTATCTTTAGGGTATTTTCGCCCGATCCTGAGGTAAATTCCAAGTAACTCTCAATAACTACGACCCCAAATTTTACGGGTTTGTTTAGTGGTCTTGCAACTCTTCAACTCATAAGTGGCAACCCTAACAATGGGCAATGTAAATGTTTTGAACACGCAGCAACTACCCAATTAGCGAAAATGATAACATTTATCATAATTTCAAATACAATGTGTTTTTTAAATTCATACGTAAAAATACATACGATGTATGGCCTTTACTACAAATACATATAAATAAACCACGTACTAAAAATGTACACATTAAAAAATAGAAACCCTGCAAACATATTACATAAATTGAATATGTTGTTTTAGAGAACTAACAGCAAAAACATAAATTAACCCAGTTAGCATTATTGATCATATTCGAGTCTTTTTTGACTCCTCGACACGATTAAAATAATCGATTATGCGCTCGTTTTAGAGTCGAAAATGATTGTTTTGTCGGTAGAAAATGGTACCCTAGCCGCGACTCTTCTGAACGAGTCCCTTATGACTCTCGTTTTCGACTCATTTTCGATACTATTTTCAATCGTATTTGTAATCAAATACGATACTTTTTCGAGTCAACTTTTAATCATATTACTAGCCGTATGCGAGTCTTTTTCGAACCATATTGTACGAACATTTCTAATATATTTTCTCAAAATGAAAAATTGCAAACAACGGTTTGCTTATTTTTTTTAACACGCCGTATTGACGAGCCATTGATTTGTTCACACATTAAACAATTTCATGTCCGCACATTAAAATGGCTATTGTAGACCATCGTTGTCGATGTCATGTCGGCTTCAAACAGCGAGAAAACGAAGCAGTTTTCTCCACGCAGACAAACATGAACAAATGTTGGTAACCTATTCTGCTGACGTTTTGTTGATGTGCGAACAAATCAATTGCTCGTCAAGGCGTAGTGTTACATTCGTTAGCATGTAATTCCTAATTTTCTTAAAATTCAAATTTAAAAAAATGAATTTAAAAAAATTTGAAAAAATTTATTTTACATTTGTGTCTCTATTTTTTTACGAAGTGACATATGTATGTATTTTTACGAAAATTAAAAAATAAAAATAAAATATGTATTTGAATCATTTTTTCATCGTTAGGCTGCGTTAAATATGTCTCCAAAATAATTCTGAAAACAGTCGGATTTCAAGCATTTGCTTTTTGTACTTTTTGTTTTTTTAGAAAGTCGCTTTCTATGCGTTTGTCGGAGTTTTATTCGAGTCTCTTTTTAAACGCATAACTGATGAATCAGTTTTAAGTCATCTTGGGTAGTCTTAAAAGACTCACTTTGGTGATTTTTGTAAAAACAATCTTCCAAATGCTAACTGGGAAAGAATTAATGAATGAAAAACTGATACATATTAAACATGTGTGTTTTTTATGCCGCAGTAAAATGTAAAATATTTCATATTGCAGTTGAGGGAAATGGGATTTTTCTCTTGATGCTGATAGACATATTGGAATACTTTTAAAATTAGGTTTTCACAGTTATTAAAGACAAAACTTTTATATAAACTACTACAAAGTAAGAAACCAACACAATTATACAAAATGAATATGTATTTGTAATCATGTGATTTAAACTTTATCGAAATTAAACTAGTGACCTAATAATGCTACATACATACATATGAAATTTTTAAGAAAAATAATTTAATAATTTATTTATGTTGAAATAAACTGAACTATAAAAAATGTAATTTCTAACATTTCATGTGTTGAAATCAAAGAAAAAAACAAAGTAGAGCATAAAATATGTTAAACGCATGTTATTTTTATTAGATCAAATATAAAAACTTAAAAACATAGAAATGCAAAAATAAAAACTCATAGACCTAATATAGGCATAGTGCTCTGCATGTGTAGAATCAAATCTTCCAAAATATATTTTTTTAGCAAGTAACCAAAAACTAATAAATTCTTCTTCAGAAATTGTAAAGAATATTTCCTGCCTCTAAATATTTTGTTTTTTATTTTCCTTGAACAATCTTCAAAAGTAGAATAATTTCCTATCGAAAAATTACTAAATTCAATAACAAATGATTGCAAAATACTTTTCTGTTCCATCTACTTATTTTATAAGTATTTTTTTTATTTGATTTGTCCTTTTTTATTTCGTGCAGCTTCATTCTTTCTGCCATTGAGTTGGAGTATTAGAATCTAAAAGAATGAAATATAAGAAAACTTTTTGCGGATTTTAATATGTAAAAAAACTAAACAATAAAATATGTAAAATATATACAAATTTAAAGAAAGAAAAATAAAAAAATGAAGTAAAGTAATAAAGAATAAATTAATAGTGCAGCTACAGGGTTTCTTTTTAATATTTAACTTGAATTTATTTATATTCGTGTGAATGAAAATTTGAAAAAATATTAACGAAGTTTCGCAAAAAAGTCTTTTTATTGAGCCTTTTTTTTTATTGATTTAAACCTTTTTGAAATATTTTATCTTAGAAGTAAAAATTTTCTATCAAAAGCCAAGCGTTTAAGAAATCATTTGAATCGACAACAAAATTTTCTTAGAAATATTTTTTATCGAAAAAAACTATAGTTTTTGTTTGTTGTTGTAGTTGCATGCAGCAAAATGTTGTATAATTTATATAATAGCGATAAGTGTAGTTGTATAAAGTATACAATACCAATAACAAAATGTATCTGATTCATTTATTATCGATGGCTAACCTTTTAATAATAAAAAATTATACAACAAAACGCTTGTTAATTTTTATGAGAACTTGTTGCTATTAATAGCAAAATGTTTAAATTGTTGTTTTAACATGTTTTTATGCTGTATAATTTTATTTTTATATATAAAGAAATGCTAAAGTTTTTTTAGAATTGAAAATTATGAATAAAAGTAATTATCGATAACCGTATTTTATATGAAACACATGTTATCGGTAACAAAATATTATGTCAGGTATTTATTTTATAAAACATAATACAATGGAAAAATTTATAATAGGGAACATTTTTGAATGTATCTTATTTCAGTCATGACACATTTAATATCGATAAAATAATTTTAAATAAAAGATTTGTTAATTTTTCTTTTCTAATTTATTAAGCACTAGGTCAGTTTTATAAATAATAAAAATTTTTTATTTATATTTTCAATATTTCGCCACACCTTTGGGTGGCATCATCAGGAAACAGGAAACAAAAAATTAAATTTTTTTTTTAATTTTTTAATTCCTGTTTCCTGATGATGCCACCCAAAGGTGTGGCGAAATATTGAAAATATAAATAAAAAATATTTATTTTAATAAATTAGAAAAGAAAAATTATTTAAAAAGGTCAAAGAAACATTTACATAAAAGATTTGTTATTTATAATAAAAATGCATCACAAAATCACAAAACGTTATATGATTTACTTATTATCGATAACTAAATACTGCATATGTCACTTTATGTTGATAAAAAATTTTGCACGGTTCATTAATTATTGAAAACTAAATATTATTATATAAATAAAATTATAAAATAAAATTATATGAAACTATACAAAACGAGTTCTGGAGAGAACAACGAAGAAATGCTTTGGGATGTGTAGGGACTTCGTCTAACCAAATTGATATTGAATAAATTAGTTGGTTAAATAGATGATGTTTACAATGTACACAACCTTAGGTAGATAGGTGCGAAAAATGCTGAAGGATGTACCGATCCAGAAAATGCATTATTACATTCTGCTGGCATATAATTTTTATAGTTTCTTTGTAAAATGTCTGTTAAGCCGAAAATCGATTTCTATTCATTATAAAAGATATATAGTATCAATAGAAAAACTTGCTATGGACTAACTTATAATTGGTTAAATTTTATGAAAAAATTTTACTGTCGATAACGAAATATTTAACTTTCTTTATTTTTAAAATCCTGTACCAATATTTATTTTATTCAGTAACGAAGTGTTGCATTTTTTGGCTAAATTTTTTTTAATTTGTATAAGAGCTATGTTATGGATATTTATATTTTATATTACATATGTATCATCTTTACGAAAAATTAAATTCAATAGTAAACATTCACAATTAATATATATTTCTTCGGCGATATTATGGGACATATTAGTTACCCATTGCAAAATTTTATTAAAAGGGTTTTTATCTAAAACAAATACTCGTATGTTGCCAGAAACATTAATTGCCATAACTAAAATGTATTTGAAATAATTGTTATTGAAAATGAAATAAAGTAAGCGTTTAAAAGATTGTATTAACAATCTTTTCCCAGCAGAATATTTTACTATTTTAAAAGATTTATGTCGTTTATTTTTTCTTTTTTTTTTTGTATTGTTTACAAAGTGCTTGATAAAGTACTGTTTTTCGTAAACAAAATGTCGGAAAACGTCTGATATTAACAACAAAAATTTTTTTAAATTCTTTATCGATAACCAAAGTTTTTCAGCTATTGTAAAAAAAACAATGATTTCGATAGCTAAACTTAATCATTTATTTTAACAAACATAATTTGCATTAAAAACGTTTCAAATGAAAAGGAAGTATGTAAATCCAGTACCTTTTAGTTTATTTTTAATATTATCACTTGTTGTAAATATTTTATAACCCTTTTTTATATAAGCATGTAATGAAGGTAATTTTCCTTTAAATTTCAAACCAATTTAGCAGCATTATATATTGAGTTGGGTTATATTTATTAATGGACATATAGAATCACAGACAAATAAGCAATCTTTAAATGTTATTTCTTGGTTACCTATCAAATTCAAAGCACTTTTATTACTACACCTCTCAGTCCTTCGTACCTTTAGGAAAATTTGCTATTATTTAATTCAGCTAAACTATTGCAAATTGGTTTTGCTCAATCGTTGTTGAGATACGATAGATGCTTTTAAGAAAGTTTAGCTACATTATTTCATTTACATATATTTTTTTCTATTTGGTTCTTACATTTTTTATCGCTTATATTCTTTACTACTTGTATTCCCTCATTGATAATGTTGTCACTGTGTTACTACTTTTGTCATTGCGTGCGGTTTGCATGGATTTTACTCAATACCCAAACACTATGGTTTCTTGGCGATAGAAAAGATTTTAAAATTTCAATTACTTTTGTGGTGACGTTTTAAAAGAAATAAAAAAAGAAAATGATATTTTTTCAAATATTGAAAGCAAACGATACTTCATAGTTGTTACTATTGGCGTAAATGGGCTTGTAGTCTAAGGATCATGATGTGACGTGAAATAAAATATTTTAGAAAAAGCAGTTTTTTATAATCCTGCTCGTAACCTAAGTTTTCTGAAGTTTTCAATTGAAGTAGTAGTTAGCGTATGCTCTTTTCTTTGTGTTTGTTTGAGTGTTTGAATGGCTTTTAACACTACATTTTTTTCCTTAAAGGAAATAAATCTCCGTTTCCCTGTTGATTTTTTATTCCATTTTTATTTCATTTACATAATAGTTTTATTAGTAAAAAGTTGGTAAAATGTATTTGAGATTACAATCGTAATATTAATATTTATTATTATTCCTCGCTATTTTTGTGTTCTTTTCTTAATAAAACGTATTTTTTTATATTGTATTATTTATAAGTGTCTGTGAGTACGGAAAGTAAAACATTTAAGGATAATGAAATTTTATTGAATATTGAAAAACGTGACCCAAGAAATTAATAAGAATTGTAAGGATATATTTTAACTGAAGTTTTTTTCAGATGAAAAAACAATTTGAGATTAAAAGTTTGATTTTGCCGTGATTTGAGTAACGGAAATAGGTGCGCCTTGTAGTGGGAAAATCTCAATAGCGTAAAATATACTTATTTAATGAAAAAATAAAAATACTGGTGCTTTAAACTTCAGATTTCATGACATTACATGAAGTATTTTTATTTTCCTAAGGGCGAAAATAACGAAGATATGTGATATTTGTTACGAAAGAAATGAAAATGGAAAAGAGATGAGAAACTCTGAAGTTTGATAGTCCTTTTAAAATGTCAAACTATGTGTAAAAATATCTTCGAACGCCAATAACAGCTACTATTTGCATATTATGGGGTGGAAATAGTTTTAAAAATACCCAGCAAAAAAATAGACATTACCTTAAAAAGTACTAGCCATATAGTGACTTACTTTTGTGGTTACCATGTTTTGTTACTCGCTTACAAAATACATTACATTAGATTCCAAAAAAGGAAGTAGCAATGGAACTAGTTCTTTATGTTAAAAGAGACTACCGTACTAATGGTAATTATTATTTTCTACGGTAATTAATGTAATCGATTCTCAGTAATTGATTATAAAAGTCTCATGCCTTGTTAAAATCGTTAAGTTAGCAATCTAGTTGGGAAGTACTTCTGTCAAAAATGCTTAATTCCACACTCGATTACCTTTTCAAAAATTTTTTGCTGGTACCCATGCTATGAGACTGAATATTCCACATCATGACTACTATAGAAGTTGTCAAGATGAAGAGGAGAAGGAAACGGTGGACCATCTGCTCCGCCATTGTCCAGCTCTTTCTGGGAATAGTGCGGCCATTTTCGGCAGTCCGATACTGCATGGTCTTGCAGACTTATCTGTCTGCGATGTTGCTAGGATAAACTTGTTTTTCCGGTCCTCGGGGTGGTTTGGATATGCTTCTTTGATGGTACCGTAGAGACCTGAATCTGATCCCTGCACATCCTATTCCAAGTGACACAGCGGGACCTTTAGGACCCAAGTAAGTCGGAGTTATTACGCCGACAGCCTGTGCAACCTAACCTAACTATTTGATGTTATTGGAATAAACTCAACCCCTGCTTCTAATGAAAATATTATCCATAACTATGTCGAAAAGTTGTTTGCAGTCATTGCAGATAGAAGGGTTTCAGTGGATCACCTCTCCAGAGCCTAAAGCCGAAAATCCTATTTTTTTTAAATTTATTTCTTTAACAGTTTAGCTGCTACTTACGTTCAATACTTAAGTGGTATCTTTCTCTTTTTTGCACATTTTCTTAAAATCATAAATGTCCAAAATTTTATGACTATTGTTATTTCGAATCTTCACTAACAAACAAAACATGATAACGAAAATTTGATATTTTCAATTATTTTCAGACATTAAAAATCCAATAACTCGTTACGACTATAAAATTTATAGTGAAATGTAATACATGCTGTGCAAAAACTTTGCATAATTAACCAACTTAAAAATTACAAGTACTATAAGTAGTAAGACCAGACTTGAGTAGGCCAGTTTCAAGAAAATATATGTCTGTATATAAATTTAAGTTTTCAATAATGAAATGTTTTAAAATAAGGAAAAATATTTGAAAACTTTTTTGTGTTAAGGTTTATAAAACGGTTCAAATTTATTGTTGTTGTTATTTCTAGCAACGATTGACAAAAATTTATTGCAATTATTTCCTGGAATCGAAATTAATTTTAAAAATAAAAAAAAATAAAAAACAAGAAAAAAACTCTATCCCACTTGTTATTGTCCCTCTTAATTATAACTGTTGCTCATTCTTATTCATGTATGTTTGTTAATACACACAACTGTACGTGTGTTTACGAGGGCTGCTCTATATATTTCTGGCCTAATAGTGAAAATGCGAATATTTATAATCAAAAATGGTTTTATTGTTTTTTAAAGTATTCTCCAGCATGATTTATACACTTTTGCATGCGCTCAAACCAGTTCTCGAAGCACTTTTTTCACTCCGATTGAGACACTTCTAAAACATGGTTTTTGAACACTTCAACAGCTTCTTCTGGCGGCAAAAATCGTTGACCACGCATTTTTTTCTTGATGTACGGAAACAAGAAGAAGTCATTAGGTGCCAAGTCAGGGCTGTACGGCTGTACGACGTTTTGGCCGTTCAAAAACGCCCTGCTTTGAGCCGATGTGTGAGAGCCCGCATTGTCATGGTGAACAATGATTCGTCTTCTCTTGTTGGTTTTTCGAATTTCTCCGATGACTTCAGGCAAACAAATTGTAGTGTACCACTCAGAAGTGACTGTCCTACGTTGCTCAAGCGGAACAGTCGCTTCGAAGTGCTTCTTCCACGAACAACTTTCGTTGGATTTTGTTCGTCTTTGAAGACCCACACGGTCGATTGTTGTTTCGTTTCGGGCTCATACGCATAGATCCATGATTCTTCACCTGTGACGATCTTATAACCATCTTGTGAAGCACCGCAATCGTATTTTTGCAACATTTCTTTGCACCAATCGACACGAGCCTTTTTTTTTACCGACTTTCAAATTGTGCGGGATCCAACGAGAACAAACCTTTTTTACGGCCAGGTGTTCATGCAGTATCGAATGTATGCTGGTGGAAGAAATGTCCAAGGATGTCTCTATCGCTCGGTATGTCGCATGTCGATCTTGCATTATGAGTTCACGCACGGCATCAATGTTCTCTGGCACAACAGCCGTTTTTGGACGACCTTCACGGAATTCGTCTTTGAGCGAGCTTCGGCCACGATTAAATTCATTATACCAATTTTTTACAGTGCTATAGGATGGTGCTTCATCGCCATACAAAGATTTAAGTTCATCAATGCACTCTTGTCGTGATAATCCACGTCGAAAGTTGTGAAAAATGATGGCACGAAAATGTTCACGAGTTAATTCCATTTTTTTTCTATATTAATTTTTTCAAGTCACTGTAAACAACACAAATAATGGTCGTACGTCAAAACGTTTTGAGTACGATTATGCTTAAAAATGACAAACTTTCCAATGGAAATGTCAGATTGCACTTGGCAGCACTCAGTGTTGCCAGGCCAGAAATATATATAGCAGCCCTCGTATAAGTTTCCTATTCTTACTCATCACTTAAACGAGTTTCTAGGTTATAATACCGTTAACAATTATCCTATTGCGGTTTTGACTATAAGATCAACTTTTATATATGTATGTAATTCTTTTTGAAAATAAGAGATTCTTCCTCTTCATGTATGTGTGTGTCTGTAGTAAATACAAAGGCAAGCTGAAAAGTTTTCTTAAAATCGTATTGGTTGGTTAAAAAAAATTATTTATGTATACTTCGTTCTGATGAAATAATAATATTTGTTAAACTTACATCTGGGTGTCCAGAATATCAGAAGCAGCATTTGAGAAAAAAAAAACGCTCTGAAGACGATGGAACGTGGTTGAGGTAATATAACAGTGTGCAGCTGATTTCCTTATTATTTTGTGGGAATTCTGTATCGCATCGAAGGCATAATGAAATCAATTAATTATAATGAAATTCTTCTGTTGTCATATGAAAACTAAATATGCCACTTCAATGGGTGTTCACAACAGAACTACGACGAGAAACACAGAGCCGAGCTTATAATAGAGTCGTTTGAGAACAAAATAAATTTGATAGAATGGCCAACATAAATCCTATTGAAAATTTGTGGAATGATGTCGTAATATCAATAAGTGTCCTGATGACTCAATGAAATTTATCACAACAAAGATGTCTTACTAAAATATAAGAGAATATTTAATGACCAGAGTTTGTGCGAATTCTCTATTAATTTCTTTATTTTTGTTACTTTTTATATACATATACTTATCCCTGTTGTTTTTCGCATGCCAAACAGGATACGAAAGTATCATAAAGCGACGTGTTGTTTTAAGGATTCATTTTTGTTTATTTTTATATAATTCTTAGCTTGGCTTCTTATGTAAAGATTCTATTTTTGGACAAGATAGCTGATTTTTTGTTGCCTCCCCTTTTTTACATGCAGCTTTAATTCAGCTCTACAAAAGATACCTGTCCAATGCCTATTTATTCAGTCAAACTATGATTGTATTTAAAATGCATCATAAACTTGCAATACAAGTAAGACATTTAAACCTATTTTAAACCGTTTTACTTTGTAGTAAAAAACAGCAACAACAATAAAATAAACACAAAAAAAGTTGATACTCTCAGAGCCTGGTTCAGCAAAACAACAAGTATCTAGACAGAAGAAGAAATAAACACAAGTTACACGAAGTAGGTGTTTACCGTTTGTAACCAAGGGTGTGGTAGAGTGTGTCGTTAATAGTGACGATTTATATTATTTTTATAACAATTTTTCTTCTACCAGTTTTAACGCAATAACAAATTTTTTAAATAAAGATTTTCAAAAGAAAACAATTGTTAATTAATTTTAATTGCTTACGAATAAAAGTAACTGCAAAAAATTTCAAGAAATTAATATGTTGTCAACTAAGATTTAAAAGAACCATTGGAAAAAACTTATTAATTAGAATACAGGGGGGTTTAACGGAAAAATTAAAAAAAAATAAGTAATAAAAAAATTTTAAATTTAAAAATGAATTTCGAAAAAATATTATGCTTGAGTACATATTTGTAAAATGTAACGTCTGTAAATAAAAACATAGTTTTAAAATAAGGATTACTGTGTCGGTTGGGAGTTGAGCACCATAACCTTCATTTTTCTTTGCAAAGTAATGGGTTTGTGAAAAATCATTAAGAAGCTTCGAATTATTTTATAAAACTTATTTAACTGAAAGATTTTTGTTATTTTAATTACTAAATTAGTTAATCGTTTAATCTGAACAAAAAAATCCGTAGCAATTTTTTCTAATACCTTTCACTTTCTTTTTAATAACAACAATAATATTAAAAAAGACGTAGAAGAGGCAATAATATAAAAAAAAATTTTAGCCGACTGAAAAAGAGACCTTTGACATGTGATTCGCAAGCACACTCTTAACTTTTAAGGTGCTTTTTCAGCTTCCTTCCTTTCCTACTGATGAATCAAAATTTACTTAAGCAATTTCTGGTCATCGACTAATAACTGTGTACTTTTCTTTTCTTTCTTAGTAGCAATATTTTACTAACCAAAAGCTATCTGAAATTTTTTATCTTTGCGGTAAGACAATATCCCAACACAATGTATCCAGCTATCATTTTCGTTATTCCTCATTAACAGAAGTCAACTTTCATATTAAATGGTCTTTGAACCAACACAATTAATTCCGTTAGGAATAATAATCATCCTGAGATCATTTTGCGAAGCATATTGGCTGTCAGTTAAATAAAGGCATTTTTATTTTTTCAACAAGACCTTTGAACACAGCAATAATGGAATAAAAGGATTTTTATAAAAATTTCCTGAATCACTTAGCCGAGGTCTAAGTTTACCACATGTGCCAAAGTCTCCCCTGGTTACACCAGTCGTGACGCTACTTTGAAGATCCTAGGTCATGGATATTTTCGTTTCTAGTTAACAAAGTAGTAGCTATTGCATCCTTCTTGACCTCATCTTCTGGATGTTTCCTGAAATGCACTGCAACAGTTGCACGACTATACTTGTAGAGTTAATAACCTTGAACTGCTTCGTTGGTTCAATTATTTTTGAGCGGATTGTCTGCCATATTGTGCCGTAGTTTTGTCTGTTTGTATACTAGATTGACCTGCAATTATACGGAAACATTATCCTTGCTGTAGTTGCTCCATGTCGGAAAAGTCCATATTTATATACGTTGGATTATTTCGGGCTACAAGTCGAGAAAATTATGAGCGAAGAAATAAAAAAAATCCTTAACATAATTTATAGAGATAATTTGCTTTCCAAGACCACAAAAATAACGAAAAATTTTATCTAAATTAAAAGCAATTTTTATAGATGTATTTGTAGTTAACACATCAACGTCTAAATTGAATGTGGGACCATAAACACATAAAGTTTTTATAGTACATAGTAGACTTATAATCAATGATCGCCAAAGAGGCGCGGCACAACCCCTAAAAACTCTTAAAAAAGAGAGCAAAACACATGACACAAACATGCTTGCTTTCAGCAAAAAATTATTTTTCAAAGTGAGTGTCACACTTTGAATATTTACAAAAAAAAAAAAAAAATGGTTTTAGATCTAATAATCATAAATATACACAATAACTCCTTCATTCATATTAAATATATTTATGTTGTTTAATACAAGACAATATGACAATTTAATCTTAAAAATTATTGTAATTGTAACGCGAAATTTTTAGGTGTAAAATTACCAATACGATCACATTTAACACACACTCTCTGGATGACGACCTCTGCTTATAATAATTTTATTATAACTACATAAACTTATAACGATTTATCATTTTTTTGGACATGTCAAAAACATTATTTCCAAAATTTCAAAACTACCTTCAAAAAGCGCTTTACTAAAAAGTATTTTGTGAAATTCCCTTTACAAAGTAACCATTCTTAATGACTTTCACGACTTTGAAATAAGTTATTTGTTTAAATTACAAAAATTTTAATCTTTCTTTTTTTATCTTTAATATTTTACAAAATGTCAAAGGTTTTCGAATTCAATATTTCAGCTGGCCTTTAATTAACATATCATCAATCAAAAAAAAAAAAAAAAATAATAAATAAATAAATTTTTATGAAATGTTCAAAGTATATCTATACCAAGTACATGCAAGTCTACAACAAACACAACATTAGAACAACAACAGGCATTTTGTTTGTGTAAAATCATGTATTATGTCAAAAAACAGTTTAGAAATGGCAAATTAATATGAATTTTACTTAATTATTATTAAAAAAAGTAAAAGAATGACCTTTTAACGACTGTATCAATGTACAAGAATTTAATAAAAGGATGTTTAATACAACTTGAGCTAAAAAAGTGTATTTGTAGATTTCGTTTACCATCCCTGATAAAACAATAAAAGTTAAAAGAAAAACATGAACAAACAAGTGCAAAATAAAAATTAAAAAAATTTAAATAAATTTTGACTCAAAAACTTATAAACACGCACACAAATAAAACTATCAGCTGAACTCCTGCATGTACTTGTTATAGATATACTTTGAAATATTAAAATAAATTTTGTTTATTATCGTTTATTATATTACAAAAACACAAAGGGAACAAATGATGGGAATAGGTAGACAACATCTACTCTTTAGAATATCTTAAGTGTCAACAAACCAAAAACAATAATTTTAATAAATTATAAAAGCCAAATATCCCTTATTATACTGATTTACACGTGTAAAATAAAAAGAAGCAGAAGAACTATTATCAAATCAAAAAAAAAAAACAAAAAATTATAATAATACAATAGAGTGTTTACAATACTCTAAATTTTTACATACTTTACAAATTTTTTATTTTTAATAATTTTTTAAAAAGAATTCTATATTTTATGATTTTTAATGATTTGTCAACTAAACCTTTCACATAATTTTTGAAGTAATTTTTGAACAGTACGAGAACCGTCATATGGATTATTTGCTGTAACAGTGTCATATTTTAAAATAAAGAACTACAATAAATTTATTTACAATTTTTGTCAATTGCTTAGAGACTGTTACACTTTAAAGATAAAGTCGTGTTTTTTAGTGAGGCTTGAAGTTCTGCATGCTCAACTCAGATATTTAAAATTTTAACTTATCGGGTAGTTTTTTAATTGTAAAAAAAATATTTGCCGCTATTTGTTTGAAAGTCAAATTTTCTAGGATGCCAAAACAAGTTGAAGAAGCTTGCGGCACATCTAATGCTCCTTTGTGCACACGCAAATGAGATTTTCGTTCAAAAAGCTTCGTTAATAAAATTACGTTCGAATTGAGGAATTAATTTGAACGCGACCGCAGAGTGATAGTTCAATAATTTTAATTTTCTATAAAAAAAGAAATAAAAACAAAAAAAAAAAAACGATATTACGCCAAATATATACGAGCAACATCAAATGTAACATGTTTTAGAAATTGTGTTTTTTGTTTTTAACAAACTAAAATGGAAGGAGGTTATTAATTTGTCTGAATGTTGTTTTGTATGTTTGTGGCCGCAGAACTCAGTCATTTCTGAACCGATTTTCAAAGTTGTTTCTTCATTTGGTTCCGATTAAAAACCAGTTCATAATTTAAAAAATTAAAGGGTGTCGCATATAATTTTAGCTGACACATCGAACATCCTTCAACAAGAATAGCATTCAGAAGATACAATGCTTAAGTTGTCACCTACCTTACAAGTCTTAACGAAAGAACGCATAGTCGAATCGATGGTACGAGATTTTTTTACATAAGTTTGAATTGGATGTGTGTTTCATATTTCATACTCGATTGTCTTTTAAATTTTTACAACCCCTAGGAATCATTTCACACCACAGCATCAGATAGTTTCCCTTTCCTTTCATAACTAAAAAATATTGAAATAATTAATGCTGAATTCATGATCAAATTCATTTTATAAATCACATTTTTACTCTTTTCGTGAATTTTTAGCCACAGAGAGTTTCTTACTTAAATAAAAAACTGGGGTATCCGAAGGTGTCTCCAAACAACAAGAAGTAAGAGTACTGTGTTCGGATATGCCGAATATTATATTCACTTGTATGGTGATGTTAGATATAGCCATTATTTATCTTCGGTTTCTACTCTCATGGTTTTCAAACGAATTTGCAAGATACAATCAAATCAGTTTTATTTTTGCAATTATGATATAAACAAGTAAGAGTGCTATATGATGTGAAAAAATAGAGGTAGGCGTGGTATTTTACCTGCTGCCTCGAAAAAGATAGACCGATCTTACTGATTTAAAACAGCACTTCTTTCGACGCAATTTCTGATCGATTGCGTATTTAAGTATTATCTAGCTGATCTAGTGCTTTGGCAAAAATTGGAAAAAGGGAACAACTAAGTTTGTCATTCCGTTTGTAATTTCTACAATATAAGTCGATTGAGCGATGTCCGCACGTCCGTCCGTGTTAGTGTTGAAAACAAGTTTGCCAGAAACGACATTTCTACACAAAAGCGGGCAGACGGACATATCTACCGTTACTACATGTGGTAAAGTGTATAGAAGAATTTCTGTTTAATCTTTAATTTAAGATTTGCGTTAATTTCGGTACAGTATAAAAGAAAACAACAATTAATTTCTCATTTATAGAATTTGCTCTGGTTTTAGAGCTTGAGAAACTTAATTTTAAGGCTGTCTAAATATTATTAAATTTATTTCCTTTCATAAACATGCATTGTAATTTCAAAACGGCATTTAAACTTTGAAACTTGTTTTCCTTATTCACCCTATTTTGAAATTAAAATGTCGCATACTCATGCTTTTGTTTCAAATTGTATATAAAATATATGCAATAGAACTTCATGTTTGTATCGAATATATGTACATATACATTAAACTATTATGTATGCAGATATAAAATTTTATCTTTTTATTATTTATAACGCATGTTCGCATTAGACTACGCAACAAATTAGAAACAACGTAGAAAAATTAAGAAAATGAAAGAAGACAAGATGCAAAATATGTTGAACAATAAAACAATTTTCTTTTTTATATTTTTTAAAGTTTGAAAATGTTTTTAAAAATGTAACTGTTTTATGTCAGTTTTTGAATTTTTCTCAATAGGTAAAGACATTTTTTAATGGAATAAACTTACAATTCATTCAAACAAAAGAGAATCTTTACGTCATAAGTTTTGCTTACCTGTAAGAAAGAACAAAAAGAAAAAAATTATGAGTTTATAATTTAAAAATTTTTCATTTGTTAAAAATTTAAAGAAAATTTTTAGTAGAAGAAATAAAATTTTCTATGAAAATTCCTCAGGACCCATAACTCGGAAAATTATGCTTTTTGTAGTTTTTAATTCTCTATTGCCCTATATATATTTGGCTGCTGCCTCAACGGAGATGGGACGATCTTAATAGCAAAATTTTAAAGATAAACCTGATCGATTGGCGTATTTAAAATGATGTATAACAGGTCTCAGATAGAATTTTTAAGGATTTGACCTTTTCTAGAGATTTATAATTTCAAAAAGTATATCATCTGTACATTTAATCTTTTTGCGTTCATTAAACAAATAATTAAAGAAATTAAAGAAAATTAAAGACAAATTAAAGAAATCTGTATAGTTAGCAAAAGTCGATTTTTGAACAGGAATGCTAGTTGGCATATCAGCTGTGTAAAATAAGTATGAAATGGGACCCAAGAAACTTCAACATAAAATGGCAAAGTAGAATTTATGTAATCTCCTTTTTTAAGTATAAAACTACGGAAACCGTCTAACAGCCTTAATTTAATTTACAATCTATGCTGTCATACTTTGCTGATTGGTATAACGATATCCTGAACAACATATTTTATAGCTCTGATCGGAGTTGCATCTAATTTTTTGTTGTTTCTTGTTTTTTCCGAAAGTTTTATTTATGAAACTTTTCAAAAATTAACTCATGGGGGAATGGTTCTATATATTTGCTTAATAGGCCCAGTAGCGCGAGCACTAAGTCCAATTAATATTTTTACCGACTTCAAAAAAAGAAGAAGGTAACAATTCTCATGAATGTTGCAGAACTCAGTCATTTCTGAACCGATCTCTCTTCAAAATAAAAAGAAAAAATGTGTATCATCATAGCCCCACAAAAATGTATCTAAAAATTGAAGGGTGTCCCCATAATTGACGTGGATTGACTTATATCGGCCTATCTTTTGAACTGTAAGATACAAACGCTTGAAAATTGAACAATATGTCCACCATTTTGTTTGATATAATGCGCAAGTATAAATATTTTAAATTTTAAATTAAAGGGTGTTACAAAAGTTGATGTTAATTGATGTGTGCTGTCAAACTGTTAAACCGTTGTAAACAGAACGTTGAAATTTATAAAGAACTTGATTGCAAGTCCACTATAACTGCAAGTATAAAATTTGAATTTGGAAATTAAAGGGTGCCGCTATAGTTGCTGTAATTTTATCTTTACTGCAAAACTGTTGAACATTTGTAGACAGACTGTTGAAATTATTAAGGAGCTTGAGTGGTAAGTCCGCTTTAACAAGTGTAAAATTTGGATTTTGACATTAAGGGCGTCGCAATAGTTAATGTTATTTGATGTATTTGGCTACACTTTAAAACCGTTATAGACAGAAAGATGAAATCTGCCAATTATTTTTTCAAAATTATTTTAGTTGTAATTTTAAATGATACCAACTTGTCAGTCGTTTTACTCTCTTTGATTTTTTCAAAGCATATTCAACTGTTAAACTGCAATGTGTCATTCTTAAAACAATTTTATATTCATTTGCAAACTATGAACAAAAAGCATACCAAATCAAACTACAATGTTTTTTTTTATGTAGCAAACAGGTGCACTATAAATTTATTCGCTTACAAATCGGATCTTTTCATACCCTCTTTTGTAACGACTGCTGGTTAGAACAAAACCAAATAAAATTTAGCAAAACTAAGTGATTACCAACCAATTAGCGACGCTGGTTATAAAGATATATGACACGAATTTTAATTCTGTATTTTTTTCATTGGGGTTGTAATCTAAAGCCCTTCTATTTTGGTCATTGAATTTTATTAATTTTTTCAATGTTGTCTACTTTAAATTTATATCCTAATTGTATTGAAAACTTAATCGGGACAGTGCGACAGCTTTGCCATACTACAACTGTATTGTAACACAACTCAATTAAATAAGAAAACTCAACTAAATATTCAGCTTTTGAATATTCATTAAATCGATATACACTGAAAAAACTCCCATTGTCACTTGCTAATTTTTGGTGAAAACCTTTGAATCTTATTTTTGATTAATAGAATACCAGCCAATAATTTTAATAAAGTTTTTATATCAAAATGTAAACTAAACAAAATTTATCAATTATCATGCCATTTCCATGGCAGCGTCATACAAATATAAGATCTTGAAATCTGAACATTAACAACAAGTGTAAGATGAACTTGAGTATGTTAACAACCTGGATTTTGTAAACTAATCAAGGTGTGATAAAAATAAGTTACTCTATTCAACATGTAATGAAAATAAGTCGTTCTATAATCCGTGTCTTTGGCTCCTCTCTTAAAAAAATTTTAAAATTCTATAAAGTTTTGATTCAAATTTGAGTAGTACAAAGTACGCATATTATGCAATAACCATAACTGTAAATCTTAATTGGTGAGAGAGGTAATATGCGATCGAATACCATGTGCTAAATTTTGAATTTGCTCAAATTAGTTTTTCTTTTGTTCTTTTGTTGTAACTACTACACAATTTTCTAGTGAAATTGTAGCAAACTAATCTTATAGACTAAACCAAAAAGTCAATAGAGCTAATAAAGCTTGTGGTTTTAGTTGATTTTTTTTTTCAAAATTTTATTGAAAATGTTGTTGTTGTAATATATTTCTCTTAACAACTGCTGTTCATTTCATTTTTATTATTTACACAGAAAGAGTACAAAAGATACATCATTAGATGTATAAAAACAGACATAGAGACAGACATATCGACAGGAGGACAGATAGATTTTAAGTAACTAACCAACCAACTAAATGTATATTCTATTAGTTTGTTAAAGTATTTTATTTGATTAGACAAGTGAACTACAAAGTATAAAGTAAAACACACCATATCACTTTTTTAAACAAGTCTTCGTACTTTAAATGTACTGGAGCGGATGAGAGTATGAGAGAATATTTGTAAACACATCCACTTACAATCAGTGTTGCGAGAAAAATTCTGTCCCCAATTCGACGAATGATATCCCAAAAATCCCAATTTTGTACCAAAAAAGAAACAATTTAAAATACGCACATATATTAAAATTAATTCAACTCTTTTGTACATATTTTCCGATTTAAAACTTCTTATCATTGCTTCAGGAACTTCAAACTTATAACAGTAGATATTATAATTATTTAAATGGGATCAGTGATTATCAGTGATTTCAACATTTCATACTCCTCAGTTTGGTGTTCATGCACGAAAATATTTTTCTACAAATGCATTTCTTATTGGCATAATTTACATATTGAACATAGAAGCAGTAATTTTACGAAAGAAATAATTACCAGCATTATTTTCGTTTGCCTAAACTATTGCCCAAGAGCCAAAAATGTCTTTGAGCATGGAATTTTTTGTGCTTAATGCAACATTCAAGAACATGTATGTTTTTAAAAATTTATAAACTATCAAATTTTTTCCTGTTTTTAATATTCTTAAACTGCAAATTTTTCAAGAGTTCGTAGTTTTTCATATTTTCGGGAATATTTTAACCTTTTCGTTTCGAAAGTACAGTTAAGTATTGTAAATAAATTTCTTTAAAATCAATTTCGTCCGAAAGTGGTAACAAGCGCAAGTCCTCAGAATATAATATACCACTAAACCAAAAAGTCAATAGAGCCAATAAAGCATAATCGTACTCAAAACGTTTTGACATACGACCATTATTTGTGTTGTTTACAGTGACTTGAAAAAATTAATATAGAAAAAAATGGAATTAACTCGTGAACATTTTCGTGCCATAATTTTTCACAACTTTCGACGTGGATTATCACGACAAGAGTGCATTGATGAACTTAAATCTTTGTATGGCCGTGAAGCACCATCCTATAGCACTGTGAAAGATTGGTATAATGAATTTAATTGTGGACGAAGCTCGCTCAAAGACGAATTCCGTGAGGGTCGATCCAAAAACGGCTGTTGTGCCAGAGAACATTGCTGCCGTGCGTGAACTCATAATGCAAGATCGACATGCGACATACCGAGAGATAGAGACATCCTTGGACATTTCTTCCACCAGCATACATTCGATACTGCATGAACACCTGGCCGTAAAAATGGTTTGTTCTCGTTGGATCCCGCACAATTTGAAAGTCGCTCATAAAAAGGCTCGTGCCGATTGGGTCTTCAAAGACGAGCAAAATCTAACGAAAGTTGTTCGTGGAATAAGCACTTCGAAGCAAATGGTCGCCTGTTTCTTCGGCAAAACTGGTCATGTGGCGACTGTTCCGCTTGAGCAACGAAGGACGGTCACTTCTGAGTGGTACACTACAATTTGTTTGCCTGAAGTCATCGGTGAAATTCGAAAAACCAATAAGAGAAGACGAATCATTGTTCACCATGACAATGTGAGCTCTCACACATCGGCTCAAACCAGAGCGTTTTTGACCGGCCAAAACGTCGAATTAATGGGTCATCCGCCGTACAGCCCTGACTTGGCACCTAATGACTTTTCTTGTTTCCGCACATCAAGAAAAAATGCGTGGTCAACGATTTTCGTCGCCAGAAGAAGCTGTTGAAGTGTTCAAAAACCATGTTTTAGAGGCGTCTCAATCGGAGTGGAAAAAGTGCTTCGACAACTGGTTTGAGCGCATGCAAAAGTGTATAATTCATGCTGGAGAATACTTTGAAAAACAATAAAACCATTTTTGATTATAAATATTCGCAATTTCACTATAAGGCCAGAAATATAAAGAGCAGCCCTAGTAATAAAAAATAATATTATGTGCGGACGCAAGAGAGTTTTACCAAAACGCTTGTATATGCCGTTTGCTTCTGGGATTAAAATTATTTAAATTTATCTTATAATTTAGGAACAACACTTTTATAAAGAAGAACACTAAGAAATGTATATAATAACTGGATATCATTGAAGGTATAAAAGGAAAGTAAAAATTCTTGAAAAAAGGTATATCTATGGGCATTTCCATGGTATTGTATGTGACATTTGTCAGCTTATAGATTTGACTAAATTTTGCTACGTAAAATAATTTTTTTATGTTACGTTCAGGGAATGCTATATCTGAATGAAATTAAGCACATTTGATACATTGTGGTCTAAGATATTGAGCGAAAAAAGAATATATTGTATGTTATCAAAAGTGTAAGTAATTAAATGGAGAGAAAAAATATTTTTATTTATTCTTGTACAAAGATAAACATTTTTTTACATTCCACTATAATCAAATTAAAACAGTCTATAGATGATTTTTTTGCTTAATAAAGTTCTGAATTGCTCGTTACATACCGTAATCTTAAAATTTTTCTCTTATAGAAGGTTTTGCTTTGAAATGAAATATCGGAACACTTTTGAATTAAGCAAATAAAAAGATATCACTAATGGAACTCTATCAGGCATTCAGTGAACATTTCGCGTGGAATTTAACACATGCCTGAATATTTTCCCTTGAAATGATACAAATACCTGAATCTAATCGCACTTTCATAAATTTAGTCTGTTAGTTTTGCTCTTTCTTGCTGTATGTAATGTTTTTCAACTTTAAGTGAATTCTAACGGTTTTTACTTTTTAGGGCGTACTTGGCATATTGTTAGAATTAACCATATGTGCGTGCAAAACTTTAGAAGGAAGTTTTCCGACGTTCAATCCTCTATATTACTAAATTCGAAACAAGGAGAATATGCTTAAATTGAAGAACGAAGTTTCTAAGCGACCTTTTTGAGGACCGACACAATATTGAATTAATTCTACAATAAAGTAATTAAAAAAGCACCAAATTTATGTCATACGTATCTTTTTTTGCTTCTGAGGCTCACTAGAAAAAGGAAAATATTTTGCTAAGTTTATTTCAATGTTCAACCATAATCTTATGTTGTTTTTAATGTTATCTAAAACAACTACACAATATTAATCAGACTTTCTGATTGTGGCGTTTAAATTTGTTCGCATAAACATTTTTAACCCAAAGCTGTTATGAACAGTGCTAAGAAACTTGTAAATTAAAAAGACATTAAATAATAAAATCTTAAATTTTATTTAAATCAACAAAACTTTATAAAAAAATAAGGTATTAAATTGCAAGAAAAAAAAATATCAAAATAATTATCAACAGTTTAAAACCAGTTTATATAAACTCTTCGGGCAAGAGTATGGATTAAGTCAACGAGTACATGAATAAGTGAGTTAAATAAATTTGATAAAGGAAAAAATATGCATGAATGCGGAAAATATTTTTTCATAACTGATTGAAATACGAGAAACTTAAAGGAAGAAGAAAAAATAAATAAAACTGAAAAAAATAAATTTACATATAATAGGAAACCAGAAAATAAATAACTTTAATAAAAAAATACAGTACAACCACAACAAAATAAAATAATAAAAAAGAAAACAAAAGTGATGTGAAGCAAGAGCATTCAATAGATAAAAACCGCGCACGTGGATTTGCATAAAACTAAATTGATGCAGCAGCAAGTTTGTGGAAGAAAAACAAGTTTAATTCATAATAAATAAAAGCACACGGCAATCACATTTTACCAACATATCGTATTGGCATCAGCAATAACAACAAACACGTTCGTGAAACGCAAAAGCCCTTTGGGAAAGACAGTTTTAAAGGCTCAGCAACCTCTCAAATAAATAGAAAAGCAAATAAGAAAAACCTTAAGAAAAAACTCTAACTCTACCACAAAAAATTACGAATTAACAAAAAAAAAATCTGTGCTGAAGGAGAAACAACAAACCAAAAAATAATTTTATGAAAAAAGGATTTCACCAGCTTTTGAGTGTTCAAAGTGTTGTTTTTATCGATTTTTTTTCTGTTTTCAGTATAAAAAATTAGATTAAGAAACTTTAACCTTCAAAATCTAAATAAAATAATGAAATCATGTTTGAAAATAAACACTTGTCATTAGGGATTTTTATGTATGAGTTAACAATTTTTTTCTTTCAATTTCGATATTTGTTTTTGTTTGTTCTTATTTTATGCAGAGACATTAAGTGGTCCACCAACATTAAGAAAAATTTACCAGGATGCAATATAGAAAAGGAAAGTGAACAAACCTGAACATATTCCATTATAACATTATAAGTTAAAATTGTACTTCAGTGGCTGAGTCCTTCATTTAAAGTAAACCCCCGATTTTTAGGTTTGAATTAAAAAAAATGATAAATGCACTGCAGTTTTAGTCAGTAAAGATATTATATTCAGATGATAAGTATAATAAATACGGTTAAGTAAGCCCACAGGTTAATAAATACACCTACTGCCTTGCCCAACAATATTTTTTTCACCCTCGATTAGAAGCATTTCGAAGCAGGTAAAAGGAAATAAAGTAGTCGGGAAATTGGTCCTCTTACCGTAGGCAATTTAACAAACTTTTGAGACTTCTAATTCGCGGTCGGACACATAGGTTCCTCACGGACAAAGGACTTACTAAGATCTAGTTAGCTAACTACCATAAGGCAGCTTAACCAAAAAAAAGGAAAGGCAAACTTGATTTCAACAAAAATTTAAATACGCCATTTGATCAAGCATAGTGGAAATCAGCTAGATCGGTCCATGTCCTTAGACGCAGTGGGCAAAACAAAACGCCTACCTCTAATTTTTGGAACAATGAAGTAAAAAGCAGATATATCGGGCGAAAGAGAATTAAAAAATAAGAAACAAACATCACGTGAAAAAATTGGCACTCGCAGGTATTTTCCGAGTAACGGGCCTCTAAATATTTTCAAATTCTTTTAAAATATGAATATGACTATTATTTTAAAGCTTTCGAAGAGATCTTTAAGGAAATCCTAAATTTTTTTAGAAATGCTTAACCTTAAGAGCCGATGGCATTTATATGTAAAATTATATATAGGCAGTACCAATTTTTTTTTTTATTTTTTAATTCTCTGTCACGTCAATATTTGCTTTTTTGATTGAAGTTACTTCACTGCACTAGATTTCCATACATGGTGAAGGGTATATAAAATTCGGCATAGCCGAATATAGCACTTTCACTTGTTTATTCTCTTTACGAGTTTTTAATAAGAAAATAGAATGTCTAAGATTATAATTATAAACGGAAATATAGCGCTTCATCTTAAACATTTATAAATTAAGTTTGAAAATTAAAGAAAAAAAGAACAAACTGATTTAATAAATGTAGCCTCTGTCCATTAATCAAACAACATGGCTAAAAATATCTGTATAGAAATTGCAATGCCAAAACGAACAAAATGAACTTAACTGCATTCATAACTACTGCAACAAGTTCCATGCAGGTTTGATTCATTTTTCTACTGTTTTGTTTTTCTTTATTTATTTCGCAATTTATGTTTTATTCAATTCCCAATGGCTGCCTGCCGCCTTTAAGTCTAACGGAAGCCGGGAAGAAGTCTTCAGAAGAAGTTTTCACATTTTGAAATTGATAAGAAAACATGTGTAACCATGAGAAGTAGTTTAAGCGGAAAATAAACTGCTAAAGAAATATCTAAAAAAATATTTCACTACTATATGAAGTATGAAATGAAGAAAGTTGCAGCTGTGTACCGCAAAATTTCCATTTAGATTAAAAAAGTTAAGGAAAAACAGCAACCGCAAAAATTGAATAAAAATAATGAGTTTTCAATAGACAAAGCAAATCATTTTAACTAAAAAATCAACTTTTAAAATTTGTGTGCAGTTTTTAAAATGAAAAATTGTTTTTCTGAAATTGGACTTTAAATTCTATTCTTATTTGAAGAAGTTTTAGAATATTGCTGAGCAAATGTAAGAAATACTTGTTCATCTTGAACTTCATTTATTTATTTTTAAATCATATGATATCAAATTATGGTATTATTAGAACTCTGTGTGTGTACACACAGACCTTAAAATTAAGATTTGTTTAAGCCTTTTAAAGTTCAGTTATTAAATCCTCATTAATTTCATAGGATATCTATTGTGGACTTTAGGTTCGAAATAAGAGCTTTTTTATGTTTGGTACCAGGCGGTTTAAGTTTCGCTTATAACAGATACGAAAAAATAAAATCCTTTTATTGTAATGACACAGTTTGTTAAAAATGTTTTTTTATCTATAAGTAGCTCAATATTTACTAAAACAGTTCTTGAATTTTTGTTTGGTCGAACTACAATCCTTTAAAGCTTAAATCAATGGTTGACTAGTCCGATTTTTACCACTTTCGAAAAGTCTTTTACTTGAGTGAACTATAACTTAGGAATAATCTATAACTTACCGTCTCCAAAAAGCGAAACTCTTATAATCAATCGATTAACAATAATATTTACTTTATTCCTCTCATTTAATTTTTATAATTCAACTTTCATAATTTATAGTTCAATAAATTATACAAAAACCTTTCTAATATTCATAACCTTTTTTTTCTTTCTTTTTCTTTCTATCACTTTACCGCTCTAAATACGTTGTATCGACCGACCTTTTCGTATTTTATGAGTAATAAAATTAAAGTGTCTGCTTTCAAAAATCTAAAAATATTCAAAATAACAATTACCATAGTTTCCATTTTGTTACTAGAATTCATTAACAATAAAATAATAAATGAATAATAAAATATAAAAACTGCTCTAGATTCTGATGGTGAATTTCTATTACATTTTAATTTATATTAAAACGCTTTTTGTTTAAAATAATTTTAAACATCAATGTATGTCTTTGTCAGGTGCACTAAAGTTTTCAAAGTTGAAAAAAAACTACTATTGGATCCACTACAGACAGAAGGTTGATAATAATTAATGTCTAATAACGGGTAACACAAATGCTATTGGTTTTTGAAATTTGTATGCAAAGGTATAATTAATAATAATACTCTATTTAGAACATGAGTTTAATAATTTAATATAAACAATAATATTATTAATAAAATAGTATCAAATGAATATTATTATTATATTATTCATGTTCATAAAATATTATTTTTTCTACTCGTAGAATATAGAAAAAACTATTTTATTGCTTTTTGTTTTTATTGTCCTTGGCTTTCACCTCTTCTTTACATTTTATTTTTTCAGCTAATTCTAAAAACAAAAATATAGCTACCGCAAACAATAACTTCGTCACGTTAAACAACTGTTTGCTATAATTTGACCATCTACGCATAAAAACTGTAATACACACAAAATAAAATGTCTGCGACCATAATATATATTAAATTTTTCATATATATTTAAAGCAGAACTAAAACGAGTAAATAATATCTGGTTGACTCCAGTTAGTGCAGCTAATGTTTTTGCAAACGGTTCCAAAGAGAAAAAAAAGAAGAAAATAAAAGAAAGGAGGTTAACTAATATTTTTAACCGACTTCAAAAAAGGAGGAGGTTATACAATTCGGCTGAATGTTGCTTTTTTTATATTTGTGCCTCCAGAACTCAGTCATTTCTGATCCGATTTTGAAAATTTTTGGTAATATGATAGATTATGCTTGCAGATTGGTCCCATTTTAAAAACATAATCTTAAAAATTAAAGGGTGTCCCCATACAACATACATATTTTTTACGTCTATTATGAACTGTAAAGGGCGATTTTGTAAAATTTAAAATGACTTTGTCTTACCATAGCCCCCACTAACAAAAAGTTATACAAAAATAAATCTAAAAATTAATGGGTGCCCCCATAGTTGCTGTAAATTTACTTACCGTTATAGACAAACGTTTGCAAATTTGACAGAATGTCAATTGCTATGGGCGTTATAGTAACAAGTATTAATATTGAAAATTAAAGGGTGCGGCATTAGTTCATATAATTTGATATATACGGCCATACTTTTGAACAGTTGTAGACAGAGGCTTGAAATTTACAATGAACTTGTATTGCTAAGTCCGCTAAAATAACAAGTATAAAATTTGGATTTGTATGTTAAAGGGTGTTCCAATAGTTAATGCAATTTTGTGTGTGTGACCAAACTTTTGAACCGTTATAAACAGAACACTAAAACTTAAAAGTGACTTGTTTTGCTAAATCCGCTATATCAACGAGTTTATAATTTGAATTTAGAAATTAAAGGGTGTCCCATAATTGATGAAAGTTCACTTATATGAGCCTTTCTTTTGAACCGTTATAGACAAACGCTTGCAAATTGGACAGAATGTCGATTGCTATGGCCGTTTTAGTAACAAGTATTAATATTACAAATTATAAAGTAAAGGGTACGCCAATAGTTCATTAAATTTGATGCATATGGGCATACTTTTGAACAATTGTAGACAGACGCTTTAAATTTACAATAAACTTGTACGAGTATTGCTAGGTCCGCTATAACAACAAGTATAAAATTTGGATTTGGAAGTTAAAGGTTGTTCCAATAGTTGATGTAATTTCAAGTGTGTGACCGTACTTTTGAACCATTATAGACAGAACGCTGAAACTTAAAAGGAACCTGTATTTCTACGTCCGCTATATCAACAAGTTTATAATTTGAATTTAGAAATTAAAGGGTGTCCCATAATTACTGTAGATTTACTTATAAAGATCTATCTTTTGAACCGTTATAGACAAACGCTTGCAACTTTAACGCAATGTCGATTGCTATGGCCGTTATAGTAACATCTGATAATATTTAAAATTATAAATTAAAGAGTGCACCAATAGTTCATTTAGTTTAGTATACGGCAATACTTTTAAACAGTTGTAGACCGACGATTGAAATTTACAAAGAACCTGTATTACTAACCCCTCTATAACAGCAAGTATAAAATTTGGATTTGGAAATAAACGGGTGGCCCAATAGTTGATATTATATGGGTACGAGTATGTGGCCGGACTTTTGGACCGTTATAGACAGATAGATGAAATTTACAAGGGACATGTTTTGCTAAGTCCGCTATAACAAGAAGCTCATAATTTGTATTTAGAAATTAAAGGGTGTTCCCAAAGTTAATGTAATTCGTCCTGTATGTCCGTGTTTTTTGAACCGTTGTATACAAACACCTTAATTTTGTACAAAATGTCCACTACTTTATTTGGTATAATAAGAAGTATAAAAATGTTATATTATAAATTAAATAGTTGATATAATCGTGTATATGGGCAAACTGTTGAACCGTTATAGAAAGACGGTTAAAATTTACACAGAACCTGATTGCTAAATCTACTACAACAGCAAGTGACCCTACAGTTGCTGAAATTTGATGTATATTGCCAAACTATTGAACAGTTGAAAAGTATAAAGTTTGGAGCTATAAGGGTATCCCAATAGTTAATGTAATGTAATTTATGTGGCCATACATTTGAACTCTTATAGGCAGACAGAAGAAACCTGTTTTGAAGTCGGTTTTTTTTCGCAAGAATTTTTTATTAATGAAGTAACCAAATCTAGGAGCAACAAATCAGAACTGAATTATATTGTTATTATCAATATGATATATTTTTTAAGGTTTCGTACCCAAAGGGTAAAACGTAACCCAATTGTTTTTTTTTTAATGTCTGCCTGAACCGCAAGAGATAGGATCTTGAAATTTCACAGAGGATGTATTACTTTAACTGCTGTAACGATAGATGCTTAAAATTTAAGAGTGATCAGAAAGTAACTATATAGTCATAAAAATATTTTCATTTTTTGTAATTTTATATCTGCTATAGAAACAAAAATCCAATACATAATACTTATGGAGATTCAAAATATGTGTAATTATTTCTGCTGTAATAATTCCAACTGGCACTTGGCGGGTTTTTTTCTTTATTTTTTTCAGTATGATTATTGCTTGCTTAGTGTTTTCAAATAAACATATAGAAAAAATAACTTATTTGATAGGCAAGCACTTATCGAAGAGCGACACGGAAATATATTAAAAGTAGACTTTATTAGATCATTTGTGTGCTTGCTCCGATAACAAGAAAAAACATCAATATTTATGCTTATTAATGATATATTGAATTATTTTAATAATTATTATTTTAACAATTATTATTACAAATTAATTTTAGTGCGCATTTTTGCAAAAAATAATTTAGTTTAATTAATAACAAAAGTGATTAAAATATTATTTAACGCAACTATAAGTTGTTCATGTAAACTATATATTGTTACAAAGGGTATAATATGGTTCCAGTTACTACACTATAGTCATATTTTTTTCTTTGTATTTGACAAATGTTGTGCAATTTTAATACAAATTCCTTTCCAGTTGAGAGTATAATAGACAATCCAACTAATAGACAATCCAACTTTAATCAGGATGTATTCAAAGCGCTTTCTAATTAAACAAATTAATTATCAAAAAATCTCAGAACTCCAAATGTTTTTCATACTAAAAATGTTTCTCACCAGATATAAATAGATTTCAAATAATGTGCCTTGTATGTACAAAAAATTAAAATAAAATAAAATTTTTATCATTGAAAGAAAGAACTCCGTATAAAATGTATATTTTTTTAGGAACCCTTAGTTCTTTTCTACGATTAGTTGTCAATCTGTTTGGTAATGACTTAAAACAGCTCAGTGCGCCACACATAAATTAATAGCCCAATCCACAATCTTGTGCAAATGGTCTTGCATCATAGTATTTGCAAAATTGTGTAGCATATTTTACTCATTACCATATGTTTTGTTGGTGTAGATTAAAAATATGCTACACAATTTTGAAAATGCTATGATGCAAAACCATTTGCAAAAGATTGTGGATTGGGCTCTTGTATTTAATATTAAATTTTAAGTGCTTAAGTAGGTTTAAAGTTTTAATATTATTCTGTTTTTACTACCAAATACATTTTTAGTGTTCTATTAAATATACATATTTATACATTTTGTAATAATTTTTATTTAATTATGCTTAACATTTCTCTAAGCGCAGCCAGTCCCTGAAACAAAATGCATTTTGCAATCTAAAAGTGCATGTGTGTTGCCAATCTAGTTTATAAATTAATGCCTGCGCAGTCCATATTTAATTAAAAAAAAAAATTCATTTACATAGAAATAACAAAACAACTACGTACTATTTTTTATTACATAAATTCCTTTATTGTTTTCAATTTACAATAAATTAATGCCATTTATTTGTTGGCGATAATTATAAATAAAGCGGAAAGGAGATAAAATCAAATTATTTTGTAATAAAAAACAAACTCATTTAAAGATTAAGAGCCAAAGCAAAAATTATAGAAGGCGTTAAATATCCCTCATTTCTCTCTATTGGTTGCAAATTTTATCTTTTCAATTCGATATATTAAAAAATTTATAACAAATATTCAATATATTAGACTTCATTGATGCACTTCACATGTATTTTGCGTGGGAATTAGTTTATTATTTTTTTATTTACAAATGCACGAGGTAACTCAACAGGTGTTTTCAAAGTCATCTTTGGTATGGAAGCATGTGAAAAAGTAAAAAGTTTAATTAACTTTACAATTAGGTTAAATAATAGAAAAGTGACCGAACGGTTGACTGGTCTAGGACTTAGAGTGGGCGTATAAGCATCAACTTTTTTAGCAGCTTTTTAACATCCTTTTGCCGGGTTTTGCGAACAAGATGTATGCTTTTGATACTGTTACGTTTTTCCCTTTTTTAGAACTAACGTACGGATTCTTTTGATTGCAAATACCACTGTGGCTCATTACAAATTCCCTATTCTCAGTTTATGGCTTTTTTCTGGCTATACTTCTTCATTCTACCGGTCTTGTGATCCCTTGGTATCGTATTTACTAAACATGCGTTATTACTACAAACGCAGCTATCCACGCTACACTACTGTGTTACTCCGGCGAGATGCCTTCGATGCCTTGTTTAATAACCTTAACCATCCACAGACATCTCCACTACTCATTTTATCCAAGCCAGTTATACTCTTTTAATCCAGTAGCCACAACACACGTCTGCCATACACTGTTGTTATGCTGTTACACTTTCCTGCGCTAACCGCTACTGTTCTTACTATTTATTATAAAGGGCTTCTTGACAGTTATCTGTTACTCTTATATTAAATTGGACGTCTCCACTAAATTGTCTGCCATGGCTTCACACAATAATTGTCTTTCGGGAAGTTCGTACTGTTGTTTATTAATTTTAATTGCAGCATTATAACAATTATTTTTTTTCGTAGCACGCAAGTCAGAATGCGGTATTGAACTCATGACCCCCGTTTTGCAGTACGCACCTCTACTAACGCAGCTATTGAAGCTGCTCAGCTTTTTTAAGCTAAATTGTGGTTTTTATTCTATACACACACCATTAGTTGAATTAGCTTATTCACCACGCTCACACGGATACAACTACAGGGGTTGCCAGATTTTATTTTTCGTAACAATACATTAATTTTTTAAAATAGGTAGTGGGTTTCCTACCCATGGTTGTTATGATTAGGGAATTTTATCTTCTTTTGAAAGGAATTAAATTTTTTGGAATTTTTACAAAAATAAAGAAAAAATACTTATTTGAAGAAATATTAAATTTTAAACATTATAAATTTTCTTTTTTTATCATCAATTTTAGGTAATAAACTTTTCAATTTTATACAAATTCCCAGAAAAAATTTGAAATTCCCCTAAATGTGATTTTTAGTTTTTTTATCAGTATTTTTCCCACATTTAGAATCAATCTAGCCACAATCAGACTAGCCATTTGAAATCTATAGATCTATTTCTAAATTTCTTTACCACAGTGGGATGCAACGAATTATCCACGTTATTATTACTTTGAAAATGAAAAAAACAAACAATTGGCAATATTTATAGATAATTAAAACTTAAGAAAAAAGAAAAAAAAAACTTTCCTTCCATATAACACAGTAATACAAATTCGAACGCAAGAATATACGTACATATTTTCAATTGTTGCCGTTCCATTCACCAAATTTAACATTAAATAATTTCTTTTTGTATTAAAGGATAGCAAGGATTCACCTCTGCAATAATCCCTTGTATGGCCTTCTAAAAATTATCCTTATCTTTATTTATAGAGTTATAAATATCCATATCGGTGAATTTAAATTATTTAACGAAGAATTTAGCACATCAAAATTTAACAAATTTTACTTACATTTAACTTATTGAACCTACCTCGTAGTTTTATATCTGTATAATTTCCAACTACCACACATGCGTTATTTGATTTTTATAATAATTTAAATATGAGAACAGAAAAACTCACTTTTTGCAAAAAATTTTATTTATATTTTTATTTCTATTTAAAAATATTTATTGTGTGAAACAAAAGTGGTTTGACTTTTGGCATTCTCGCCCAAAATTAACTCAAATTGTTATTTATATGATTTGAAATGTATGTATGAGATTAAATCTTGAAGAAAACTATTAAAATGCAAAATAAGTGTGTATATTTACAAGCGTCATAGAAACTTGAAAAATTAATTTGGCCTACAATTGGTTATGCTCAAAAATAAATCAATGTAGTTAAAAAAATTTTATTTACAATGCATTAAGAATTGTTGGTAGTGCATAAGGATGATAAATGTAAATAGATATGGTATAGTTATGGATGCTCACGTAAGCAATCATATATGGCGATAGCAAACAAATAAGATTATCTTAAATCATTTAAAAATTTTTCAAATCATTTCAAAACAAATACTTAAAAGGCCAATACGTGGCATACGAAGACGATTTTGGTTGGTCCTTTTTTTCGAAAAAAAACTTATCACCAAACATTTATAAGGCGATTTTTGCAATTGGTGGCACTCTACTAAAAGCACATTTCGCGCGGATGAAGTACATCCAATTTTCAAGCGAAAAATCATTGATCACTGTGATGCAGTGGGCAATGATCTCCATTGACGGTAACGCTAGCTCCGGTTTTAATTTTTGGAAAAAAGAGGTCATGTTGCCACTATTGTGTAAACTGTGATCAAACGGTGATTTTTTTTTTTTTGTTGATTTAATGAACCCACTGGGATCTGCAGTTGTTTGTTTTCACTCATTGCTGAAATCAATTTTAAGGTACGTTGATTTGTAGAACGTTTTTCAATTTAAATTACTAGCATCAAGCGTCAATCTATTCATAATGATTTGCCACAGTATAAATGTCGAAACTTAAGCAGCAGTTCGTTTGACAGTTAACCTTCTAAAGTGGTTAAATTTTTAAGAAAATTTGTTTCATTTTTCGTTTTTTGAAGAACCAATTTTAGGAACTGAAACCACTTTCGATTGTAATTGAAATCTGTGACAAGCCTGTATAAATTGTTTTTTTTTATTGAATGGTTCTTTACGTTATTTTGAAGTTTGTATTTACATCGTAATATATATATATATGTCAAACTCAAGTGTGAATTGTTCTTAGCATCTGGTGTCTAGTATACTGAAGTAAATCCCAGGCTTAAGATTTACGACAGACTATTAATTTCCTAAAGTATTTATATCTAATTGAGAAATCAGAAATATGTACAAATCTTTGCTATTTATGTATGGAATTTGTGATTAAATACTACATTAAACAATTATTTTAAAATTCTCTCTGTTGTTTTATTTTCACTTAAAAAATGTTGGTTCTTTTTATAAGAAAAAACTTAAGTTTCTTTTACTATAAGTTAAAATCGTTATTATTATTATTATTTAAATAAAAATGAATTTCCGCCCGGGTTTGAACCGGGGACCTTGTGCGTGTGAAGCACACGTAATAACCACTACACTACGAAAACTATTGATTTTTGGAACCCATTTATTTGTTTTGACTCAAAAGAAAGTGAAAAAAGAAACATAACAAGTAAGAGCACTTTATTCGGTTATGCGGAATCTTACATATCGTTCATCATATAATTAAATTTAGCTAAGTGAAGTAACTCTAACCAAAATAACAGATGTACAGGAATTGGGCTGTTTCCATCTACTACGAGGAAAATTTTGCGAAAAGATTTTACTGGTGCAGAAATTAGATTCAGGAGATCATAATATATGTTGTTCTTTAGTCGATTTTGCTTAATAGCAGTTGAAAACTGATCCAATGTTTTATCGCAATATTCTATTCTATTATACTGTTTTTACGGTTTACACGCTGGCGCCATCACCGATCTTTATTTTTTAAAAAATAAAGCAGGAGCTCACGTAACAGTCGATGGGGATCGTAATGCATCATGGTTAGTGATTTTTGGCTTACAAATATAAATGAGATTGATTTGAGCAAGATGTGATTTCAAATGGCCCTATGTTCGTGATATTTAGCAGCTCTTGATTATTCTCATAATGCGCATCAACGATAGTCAAACCTTAATGAACATAATTTGAACTTTTATTTTATTATTACATACTAAAGTCTTTTTCAAAAACACAATAACATTTTTTACTAGGAGTTAAATATCTTTTTAATTTATAAGCAGCAATAAGCTTCCTACAGATGCCTTAATAAATCCCAATGGCTAATTACTAAAACTCAAAAACCCGTTTTCTTTTTAATTAAAAATTGAAAGTAATTTCTCTTGATTTCGAGTTCAGGTCTTAACTAAAAAATCAGTAGCAATATTTTTGTATAATAAAAAAATTGAAAAATATTTTATAAAATTACATAATAACTAACCAAACGAAAAAAGTGAAGCAAATAACAATTGGATTTAAAATATCACAAAATAAATTTTAAACCTCCTACAATAATTTGCGACAAGCAGCCAATTAGGAGATGGCGAAACAAATATCGCTTTCATGATAAAATAAATATCAAAGTAAAACATTAGGAAATATAAACAAAAATAGTTAAAGAAAAAAAATCTTCAAAAGAATTAATGTTTTTGTATTTAAATACCACTTACTTTGTGAGTTTAAAACATTTGTTGCTTTTACTTAAAATTATTTTGTTTGAAATGCATAAATTGATTAAGCACAAATTTGAACAGTTTTATTTTTTCATTTAACTTGATTTTTTTTTTTTGGTTATTTAAACTCGTTTCCATTTCTTTAAACTTTTTATGTTCATCTCAAATTTATAGCATTATTGTTAGCTGCTGATACTTTTGTTACTTTTATTTATTATTATTTATATTTTGTTGGTTGCTTCTGTTTGAAAATATAAAAATTGTATTCATAAAGAAAGTGAAAGTATTTAAAAGATATACGACTCCAACCAAATACTCTTGAACTCTTTACCTAAGCGCTGTTACACTCATTCACTCACACACGTTGTCGCACAGCCACACAGAGTTAATCCAAAACCAAAAAACATCATCAGAAAAATAAGCAAAAACAACAATATGAATTTTTTAACTAAAATCTGAAAAGGTTGCATATTCAAAAGTACTATGACACTCGTACAGCTTGACGTGTAATTAAATATTTTTTTTATTATAAACCACATAAAAATTTGTTTACACAAGAGAAAATGGTATTATTGTACCCCCATAATTTTACATTTTTTGTTACTAGAGAACGTTATTAAAATTATTTCATAAGATCATGTCTTGTAACTATTGTTTTTTGAGCGAGATAAAATAATTTCTATGAGCTAGATTTTTGCAAACCAATCGATTGATTTATTTCAAATAAACAACTAAAATAAGTCTTTTATGGAATAAAGCTGCAAATAAAACTTTTGAAAATATCAGTTTTTTAAACCCTGCATTCCATTTTTTTATAGAAGCACTAAGGCAGTTAATGTCTATTAATCACTTTTATTACTTTCTTTGGAAAGTTATGTGTATGAGAACAAGTGGTAAAAAAGAGTGAGAGCAACACTAAAATTAGTAGTTATACAAAAATCTGACTTCATCCCGTCATTTGGGGAAAAAATATTGGACGGGAAAATGAATTTTATTATATTTCGAAAAAAAAGTAAAACAAAATAAAACTATTAACAGTTAATTGAATTCAATTCGCTTTAAAGAAATTTTAACAAGTAAGAGTGCAATATTCTGCTACGCCGAATCCTATATAACCTTCAGCATATATGTGAATCTAATTTAGTGAAGTAACTCCAATTAAAAAAGCAAATATTAGGATGACAAAAAATTAAAAATTAAAAAAAATGCTACTGCATACATAATATCTTACATAAAAATTATATCGGCTCTTAATGGGCTAAGCAGTTTTAAAAAATTTCAGTATTTCCTTAAAGATCTCCTTAAAAGCTTTAAAATGATACCCATATTGATGTTTTAAAAAATTTTAAAATTTCAGAACCCCGTAACTCGGAAAATAAAGGCGAGCACCAATTTATTCACTGGATGTTTTTTTCTTGCTTTTAAATTCTCTATCGCCCCACGTATATATTTTTTTGATTGGAGTTACTTTATTGTTCCAAAAGACATGAAAACATTAGAGCTAGGCGTGGTGTTTTGCCTGCTGCCTCGAAGGACATGGGCCAATCACTATATCAGATCGATGGATATATTTTTTTAATCATGTTTACCTCGGCAATTACACATGGAATGGAAACTATATCAGACTATAATAATCTGCTTATTAGTCATTTACAACTTTTAAGCAGAACTATTTCAATAAAAACGTTTGCATAAGGCTCAAGTTTGCCATCTATATCATGCGTCTATATCTTGAACCCTAATAGCTTGTCTTGTAGTACCCTATTTCACCAGCCGCATTTCTAGCAATAAACTATGAAAACTCCTGGTAGATCAGTCTACTGGTGTAGGCAGCTATAGCTTCTCGACAACAGATAAAAATATAGATATATATATAAAAACCAACTGAATTTAAGACAAAGCAGCAAATAAAAAAGGTGGTAAAAATGCGTAAATAAATATAAAAAAAGTTGCTGATAATAAGATTTGCATTTCTATCTACATAAAAGTTAATCATGATTTTACAACAGCTTTTCTCTGTGTGTTTCGCAGCAAAGCAAAATAAAAAAAAACCAAAAAAAAATTGCCACAACCTCATAGGCGCTACTAACCTCAGCATAAATAAAAGTAACCCGTGTAATAATTTTTTCTTTTTAACCAACAATTGTCTTCTAATAACCTAACCAACCTCTACAGATGATAATTGTATGAACGAACCAGCCAAGAAATAATGGAAACGCTTTAATTTTTTATGCCAAGCTTTATAAGGTTTCTCATTACAGTTTTAGTTGTGATTTTGTTAATTTCATCTTTAAAAACATTTGGATATTGTGGTAAATAGAAACAAAGAAATCAAACACTTTCTTTTAACATTAATTTTTTTAGGTTTTGACTTTGTAACAGTGTAAAGTTTGAATCTGTTTGTTCATGCTTTTATTTTCTTGCTAACTTGTGTTAATTTTTTTTGTTGTATTTTGTTGTAATCGTCATCTCCTTTCTAAATTGAAAACCGTGGTACCTACTGCTGACTGTCTTAAAGAGTCAGACACTTTTGTTTTATATTTTTAATTTTTTGATATGGAAGTATTTTTTTTTTTTTGTTTTGTATTAGTTAATATTATTATTTTTATTGCTGCTTTGTTGTTTTTCATAGAAATCTGTTATTAACAAATTAAGAAAAATGAAACGATTTTATATAATTTTATTTTAATAATAAATTATGAAATGTTTGTAGATCAATGTAATGTATTTTAACTTATAGTGGTTTTTAACGTTTGTAAAGGGTGTCCCGAACGCCATTTATGTAAAATATATTTTAAATATGAAAGCTACTGAAAGTTGTTAGTTGATGTATGTCTCTATTTTCGGTTTTCACTAAACACTTTTCACTTTTCCAAGCATTCCTAGCCATATATCACAAAAAAATTTAATACGTTAATTATTGCTGGTTTAGTAGCATAAAGCAGCGTTTCCATGTGGGCCCATAGAAGGCCTATTGGCAGATCTATTTGTTGAAAGCAACTTTTCGTCAAATTTTTAGTTCAATATATTAATGATCACGGCCGCCGTACTGTGAAAACCACATCCGGCCCGGATCAAGGCTAACCATACTTTAAAACAGAAAATCGTTGGTCATGGTGTGTTAACAATCTGATCGACCGTAACGCGAAATGGGGCTTTATTTTTGAAAAAATAATGGTGCCACCGGTGTAAAGGCCGCACCAAACGGTAAGTTTTTTTTTTTATGTAACGGAGTCTATAGGATCTGTTATAGATTAGTTTCTCTCCACATGTAGAAATTTTTTACTTGGAATATGTTTTATAAGTTTTTACGGACATAAAAAACTTCTTTGCATTAAAATAAAATTCTTATCCTTATAATTATGTTGTTGTCTAATACAATAATAACATTGTAAAATATAAACATAAATATTTAATAATAATCAATACATGAAGCATAACACGACAATAACATAATAAAAAATTATCATTTTATAATCAAATATATAACTGCATGAAAACTGAAATAATTTCGTCATGTAAATTAGCTTCAATGAAGGTAACTCTTTTATAGCATTCTTAAATTAAATCTTTATATCAATAAATAAAGATGGCGATATAAGAAATTAAGATGACGATACATCGCAAAAAGAAATCTGCTATAAAAAGTAAAATGCGATATGAGAACAAAATAAGGTTTAAACTTTTGAATGCATGTCTCGCGACCACAGTTCCCGTTGCGAAATTCCTTAGAAAACGATTATAAAGGGCTACACGGTAAAATTTGGTATTTGTGTTGTCATTCCTAATTTTAAGCAAAAATCTAAGCAGAAATGCAAGGAGTTGCAGAAATAGAATTTCAATGTGTGGATACTTATTGTAAAAAGAGAAGATGATGTGACAAATAAATATAAGAAGCTAATTAAACAGAGAAGCATTGAAGTTTGTGCTTTCCACATCTATCAGGAGGGAGCTGATAATAAATAAAACGGATGTGGCAAACTTTAAACCTCCAAAATCCCAAGGATGGTACAAATTGTGTTGTTAATAGCAAAAGGGGCCGTTAAACTACATATGCTTTTCCGTGTATATGGTATGCGCCACAAATAGCATAAATTGGATCTGACCTGGGAGCTTAAAGTGCACACAGGATAATTATGTTATAAATACATTATAAACGCAATTGCATAAGAAGAAGAAAAACAATTGGAATTCCCTTTCGGACATGTTATCAACAACAACATGTTTAACGGTTTTAAATATGTGCAAAGAAAATGTCACGAAAAAACGACACTTTCTTCCTCACCTGTAATTTGTAATCAAACTGAATGTTTCCCTTCCAAGTGTTCGTTAGTCAAAACTCGAAATTATACATAATTACAAATAAAGTAAAAAATTTATAGTAAGTAAGTTCCAGGTAAGACATCATCAACACAACTTCAAAAATCAAATGAAATTGTATTATTACATCATTTTTTTTTTCTTCTAATAAAAAATACTAACAAAAATTTAAAGCCACCGATAAGACAATTCAAGGGGGGTTGAATTATAAAGATATATACCCGAGTTCTAAGATAAACCCTTATCCTATAAAAACTAAAAGACTAAAAGCAAATTGCGTACCGAATTAATACAAAATATTAAACAAATTTAGATTGTTGTTGGTAATTTATTATTTTAAACTGTTTCAAAAATTGGTCTTTTTCACATAGAAACTGAATTTTAATACAAAAGTTATTACAGCGGAACTTCGAATCTTGTAGAGAAGTGCAGAACAAACTTACCTTCTGATTATTGGTAACGGTAGCGTAAATCTTCCATCACTAACCATGGGCGTTGCACCTGGTATAGGAACCGTTGATATCACGGATGTTAGCAGAGTTGTACCAGTCGGTGGAGGCGGGGGAGGTGGCCCCAAAATAGTGGCCGTTGACGTTTGTTGTGGCGGATGATGAGGATGTTGATGGTTAAATGTTATAGGAGATCCATTATGATGTGGTATATGACCACTACCCGAGGCAATGGATTGGCTTGGTAACGCACTATAGGGAGGGGGAAAATGGTTATGTAAGATATCGGGCAACATGGGTCTTAACATGGCAACATTATGGCCAGTTTGTTGTAGGTTACCGGCCAGGCCGGGGTGTAAATGAGGCGGATGTAGAATGGGTGCTAGAGGAGGGGCCGGCATAGAATGACGATCTAAATGGCCGTGACGTAAAGGATGGACATGAGGATGATGGGAGTGAGTGGCAGCGACTAATAATGAAGCTGTATGTTGCAAATGACGACGTTCACGTCTTTCCCGACGTCGTTGATCACGATTGTTATTCAAAGTGTTGTTAGAGTTTGTAGAAACAATTAGTTGCCTGGCTGTCGAAGGTGATTTTAGTTGCACAGCAGCTACGTCGTCTGTTTGACTCTCTGTAGAGGCAAATGTACGCTGCGGCGATGAATTAGGCGTTGATGAGGAGGAAGATGACGCAGATTCATTATTTGTATTAGCGGCGACTTGGTTTACTTGTATTACTTTTACTTGGGTATTTGAAGAATTCAATTTCAAATGCTTTTGATAATTTTTTGCCACTTGATGATTCCTTATATCTTTTACGTTTAACACTTGTGATATTGAACTTTGTGATGAAGTGTTGGGAATATTGTCATTATCACTATTATAATTAACGCTAATATTTTTTGAAATACTATTTAAATTTGTATGATGATTTGGACTACAATCATTATTATTATTCATATTGATATTATTGACACTATAATTGGTTGGTATTGTATTAATTTCACATTGATTTGTATTTGTTGCATTATCGCTTAAATTTGTTATACTTTTTTTGTTGGTATTATTATTATTTTTATTATTATTGACATTATTCACATAATTACAATTAATCACACTAACGCCGTTCGTTGTAGAATTTACAATGACCTGATTTAAACCCATTTGAGATTCATTATTTTCATGTTGGCCAATTTTTTTATTTTCTTGATTTTTGTTATCATTATTACTACTTTGATTCACTTGTATTGTTAAGCTGGGATTACGCTGACAAGGATTAGTTAAAGCGGTAACACTATTTGTGGTTGTTAGAAAAACACTACTTGTACTGGGATTTAATCTTGTTGTTTCACTCACTGACTGCCCTTCATTAACATCCGTTGCCATTTGACTAACGGTTTCAGAAGTGGACGCGTGCACATTTAAACGCATTTTTGCAGTTGATGTTGTTATTTGTGGATTTTGTAATTCGCATAATTTTTGCTCACGTAAACTTTCACTGGCCCAAAATTCGGCATATAAACGTTCCAGCTCCGCTAAGCATTTATTGGGTGTTAGACTATACGTAGTAGTTGTTTTACGTGTTTCGTTTTGTAAATCCGTCACGAAACTATCATGCTCAACCGTTAAACCAAATGTAAACGATGTATCTGCCTCAAATGAACGCGTCAAACTGATCGCTGACGATGAATCGTAAAATAAACTGGCCTTTTTATTAGTAGTCGTGGTGAAATTTGTTGCTGCTTGCAGCAGTGGTGAACTTTTTGGATGGTTCATTGCGTTAAATTGATCAGTTGTAAATTCATTTGTGTTCACTTCTTTTTTGCAGGTCTCTTTTAATTTGTGCTCTTCACATTTTGTATCTTGCTCTTTTAGTTGTTGACTTATTATAAAATTATTATTTTGTTTATCTTCTTTTTGTTTTGATTTCACATTCGACATGTTTTTCATTTGTTCGTGCGCGTGTTGTTGTAAATGAATCATTGTTTGTTGTTGTAATGGGGTTTCAACATGTATGTTTTCAGTTGTGTTTTTGTTATTATTGTTAATGTTGTAATTATTAATGATATGTTCGTTGTCAACATTTGTATCTGCAACATGTTGATTTTTTAAACAGTGCTGGAAAAAAGAAAAGTAAAAATTGGTGTTAGAGGTATTAGTGATGGGAAATGTTGTAGTTTTTTGTCTCTATTAACCCAGAAACGTTCTTAGCAATTTTTTTAAAAACAAAGGTCTACTTTACGTTTTGAATTTGAAAATATTAGGTAATTAATTTATCGTTTTTTTTATAACGAATGAATTTTTTAATTTGCCTTAACTTTTGAGAATTGCGATAAAAATAATTTTTTTACACATTTTCAATATAAATTTTAATTTTTAGGTAACGCCGAAGTTCATTATTAATTGTGACTTGTTATAAAGATTATAGTAAAATTTAGATATTGACAGAGTGAAAAGCAACTTCTGGCTAGCTACAACCTAAGACAGCATTCCTTGTTTTTTTATTTTAAAAATATATAGAAAAATAATGTTTGAAAAATCCGTTTTTCTACTAAATTCATTTTTATTAAAGTTCTTATTACGTTAAAAAATATTTATACATTTTTCCCTAGCTTTAAATTACACTGCGAAACTTAAAAAATGTCTACTTTAATAAAAATTAATTGAAGTACGAGAACAACATTTAAACGGTTTTAATCTATTAAGATGAATAAATTAATTAGATGAGTTTTTACTATCACTCAAAAACATTAGAGCAGCAGACAGCAACAACCCAGACAGTATATTTTTATAACAGAAAACAGGGCATTTATTTTTATTAACCACCACCAAAAATGAAAAAATGTAGATCATAGCAACGTTAAAAGAAAATGTTGTCTATGTCAATTTATGTGAAGCTCAATTAACCTCAACATAATTACATTAATTACTCCATTTAGACACGTATTGTACCCAGCAAAAAATTTTTGAAAAGGTAATCGAATGTGGAATTAAGCATTTTTGGCAGAAGTACTTCCCAACTAGATTGCCAACTTAATGATTTTAACAAGGCATGAGACTTTTATAATCAATTACTGAGAATCGATTACATTATTTATTGTAGGAAATAATGAGTACCATTAGTACGGTAGTCTCTTTTGACATAAAGAACTAGTTCCATTACCACTACCTTTTTTGGAAATTAATGTAATGCGTTTTGTAAGCGAGTAACAAAATATGGCAATTACGAAAGTAAGTCATTATATGGCAAGTACTTTTTAAGGTAATGTCAAATTTTTTGCTGGGGGTAAATACCAGCTGACAGGGTTTAAAACAAACAGGCTAAAATCTAGTGGCCACAACATATGTGTGCATAAATACCAGAAAATTAATGGTTTAAAGTTTTCTACTTAAAAAATTGGAACAAACAAGCAACAGAAACTTAAGGAGATTTTTCATTTGTAAAAAAATTAAAACAAATGGTTGAATTTAACCCTAAAGAATAAATAATTTTTTTCAAACAATACTAAAATAAAGTGAATAATTTCTTACTCAAAAAACCTGATTAAGCAAGGGTTGCTTTTTACTCCTCATAGAACTTTAAATTTTTAAAATAACAAAGAATTAAATTTTACGCAAAATCAATTTAAAAATTATTTCCGGCATAATACTATCGCGTCTGCTCTTGTCGAATAGCACATACAAGCCTTCAAAGAGTCAATTGTTGCTGGTTCACTAGAAATAATCGACAGCTCTCAAATCGCACGACCTAGAAAGCCAACTGTCAGTCCATTTGTCGAAATCAGTTTCACACCCAATTTTGATTTCAATAAGTCGATGCTGAAACATATTTCATTGACCATAATGCGAGCTTCAGCTTGATTTTTTAAGAAATTAGGTCAATTGATGCAACCAGCACGTGCAGACGGTATTAAGCGAAGTATTTTTCTGGATGCAATGGAGTCTGTAGGGTCCTCTGTGGATTGGTTTAACTTCAACTGCAGAAATGTTTTTTATTTACAAATCTGTTAACTTAAAAATAAGCATCATCACTGAACACTATTTTTCGTCCATGATTTGTGCGAATTAATGACTGGTTTTCAAAATAAATCTATAGAATTTGGTAGCCTTGTTCAAGCATCAGTCTTATCATGATAAGTATGCCTATCAATAATTAATTAAAAATTGTGAACACTATGACAGTTCGATTGGCAGTTATTTTCTCTTTATAATATGAACATGAGTCTGGTGTTGAATTAGATGTTGATAAAAATCACAACAGTTTTATATAGGCAACACTTAATTTTCAATTTTAGACGAAACATCAACTTAGTCGCATTACAATCACAACAAATAAGATGTTATAAACATAATCCAGATAAGATAAGTCCATCTGACAGTCGAAAAATTTGAATAAAGTACTACAGTTTCAGTTTTCTTAGGAAAGTACGGAATTTAGTTTTATTTTTTTTTAAATCACCAGGATACGACTGTGTTGATGGAGAAAAGTAGTCCAAGCCTTGCCTAGGAAAGCAATTATTTTTCTTACGCTTATATTAAATTCAATTTTGAGGCTAAATCATTTTTCTTCGCAATGAAAATGAGCGGAAGTGGTAATGGTCCCTAAACCTGGAAAGCCAGAAAATGTTGTAACATCATATCGCCCAATAAGTTTGCTAGTCACATTCTCCAAAATATTTGAAAAAATATTTCTGAGAAGAATGTTGCCTATACTAGGAAAAGAAAATATAATACCAGAGTACCAATTTAGATATAAGCCTGGCACACCTGAACAATGCCATCGTATAGTAAATTTTATACGGGATTCCTTGAAAACAAAACATATTGCTCAGGTGTATTTTTGGATGTACAACAAGCATTTGATAGGGTCTGGCATACAGGCCTACTATATAAGCTTAAAAAACTACTTACAACACATTTTTACCTAGTGTTAAAATCTTTAAAAAAGTATTACTATGTTAAGGTCAACAGAGATTTTTCTGGAATTTACAGTGTCAAGGCTGGAGTCCCTCAGAGTAGTGTGTTAGGCGCAATTTTATAGACAATTTTTACATTTTTTACTTTGCGTCGTAGAAACTGCTCACACACGCAAAGAAAAAATATGGTTGAGGTAACCATAATCTAAGAGCAACATACTATGGTTGCATTATATGGTTACTGACAAAACATAGTATTGTAACATTTGCAACCATAATGTTGTCCAAAGTGTAAACATAACTATGTTCAAATATAAACATTAAATGCTGTAAGCTTACATGCATACATACATATTTACTTCAACTTTTTTTAAATGTTTTGGTTCCCTTTTTATTTGTTTTCATATTTTGCATATTATTGTTGATTACTTATTTTGTACATAGATTTTTATTTTTTTCACTTTCTTAAACAATAAAAAACAATTTCAAATTTCAGCTACCAGAAAAATTAATAAACTATCAAGAACTAGAACAAAATATTTTTTAGCGCAAACATTATTCTGCTGCTTTTAACCATACTTTGATTAATGATAATATATTATGGTTAAATATTTTATATTATTTTTAATAAGTTATAAAACTTTGGTTGTGGTTGAAATTTTTTTAAGATAAAACCAACCATGTTGCATTTTTGGTGCACAGAACCATATAATCGTTAAAAGTTAACAAAAAATGTTTATCGTGACTAAAGTTTTGGTGAAAACAACTATAATTGGTTCTTCGCAACCATACATTGTTACAAAGAACATAATATGGTTATTGTGACCACATCACAACCATGTTTTTTTTCTGCGTGCATGTATCAATTAACAAGAGTGATATTTTAAAACCAGTGTGGACATATGGTATACAGTTGTGGGGAACGGCCAGCAATTCTAACATTGGAATTCTACAGTGGTTTCAGTCAAAAACATTAAGGTGCTTAGTTAACGCTCCATGGTTTGTATCAAACAAAACAGTTCATGATGACTTGTCGATCCCGATGGTTAAAGAAGCAGTTGGAAAATATTGCGAAAATTACTTAGAGAAGTTGAGTAACCATTGTAACCCATTGACAATAATGCTACTAGATGACACAAACGAAGTAAGAAAACTGAAAAGGAATGCATATTAGACTTGCCAATTCGAACCTAATCAATTATACATAAATACAATTTTTTGTACATATACATATGTATGTATATATTTATACAGATAAAACATTAAGATTTTTGTATATAATGTATACATTATAAATTTTTGAAATAATTTCAATAATTTTTTTGTATATTGTTGTTCTTATTGGAGTTCAACAATGAATGTGGTTTTCTAATTTTAAAAAATTAACTTATTATCCTTAGATAGATTGTAAATAAAACGAATAAAAAAAATCCACAACCCCTTGGTTGAGAGCACTATTGCGCTAGTTTGGAAAAAATTATAAATATATAAACTAATATTTCGTTTCATTATAAAAGAAGTTACGACTTTTTACAGAAGAATGAACAGATTTATTAGACATGACCACACAAAATAGGCTAAATTTCGTTCAAAACAAACACCTCGAATATCATTTCTAAAATCGAAAAGCTTTGCATAAAGTTTTGACATATCAAGGCCCCGGATATTATGTGTTGTTTATTAATTTTGTATGACTTTTGTATGACGCTTTTGACTTAAAGCAATCGCAATTGGTGAAGTATATTAGCTAATCGACACAAATGGATGTAAAAAAGTAGGTATCAAATAAAGTAAGTAAATTAACTTAAGCAAAATTTTTGATTATATCAAGTAGTAGTAGTTTCAGAAAAATGGCGAATAATCCATCAACCTATAAGATACCTTTACTTTTCTCACTTCTCATTGATTATAGAGGATATTAATTACAAGAAAATCTAGTGGGGCTCTCGGTTAAATGTATACTAAGTGAGTGTTCATTTCCAGAGCATCATAAGCCTCAATTTCTTTATGCTACTCGTTTATGTTGCAATAAATAATCTTTTCTCCGTTGCCTACAAGATGATGAAACCTGAAATCACTACTTCATACTAGAAATGAAACATCAGTTAACGAAAAAGGTGTGCAAGGTGAATCTAACCTGAAAAAAAAAAACAATGACAGCAAAACGAGCTGACAAGATAATAACCACTTATTTTTGGAGATACGCGAATTTATACGCACTATGTACTTGGATGAATTAAAAAATTAAAGGGCTAATCACTGAGCCATGAAAGTGAACAAGAAAAAAAACAGTAAAGTGAAAATGCACTAAAATAAAAATTAGACGGACACATATGTTGTGCCGTATAAAAAATACTGAATTCGATTTTCCACATCCATCTTAAACCTCACATTTAATCTATCTGAATTAGTGACGAATGTCTTCTATTTATTTAGCGCAGATAAGATAGAGGCTTTATTTTTTATGCATAGCTGTTTTAAGATATTGAAAAAGGGGCAATACTATTTTTTTAACAGTTTTATGTTTTCTTTTTAGTACTGTATTAAATTCTAACTTTCATACACCGCTATTTTTTATTCATACCCTTCAAACATTTTCTATATGACACTCATATTCTTATCATTAAAAAATTAATAACATAAAATATTTTACAAATAAAACTACCGCTATTAGTGGCACCAATGTAACGACATGTTGACCGTAATGTTTAAATTATACACGGAAACTGATGCCTCCGTATCTCATATACTAATTTATGCTCTAAAAGTAGTAGCCATACTAAAAATAAAAAAAGCAATAAGAAATCTAAAATAATAACAGCTGATAACAAAACAAATAACAATTTGAATTATTTTTACACAATAATAAATAATTCATCTATAACAAGAATAATTATCTTTAAACGACGCTTAAAATATTTAACATAAAGGTCCATATATGCATTAACTCACATTCCACACATATACAGTATCGTCAATAAATTTTCAAACTTGACTTCCTGTATAGTGAGTAATAGTAATAATTTAGAATGTCTGTGTAACTAAATATGTTCATACAAATACTTTGGTTGTTGCCTTATATAAAACATATGATGCTGTTTTACATGTTAATATGTTTTTTTTTGTAAAATCATAATATGGTATCACAGTTGGAGAGATGTCATGAAATAACTTAAAGTGAATAGTGTAATGGGGAACATAATATGGTTCATATAGCAAGCAAGGTTTGTATTCGTACTCTAAATAGTGATCATGGTGTCGATAGAAATTCATTTTTTTAACCTTCATTATAAACCCTGCCTTAATAAACAAAAATTATCATTTAAAACACATCATATTCTCACTGAATACGAAACTTTATTACGCAGTTTTCATCTTACAAACTCGGCTTGAATAGAGTACTGATAGGGACTAATTTTTTCTGTTTTCTTTTAAAACTTACACAAAAATCTTTAAAAATAACAGAAATTACAATATTTTTGAATTGAAGCTGGGTTCATAGTTAGTTAATTGATTATAAAACTAAAGTTATTTGACAAACAAAAACTAATAAAATAAAAATAATAAAATTACAAGCAAGAGATCATGCCCTAATAATTCATGTTTTGGTTGTCCAATTTTAAATTTTTGTTTTGCCTTGATTTATATGAAAATACATTTCATCTGGCAAGTTTGAGTACCCTGGTGAGGTTAATAGACTCCAACGAATACACATTGAATTCAAGCGGCCAGCAAATCCTATAGGGGATTAATAAATCTCATAGGCGAATAGCGCAACATCAGGGTCTCATGGGAGCAATATGAGTGTCCGCCCATTGGGTTTAATAAAAGGCCGCAAAAAATAGGCAATAGAACACATATGGTGGCTTGTTAATTTTCATCAATATGTAGTTAGTTGGATGGTAGTTCGTCTAAACTTGTTATAGTGGGGTTCAAGAATTGTATCTGACAAGAATTTTGGACTGTTGCACTGAAGTGTTATTTATATTGTTATAATCGATATAATTTGCCTCATCAATAAAAACAATTCGTTTAAGACAAATTATTATTTCACAAAGAAAGTGTGCTCTAGGGAGCTCTATAAAGTAAAAGCTTATGTTAAAAACTAATATTCATCCATAGATTAAAAGGAGAGAGAAAATAAAATCAAGACTGTACATGTAAATGAAGATGACGAAGAAATACATTTAAAATATACGCCTTTATTTTAAAATGGAACTAAAAGCGACCCTTTACATACACTTTAATATAATAATGCATACCTAACAACTCAACAGATAACAACGTTTAATAGAAGAAATTGTGGCAACTGTACAAATATCCCAAGCATTTTTGTTAGATATTTTCAAGTTCCAAGGCGAATTAATTATTAGGTGGCCGCATGGCTACAAAAAACCAAATGTAATTGTGTTATTGGAAGCCGAATTCAATTTATCCTCTTATAATTACTTGGTACTTTATGAAGTTGTTCCAGTTGGTTTCATTCTCCTGCATATGCAGGAATAACTAACATTTCATTTTTTTTTGGTTTTTAAATTTAATTTCATAAAATTTACAATTTTTACTTTTTCAAATTATTATAAAAGTTTTATTTCTTAAATTATTTTAAAATTTTGAAAACGTTAAACAAACGTTGAACAACGTTGAACACATAAGCTTTAAGACCACCTGTAAATTAATTCGCCTTGGAATATTTATTTCAAATCTAACTACAATCAGCATATTTAGCATAGACACTGTACGTAAACACACGTACAAACATATGTAGCTGAATTTTTGAAGTAGTTGTGACAATATAAATTAAAAAAAAAAACCAACCAATTACTAAATACAACGAATGTTTATCAGTAGTCTTTGTATGTAAATCATCCACTATCTTATGTTTAGTAAAATACTTCTGAAAATGTGTATGGGATATTATTAATTATTTTATAACACTCAATGATCATTTTATTCTATAAAACTTGGCTGTTTATACCCAAGCACAGAAAGACATATAAGTACTTGTTCGAGTACACACACAAAACCGACTCTTTGTCTGTCGAAAATTATCAAAAATTGTAACTGATTTGACAGCAAACGTCAAGTGCAATCAACATGATGACCCCAATCCACTCAGAGTGTTTCAATACTTTTTTTTTCATATCCATTCCTATTTTTGTTTTAGACAATGTCTAATATACATTACACACACGCACGTTGGTGTTAAGTGAGATGGGTAGAAGTGTGTAGATAAATACACAATTTATGGTACGTTTTAAAATACAAGTAGAGCTACATTTTTTATACCCTTCACCATATAAAGTGGAAAAGGAGTAAAACTAAGTTTCTCATTCTGATTGTAATTTCTACAATATCCATTTCTGACCCCATATTTTCCGAGTTAGGGGCCTCTGAAATTTAATTTTTTTTCAAATATCAATATGAATATAATTTTAATGGTTTTGAAGAGATCTTTAAAGAAAAACTAAAATTTTTGTAAAAATACTTATCCCATTAAGAGCCGATGGATGTTTTATGTAAAATAATATATATACAGTACCAAATTTTGATTTTTATTTTTTAATTCTCTGTCTCCCCAAAATTTGCTTTTTTGACTGCACTTACTTCACTAAGCTAGATTTATATAGATGGTGAAGGGCATATAAGATTCGGCATAGCCGAATATAGTACTCTTATTTGTTTTAAAGTTTAGTTTACTTTTAGAAAAAACTTTATGGTAGACAAGTTTGAATTTAATTTTTATATAGTTAAAATAACTTTTAAAAGTGATCAAAATGTAAATGCTTTAGCAAAATATTTTGTTTAAAATTTCACTATTTTAATTAGAACTTGATGCTGATCAGAAAGATCGACTATGCTGTTCGAAATTTTTTTAAAGGACTACAACGAAGAAGATGGGCAAATGTAAAAATACAGAAAGACAGAGTTTATTATGCCCTTCATTACAGGTTGCAAGGGTATATATAAATTTTTTATTGGATCCTTATACAAAAAGTCGATTAAGCGATTTCCGTCTGTTGAACCTGTCACGCGTAGTTTTGAAAGAGGTGCTATGGAAATCCGGCAACATCGGTTGAACTGAAACCCAAATTATAAGATCACATAAATTACCGAAACAAAAATCGTGATTTCAGCAAGATATTGCACTTTCAAAAAATTTTTAAATTATTGAACCAAAAATGTCCAAAAAAATAAAAACAATTAATAATTTAAAATTCTCTATCGCAACTTCGCAACTTCAATGTACTTAAAAAAAATATAAAAATTTGTAATTTTTACCCTGACCAGGATTCGAACCATCGATTTTATAAATTAATGAAATTTTACTTTATTTTCGGCTTTTGGTTCTTTTTAATTAATTTTCTAAACATTTTTAGAAAGAAAAATTATTTACAAATGTATGCGGACGTTTTCCAAAGAAAACAAGAAAAATTAGACGCTAGCAGAATGAAATGCAGCATTTTCTGGACCGCCACATCCTTCATTAGCATTCTTTGCATCTATCTACCTTATGTTATGTACATCGTAAACATCATCTATTTAACCAACTAATCTTAATGTTAATTTGGTGAGACGAAGTTCACACACAACTTAAAGCTTTTCTTTGTCATTCTCTTTGTAACTGGTCTTGTACATTTGTTGTTGCTTTTTTGTACTAACAATTTGATAGTCAAAAATGCAACGTTTTTATTAAAAAGCCATTAGAAAAATAAACATCCCACATCCTTTAAAAACATTATCAATTCATCAAAGAATATAAAAATAGAACTCCTCGTGTGAGTATCGCACTTACACGTGTTTTTTTTTTATAGAATTCGTTAATGCCGACTATACTTAAACTGGGCGACAAGATGACGAGAAACTTCATTTAGAGACATGTAATAAACATTGGAAATTAGCTCAAAAACTTTTCAAAGACAAAACAAGTACAGACAATTTTGACTGTTTCGACAGGGTGCAGGGAATCCATTTACATCTGTACAGCAATGTCTGTATTAGGAGCTAGGCGACTTATAAAAGATTAAAGTGATTTAAACGACTTATTTGGTCACAATAAAAATATGGTTACATAAGAGCCTGCATCACTTTTCCTAAAAGCTTGATTTGATTCTTTCAAAGCTTTGACACAAAACATGAACACAAAACTATTAACCCAAACTCTAAATTATAATTGTAGGTGATTCTTAATTTTATTTTTAAATAATTCTTGCGAAAAAAACCGACTTCAAAACAGATTTTATCTGTCTGCCTATAACAGTTCAAGTGTATGGCCACATAAATTAGATTACTTTAACTATTGGGACACCCTTAAATCTCTAAACTTTATACTAGTTAAACTGTTCAATAGTTTGGTAATATACATCAAATTACAGCAACTATGGGGTCACCCCTTTACTTCCAAATTCCAAATATATACTTGCTGTTGTAGTAGATTTAGCAATCAGGTTCTGTGTAAATTTCGACCGTCTGTCTTTAACGGTTCAACAGTTCGCCCATATGCATCAGATTATATTAACTATTTAATTTATAATATAACATTTTTATAATTCTTATTATACCAAATAAAGTAGTGGACATTCTGTCTAAAATTAAGGTGTTTGTATATAACGGTTCAAAATATATGGCCATATAGAACAAATTACATTAATTATGGGAACACCCTTTAATTTCTAAATTCAAATTATAACCGTCTTGTTACAGCGGACTTAGCAAAACATGTCCCTTGTCAATTCCAGCTGTCTGTCTATAACGGTTCAAAAGTCCGGGCACATATACCTAATTATATCAACTATTGGGACACCCGTTTATTTCCAAATCCAAATTTTATACTTGTTGTTATAGAGGAGGTAGTAGTACAGGTTCTTTGTAAATTTCAATCATCTGTCTTCAAATGTTTAAAAGTATGGCCATATACCAAATTAAATGAACTATTAGTGCACCCTTTAATTTATAATTTTAAATATTATCAGCTGTTACTATAACGGCCATAGCAATCGACATTGCGTCAAATTTACAAACGTTTGTCTACAATGGTTCAAGAGATAGGCCTATATAGGTAAATGTGCAGTTTTTATGGGACACCTTTTAATTTCTAAATTTAAATTTTAAACTCATTGATATAGCAGACTTAGAAATACAGGTCCCTTTTAAGTTTCAACGTTCTGTCTATAACGGTTCAAAAGTACGGCCACACACTTGAAATTACATCAACTATTGATACACCCTTTAACTTCCAAATCCATATTTTATACTTGTTGTTACAGTGGACACAGCAATACAGGTTCGTTGTAAATTTCAAGCGCCTGTCTATAACTATTAAAAAGTATGGCAATATATATCAAATTAAATGAATTATTGGCGCACAATTTAATTTATAATTTGTAATATTAATACTTGTTACAATAACGGCCATAGCAAGCGACATTTTGTCCAATTTGCAAGCGTTTGTCTATAACGGTTCAAAAGATAGGCTCATATAAGCAAATTTTCATCAATTATGGGACACCCTTTAATTTCTAAATCCAAATTATAAACTCGTTGATATAGCGGATTTAGCAATACAGGTCCCTTTTAAGTTTTAGCGTTCTGTCTAATCCGATTCAAAAGTTTGGTCAAATACACAAAATTGCATTAACTATTGTAACACCCTTTAACTTCCAAATACAAATTTAATACTTTTTGTTATAGCGGAATTAGCAATACAGGTTCGTTGTAAATTTCAAGCGTCTGTCTACAACTGTTCAAAAGTATTGCCATATACATCAAATTTGATGAACTATTGGCGCACCCTTTAATTTATAATTTGTAATATTAATACTTGTTACTATTACGCGCATAGCAATTGACATTCTGCCCAATTTGCAAGCTTTTGTCTATAACGGTTCAAACGATAGGGCCATATAAGTAAATTTACATAAATTATGGGGGCACCCTTTAATTTTTAGATTTATTATTTATAACTTTTTGTTATTGAGGGCTATAGTGTGACGCAGTTATTTTAAATTTTACAGAATTGCCCTTTACAGTTCATAATACACTTAAAAAATGTGTATGTTGTTTGGGGACACCGTTTAATTTTTAAGATTATGAACTGTTTTTAAAACGGGACCAATCTGTAAGCATAATGTATCATATTACCAAAAATTTTCATAATCGGATCAGAAATTACTGAGTTCTGGAGGTACAAATATATAAAAAAAGCAACATTTAGCCGAATTGTTTAACCTCCTTCTTTTTTGAAGTCGGTTAATAAAAAGCATATTTTTTACCCATTTCTGTTTGCAAAGCATAGAATTATTAAGCTTTTTAACAACGCATTTATATAAACATAACCAAAAAACACGGGGCTCATCTACTTCGAGCTAAAATTCATCCAGCCAATAAGCCAATAAGTTTGGAGGTCCTTTTTATTTTACGCCGCTGTGCACGGCCTACTTTTTATTTCCACAATTTATTTTTATTTACAAAAATTTTAAAATCGAGCAATATTTAAAAGAAAAATCCCACGAGTATTTAGAAGTTTTCATAAGTAGTTATCAAATATCAAAGAAAACAACAGATTATAACTGATTAAATTGTTTTACAACTTCATTGAGGTACTCTTTTTGTCTTTTTGTGTACAATTTAAAATAACAACTCTCATCACTACCAAACAACCGTTTTCAACTTCAACATTCATAAACAAAAATCTAATTTATTTGTTTACATGTATTTTAAACTTTAATAAATTAAAGGCATTAAAAATATCTGTAAATTAAAGTATATGATGGAGGAGGTGGATTGTTTTTGAAACAATAATAATAAATTATAACTAGAGTTATGTTATATAGAGGTAATCAAAGTATCGTTTCGGAACAGCTGGTTCGATTGGTATAAATTTAAGAAAATTACACATACAACAAAAGCCAAGGTAGACAAATTTAATTTATTTTGCAGAAATGCATTTGAGTTACATAATTAAATCAAGTCAGTTCTAGACAAAATATACATACATATATACTATTGACACGTGTTTAGATTTTTTTTTCAAATTCTGTCCTAAGACCTGTAACAAAGTGCTTGATTTCTGTGAGTTAAGTTATTTTTTGAACTCGAAGAATATAACACCATTCTTTTCGATTATTTTTGCGAAAAACCCGACTTTAACACAGACATATTTAAAATTGTGTTTCTTCGAGATATGGTATACTCATGAAATATTTGTTACTAGCAGTGCATGTTTTTTAATTATTTATTCCAGAGTTCTGTAGGCAGTGTTTAAAATTTTAATTTAAAAAATAATATGTGCAAACAACTGATTTAGTACCGTTACACCGGTCAAATTGGGTGCTTTCAGACTTGCATCTTTATTTTTTCTACTTTTTTTTTTTTTGTTAATTTCAACTGTCTGTCTATAATTTTTCAACAGTTTAGGTGTTACTATTGTAACACCCTTTAATTTTTAATTTTAAATATATGTCGAATTAAAATTAAAATTTTTATACTTGTTGTTATAACGCACTTAGCAATACAGGTTGGTTGTAAATTCCAGCTGTCTATTTCTAACGGTTCAAGAGTTAGGCCACATATATTAAATTAAATGAACTACACACTTTAATTCATAATTTCGAATATTTATACTTGTTGCTATAACGGTCGTAGTAATGGATATACTGTCCAATTATCAAGCGTTTGTCTATAATGGTGCAAAGACATACTTTAATTTTTAGATTTAGTTTTGTATTACCTTTTTGCCATTGAGAGCTATTTTTAAAGTTTTAAAGTGATGCCGTTTACGGTTTATAATACTCGTTAAAAACATGTATGTTGTATGAGGACACCCTTTGATTTTAAAAGCACTGAGCATGACAGTAAATCACTGCCTTTATGGAACAAACAGCACTGTTAACCGAGCTTTATTAAATAAAGGACATTTGGGGAAAGAGCTAAAAAAATGTTGAATTCACCTACTTATTTTTTTTATTACAGGATAAATAAAAAAAATTTCGAATACAGGAAATAGAAATATATTTGACTCACTTTTCTCTGGTAGTATTGTTATATAACGAAAAAACCCGTTGAAAAACACAAGCAACATTTCAGTAAATAGTATTTTGCGTAGTGATACAATAAAACACTCCTGATTTTTCCACATCATTTGAACAAAACATAATAAAACGGTGACCTTATTAATTTAAATCACACTACTTTATTTAGAAAAGAACAGTTTTAAATAGATTTTTACGGTTAAGTAGAAGAATTTATTTATAATCTTATGTTCAGAAACAAAGAATTATATTTAATAGATATCGGTAATGAATGCGACAGTTACAAAAATTGACATGTAAAATTATTATCACAAAACATTGTTGATATTTTTGAAGTTAAAGCGAGGAGGGTGGTATTTCTGTAAATTAAAACAAAGCAAACATAATTTTTAATAAAAAACTTTTACATTCAAATCGTCAAAAACTAATAAATAAATGAATATTGTGTGTCGTTATGTTAATGTATCTGTAAACACATTATTTTAAATTAAGAAAAAATTAAATAAATTCTCTTTAATCTAAATCTACATATCAAGAATAAACAAATGCTTGTTTGTACTTATATGTGTTTTTACAAAGAAATAAATATTTATATATTTAATTAATAGAGGCATTATTTGATTTAGTACGCCGACAATTTTTTATTATCTAGAAACAGTAATGTGTTTAATTAAATTGCGGACTATCTAGTTAAGTTGTTTAAAGATGAAAAAATAAGTTTACGAAGTCAATCTCAGAATTGGTTTAAAATGCGTAAAGAAAAATAAACTCTTAAATTATTGTAGTATGAATAAACTCTTTACGGAATCAAACATTGACGTAGATAAGCCGGTCTGAGCGGAGCTAAGCCACCCCTAGAGCAAAATAATTTCCCCCATACAATCCCTTGAGTTAGTTTAGTTTCTCTAGAAAAATTATCTAGTTACGGAATTAAAAGACTTATTCATGGAGTCAAAGAATTTAACGGAGTATTACGAACAATGCAAAGTTCAGTGCACACTAATACGAGTATATTTTAGTTTTTTCTGCCTATTTGACATGGGTTGCACAACTCACACTTGACATAATAATTAAAATCAGCAGAGAGGAGAGCACTGTAACCAAAGAAGGTCAATAAACATGCTTATATATATGCCACCAAACGAATCTAAAAGAGATCTATTATTGTAGGAAAGTTTTTTCTATTGCATATTTGGCAAGTGTTCGATACACATCTACGTTAGTGATGCATTTTAACAAATTTGTATTTATCGATGCAGTTTCGTGATAAGGAAAGTAAAATTAACAACAGTGTGTGGCTAAGTTGGTTAAGTGGCTTATTTTTAACACGAGTTCGAACACGGAATTGGTTCCACATCATATTGTAGTTTCAATAGTTTCTATCTAAACTTTTTGTAAAAATTGAAGATTCTTATGCCTCAAGCCTAATTTATTAATTAAGAATTGTATTAAACAGGATATTGAAGAAAACATACAACAAAATCTAAAAATTAGAAAGCACAGTCACCATTTTCATTTAAAAAAAAATCACTGTATCGAGAAGAAAAAATTAATAAAGAAACGCCACGAAAGATGGGATCGCTAAGGCGCTCGTGTGATAAAGCAAGGAGGAAAAGCAAAAATATTAATAGCATTGCGTCTTTATCATGGCTGAGTTCGTTAAAGAGGCTAATTAGTAAAATAAGAAATTTTGATTTCATGTCGCGCATGAGCCAGAGCGTTATGCAGTTCATGTAGTACAAACTAAATGGATCAAATGCGAATGTATTGAAAAAATTAAGTTAAGACATAACAAAATCTAAAATTCACAAAAAAACATTTTAGCAGTTGGGCAACCATTTTCTTCATTCCTACTTTTTTTACACAACGTTTTTTATTCGAAATTACTGCCTTTTTGCTTTGCGCGATTAATACAATTCTCAATTAATAAATTAATTTTGGGACATACGAATTTTTAATTTAGAAACAGTTGCCAAATCGCTATACGGATATTTTTTTGCAGTAGCAATTCTTTTATATTTAACAGTTTTTCAATATTAATCATTTTATGATGTTCTTACTTTTTAGGTTTTATAATTTTTTTGTTTTATGAAATCAAGCACCATTAATTTCATATTGGTAAATATTTGGTTGTTAAGCGCAAAACAAACATTAAGGCAATTTTCCACTGAAACTTAAGCTCTTGAAAAATGTTTAATGGATAATTAAACTTTTGAGTGCCACTATGCAATTTTATAACTGCTTCAAATTTAAATTGTGTCTGCAAATATATAAACTTACCTCATGTAGAAAATTATCGGTAAATGAATGAACCAAATTGTTACTTGTACTTTCCGTGCTACAATTATCCTCAACAGTAACTGAAGCCGCTTCTGTTTTTATTGTTGTTGTTGCTGATACCGTTTCAGTTGTCCTTTCCCTGTCAGTATTTGCAGGTTGTATTTGTGTTGTATTAGTAACTCTAGTATGATCCGTTTGTATAAGGGAAGAAAAATGGCCCTGCGTTATTGTTGTCACATTTGCTTTTAATGTCTCTAAAACTGGTCTGAATAAATTCAAATGTTTGTTGAAACGATGACGTTGACGTAATGGACGTAAAGGATGTTTTTTATATAAAGACTCATACGAGGGTGGTTTTTTATTGGTATCATCTGTTGGGTTAGCAAATGATGATGAGGGTGTTGGGGGTGGTAGTTGTGTTATTGCTGTAGCCGAGATTGATTCAATAAAAGAATTTGAAGCTGTTGGCGTTTGTGTTGCACTAGAAGTAGACCACCATTTGTGAAGACCTGGTAGGCGTCCATAGGAGGATGAAGAGGAAATGCGATTTTTCTGTTGATAAGATGACATCATCTGCTTTGAGGAACTTGTGGCTGCTAATGTATTGTCATTGTTAAAGACATCATTAAATGTATCATCCTCATTTAGACTGACATCACCACTGTCATCGATTTCGTTGCCGTCGTACACAGCTAAAATGGCAGTGTTTTGAAGATGCGTGTTAGGTGTTGTAGTTATTGTTGTTGTTGTTGCTGCTGTCTGGCCATTAAGCATAAGATTTGAAAAAGGCACTAATGGTGTTGTTACACATGGATCACATAAATCTTCTGCTGTATAATATGAGTTCGTCGTCGATGTTAAACCTGTTGCAGCCACAGTTCTAGTTGCCGGTGTTGTTGTTGTTATATATGCTACGACATTTGCTGGTGTTAAATGTGCTGATGGCAGGGCAAATTGTGTAGGTGGTGTTAAGGGGGGTATAGTTGTTGGTACACTTGTATAATCATACTGACTTTTAGATCTTTTCAATTGACGCTGTAATTGTTCATCATCATCCTCTTCGGATGATGTATCTGTTATTGAGGCGCGTTCATATGGTGTCCATAGCATTGAAGATAAAGCCTCTTCCACGTCAGGTGGTCTTCGTTGTTGCTGCTGCTGCTGATGATGAGAATGTTGTTGTAGGGTTTGTTGCTGAAAACTCATACGTTTTGTTGTCATCGCGTCTGTGAACATAGATGTTGACTTTTTGCTTTATTTTCCTGTTATCATAAAATTGAGACATTTCACTTGAAATTTTTTTGCTTGTATTTTTTTCTATTCTACTTTTTGTTTTCTGTGGAAGTCTTTTCTTGTGCATTAATAGTTTTCAAAAGACTTCTACGTTGGTTTGTTTACATCTTTGGCAATATGATGAATATTTGCAAATATTTGCCATTTTGAAAAATCTTTGCTGACGAATATTAATTTTTTTTCTTTTCTGAATAATTTAGTGGGTAATAAAAAGAGTTTTCTAAATCTGTAAGTGCCTGAAAGTAGAATTATAAAGAAAAAGTTCATATAAATTTTCATGATTTATAGAAATTGAAAGTAAAATTAAAATATAAAATTTTAAGATCGGATAAGAAGATTTTATTAGAATATATTTTATTTATTTAACATAAAAATATATGGAAAAACTTATATTTATAAACTAAAAAAAAAACAACAAAATATCAAAAACAAAAGTGTAAACGGTTCAACTATTCAGTGTTGCTTAGATGTGGCCACGTTTTAAACGTTTCTTAAAACTTACCATCACGAAATAAAATAGACTCTTAAATGAAATCACTTAATACCCTCAAACTGTTTCGATTTTAAGGGCTTCGCTAAATATCAGGATATGTGTTCAACTCGCACCAGAATCTTGATTGTAAAGAAAAACAATTGTTGTCGAGCAGCCTCCAATACATTTTACTAGAGCCTGAAGAAGAAACTGAAAAATAATGGTTCTATATCCACGATAGATAGAATTACGAAAGCGGCTATATATTAGAACTGAAAATGAGATGATTAAGGCGCCTTTATACTACGAAATTGAAATCGTAGTCCAAACTAAGATAGAGCCTTAATAATAAAGGAAATCAAACAATGGTAATGAAAACTAATGCCGTACCTTAGGATGAGTATCATGCGTCTACCATCACCCTCGGGTGCGCATGAAGATACTTCAGGTTGTTAATTTGAGCAGATGGTTACTCCTTTCTAAGTTGCTGGGGGATAATCTAAAATCACACCCTCCTATTGGCGGCATCTGTTTTAATACAACAGTGTATAAACCCAAGAGCTTTCCCACGATTGTGGTTTAAGCCACAGACACTAAAAGCTTTTCCAATAATCGGAACAGGAATCCTAATCTTTGCTGGCCACCACACCTGTGTTTTCAGTAATTTAACCACAGATCGAATTTTTAAAATCTTAATCTCCCAGTAAGTAAGGAAAAAGTAAGAGGCGAAAGTACCAAAATGATAATAGGTTTTAGTCGTGGCTTATGGAGCTAAAAAGCTTAGTAAACAAGTTATCGTGAATTCTAATCCTGACGAAGCCACATAATATTTTAGTTCAGATGGCTGCTCTAACTAAATTCCTTACATGCCATGTTTGTTTTTATGGTCTTGAGGTCTTTCTAAGTTTTTTTTTAATTTCTGATTAGAAAACAAAATATTAGGGATAAAAGCCGGTGTAAATGAAGCCACATTTGAATTATGATTTAATAGTCCATTTATTGTTTAAAAGAAACGAGAAACAAAATCTGATTTCAAGTCAACAATTAATTTACCTACATGACTTATCTTTCCTTCATCAATCACGCATATTGCAAACTTTTTGCTTTGTTTTTTTTTCTTTTTTACTTTAAGTTTGCAGCTGCAATAATGCAAATTACTTTGACTTTGTGATAACTAATTATGAACTTGTGTTGCTAAATTAATTTAAAACTCAACCGAAGGAAATCTTTAAACTTCTTTTTTCCTTCCATATAGCGGCTGTTGTTGTTTGGACTTAATGTTAATTAAAATTAAAATGCTTAATATTATTGCAAAGAGAAAATGTGCATAAGTATATTTTTAATTCTCACGCTTTTTCTTTAATAATCACTTTTCCATCATTTCGTTTTTTTATTACTTAAAAATTTATTTTACAAATGACGAATGGAGTTGGAAAAAAAATTACAAAAGAAATAAAAAGAAACTGCACTACTGAGTGAGTGACTAAATTAATGTTTGGTTTGCATGGATGCTTTTGCAGTAATTTGTAGAGAACTTAAATATTTTTTTTTTCATTTTAAATGCCACATGATATAAATGTTTAAGCTATTCATCCATATGATGGCCACATTTATGATTTCCGTTTCAAATTTGTTTCTATTTGAGTTTTCCTTAATCTGCTAAGAAAATTATTTAATTTTATTTGAAATGAAATTCAAGTGTGAGAAAATATATATAAAAATAAACAATAAATAAAACAAGAAACTAAAACAATTTTAAAAAAGCAAAAATGTATAATTGCGACTGCCGATTGCCTGCATTTGTGATGTGTGACAGAAAATAGTGACATAAAATAGTGACAACGTTGTTCTGCTCTCATTTCAATGATATGGCAACGCCACTTCAGGCCCAATTATTATTCTCTTATTATATGGAAGCTAACAACATTTTACAACGTTTAATATTTAATGACGCTTTGCTATTGCTTGTTACTTTATGGCCTTCACTGTTTAAAATTTAAAATAAAAGTCCGCCATTTGTATGCATTAAATAAATGAAAAAATGGTTTTAGGCCTCCGGTTAATATCTATTTTTAACCGTTGGTGTCTTTTGATATTTTATTTGTCCTGTTTGTTTTTTTTTTTTTTGTTATGTTTATCTGAATTTTCATGCTGTGAATATATATTACGCCAAATAATGGTTCTTATGTCCTAAATACATACATACATTTCTGGTGTGTTTGTATTATTATTTTCTTTTTGGTCTTCAGTTCCACAGGCACCAAGCCTGTGTGATATAAAATGCATAGAAATGGATACAAATATTAAAAAAAAAAACTCAAAAGTGTATATTTTATCCATGGCACACAAATGCACAAATAACAAGTTCTATTTGTTAAATTAAATAGGCAAAGAAGAAATAAACAGAGAACTTATTATATTCCTAGCAACAATGCTACGTGATTCCTTCTCAGTAATAGACTCCTAAGTGATACCAACTTTGTTCAAATTTTATATGGGTGCTTATTACATTTTAATAGACATGTAAAACATGATTTGTTGTATTAGGCCACCCTTTAATTCCAAATATTATGAATTTTTTAATGGAACCAATCTGTAAGCATCACCTTTCAATTGACATGACTGAGTTCTTGGAGTACTAAAATCCAGAAAATACAGACAAATTGACAAACTTCTTCTATTGGAGTGGGTAAGGGGGAACTTTTGCATTCAGTAGGAAGGAGTGTCTCCATACAACACATGTACTTTTTTACGTATAGGCACGAGTGCTATATTCGCTATTCCGAATCTTGTAAACCCTTCACCATCAATGTAAATCTTGTTTGGTGAACTAACTCCAATCAAAAAAGAAAACATTGGGGTGACAGAGAAATAAAAAATAAGAAAAATTTGGCACTGCATATATAATATTTTAGATAAAAATGCAACCGGCTCTTAATGGGCTAACCACTTTTTTTTTTAAATTTCAGTATTTCCTTAAAGATAAATATATTGATATTTGAAAATTTCAAAGCCTCCTAAAAAAATAATATAAAAATATAGTTATGGTATTTCTCCAAATAACATGAACAAACTTGAGGTAGGCGTGGTGTTTTACCGGTTGCCTCGAAGGACATGAACCGATCATGCTGGTTCCAATAGTACCTCTTTCGACACTATATCTGATCGATTGACATACTTGTTTTTTTTGTGAAATCAAATCAACATGGAAAGACGGACATCGCTCAATCGATTTCGCTATGCATAAGAAGTCAGAATATATATACTTTGTGGAGTCGGAAATGAAATTACTCAGGAATGCAAACTTAAATTTACTCTTTTTTTGTGGTGAAGGGTATAAAAAGGTGTTCCTAAGAGACACTATACCACGTATATATAATTTTACATAAAAATGTCATCGCCTCTTAATGGGTTAAGTATATTTATACATTTTAATATTTCCTTAAAGATCATTTCAAAAGCTTTCAAATGATATTTTAAAAATATGGTGCACAATCGTAATTTTCTATGAAAAGTTCAGAGACCGAATTTCTTAAATTCAAATAAAACGCCAATCCAAAATACCAAACTACTTGATAAACTGACCCGTTATTTCTTTTCTTAACACTTCTCCACTGGTGTGTTTTAAGTAGACGTGTGTATTAGTTTTTTTTAGCGTTAGCAAATACAAGCATCTCTAACAAGTCACAACTGAATTGTACTCAACAAAAAAGTATTTTTATACGATAAATTTTAAGTTGAAAGTTAGAAATACGTGATATCACAACAAACAATTTAAATTCAAAAACAAAAATTACTTTTGTAAGTGATTTAAAACGTTTTATATGCAGAATACCTTTGTATTCATATTTGAAATCACTATATATAGAATTTAAGTTTTTAGTTCTTAATTATTTTAGTTTTAGCACTAAGTTTTTAAGTTAATGGTTTTTGCAGCCACTTCAAGCGAACAACACCGATTAAGAAAACTATCTTCATTGTAATTATATCAAACAAAACTGTACATGATAAGGAATAAGAAATAATAAGCAAATTAATATCGTGTTTTAAGATTCAATTATTATTTAATGACATAATAAATACCTCCATTATTTTATCAATTTTGCCTTTAATTGAAACAGACTTCCTAGTTATTAGTATAAGATCTACAACAACACTAAGAGCATTGAGAAAACTAGCATATAAGGGCACAAGTGCTTGATTCGTGATATAAAAATACTTACAGATTCAATTGTTAACTGAAACAACGCAAAAATGTTGATGGGGGCTAAATATTTTTTAAAGGCCCTGGCATGTACATAAAAGATTCTGATTTTGTGACTCGCAGGAGCCCTGAAGTATTACGATTTTAATGGTGCGTAAAATTCTTAAAGCTTATGTTCCTTAAACAAGTCATTCTTCTAGCCAGAGGCACAGAAGAAGAACATGAAACACTATTGAAGAATAAATAGAAAGTCGCTTTTGAAAAGTGAAAAAGTTAAAATTGAATGAGAATTCCATGGATTCTCTAATAGATTTCGCAAATTATAGAAATAAATAGAAAAGATTTCGTGAATCTATATATATAAAAATGAATGTCTGTCTGTCTGTTTATTTGTGCTTTATAGGAGGCCAAACCCTTGGACCGATCTTCCTGAAATTTTCACAGCATGTTACTGTTGCTCTGGAAGGAATAATAGGCTATATGAAGTTTTAATTGGACAAAGGGGCGTGGCACTGTCCATATAACCCAAAAATTTAAATCGCCATATTTTGGCCATTTTTTGACCTACGTCGACGATATTTGGTACATATGGTATTGGCATAATTAGGAATACGTACCAGGAGAAAAGTAGAAAAATTAAAAATCGTAATATAGTCTTAACTACTGGACCAATCGTCATTAAATTTTCGCAATAGGATATTCTTGACTATACAAAGTTGGGAGTGGACAAAGGGGCGTGGCCTCGCCCATATAACCCAAGGGGGGTAGTGAAGCACACCGGGTTCAGCTAGTATTTTATATTCTGACAGTTTCACAATAAAAATATGATGCAATTACTCAAAAAACAAAACATGATTTAATATAAAGTTTGTTAATAAGGAAATAAATTATTTTAATTCGGTTTAAGTTCACATTTTATTTTTAAATTTTATTAAGAATTAATAACAAAATATTATTTTAATAATTAAAAAAAAACAAAATTTTGTGTTAATCGACTTCTTGCGGAGCTATGGGCATTCTCTTCTCCTTAACTATTTTCAATGCTTTTTAAAGGATTTAATAAATGTTTTATTTATGAAAGGAACCCTTCCTTGTTCGTTGTCTGTCAGCATCGAACGGTCGCTTTTTCAGTGGCTTTACAGGTTTTGTGATCACAAATGATTTAATGTATTAACCTTGTGCACAAGTATAGGTAATTTAATTACGACTGATATTTAACGGTACATAAAAAATTCTTCCCTGCTGACTAAAGAAAATTCCGTGCAGATAATACAGGTCGTTTAATGAAACAAAAATTTCGCTTCATATAATTTTCAGTTTGACCCAAAAAGTGGAAAACAAACATTAAATTCCTTTTAGCTTTAAAACAACAACAACGATTTGCTTATATGCTGTTAAATTTTCTATAAAAAAGAACAATTCACTTCACCAGCCTTAAAATGAATATTTGTATGAGAGTGTGTAAGTGTGTGTGTATATATTGTTAAAGATGGCAACAGACAAGTGATGAAGGATATTTTACGAAACAACAACAACAAAAATAATGTATAAAAATCAAATTCCTGATGAAAAACCAGAAAAACCACCAAAAAGTCATTAAGACACTGTGGTTTTTTATCATTTAAGCAAAAATACGATTTACTTCCTTTTTATTTCTCACAATCAAAACTTGATATAAAATAAAAAAAATTGTTAATCTATGACTCCAAGGCAAACACATACTATTACACATTTTATTAGTGTATTGTGTATCACGGTCTTTAGGGTTGAAACGTGCGAAAATAAAATCTTTCCTTAAAGTCAACCAAAGTTAATTGGAAATCAATAAAAAAAAAAACAACAATCACACAGAACTTATTTTGCCCTTTTTTCTAAACAAAATTGTTGTAATTGTGTTTTTACATTGAAAAGACAACGTTAAAGTTTCTTTGTTTAGTAAAATTAAGAAGTCTTTAAATTGAGGGGGAGTTTATATGCTCAAATACTACAGAACCTCTACAAAGTCACTTGCAAACATTTTCTATGAGCCATTCTAATAAACATTTTTATTTATTCATATTTATACTCGCAAAAATTCAGAAATTCATTTTATCTGTTTTTGAAGGACACGTGCCAGTCATTATTTATGGAGAATATGAAAATGTTAATATCACAATTTTTAAATAAAAACTTTTATATCAGGCCATAATAAATTTTTTATATATTTTTTTTTTAATTTTTCCCTGACCAGGATTCATTACATACATACATTTCATACATTTGTTGTTGCTTTTTTGTGCTAGCAATTTGATAGCCACAACATGCAACTTTTTATTTTTAACCATCGATGGTTCGAATCCTGGTCAGGGAAAAATTAAAACAAACGCTAGGCACCGCGTATTTACATTCATACTTAACTCATAAAAGTCAATATGATACTGAAACAGTGTCTATAACGTTGTGAGCAAAAAGGTATGAATAATTAAAAATTAAAAAGTTGCATTTGTGGCTATCAAATTGCTAGCACAAAAAGCAACAACAAATGTACAACACGAGTTACAAAGAGAACGACAAAGAAAAAAAAACTTTAAGTTGTGTGTGAACTTCGTCTCATCAAATTAACATTAAGCTTAGTTGGTTAAATAGATGATGTTTACGATGTACATAACATAAGGTAGATAGATGCAAAGAATGCTGATGAAGGATGTGGCGGTCCAGAAAATGCTGCATTTCATTCTGCTAGCGTCTAATTTTTCTTGTTTTCTTTGGAAAACGACCGCATACATTTGTAAATAATTTTTCTTTCTAAAAATGTTTAGAAATTAATTAAAAAGAACCAAAACGCCGAAAATAAAGTAAAATTTCATTTGTAATTTACTACAGCGCAAGACGCTGTTTTTTCGCTTGAAGTGAATAAATTAATATATAATTTTTCATAAAAATTATAAAATTTATCACTTTCTTTTTAGTTGCTATTTTACTATTTAAATCCCCTCGTCTAGAAGTTTGTTTGATATGAGATACTTTCTGAGTGTATGTGTGCGTCTCCAAAAGGCCATGAGCCACATCTGTTTGAGTGAAAAAGAGCACAATTAGAAGAACTATGCTGCAATGGTTTCGCTGTTTATTTTTTTAGTTACATTCCACTAATTGTACTACTACTGTTACCAATCCCAAAAGCGACAGCGGTGTATAAGAACACTCAAATCAGGGTGTTAAATTAACGGAGTTTTTTGTGTAGAAATGCTTTTAAGCTGTGACGGACAAAGTTTTACTAAAGAACAGTTGGAAAAACTGTTTCCATTCAATTTAAGCGCTTCCTCGGCTTAGCTTTGTAACAAAATAATCTTCATTTTAAATGAAAATGAATGAATGCAATAAAATATTTGCATGAAAGTATTTCAAATTATTTATGTAGAGAGAAAACAGGTACATTAAATTCAGTAAGGGTGTGCATCGCGCTATCTTTACTAAAATTACAGAAACAAAATACATGTGAAGAGTATTCATTCTTATTGCAACTTCTCGGAGAGATTAAGGGAAAAAGTATTTCTTAAAAAAATATATATATCTTCAAGGAAGATAATGCTCACCTTCACATTTATCCACAGTCGGCTAACAGAGCCTTCCTTAACTTCAAATAAAGTTTAAAGAAATGGTATCATGAAGAGTTAACCCTTGCACCAAAAGCAGAATTTTTAAGATATTCTGCGTACAAAGCATTAAATTTAACTGATGCCACAATTTCAAGGCAATTCTAAAGTCATCCTAAGAGGCCCATATTCTATTAATCTCCTTTTAATTCTTGCGACAAAATAAAATTCATCAATCGAGCATAGACATACCTACGGCTTCCTAAGCTATTGGAATCACTTAACTGATCGGCTAATCTGCCCTACTATTCTCCTGCACGATCTGCTGGGGTTATAAACATCTCTATGCTAAGCTCCGCATTTTTATCATTTAGAGATTTTAAGTATTTATGAACTATTTTCATACTAAGGGAACTTGAACGGCACTCCCGCTATTAAAATTTTTACTAAAGACGATTGACGAAATAAAGTTATTCTCAACCAATTCAATGAACTTTTTTTTCGAAAAAATGTACTTTTTGGTTGGATTCTTTCTTTTGGAAGGAAAATGTTATTTATTATACGAGGGCTGCTCTATATATTTCTGACCTAATAGTGAAAATGCGAATATTTATAATCAAAAATGGTTTTATTGTTTTTCAAAGTATTCTCCAGCATGATTTATACACTTTTGCATGCGCTCAAACCAGTTGTCGAAGCACTTTTTCCACTCCGATTGAGACACCTCTAAAACATGGTTTTGGAACACTTCAACAGCTTCTTCTGGCGACGAAAATCGTTGACCACGCATTTTTTTCTTGATGTGCGGAAACAAGAAGAAGTCATTAGGTGCCAAGTCAGGGCTGTACGGCGGATGACCCATTACTTCGACGTTTTGGCCGGTCAAAAACGCTTTGGTTTGAGCCGATGTGTGAGAGCTCGCATTGTCATGGTGAACAATGCCTCGTCTTCTCTTGTTGGTTTTTCGAATTTCCCCGATGACTTCAGGCAAACAAATTGTAGTGTACCACTCAGAAGTGACCGTCCTACGTTGCTCGAACTGAACAGTCGCCACATGACCAGTTTTGCCGAAGAAACAGGCGACCATTTGCTTCGAAGTGCTTCTTCCACGAACAACTTTCGTTGGATTTTGCTCGTCTTTAAAGACCCACACGGTCGATTGTTGTTTCGTTTCGGGCTCATACGCATAGATCCATGATTCGTCACCTGTCACGATCTTATAAACGTCTTTTGAAGCACCGCAATCGTATTTTTGCAACATTTCTTTGCACCAATCGACACGAGCCTTTTTTGAGCGACTTTCAAATTGTGCGGGATCCAACGAGAACAAACCTTTTTTACAGCCAGGTTTTCCTGCAGTATCGAATGTGTGCTGGTGAAAGAAATGTCCAAGGATGTCTCTATCTCTCGGTATATCGCATGTCGATCTTGCATTATGAGTTCACGCACGGCATCAATTTTATCTGGCACAACAGCCGTTTTTGGACGACCTTCACGGAATTCGTCTTTGAGCGAGGTTCGGCCACGATTAAATTCATTATACCAATTTTTCACAGTGCTATAGGATGGTGCTTCATCGCCATACAAAGATTTAAGTTCATCAATGCACTCTTGTCGTGATAATCCACGTCGAAAGTTGTGAAAAATGATGGCACGAAAATGTTCACGAGTTAGTTCCATTTTTTTCTATATTAATTTTTTCAAGTCACTGTTAACAACACAAATAAACGTTTTGAGTACGATTATGCTTAAAAATGACAAACTTTCCAATGAAAATGTCAGATTGCACCTGGCAGCACTCAGTGTTGCCAGGCCAGAAATATATATAGCAGCCCTCGTATTATTACTTTTTTCGGTATTAAGGTATTTTTTGTAGAAAACAATTAATAAGCAGGGAAACAGCAACAACAACATGAAAGTTTGGGGGAATTTTTCCAGTTTAATTTAAGTCATTTTTCTTTTACGAATTAGAGCTAACTAAAAATTTTGTCAATTTTTGATACTTTTTCCTCTTTTCCTTGGTGCCATATTTTTAAAGACGAATGGCGTAAAACTTTAATTGAAAGAAAACGATTTTTAAATTTTTTATGTTCCACAAAGTAACCGATTTTGTAAAAGCTAGCAAAATTTGTCAAAGCTGATATGAGAAACAGCGTCAAAGTTTTAAAAACTAATAGAAGAAGTCAATACAAATAGTGAGCATATTGTTGGAAAAAAACAATATGTAATTTCTTGTACAAATTGTTGGCATCACTGTCATTTTTTTCTTTCTCTTAAAAAGTTAAAAACTGTGTTGTTTTTATTTTTAATACGCCTTACATCTGCATTAAAAGTGGGCATATAATCGACCTAACGCGGAAGGGAATGTAAGAAAAAACCAAAACGTGTTTTGTTTATTGGTAATTCTTCAAAAATAACTGTAATGTTGTTTTTAAAGTTTTAATACTTAAAGAAAAATATTTTTGGCTTTTCTAAAAACTTGGATGAAGGTATTCTCATGAGCTAACTTTAGCAACTTGCCTTTCAACCAACAAATAAATGGCATTTTAAAAATTTTATGAGATATTACTATAATATATAAAAATAATATTATTAAAATTCCTAAATTAATTTGACAGATATTAGACCAAGTTCTCTATGTGTCAAAGTTTTATTCATTTATTTACGGCAAGCATGTTAGTGTACATCTCGTTTGAAATTAAAAATTTGTCTTGTTTTAGATATAAAAATTGTATTTCTTAGCTTCTAGTAAAAATGGCTTTCTTCGTAAGGGATTTCTATAGTTCGAGTTTTTTTTTATCAAAAATTTCCTAAATTATTAAATAAATGATAGAGTCGATTAAGCACTCGATAAATATCAATATGAAATTTAAAAAAAATTTAAAGGTAGAACCATTTTTCAATGTTTTTTGTTACAAATGGTGTCTAATTAAAGAATATTTCAGTACAACTTTTGGACTTCTAAAAATAATAAAACTTTTGATCATAATAGAGTCATAGAAGCAGATTTTAAGACGGTAAACTTTGTAGCAAATAATTATCTTCGATGCTTCGGGTTTACATTTTCCTGTTTAAAGCAATATACCAATTTTGAAGATTTACGAACTCTTTAACGTGAAAGTTACCTTCATGTTTGCACTCTAAAACTTACAAATCTCTACACCGCCAAATTGAAACACCTTTTTTAAGTATTTGCCCAAAACCCAAAGTACCATCTCAATAGAAACGGAGTTGCAGGAAAAGTGAAAGAGGTTAATAGGACATGGCGCTGAGACTTATATCTTCCTGGTAATTAAACAGAAAACTAAAAAATATCCAACTCAACTAAGTCCAATATGTACGTTTTAATCATTGTTTAATTTAGAAAAGGCAAATAGACTCTGAGCTTAAATTGCAAACTTCTCTCTATAGTGCGGTTTTCTAATAAAAAAAAAATTTTAGAACTCAGCCATTATGTACTAACTGCGTTATATCAAATATTCAAATTCAAACATAAACATCTAAACGTGCAATTCATAACTGCTAAAATGTTCCCAAACTAAAGAAGCTAAAAATGTCCAAGCTCGCTACCAGGCATGAAGCCTGGTTTAATGCGTTAAATTGCAATTGTGTAATCATGATACTCAATTGACCAAATAAAAATGAAGGGCATTTGAATTCTTGATCAAAATAAATTTTTTATTTAAGAACTCAATTTTTAAATTTACTAATTAATTTTTAATTGCATTATAAATAAAGTAATGCAGTGAGAAACGAAAATCAAATATATGGGTTTGTTTTTAAGGCCGGATAGAACGTATATAAAAGTTAACTGTCATACTGCGCATATATTTTGACATTTATGACCAGTATACTTTGGAAAATCATTTTGAATGCTTGATGCTAGAAGATCATTTCCAAATTACCTAGATTTACCTTAAAAATAAGTTATCAATTTGTAAAAGTTATAGACGCAAAATTTCATTTAGCTGTGAGGATAATTTTAGTCAACAGATTTGCTAATACATAAACTTAAGGCATATAGAGTAAAATCATATTAATAACAGATTCTACAGATTCCATTACATCCAGAAAAAAAAGAGTTTAATGAGATTTACACATAAGCAGCATCTCTGGATCTAAATTTTTCAAAAACAAGCCGGAACTCGCGTTATGGTAAATAGAGATCTTTACAGATCCGTATGAAATAAAGTTTCAAAAGGATGGCGCTACGTGACATACGACCATTGCAATTATCGTCTTATTAGAATAAAAATTTAACGATAAATTGATTTTGAGAAATGAAGATGTCAATGGTCACTGGTTTATACTGATAAACCATAAAATTGACGCCTTGGAGGCAACCATTGTTAATGATGATATACAGTCAGCAATGTTCGAAAAATTGGAGGACTAGACTTCACCTCGTCAAGAATAGCCAAGTAATTTAATGCTCGAAATTATTTTCGAATGGTCATGGCACGAATTAATCTTTTGAACAAAAATTAGTTTTAAAATATATTTTTTTGGGTTTTTTTTTTAGCATTTAAGTGTTTTTAAAGCTTAAAAAAAAGCGGCAAATATATAACTTGTTTAGCATTTGAAATTAATTCCACTGACTTGAAAATTCGACATTTGTGGTACAAACTTGCAAACTTCGTTTAAAACGCAATTGGTCTCTATTCTACAGATTCACAATTACAAATCTTAATTAAGCAAATGACAACTTGTTCAACTGCCAACTGCTAAAAAGAAAGTATACATTGGACGTGTATGAACATCAAAATAGATGGTTCATTTTAAATACTAAATGCCTCCACAAAGGCCCATTCACACTGTTATACAGGTCTTAGGACATGCACTAGATTTTGTAGGAAATATATATAATAAAAACAATTTGAGGCATGCTCATAAATATCTCCCTATGTGGTTTCTTCTAAAAGTATTTTTTGGAGTGCTCATTTAATGGAGCAGCAAAACAACCCTGATAAATTGAAAAATCATAGTGCTTAGAAAAAATTTCTATAAATTAATTTGTATTATGGGATGTTAAATTCCTTTCCATATTACTTGACATATATGTATATTATATTTGCTTTCACACTATCAGATTTTTTTATTACACTCAGCATTATAGTATGAATCGGGCTTAAAGGGTTATTTCTGAATATAAAATTAGACTTTAGTTATGGAAAATTATGATATTGCAAAATTTATAATTTTAACCAAATCCAAGTGTATAAATATCTTGTTAAAATGTCTTTTACTTTTATTCGTTACGACTTATAGCTTTTTGTGAAAATATCACCAATTTTTTGTACATAGAAAATGGTTGCTGCACCGATTAAAATTTTAATTATTTTAAGATTAGTATTTACTAAATTTTTTAATTGGCTTAAAATTTTTTTTCAATTATATATATTTTTTTCAATTATATATTAATTGATTCACTTAATTATTTATTTGGAATCTTTTATATTCAAATTTTCTTTAATTATATAATGGAGAATATTACGAATTGAATATCACTCTTAAAACAAATAAAATTATTAACTTGTGAAAAAACTTCTGTGTAGTAATGTTTATATTGAAATCTATTTTGCCACAAGAAAATTTTATAAATATAATTGAATGTTAGACAAATTAAATACAGGATAATTTTATATTTGACTTCTTTGAATGCTTTATTTGAATATTATTATATATATTAAAATTATTATCTTAAATGGTTAACTTTCTAAATTAACATCGCTTTAATTGCTTAAAAAAACAGAAATTTGTGAAATATTAACTTCTACATAAATTTAACTTTAAAAAAATTTTAAAGCTGTTACGATATGTTGACATACGGCTTAGAAAATGTTCAAAACTTGAATTAGAGGACTGGAGATTTTTTTCAGATATCATATTTATGTTTTGATTTCAACAAAAATTAAAATAAACTTAATTCACATTGTTTAAAAATATAATATTAAATTATATAAAGGATTTGCCTTTACACATATATTTTGAGTTAAACAAATTTGTATTAAATATACTTATGTACGTACAAAGTATGATGAATAGAACATGAACAGCGCACGACTCAAGGAAACATATTGCTAAAGAAACACATTACAAGGTCCTTATTCACATTAAATACAAAAGGAAGGTCCCTTAAAATGGCCTTCAAAGGTTAAAATATTACACTACGTTTGTAAAATAAAAAACACAAATTATGCTTTTTTATTATTTAATGCTTATTTTTTTGCATCAATTTTAGATATTTTCATTACAAATTTCATCTTTTTAAAATTATTTACATTTTATTAAAATATATTTTTTAATTCATTCATCAATTTTTATTTTACATCCACTTCACACACGTAATAGGTTTAAAATTTCTTAGAATTTTTTTTATATTTCGTTTATCTCTATTTTTGAGAATTTGAATAACTTATGAAAATATATTTCGAACATCCGCTAACTGCCACGTATCCCTTCATTATTATTTTGTAACTGTTTACGGCCAACATTTCTTCGCTATTTTATCTTTAACTGGCTGCTGTTTGCTGTCTTATGTGTTCCAAAATATTTTATAATTTCCACAAAGTCTTTTTCCGCTAAAAAGATTGTTAAACATTTTCCTTAAATCCACTTTTGTGTTGAGTTTGCGCTAAAGCATTGAATACACAGGACTCTGTTGCAATCACATTGGCAGCTGATTGTTTAGTAAACAAATGTTGCCACAATTGACAACATCTATTTGCTTTTCAGCAGCATTTGTTTTCGATCTCAATTCTAAATTAAAATTAAACGTAAAATTGTTTTACTTTTTTCCATGTGCTCTAAAAAAGTAGAATATTAAAGTATGAATTAAAACTTTTGTAAAGTGTGTTAAGAGAATGTCTGTATATTGTAGAAGTTGGCATTGTGAAAAGTTACAATGTTTTGTCTGATGTGAAGTAAAGAAAGAATACAAATATTATAAATAAATATTTTATGGCATTAAAAGGAATATCATTACTACCGATAAAGATTTTAAGGGATGCTACACTGACAGTTTTAAGGACTTAAATCCTTTAAAACTTAGAACTTATATTAAGTGATTATTGAGACGATAGTTGTAATGGCTGAAAAAGAAAAGCTAACCATTCATATTTTGAGTCTGCTTTTAAATAACGTTCTAGGTCTTAATGAGTTCCGCTGGTTAGCACTCATTTTTTGACCTACTCTGGAAAAAAAATTTCGTTTTAAGATTAGTCCAATTGTAACAATTTTCTCTTTATTTTTCGTTCTTTTATTTTTGCTAAGTTCGCTTAATCGGAAGCATTTGTGTTCGCGAGAAGTTCTCTGCCTTTTTATTCATCCAGTACTGGACAATAAAACAATACGAGCCCTTCCTCCTCCAAGCAATTTTTACAGCTTCAATCTACTTAAATTTTCTTTAGGAATATATAGTACTTGAAGTTTTTGTATTATGTTATTTTTAAAAGTCCAGTGCAAAAGAATTTTAGGAGCGTCATTCATGTAATGCATTTTCTGCGTGGTTCAGCAGAAACCATATTTTCTTTTCTACGCGAAAACTGTATCTCTTTAGTAGTTAAACTGGGTTGAAGTGTTAAAGGCTGGAATCCATAAATCAAAGTTTCTGCCAAGTCTAGGGTCAGCAACAAAATGTGTTAATCAAGCTATTGTCACTATTTTAACAGATGAAATTAGTAAATTAGTTATTAACTTTTTTATTTATTTGTCAATTCAATTCAATTAAATTTTTATTGTCTTCATAATATTTACAAATTTGTTTATAATTACAATATATACATTTGGAAAGTGTTTAAGGATATTTCCTTTTTCAGCTTAAATAAAAAATTTTGTTAAGTAATAGTGGTGGCAAAAATTTCTAAGACAAACATTTGTGATTTTATTTTTTAATGATAAAACTTTACTAAACTTACTTACTAATTTTTAAGGAGGGGCTAGCCGAACAATTCTGAATTTGAACATTTAACATTAAAATTTTCAAATAATCTTCTTATATTGACTAAAACGAAATCAACAGCCGCGATTTGATGGAGTTTGGTCGTGGAATAATATCTAAGAAGATTGTATATTAGCTTTAAAATTTTATTTTGAAGAGTTCTAGTCTTTTTAAATGACAATTAGCACTTTCTGGCCAAACAGGAGCTGCATAAAAAATGACAGCAGCAAATATTTGATTATATATTAACATCTTGTTTTTAGTATTGAACACCGATCTTCTATTTATAAAGGGGTATAGTGTTCTAATAAGTATATTGCATTTATTTACAATGTAAGATGTGTGTTCCTTGTATGTTAATTTCGAATCTAGAACTACTCCTCAATATTTTAACTTTTTCTCCCATTTGATCTCGAAATTATTAACAGATATACTATTTTGAGGTATAAAACATTCTTTTCTCTTCCTCGCTTGACTTTTATCCCAGTTTAGTCATATTTTCCATTTAGCAAAATATTTGAGTCAGTTGGAGGTTTGAAATTATTTCTGTGGATAAGGTACCAGAACACAATATTGCTATGTCATCTGCAAATATGAACATTACACAGTGATCTGCTGTATATATATTATACAAAATTGGAGATAAACAGGATCCCTGGGGGCAGCCAGCACTTAAAAGAAAAGGGTTAGATGATTTCAAACCAATATGAACTCTAAAAGATCTGTTGGTTAAGTAGCTTTGAATGATTTTTACAATACTTGAAGAGAAATTAAAACGATGTAATTTGTAAATTAGACCGTCGTGCCAGATAGAGTCAAATGCCGCCTTTATGTCCAGCAGTACCATTCCAGTGGACTTTTGTTGAATAAACTTTGATTTACAACGTTTTTTATACGAACTAATGGGTGTAGAGTACTGTGCTCTCTTCTGAATCGGAATTGTTCGGAAGGTAATATATTGTTCGCGTCCATAAAGTCTACAATTTTGCTTTTAATAATCTTTTCTAGAATTTTACTGATAGACGTCAACAAACTAATAGGTCGGTAGGAATGTGGAGAATTTAAAGGTTTATTAAGTTTTTTGATTGCAATGATTTTTATTTTTTTAAATTCATCTGGAAAATAACCTAGTAGAAGACAATTATTAATAATTTTTGTAAAAAATTGTATACCTTTTCTAGGCAAGGCTTTCAGGACTTTGTTATTAATGCCGTCTGCACCTGGCGTCTTTCGTGGTTTAAGACTTTTAATGACATCAGAAACGTTAGCATACGTAGTTTAACTCATTTAAGTAGTCCCTCACATTTCTCTCCAGTCGAAGAGAAACGTGAATTATTACGATGCAAAATTGGAATATTCTTAGACTACTTCCTTAAAGTTTTTGTTAGGTTCCAAAAAGGAGAAGAGCCTTTGACAACAATTTGTTCCATGAGGATTTATTTAGTTGTCAGTTAAAGTTTTTTGATGTTACAACAAATGAACTATTATAATGTTAATATTGAAAATACAATTAAGGATGTGTTTTTATAAAAATACTACTATAAATTTAAATTTCTATTCTATTTTTTTTTTTGTTGCTTATTTATTTACAAAAATTTAACAATTTCTACTATAATAAACCCTAGTATAATATAATACATATTTACATAAACACAAAGTCCCAGAAACGAGCTCTCGAGTATTATGGATATCATGTTCATTTTTGTTTTGCAAAAATAGTAATTTATTTATATATTAGATATATAAGGCTATAATTTAATTGTAATGAAAAATGTTAATAAAAACATTACCTATCTATGGCCAAATTAATAATAATAAAGTCAAAAAAATAAAAGAAAAAAGGAGTTTTATATTTTACTATTCCACTAACCACCAAAACTTTTTGGTTTTTGTGCTTTGTGACGTAAGAAAATCTTTATTAGATATACTTTTTTCAAACCTGTTTGACAGATTTGATATACTATTGCAATCAATTTCTTTGACATTGGCACGTCTACAATTATGGTAGAAAATTGGAATACCATTATTATCTTGTATTATTTTTAATTTGTCCAAGAACAAAAATGACTCAGGGGGACCAAAGCCATTTTGTAAAGCATTTGAAATATAATTATGATTTGTGTAATATGGTGCCATTATCAAATTGTTTTCATCAAATGAAGTACTTCGCAAAATATAATTTCTTGTTAGACTTATTGTAAAATTATCTATTCTTATAATATTTGACATGTCATACAATTTTTTATTAGATACATATTTTATGTAGTTACTATTAGATGATCTAAACAATCCTGTGCAAGCTCTCAAACATTTTCTTTCAAAAAGCCTAATTTTTTCCATATATGAAGGTGAAATATTAAACCATATAGGACACCCGTATGTGAGTATTGGTCTAATGAGTGACTGATACATGATTATTTTAACTTTAGGCTTTAAGTATTTTGAATAAAATAATCCTTTATACATAAAAAATGCTTTTTGTGCTTTCCTTATTGTTTCAATTACATGATTATTATAATTAGAAATTTATCTAAATGAATTCCTAAGTATTTCACAATTTGTTTATTTGGTATATTGGTATTATTTAAATTCGATCTTATTCCGAAGGATTTCCAATTTCTTTTAATATTATTGTAACATTTATTAACTGGAGGTCTGAATAAAATTGTTTCACATTTATTTACATTTATTTTCATAAACCAATCTACTGAATACTTCTCTACTATATTGAAATACTCTTGAAGTTTTGAATTTATTTTTTCAATTGTATCATCAGTATGATACATAATTATATCATCTGCAAAAGCTATAATATTATCTATATTTGTTATCAAATCTAGAATAAAAATGTTAAACAGGGTAGTAGAGTTAACTATACCTTGTTGCAGGCCATTGACAATATTAAATGATTTATTACTTTCGTAGTTTTGGTAATATAGCTTGAAAGATTTATTACTTATCATTTTATAAATAAGCAATATCATATTAAAAGGAAATTGAAGTGCTATTAATTTATATATTAACCCCGGAATCCAAATGTTGTCAAAAGCTTTCTCCATGTCTATTAAACATGCTCCTGTGCATAATTTTTTGTTCCAATTCCAGTTAATATTTGAAGTCAGATAATGTATTGCATTGACTGTCGAGTGCTTATATTTAAAGCCAAACTGTCTTTCATTTACGATCCCTTTTTGTTTACAAAATGTATTTATATTATTATTAATGCATATTTCAAATATTTTGCTGATATTAGGCAATAAGCTTATAGCACGTAGATTGCTTGGATCCGACATATCTTTGTCCTTTTTTGGTAGCAGGACTACTTTTGCATTTTTCCATTTTTCGGGAAAATACGAATTATTTAGCATATTGTTAAAGAGACAACAATACTCCAACATTAAAATTTCGGGTATGTTTTTTAGAGCAATATTTGGAATTCCATCCGACCCAGACGATAACTTTGCTCTTAACTTAGCAAAGATGAATATAATTTGTTCTTTAGTTATAAAATATTCGTTTGCCTGTAAATCACTCAAGTTATTTGACATTTTTTCCACATTGAAAAGAGTTATGGTAGTGGGGTTATTATTATCGAATTCATTTTTAAGTTCTAAGAATCTGCTAAATTTGTCATTTATTTGTAAATGTATTCTATTATTTCTATCTATTTCTTTATGAGCGTGTACGGATTCCAGGCAAGCACCCACGGCATCTAGCATTTTATCATGCTCCCTTATAATATAATTATTTGAATTATCTTTTTCTAACGCATTTGTATCTATATCTACTTTATCCAGTAAATGTTTAAGATTTTGCGGGATTTTTATGTTGTCCAGGTTCAATGGTTTTTTTGGAATCTTTTGGATCTAGTTGTGTAAGTTTATTTTTTATATTTTTGTTTAAATTGTTAATCAGGTTTTCATTTAAAAGTTTTTTAATTAGTTTTAATTGAGAACGTATTAAGTTTAATGATGTTTCAGATAGAGTACGTTCTAGCCTGTTGTGTTTTTTAATTATTGTTAAAATTTTGCTTTTTTCCTGGTGCAATTTTTGTACTATTGGGCTTTTTATTTTCGTAAAACCATCTGCTTTCTTAGCCTTAGGTGTTACTACTTCTATAGTATTTACAATTATATTATTTAGCTTATCGATATAATTGTCGATCTCAGAGTTTGAAAGATTTTTGTCTTTTGGAATAAGTGTGTTATTATCTAATTGTTGTGTGATTCTATTTTTGAATTTCTTCCAGTCTGTTCTCTTATAATCATAAGTTATATTCTGAGGTTCTTCAATGAACGAAAAAAAGTCTTGTTCGTTATTCATATACGCGCATATTTGTAAAGCCTGGTGATCACTGTCATAGTCTACGGTTTCTATACAATTAAGTGTGTTGTTTTTAGTCTCGATGTGCAATCTACAATCAGCAATACACACATCTATATATGAACTTGACCTCGGATATGAAGGTAATTCAGATGCGTAGAATTTACATCGAAAATCTATCTCATTATCAGCTAACCAGTCCTTCAGTTTCTTACCTTTAATATTGTCAATTTGGTTACTCCAATCCCTGTGACGGCTATTTAAATCTCCGGCTAATATGTAATAGTTGTTGTTGTTATGTAAATCTAAAGAATGGAAAAGATTACTTAATTCTGAACTAAAATTTGTATCATTATTTCCCGAGGGATAATAAGCAGATATAATTATAAGGTTTTTATTTTCAGCCATTGGTACACGTATGACACAACTTTCTAAAAACTGAATTGTATTTTTTGTATTGTTTGTATATGCAGTGTACTTTATTTTGCTTTTAATCAGAATAGCTGTACCTCCGCCTCTTACTGCACCTGCTCTGTCTTTCCTAATCATATTATAATTAAAAAACTTGAGTTTATGTCTCGAATTAAGTTTAGTTTCATTTAAAAGTAAAATATCAGGGTTGTGTTTTTCTAGAAATTTTTGAAGATCAAACCTCCTACTTATTGTTATTAATGAATTGACATTGATGTGTATTATTTTAAGATTTTTTAGTAAGAATAAATTACTAGCCATTTTTACACACCAACCATGGAAAAAATAGCATCAATACGTGATGCTTGTATATTTAATTGGTTTTGGAGACTTGCCATTTGCTTATTTAGATTTATCATCATGTTTTTTAATTCTAACATAAAGGAGTTATTATCATAATTTGAGTTCATATTATTAGTTTTATTTTCTTTTAAAACATTAGCATAACTTGTTTCTGGGTTATAGAAGGAATTTACATTGATAGAATTATTTTTATTTTCCATCAGAGATTTCTGTTTAAGTCTAAGTTTATGCTGCAGTTGCTTGTATTTCTCACAGCCTCTGTATGAGGCTGGATGACCATATTTGTTGCAAAGGACACAGTAAAGTTTTTCTCTTTCTTCTTCTGCCACATTTGATAAGCCACATTCACCTCTTTTATGCTCATTATTACATTTAACACATTTTGAAGGTAAGTAACAGTTTGCCGCACTATGAAAAAAGCCTTGACAATTCCGGCATTGGGGAATCTCTTCTCGTTTCACTTGTTCCCATTTTATCATCCGATAGAAAAGCGTCTTAATACTTTTTAGCTGATTCACGTTACTTTCTGGCGTAATTTGTACCAGAAAGAAAGGTAAATTGTATCCATTCTTGATTGAATTTTTTGTTGTAAATTGACTAACTTTTACAAATTTTAAGTCTTCAGTTTGGTATTGGCACAGATCATTTAAAATATCTTCTGCTTTTATATTGGAGTCTAGTCCCTTTAGCAAATACGTTTTTGTTTTAAAAGCTTTTGGGGTAAATGTAAAAAAATTTGAGTTCGTTTTAACTAAGTACGATTTAACTCTTGAGAAGTCCTCTAAGGAATTCATAAATAAGGACTTTTTGTTTCTAAATTCTTTGATCTTAAAATCTTTTATATTTAGAGCATTTTTTATAAATTCAATTAATTCTTTAGTTTCTATATTTATTATATTAATAGGAGGAATTTTTTTGTTTTTATTTTTTTCAGTATTGATTACTGTATTATTGTTTTTTGTTTCAGAAATATTTTTTTCACTTATTTTCTGCGTTTCAGTCATTGCAGCTAGAGCTGAGTTATGTTGTTGTGATTTTTTCTTGTTGTTTTTAACATGATCTTCAAATTTCTTAAGTAGTTCACGGTCACATACTGTATCATTTTCAATGTCTAGTACACCATAATAGTTGTTTTTGTGATACTTTGATATTGGCTGATCCATGCTTTCGTTTTTTCTTTTTTTCACATTCTCGTTGTTATATTTGTTATTTATATTAACATTTTTATCATAATTGCTCGATGAGTTTTGAGCATTAAGCTCACTCATTTCACAAGTGTTTTACACTTTTTTAATGTTTTTTCTTATTTTTTCGCGATAAATATAAACAAAAGGTTTTATTTTTCGGTTTTGGCAAAGAGTTTGAAAACAAGTAAGGCACTTATTGAAAATAGTATTCGACTTTTTATCCGCAATGCGACTGACTCTCATCACGGTCACGGTCACTCCCAATTTCTATTCTATTACGTACATTTAAATGCAGAAATATAAATTTGTGTAATATTTTGACACCGCTAGCGATAATAAATTTCAATAACACGAAGACCGGTAACCAAGCCGATAGCAAAGCTTTTCCTTTAGTACCAGTGCTATACGATATCGTTTCAGTACAAACAAAATTTGCTAGACGTGCAAAAACTAGTACCACTTTCTCGTTACATATATGCAGTTTTGATATTAAATTTAACAAATTCAAAAACGGCTTTATTTGGCTGAAAGAATTATGTTAAAAAACTTATAATATATAATATGATCTTATTCTCCAAATTACTGATTCTGTATTGTCATTGATAAAAAATTTTGTAAAGTTACGGACTGGTAGAGTTGATAGTAAAAACGACATAGGACCAGAGAGGTACATACAACAGATACAACTTTCACTGACAACACTCGGTCAATTTAAATAAACTTTTCGTATAAAAAATTCATTGAGCGAGTTCTAGTTACAAAAACTAACGAAAGCAAAAAAATTTTTTGCAACAATAATATTCACAGAATTTTGATTTTAACTATAGATATTCTGATCAAATAATATAACTGGCCATGTGTACCCGGGTAATAACAATGAAATTACCAGCGCTCTCGAGTTGCATAGAGATAGCCCTGTGGCCTTGACCGATGTTTTGGTCTAAACCAATACTAGCGCGTTACCCCTAGTGGACCCCTACCAAAAACAAAAACAGGGACTGCGTACCCCGCAAAGTGCTTGTTCCCGATGTACTAATGGATAGCAACTAGTCAGTCTTCGAGAGTCCCTACTTTTTAGTTTAAGCTCCTTTAATCCCACGTCACGTTCAGTCAACCTAGAAGTAATAGAATCTGGGTGAAGGGCTCTTTAAAATAAGCAAATCTCTGATCCCAGTTACTAATATATATCTCAAACTATTGGCGTCAGTTCATATTAATGAAGACGTGTTCTTAAAAACAACATTGACTTGAATGTGCCAAATCACCATTCCAATACAAACGTATGGCGCATGCCGTTCACCAGACCACCCACTATCTATTAAAACAAAGCAAAATTCTGCATTTTAATTGGTCATTTATATATAGATATATAAATTATATATAATTTATTTACTCGCAGTTTCTTTCGTTTCTTTGAGCTTATTTTTAAAACAGTTAATTTGTTGACCATTTAAAAAACAGTACAAATTATTAAACCCCCACACATTAACTTAATTAAATAAACTGTCACTTTGTCCGTGTGAAAATCTGTTAAAAAAATTAAATTTGAGGTACACTAATGAAATTCGCCTCCTGTATGAATCAGTCAAAAATGAATGATATGAATATTTACATCATTCTGATATACTTACAATCGTAGGGTACATTAAGATAGTGTGAGTCTGCTTAACAAATAAACTTTTTATTTACTGGGACACTATAATTTTTATAATCCTAGGCTCGTTAGTACTTGTTTGTATTTTTAATTAAAATAACGCAAAATATGAAATTAAAAATAATAATAATAAAAATCACCTTCTATAAAATAAAACTTTTTAATAAACGCACATAGTAAAACATCCATCACGACACACACACACCTCACACACGCAAAATTTTATTGTAGCACAAAACTAATTGCAACAAAATATGTTCAGAAATTTATTTTCATTATTTTTCCTTTTCTTTTTCATTTTTATACACCTTTGTCACAACACATTCATGTGAGTTATAACCAAACATCCTTTGTGGTTTTACTTTTATTTTTTATGTTCTTTTGTTATTGCTGTTGTTATTCTTATAATAATTTTTATTATTTATTATTTATTTTATTGCTACAGAAGGTAAATGGGACAAGGACGTTACTTTATACCATAATTATGCATAAATGCGTTTAAAGCTATAATAAATAGAAATAAAATTTAATTACACCGTAGATATTGCATGGATTGGAATGAGATAAAATGACAATAATGTCAGGATTTTTTTAATATTATCGTTGGTCATAGAAATTGCTTTAAATTTTTTTCCCAATAATCTCTCAATTTCCCATTATTTTTTGAAAGTCACTTGCTGAAATAGTTTTATTTTGTTGCTCATATATATATATATATATATATATATATATATATATATATATATATATATATATATATATATATATATATCTATGAAGCACTAACAACGAAAGATACTGATAGACTCGTATGAACGTCTAATCACTATCAGTATTACTCCTAAAAGAGACTTTGGATTAGTTTCAAAGGCTGAGAGTACTTTCTTTCTTTTTCTTAAATGCCTATTTTCGGACATATAGCAACAACTTGAAATGCTGATGGAGCCTAGCGTATTTGGAAAATTTGGAATATCTTTTTCAGATCTCACAGAAATAGTTAATGCAACAACAATATCAACATCTTTAATAACAAATGTTAACATTGCTCAGGTGTTGGACATTAGAAGTTTAATAAAAAAAAATTAGAAATTCATTATAATGAAAATTCACAGGATTTTTTCAATTTTGAAATTTAATGTCTAAATCTATCAAGAAAGAAAATTATTTAAAAAGAACAAATATATGTAGTGATTAATATGGTTGACAAGGAAGAAGGTTTTGGGTTGGGTGTTGACTTCTTCTAAACAAATTAATATTTATTGATAATGAATATTTTTCGTATTCTTATTTATCAAATTAGCAAACTTTCATTTTCACTTTATAACAATCAGTTTGTTATAGGAACAGCATCTACAATGTTGTGGAGAAAAAATAATGAAAGAGTAAAAATTAAAATTGCATTCGTGGCTCAACCGAAGGTAAGCAGAAAGCAAGAACAGTATATCGCACCTGTTCAACTAAAAGGCTTCAACTCAAAATTTTCAATTTTTCAGTAGAGACAAAAACTGTTTATGATAACATTAAAGGAATATAATAAAAACAGTTATGGCCTCGTAAAAACAATATGTTTACTTTAATATAACACCCGATTTCGATCAAAATTGCTAAAACATGTAAATACAACTAAAAATATATCTGTTTTGTTGACACAAAAGTAAGTACTCGGATGACATGGTGAGTGACATAACGGGTTTTTTTGAAAGAAAGAGTATTCAAAAGAATGGGAAAAATTTAAAGTGGTTAGAGTTGATCAATATATATCGTTTTTTAACAAAAAGTGAAAAACTGAAAATTTTGTGTTGACGCCCTTTAGTTGAACAGGTGCGACGATTTATAAAAGACAACACCCAAATAAAGGTTTGGGTTAAGTGTGGGCCTTGTCTACCCAATTAATATTGATTGGTTATGGATATTTTTTGTATTTTTATTTACAAAATTAATTGCTTATATAGTTGAAAAAAGATAATAATGGATGTATCGGTCCAGAGCATAGTGCATTACATTCTGCTGGCGTCTAATTTTTCCAGGCAGGCTAAGTTTGCAAAAGCACATGATTAATAAATACAAATAAAAAATAGTCAATATATAAATTGTCACAGAAGGGTAAATATAACAATATACAGGTATGTCACACATTCCTATCAATATGGTTTAAATTCCGTATTAAACATTCCAATCAATTTTGTTTTACCTTCTTCAAATTCCAATCGATTGTGTTTATTTAAAAAAAAACACTAAATCTCTACTCTTTAATTCCAATAAACTACAAGGATAATTTAAGAAAGAAACAAAATAAAATTAAATTTAAAAAATACAAACGAAACCTTATTCCACTTTAAGATTGTGAAGAAATTTTTCGTTTCTCGTTTTCGATCGAAATTGAGTTCTTTGACATGTTTCATAAATAAGTTACTGAAAAAATTAATGTTCTGTTTCTGTATTACAGGCAATCAACTCGTCTGGAAATTTTATATGGAAATAACTCGAAAAATTAAGTGCTTTTCATAAAAATTTTTCAGACGAGTAGACCGCCTGTAATACGGAAATAGCACATAAAATGTGTTTTTTTTTTTGCTATAAATTGTGCATTTGTTTGAATTTGTTTTCCGTTTGAAATATCGTAGAAATACAACAGAGTAAAAAAAGTATGCGAAGAAAAACCGATGCATTAAATCCTATGATCTTCAAACAGCTCAATTTTTAAATGTAACAAAACAACGTACTCACTACCAGTGCACGCTAGTTGAAGTTTCGATTTGTTTTACAAAACAAATGTTTGCAGTTAAATTTAAACTCAATGGTAAATGGTTGCCCAAAGCATGACACATTTCTGAAGGCAGCATTTAGTATTTTTGGATTGGAATAATCTTCAGTGCAAGAATACAAGAGACTTTATAAAATATTCCCTGTTCGTAGAACATACAAATGGCCAGCAAAAAATTAGACATTACCCTAAGAAGTACTTGCCATAAAATTACTTACTTGTGCGATTGCCATACTTTTTTACTCGCCCTCAAAACACATTCAATTAGTTCGCAAAAAAGGAAGAAGTAATTGAACTGGTTCTTTAAGTTAAAAGAGAATACCTTAAAATACGTAGTAATGATCAGCATTATTTCAAACAATAATTAATGTCATCAGTTCTCAGGAATTGATTATAAAAGTCTCATGCCTTGTTAATATCACTGGGTTGGTAATTTAGTTGGGAAGTTATTCCGCCAAAAATGCTTAATTCAAAACTCGATTACCTTTTCTGAATTTGTTTGCTGGGTGTTTACACAAAAGTAAAAATAGTTTTTAATAGAGCTTTTCTTATAAAGTTTGATGGTTGACATAGGGAGAGTAAAAAAGTTTTATAGCGTTTCCGTCTACGTTGATTTGTTGCAGTGTCATCAGAAGTCTAAAAATTTAAATTTCGAATTAGCATCACTAGTGCATAGTAACTGTTAAAGTCTTGCATTTTGTATGAAATCGATACAATAGCATATTCAGTAATTTATAAATCTACAGCGTGTTATTTACAACAGCATATTTTATTTAACCAGTTGTCGTCTGACCAAATTTTGACACAATCTTATTTTAGTTTTAAAACTTTAAAAATATATCTTAGTTTCGAAAATAAAATTGTATCACCTGTTAAGTCTAAATTTTTTTTAATTCGGACGATGTTGCAGTAAATAAGTAAAAATGGAATTAAAAAATTGCATTAAAAAGAAATTTTAATCCACATAATAATCAATAGAGTTCTACTGATTCTTTTAATAACTAAAAAAAATTTCTTTCTTTCCTTACAAAAATCTCAGATTTCCATATAGTCCTGTGTATAATTGTAAATAAAATTATTTCTTTTATGTTAATCTACATTAGTTATGCTTGATTCCTTTAATTATAATTAGTTCATGATATTCTTATGAAGTATTTAATTTTTAATACCACAAAATGAAATGTATTACTGCGGAAAAAGCTACTGCTCATATAGGTCATCAATGGATTCTACCCAAAATTTTGTATAGAAACCCTAAGAGTGTTATATCAAAAGCCAAGCTAATTTAGTGATTATTCAACAAAGCAAAAAGACAATAAAAAGTCAAAAATCTTTTATACAAAAACACGATAAGCATTGTAAACCATTCATATGTATTTTAAAGATTTAATGAAAAAATATAAAAAAATGTAAACAATTTTTACAAATAAACTTTTTCAAATATAAACATCATAAAATATTCATTGCTATTGCTCATTTGACGTATTGGTGAATTTTACAATAAATATGAATTACAATTCAAAATAATATTCTCACACTTGGTTTATTTAATGAGAATTATATACAACCATATAAACAAAAAAAATCAAAAAAAATTCTTAAATTTTTCTCTTTGTTTGCTACCAAAACAAAACTAGTTAAAAAACTAGTTAGAAATATTTTGGCACATTCCTAATCAAAAAATTTCTTAAAAATTAAACTGAACAATTAATATTTTAATTCGAATTTGCTATCAAATATTAAGTTTTTAGAACAGTAAATAAGTCGTTATTTTGCTGATTTAATTTAACTCGATTATACTCAAACTTTCTAATTAAACAGTCCAAACGAATAATATTCTTTTAATATATTTTTGCTGTGAAAGCCACCTGGTAACACAACCTAAAAAATTCAATATTTTTAGTCCTTCGAAAATTTAAATTTTTGGTAAAGCATTTATAAACTTTAAGTTTCGCCAAATTTTATTTAGTATTATTCCATGTTTTCGGAGCAAGTTTTTTTAATTACCATTTTTTAAATTTAGTATGATTTTTTTATATTGCTAATTTATTGAGAACTTATAATTTTTAGTGAAATTTTGTTTCTTTCCATACCTAAATACTTGGCCTCAAAAATAGAATCAACAAAAAAAAAAAATTGGGGTGAACACCATGGCTTCTCAGTCAAAGACCAATCAGTAAGGTAAAATATTTTAAGGCTACCTGGTGTCCACCACAAGTGCTAGTAGAAAAGACCAATGATACCTGTCTTTCTAAGTTGAGTATTATAAATATTGCTACGAGTACGACTGTCGCCAAAAGTATGCAATCATCCATTGCAGAAACACAGTAGCTAATAGAATAAGCTACTGCGAACATAGCCGTGGCAGTCGAGTGAAGGAAACCTTGTTCTATACATAATAGCAATATTTATAAATTTTAATAAAAGCTCAGAGCTTTGGAAAATAGATGTTTTAGTTGCAGTTATAAACGGGGAGAAGGAGACAACTGATTAACATCCCTCAGAACATTAAATATATAAATTTTTCATGTTATCATTTATTTCATTATTTTAAGTTTAAAACTATAAAAACAGAAATTTTTATTCAGTGTAAAAAAAATGTGATTCATGTAAAATACAAAAAACAAAAAAATTAAATTATAATTTTATAAAACGTTTTGCTTTAACAAATGTCAAACAATGGCGTAAAATTCTTATTCTAATTTTGAAATTATTATTTTAATAAACAAAACACACTTTTTAATTAAATTGCAATAAGATATACTTTCATACTCATTATTTTTGAAAAAACTCGCTTTTAAAATAGTTCCATTCTATTAAAAAATTTTTTGTGTCAATTTTAATTCAGCCAAATTAAAAGTGTATTTAAGTATGAAAAACATATCACACAATCCTGATTTATAATGCAGTGTGTGGAATGTTCCACGTAATTTTATATGACTTTGTTGTACTACAAGAAATGTTAGTAATACTAATTACTACTTATTACTACGAAGTTAAAATACTGCTTACTAGTTCTCGCCTCTATCATAATCATATCCAAATACTCATGGTACAACAGATATTTGAGAGTAAAAAACTGATAATTTGCTTACTCTATGCAATACCATAAACAACTGTATGTGTTTATATCCATAGTGTGAGTACGCACAAGCAAAAGCATACAATATAAACTACACTCATTCGTTCTTTTGTATCAGTTTTACTTGTTATGTATATGATATATCTGTTTTTGCCATACTGTTCGATATACTAGTGCACGTCTTTAGTTAGTATATATATTTTGTACAAATCTATTTCTTTTTATTCATTACTGCATTTACTTTTAATAAATGCGAGCACATGAATGTATGAAATTGTATAATCATCAGCGTTATGGTCGCATAAATGAAAATAATCCATATTAAGCATCTGTTTAATATGCAAGTAACAAAAATGCAACAAAAACATACATACACCTTGGTGCTCATAAAAACATTTTTTCTTTTAAATGTACAAAAGCAGCTCATTTATTTGCTGCACATTCAATGTTCAAACGTTTTAATAATCATTCGTTCAGTTAGTGTGTGACAAAGTTCGACATGTCAGTCAGCCGGACAGGCTGTTAACCATTTAGTCGCTCATTTAGTTGACAGTTTTAGTTGTAGTTGTCAATTCATAAATAGTTTTTGGTAGTTAGTGTAACATTGTAACTATTTATTGTTACAATTTGGGATACAAAATAATGCGCAATTTGTCTATATTTGTATTACATGTCCCAAATAAATTTTGTTGTTTAAAATGTCCATTCACAGCAACTGTAATTAAGTGTATGAATGTTAATGTTTAAATGGCTAGAAGTGCAGATATGGGCAACGTTTTGGGTCCACAGTTAATATTTATTTTTAAACAAATTTAAAGGAATTATTCTTATTCATTGGGAGTCAGAAACATTTTTTTTATCTTATAAGTACCAGTTAAATTCATTTCGGTCGGTTCTGAGATCTCTTTGGAATATCTGTAGAGCGCGAAACGAGAAATAGAGAGAAGTATTGAAAAAGAAGGAAATAAAGAAGACATAATTAAATACCGACAGGTGATTTTGAAGGTAAAGTCTAAGCCAAATCTAACTTTGTGCCGCAGTAAGGGACTTAATATATCATCAAACCAATGCTGCCCGGCTGCCTTTAAAATTCTTTTTAAGTTTGGCGCAATAACGAAAATATATTTGTTGTCATCGCTTTCTTTTCGTCTTGATTGCAAGGGAGTCCCATACTTTTGACGAGGCTCCAACAACATGATTTTAGCATTTCTCGGCGGTTTTCTAAACCATCTTTCCCCGTTCGTTTAGAAAGGTGATCGCCAATAGGACTCATAACATGAATAACCTGTTGTAATTTAATGCGATTCGCGCCACCATATCAAATGCACTTTTCACTCAATTGCACTGGCTCCTGGCCATACACTCGTCATTGAGCCCCAGTGGGACACTAATGATTTCAGTCATGTGGTTATCCCCTATAAAATTAATTACAGGCCAATAGCACCTATGCTCGACTGGAGATTCGAAGTTTCATCTAGTGATGAAATCGAGCCAACAGGGAGACAGGCGTCTTCATTTCTAAGTTTCATATCACGATAAAATTTAGGCTGCAGGAAAAGTGCAGCGTTTTACATGCTAAGGTTAGAGGTTTGGGTATGAACCTAAAGAAAAGCTTAGTGTGTATTCGACATCTAGATTGGTTTGGGAATGCCGGGCACTTCGGAAAGAGATGGCGAAATATTTAAACCTGAAACTCTTATGGGTGCCTGGGAATATAATTCTGGATGAATCTCCCGTATCGAAAATCCGTATGAGAGACGGAAAAATAGACCGGTTGGTAGATGTGCCTCTGGGTCGCTTTAAAGAGAATCCTCTATTCAACGACTTTTTTAAAAGTTTCCAGGACAACGAGGAGATGAAGAATGTATACTACATCCTCTAGCACTATCCACCATTATCTGCGGAATGGGCGGTTTTTCTGGACACTGATTTGCGATATCACTAATTTATACTTCTTAATCCGGTATTCCGGATTTTGCAGTGGGCTCTAGGTGCAGCAAAGGACCTCCCTTCCAACCTCCTATTTTAAGGTATCACAATGGGACCATTACGACCCTGTCAGTGTAAAAAGAGAAATTTATTAGTGCTCGGATCTTCTCAATCATAATTTTGTTATACCTAAATTTAAATTATATTTTAACCATTCTGACCTGAAATAAAGACGTTAAGGAAGCAGCTTACTTTTTTACACTAGCTTTAAAATAAATACACAGAAAAAATCTGAAAAAATATAATCTTTAGGTCTACATGTCAGAATTTTTTAAAACCCATTTTAATTTACGCTCAAATTTTAAATTAATCAGATATATGTGCAGGAAAAATTTAGTTTGAATGACTCTAAAATAGAAGAAATTAGTTTTGTGCTCTACTAAGGGCAAGAAGTAGTACTAAGAAATATGAAATTCATGGAGCATGAACCGTGTTTTTTAACTTTGTTGAAACATTTATTTGTTTTTAAGTTTAATGTTTAACATGCTTTATGCTATGAAGCTTACTTTACTTTAGCAAGGTCGTCCTAAAAAAGCCTTAATATTATACGTGTTCGGGTAAGCCGTTACTGTTCACAGACAGATTTTGCACACGGAAAGCCTAAAATAAAAATTTCTTTAATTCTAAACTCTGAATGTTGCTAAAGGTAAAGTGACTTAATTAATCTTCTTTAATAAAGAATTAAACTAGTAATTCAAGAACGAAAAAATCTAGTGCTGGTTACTACTATTTAGGTCTACTTTTAATCAATTCTTTGATTGAATTTGAGAAAAAGTCTGGTGCTTCGTAGCTTAAGAACACGAAAGGGGGAATTGTATTTACATTTTCGAGTTAGATTTTGGTATTAAAAGTTATTTTTCAATATTTTTAATCAACAGTCTGTCCAGCCCAGAAAAATTATAATTTTTCATTATACTATAATCGCTTTACAGTATTTTTAAATAGTTGTAAGTTAATGAAATTGACAATGTGCCTGGCGACTGTATTAAATATACCACAAGGATTTAAGTCTCTAAATTACAGCAGCGAGCTTGAATTCATTTCAAAGGTTTCGTCATACGAGTTAATGAAAAATAAAATTCTTAAATGTTAGGGGAAAGGAGTTTAGTATTATTCCAAAGAATAAAACTAATATATTAAGTGCGAATGACATAAAAAGCGTAAAAATAAAACAACTTAATGGCTACTTATTTTATAAATAATACAAGAATGGCTTTAATCGGCTCTGCACAAGTCGACGGTTAAATCCACTCCATATAAATCGATAATTTCAATCGACGCTATACAAGCCGATGGTTCCCATGGAATCTATAGAAGTTAATAGTACTAAATAAATTGGGAAATTTTATTACTGGTTTACGTGACAATTTTAATTGTTCTATTGTGTCATTAAGGAAACAGAGTAGCCACTGTAGAGCATTTCCTACTTAGATGCTGTCTACTACTAATTAAAGATAACAAATTTCACAGTGTTCACACATTTTAGTTGTCTTATTAGTAACCGATTAGCTTTATCGAATCGGACTAGACCCAATAAACCCAAAGAGCATATGCCCTAAAAATTCTATGCAATATATTACCAATTACCAAGTTATACTAGTATACAATTTAAAGAACTTCCTTATATGACATTGTATCGTGTTATTTTCTTTTTAAGAAGCACTTTTCATTTCACTTTTGAAGGATATCTTTTCAGTTCTTAAGACGATATTCCCGTCCAAACAGCCTGCATTAACTGACATGATCAACTCACTCTTTAATGCCTAACATCTTCAAAAAAATATTCGTTTATTAACAAGTGCAAGTTTTGTGTTAAGAGTTTGGGATCTACAATCCTCTTGCTAGGCAGAACAATTCAAAATTTGTATAGCTGTTTTAAATGCTGATCTTTAAATTATTCAGAACAACATCTCTGACTACGGTATTCTATGATTTCCTATGAAGAGCGTACGAAATTTTACATTAATTTATACTAATTTACCTCCTTTCAAATCCTTATTTTTCTCTTTACGATTTTCCAATTAACGAAAATAGTGAAAGTTCGTTTAACTTTAAATTCGTCTTAACGTTTTATACAGAAGATATGTTCTGGCCCTTTTAGTACAACCGTTTCTTGCTTTCTAATTTATTTTTTATTTGTGTATAAATGTATGTATGTATATAATTGAACCAATGTAAGAACTCAAGCTCATGAAATAATTGTTTGTTTAAAGTTTTTAAAGTCAAGATGCCACTAAATATTAATAACTTTCCATTTGAATTTTCTTTCGTTTTCCAAATTGTTTAAAATTAAACTGTAAAAAACTTGTTATTTCTTCGGCTTAGTTTCTTATATTAAGAGCAAAAACTATGGAGCAAAAAATAACATCAACTTTTAATGCTGTAAAGTTTTTCGTTTCTTGTTTTTATTGTGAAATAAGTTTCTTTTAAAATTATTTTAATGACGCATTTTTGAGGCGACCATATTAAAAATATAATTTTATATGCTAATAAATATTAACTTAAGTGTATATTTTTTAGATATAATTTCAGAATATTAAGAAATTAACATAAGCATATTTGCTTAGACGGAGTTCATTCACCATTTCAAGTCACATATACTTATTTTTGCATATGCCAGCAGTCGCTTAGCATGGTTTTAAATTTCTATTTAAGTTTTCTTATATGTTTTTTGATCTTTCTTAGTAAATATAGAAAAAATAATAATAATAAAAAAATTCAAAACAGACAAACACGCAGAGAGTCATCGAATAGAAATAAAAATTTTAATACACATTTTGTTTAAATTTCAATTTTCAATCATCATAGATAATGCAAATTGAAAATCACTTTAATTTCTAAAGCGGACATACAAGTATGCACTCCATTAATTTTCTTGTGTTTATCGTCAAAGGTTCAATAGATAGGGCCATTTAAGTCATATTACATCAGCCATGAGGACACCCTTTAGTCTAAACTTATATTTGTGAACAAAACATTACACAGTTTTTTTTAATTTTTATGTGTCTCTCTATAAGGTTTCTGCTACTTTCTGTTATTATGAGCTATAATAATACGAACTTTGTTAAAAGTTTTCACAGATGTCCGGTACAGTTCATTGCTTATTTCGTTAGAAAATATATTTTCAGTATATCGTTTTTTTACTATTAGTACTTGTTTTATTTTTCAGTAAAATTTATCTTTATTTTACATATTTGGATTCGTTTTGTAAATTAAACAAAACCGTCTTCCCATCTTTTGCTATTTCAGCACGTATTCACAGCTTAAACAACTCTGGCTAAAGGAAATGGCACACGAGTTATATGTTATGTCAGGCAGGCAGCTGTGTTCCCACAGCCCTCTGGGGTCCATTAAATGGTCCCCTTGTGCTACATAATGAACAGGAAGAGTAAACAGAGAGAAAAAAGAAAATCAGAACGTAGGAAAGAGATGAAGACATTGAATAAGGAATGGAGAAAGAGTAGAGAAAGAACCATGGGCGTAAAGAATGCAAGAAAACTCCGCCGGATAAGGCCCGTTGGCCAAATAATGCATTCCTTTCGTTGACTGGGTGACAACGTCCGATTGTGGTTCAGTGAACTACGTGCTGCACCTCAAAAAGGAACTGAACATACCTGATCCCAATGATGATATACCAGATAGCCTCCCGTAGTGCCGTTGTCCCTGTCGTATACATCCCAGCGCAGGGCACAGACAGAGGAGGTGTTTCACCGTTCTCTTCTCCTCCTCGTCCTGACAACTTCTGCAGAAATCATTAAAAGGGAGTCTTATTCTCCCAGCATGGGTCTCAAACAGACAGTCCCCAGTAACCGCAACCTCTAAGTCGTGCAATCGAGTCCTCGCTAGCTATAGTAGTGCATCCGCCCTGCTTCGATCTAAAGAGGGCCAGATTGTTCTGGAGATCGAACATGTCGCCATGTCACCAGACTGTCTGACCTGAGAAAGATTTTATAGATCAGCGTCAATACACAGTCCGAAAGTTTGAGTCATTCTTTTCTAACAAAAACTTACAAAATCTTAATACATCTAATATTGAGCTTTTTCTATATAAAATTCAAATAAATTTGATAAGTTGACAAATATATCTGTTTTTAAATAGACTCAAGGGCAAATTCCAAATTGGTTCATATGTATATCTAATATAAGAATGTGTATGCGTTGTTTTGTTTCAATACAAGATTTAATATTTATTATTTTTGAGTTTTAAAAACTCTTATCCGAATTTACCTTCTTACACATTTAATTGTCTGATTTGCAGAACATCAATTTGCAAGTTTATGGTTTCTGGAAATAATTTAATTTTGACATCGTTTCGAGTTACATAATAGCCCTAATTCCTTTACATTGATACATGTGATAATTATCAGTTATATCTAATTCTAATTTTATATATAACAACAAATAAACAAAAAAGCTCCTGGTGGTAATTGATGAAGTGTAGAGAAACGGGAAAACTCAATTTCAAGCATAATGTTACATTTTTAAAGAGTATTAACATTTCTCAGGAAATTTCTGAAAAGCTCCGTTTTTAAAACTCAATTAAAATATTTATTGCTGTACTTTTGATGAAGTTTTCTTATTCCAAAACTGAATGGTCACCTTTGTACTTAATGTTCATTTTACTTACCGCCACGAAATATAAATGTCGAAAGTGTCAATTAGGAAGTTAACTATGGAGTAGGGAATTTAAATTATACTTAAAGTCAAGCTAAAATCATTGCTACATTTGCCTTCAGGTAATGACCAGTTCTGCCATTGTCAAACTTAATATCATTATATGGCGCTAAATAAAAAAAAAAGTCTTGAGATTAAAATAACAGTCCGAAACGAATAAGGAAACTTGACTCAGGTGAATAAAACTAATAAATTCATTGCAGGTTGAATAACTTTAAGCAATATGCTTAATGAGAGATTTGAGGATCATGAGGTTCTTGTTTTAATAAATAATAATGAATAAAGTACAAAATTCTTTGTTAATCAATACGTGAAATAACCTTATAAATAAACAAAGGAAGAAGTCTTGATTGAAAAATATGTGTTACGAATTCGTTATGGGACATTTGACCATTTTTCTTTGCAATTTCTTATTTTGGGGCTCCATATCCATGGATTTTGCTATAATGTCCGTACGTCTGCTACAGTCTGTATCTCTAGTGCCGTAGTAGGTAAAATTTGTACAGAAGGTGTATTATAACTACTATTACTAACAATGAAGTGTGTTTTGAAAGTGAGGTGATATATATAAAAATATTGTAATTTTTTTAACTGCGAACGGCAGACCCATGGTATTTGTGCAATGTAGGTGAAACTGTTTCCGCTATGCAACGGGTAAAAAAAAAAAATAAAACCTTTAACTAAAGGAAGTCCCAGTACCGGTTTTATTTAAAGTATAATAAGCATCCAATTTTAGTTCAAGTATTTTTTGTCCGCTATATCAACAAGTACAAAATGAGAAAACTTCAATATAAAGGGAGTTCCTATAGTGACTTGATGTTAACGTATAAAGCGTTAACTTTTTAACTGAAGTGAAAGACATTAAAAACTTACACATGGTATGTACAAATATGTCCGCTATAAAGATAAATATGAATACGAGTACTATATGAATACGAGTACTATATTTAAAACTTAAAAGGTGTTTAAATAGCGGCCGTGATATTGACGAATATGGAATATTCGAATATTTCGAATATTTGCAGATATTGTTATATCTGCTTTTGAATTGTATGTCTGCTGTTAGGACAAAAAATAAATTAAATAATCGGGGTCTGGACAATAACACGATTATGACAATTATTGTCACTTTTACTTGTTTTGTTTATGTTTTTGTTTTTTTTTTTGTTTTACACGCTCATGAAAAAAAAATGTAATTACATATGATAAAAAGTTTTATTTTTCAAACAGGATTTTATGAAACATTTGATTTTTAACTTCAAAATTTTCATCTTAGTGTTAAAACATGCATTAAAAATACCGTTTTAGATGATTTATATTGAAATGTGCTAACAGTAATTAAATAACTTTCAAAAACGCTGGGAGAAGCTGACAAGTCCTAGCCGGCGCAACACTACAATGGAAAGTCTTGACAGACTTTACGTAAAGGTAGGAGCAACAAAATTACATTGAGTGGAACAACAAGTAGGCTTAAGGCAGAGGTTGTTGTCATAAGAATTTACATTTTTCTAATGCGCGTGTAACTTTCCGTTCAAATATTTTAACTTTAACACAATTTTAAGTAAAATGTACAAATGCAATCATAATTTTTTTATTCTTAATCGTCTTAAATTATTATTTTTAATCACTACCAAAAAAAAAAAAAAAAACAGAGTTAAGCCTCTTAATTGAAAATTATTATTTTAATTATCCTGTCGTCAAGTGAAATATTTTTTTAATTAAATTCTGACGTAAATGTGACATAAAAACTTTAATTAAATGGCTAAATTTTTTATGTTTGGCAACAAAATGAAGCACAGATTTAATTCTGTAAATTTCATTATATATTTTTTAACTTTTATTTATCCTGTGCGAATATATTTATAGTGTTTTAACACAATATAATACGTTTTTCAGTAAATGAAGATAAAAATGTGTGTAATTTTTTACCACTTTTGCACACATTCCCATGGCGTGCTCTACTGTTGTTGATTCTCAAAAAAATAAATTTTGAAATACTGCCATGTTTACACACAAGGAAGACATTGTAAATCATTTAGATTTTTGCTATTCTAGTTGTTGTTTGTCCTTCTTGTTGCCGTTACTGGTGTTGTTTAAAGAAGAGAAATTTAAAAAACTTCTCCTTGAATGAAACTCCAATACTTTATGAAAAATAAATTATTGTAGAATACGAGAAAGAGCTGTGACAAATTATTTCAAGTGAAATATATACAATTAAAAATTGTGTAAGAGAATAGAAATAGAAACTATATAAAACGTATTAAAATAAAAAATTGAATAGAAGTTAAATTAAAGATATACGAATGTATATAAAAAATGTTATTTTAATTCAATTTAAAATTGTATAAAAGGATGCTAGCTTCGTAACATTTAGTTTGCCAGTTTTGTATACAAAATTTTTTACTGCAGTTTCTTAATAAAACTTCCTTTTCTATAGAAATTTAAATCAGTTTTATACTGTAACCTTTTTGCATCAGTTTGTTGTAAAAATTTTATGTAATTTTTTTTAAACCAGTTAAAAAGATCATAACAGCGGCCTATAGAAATTTTTAAAACAGTTTTGTATAAAAACTTTAAGCCAGATCTTTGTAAGGAGCTTTCTTAAGAATATTTAATATCGGGTGTTTTTTTAAGCCTGAGAATTTAAATTATAAAAAATGACACTAAAAATTAAATTTAGATAAAAAGTTTTGTTTTATTATTTACAGTAAACTCTGGCAAATCATTATAAATAAATTTACGCTTAAACAACGCTATCAAAACTCCAATTTTACTTTGAAAATAATTCATCAATTCGAGCAACTTGTGCACAAAAGCTTCCATCTGAGCTAACCGTTGAACTGTGGTTAGATTTTGTACCACATACTCTCTAGAGGATGCAATAACACCAACACTTCAAAGGAATGTGCGTACTGAAGAGAATATCGCTGCTGTAAACGAAAGTGTGGAAGAAGATCAAAATTTATCGATACGTCGTCGGTCGCAGGATTTGCGGCTCTGTATGTTTCATTACGTGGAAAATTAGAAAGATTTTTCCAAAAAATATTGACAACAATTTTTAATAGAAAATGTTTAACTTTATGTATATAACAGTTTTCACATATTGTTTTTATAAAAGATTTCACGGGAAATGTTAGTAAATATTATCTACTTAAAAATTAACAATAGTTTCTCATAGACAATCTTTATAATAGTTTTGCATAGAAAAATGTTTTGACTATAGAAGACTGTTTCTTATAGGAAACTTTATAGCACTTCTTAATAAAAAGATTTTGGAAAGCAAGTTTTCTTAGAAGAATACTAATATATTTTATAACATTACTTTGATGCTTTTATTTATAACAGCTTTTAAAAGCAACGTTTTTTTAATATTTTCTGTACAAGCAAAATGTTAAAGCAATTTTGCCTTGAACATTTTTATTGCCGTTTGTGTGGAAAGTATCGATTTTTTTAGAGTAAGAATTTTTTACATTTTTTGCACAAAGTACTTCTATTTTATTTTAACTTTAAGTAAACTTCGCAAAAAGATCAGTTTTGACAGTTAAATTACTATTATATTTTTGTTTTACTTTCCCTTAATTTTTGTTTTATAACACTATTTACTCGTAAAATGTATACATTAGCACTTTTCTTCAGGAACTTTTTTATAAGAGTTTTATAAGAAATGACGCTTTAACATTTTATATTAGAGTTTTTGTAGAAAACCAGATGTAAATACTATAAAAATCATGTACGCACCATGAAGAACGAGATCACTCAGGTAATAAAAAAATATTGGTTGGTTAATTGACACAAAATTTCTCAAAACTTGTTAGATATGTTTGCCAGATTGCTTAAATATCTTCACTTTACATTAAAAAACAAGTATAGCTTGCAGCCCAATATTCAACCAGGCATTTAATTATAACTAAAATTAATTCTGTTAATGCAAATCGGCTTCTGACTTGCCAAAAGAAGGAAGACATCAGAGTGGATGTAATTAATGCAGATCTTCTCCATCAAGAAAACGACAAGAATCCGCAAGAGTTTCATCTCCGCAGAAGCGCCTGAAACTCATCCAAAGAAGCATAGCTTTTTTTTATAAAAGGAGAACCCAGAAATCAACTCCGCCAACCTCATTTAAAGGTTTGCAAGAAGTGATACTGCGAAGGCAATTTATTTATTAGCACAAATTTTTTTCGAATATATCGACGGGTAAAATTCAAAGTCCGAGACATTAAGATGTTATTAAATAAGTTAATAAATAAATAAATTAACAAATATTACACCAAAATTTTGATAAGAGCCTTAATTGATAGCGCATCTTTAACACAGACTAAATTAAAACCAGGGGCAAATTACGTCACTCGAAATCGATGGAAATTTCAATAGAATTTAAATGGAAATTTCCGTCGATATCGAATGCCATAATTTGCCCCCAGAAAAAATAAATTAATTTCTTGGCAGAAGCTTCACCTTAAGTTTAAGATCTGAATAACTCCTTCAATGTGATTCTCATTTTAATTTGGAGTTATATGATTCAGTACAAGGGCACTGCTTCCGTTTCAAATTAAGAAAACATTTAAACAGCTTGAAAAGCATATAGACCTGCTAGACAATGGGTACATGTGACTAAGATTTAGGGATATTGCTTTTGTTTTGACAAAACACTAGGGGAATGAAATGATCAGCTGCTGTTCATAAAAAAATATATTTCTTGTCAAGCACTTCATATTGGGACAGAAACAAATTATTATGCAATTTAATCATCACTTTCTGCACGGCGAATGTGATTCAAACAAAATTTCATAACTAAACAAAAAAGATCTCTAAACTAGGGCATCCCAGGCATTTAAATTTATGTCAGACCTGCTATATTTTTTTATTTTATCAGATTTGATTATTTTTTCAGTTCAAAAGACCTTTATAAGGCCTTCAAAACCAATCATAGAAAATATATTGTTTCCAAACTAGATTGACTCTTAATTTAATTTAATTTAAGGACTTAAATAGCTCGCTTGGCTTAGGGGAAACACGTTTAGGAACTTAGGCAATTTTTAGAATAGAGATTTTTTTTAAATTTGTTTACATTTAATTGGTCACTTGTGTTTCGAAATTAAAGTTTAAATCAAAATATTCAATAAGAGAAAACAAGAATAAAAACAAAAAAAAAACAAAAACGCCTTCCTTCTAAATCTGGAATGCTCTACAATATTGTAGGACCCTCTTAGGCCGCAATCGCATAATCAATTGCGCTTTAATCGTACCAGTGGAGAAGATATTGGGGATGTATTTTCCAATTACTTTTTTCTGTATGAGTAATAAATACTTTTGAACAGCTTGACTATATTGAAGTTACAATTTTTCATTAAAACGAATAAGAGTGATATATCCAGCTGTGCCTAATTGTATATATACCCTTCATCAAATGCAATTGTGTTCTTTTTGCGAAAGTGCGATTGTTTAGATAACTTTTAAATAGCTAAATTTTTAAGTTATTTATTCTACGCATTCGGTTTTAAATGAAATTACAAATTTTTTATTGCATGTAAACTTTTTGGAAAAAACTAAAATTTTTTTGTGATTTTTTTTGTGAAAATAAATATTTTTTTGTTGTTTGTTTTTTTGGCCAATTAAATTCAATGTTTTTCTATTTCAATTTTAAGCTTGTTGGGCCTAACATTCTCCATGTCAATAAAAATGCATTTTTTTTATTACATGTTTTCTCCCGACGTTTCGTGAATTTTTGTTCACTTCTTCAGGGGATTTGTATTTTTACTTATAATGTATTCATGATTTTAATGATTTTAGATAGTTATTGTTCCTGATTTTTTAAACTTTAACGAAATTTTTTTAGATTTTATTTGTTTCTAATGACAACACTGTATATCAATATTTAAGTGAATTTTTTTGCTAATCTAACGGTTTTTTCGACAGAATAAGAATTTTCTATTTTTAATAAAATATCTGATTTTTTATTGCAATAACAATTTGTAGCACAGTTGCATATTTTTGGTGAAATGTTCGTACAATGTTAATATTTGTTGAGCATATCCCCTCTATTTCTGGACCGACGCACTGTGGTCAATATTTTGAGATAGCGGCCAAAACTACTTTTGGTTTTTGTTCTCCGATTTTAAAGTTATTAGACTCATATGAAAGTAGACAGTAGTAAACCTCGGGAGCCAAAAAATTAGAACTCTATTTCAACTATTTCACTGAGAACAGGGTGGTCCAAAATGGGCTTTTTCAGAATTTAGTAAATTTATGATATTTTTAGTTAATTTTTAAAGTTTAAATGATCATACCTTTTTTGTTTTTCAAGATTTTTGGACGAAGTAAATTTTGTGTTGTAACTAAACTTATTTCCTATCACTGGTTAAAAAAATTGAAGCTCTACTGTTTTCAGAACAATTTAAATATTTTTTTTAAAAAGGTCAAATTTCTCGGAAATTTCCTACTTCATAGAGCACAACTCCTGTGAGTCAAGCTGAGGCAAAACACAAATTTACTATTTTGTAGTCCTAACTCTCCCCTACATTCCTATATATACATGTCCATGCATCGGGACTGCACTTTTTGAGCTACAGCAATTTTTCTGACCCAAGGTAAGATATTCGGTACAAATGAACGTCATATTTTTTGAGAAGTTATTTGTATGTGTAAGTGGCTATTATGCATATATTTTGATGAAATTTTGTACAACAGTTCTTATTGACCCAAAAAATAATTCTGTTGAAATTAGGAGAAGTTGTCCATTTTTTTGGACCTAGTCCACATAGAAGGGTGTATCAAAATTTTGACAAAAATGACAATAGAACTCCCAAATTATGTGGTATCTAGCAGTTCATTTGGAAGAGGTAAAAAATGATTTTATTGCCATCTAATATTATACAACTTAAATACCTAAAAATTGCAAATAAATTTAAAACCAATGGAAATAACTGGTAAAACGAAGTACCTGTTATATTATGTTTCAAAGAGGAAAAAAAGATCATGTTGAAACTTCGAGCAATAGTATATTAATCCATGCATTCATTTTTTTTTCTTCATTATTGTTTCAACAATGGCTAAATTCAGTTATAGTGTTCTATCTGATATATATTTTGAACGGAAAAATGAAAACGACATTATTTTACATATAATGAATAATCCATTCTTCAAAATAAGCGACAATCAAGAAATTAAAATTCATAACTTAAAAATAAAAACCTTTTTAAATACTTTAAGAAAACGGTACAATCAATGTTCCAGAAACAAGAAATTGTTTTACTCACGCAACCAAGAATGGCTAAGAAATAAACTTATTTTTAAAAAGCCATCAGTAACTACCACGGAAACTGGAAAAGGTGGTCGACCAGCAAATCCAATTGATAATTGTAGTGAAAGATCACGAAGACGCAAGCTTAAACATATCAATGAAGAAGTTTCTTGTAGCATCATAAAGGATTCATTTCTGCATCAAATTCAACCATCGAAAACTAAAAAGAGTAAAATTGCTATCATTAAAAAAATAGTGGAAGCAAGCCCCAGACGCACAAAAAGGATTTTAAAAAGTATGCCGACACCAACTGAAGAAAATAAATTTACTCCAGAAGAAGCATTTGCACTATTTTTGGATTTGAAAATGCCTAAAAACCAATATACAGAATTGCGGAAGCGAACCAATGAAAAAAATTGTGGAATTTTTCCATCATATCGAGATATAGTTTCTGCCAAAAAAGATTGCTTACCTTCACCAACTGCTATTAGTGTAACTTCAAGTTCAGCAGAAATAAAATTGCAGGATCTTCTTGAACACACTGCAGAACGATTACTAAAGACATTTGATGCTGACTATTTAAAGAAGTTTAAAAATTGCAGCATGACTTTAATTTCTAAATGGGGATGTGATGGGTCCTCTGGCCTGAAACAATACAAACAATGTAATGCGGCAAATTCATCAGATGCCAATTTATTCATGATTTCTTTCGTTCCATTACGTTTAACAAAAACATTTATTGGTTTAGAGCCGTCAACTAGTAGAGCTGCAGAGATAGATGTATGGAAGAATGAAATTCCATCGTCAACAAAATTTTGTAGACCAATAAAGTTTGCTTACAAAAAAGAAACTAAAGATGTCATAACTGAAGAAGTTGGCAAAATAAGAGATGAAATTAAAGAACTTAAACCGGTGATATTTGAATTTAATGATCAATGCATCGAAGTTAACTTTAAAATGTCACTTACAATGATCGATGGAAAAGTTGCACAAGCTTTAACCGAAACAAAGTCTTCGTCAAGCTGCACCATATGCCAAAAAACATCAAGTCAATTGAGCCAACCACCAACACAAGACGATAGTTTTAATGAAGCATATGAATTTGGAATGTCACCTCTTCATGCTAGAATTCGTTTTATGGAGCATATTTTTAAATTGGGATACGATTTGGAATTTGGCCCGTTAGGCGAAACAGTGAGAAACAACAAAGAAAATTTGGAAAAAAGAAAGCAAAAAAAAAAGATATTCAAGAAAAATACCGTGAGATAGGCCTTATAATTGACCAGCCAAAGCAAGGAGAAGGAAATTGTAATGATGGAAACACAGCAAGGAGATTTTTTCCGATCCAGAAACTGCAGCTTCTATAACTGGAGTAGATTATGATTTAATACGACGATTCCAAATCATATTAGAAGTTATAGCATGTAGCAAAAAGATAGATGCAAAAAAATTTGGTCAGTATGCTAATGAGACAGCAACCCTTTATAACCAAAAATTTCTTGGAGACATATGCCAACCACAGTTCACAAAATTTTGTTCCATGGGGAACAAATAATTCAGCACAATATGCTTCCAATTGGAGATCTCTCAGAAGAAGCGCAAGAAAAAAGGAACAAAGACTACAGATTCTTTCGCGAGCACAATACAAGAAAAATTTCCAGATATTGTACTAATGAAGATCTTAAAAGAAAGAAGATAGTAAAAGTTTGCTAAAAATTTTATCGATGTTGTGTTCTGTATATAATATATTCAAATGGTATTGATATTGTTGGGAATTTCAGTGTTATTTTTCAGTTTAATCCTCACAAGAATTAGCTTTCTTCCAAAAAAAACCTACCTTTGGCCCCTGTGAATATTGAGACTAAATAAATGTCAGGGGCCAAATGTTGGCATTTTCCGAAATTAAGTTTAGGAATAATAAATAAGTATTGGTTGTAAAATACGATTGAGGAAAATAAGAAATTATAAAAAAATACCTATTTAAAATGTAAAAATATTCAACTTTTACATGGAAACTCAACAAAAAATTAAAATGCATTTTTAACTCCACACGCAAATTGAAGCTTAAAGTCCCTCCTATATTCATTGCTAGTTTTTTTCTCCCTATATTTAAATATTGCACCGCTGATTTTTCTCTAACTGCATTTATAAATAAAACAAAGTATAAAAATATATAATTTATATATGTTAAGCAGTTTATGCAATTTAGGGAATTGGGGAATATTTATTTGTTGTTGTTTTGAAAAATGATTTTGTTTACCTAAATTTATATAGCATTGCGAGTGTTACTAGTGGTGTACAAATGTATTGTTATTGATCCCTTAAGTACAAATATTCATTTTCCAAAATTTTTTTATTGTTTAGTTTTAAGAAGTTTAATATCTTAAACAATATTGAAATTGCTTAAAAAAATATTTTACAAATAAAAGCGATTTTTTTGGAAAGTAACTCCAATCAAAAACAAATATATGAGCCGATAGAGAATTTAAAAAACGTCAAGTCAAAAAATTGACATTCGTCCATACTTTCCGAGTTTTGGGCTTCTGAACTTTTCATCGAAAATAACGATTGTGCAACATATTTTTAAGACATCAATATAGGTATCATTTAAGAGCTTTTGACCTTTAAGGAAATACTTAAACTTTTTTTGCTTAGTCCATTAACAGCCTATTACATTTTTATATAAAATTACATATAGTACTTAATCAGTATGAACATTTATTATTCAGAATCCGGTTTATTTAATTTATTTTAATGGTGCTTGATTCTTTCAAATATTAATATTTCATGATATTCTCACGAAGGTGCTAATAAGGTTAAGGATCCTAACTTGGGGAGTCGAGTAAGAGAAGTGTAGTCTAGCAAACTCCCAGAGTGTTCTATGTTTTAAGAGGGCGTATCTGATAAATGACATTATTTTATTTATTGAAGGACCACCGGCTGGTAGGTTAGTTTTAATGGAGAGTAGTTTTCAACACATTACAAAATAAATAACGATGGATAAAAGAACGTATCACTATTGAGAAAGAGCGCTAAGGACGTCTGTCCTTGTGTGAAGTTAAGACTGTAGTTCACATTGTGTGCGAATATCCAACCAAGACTGGGAGTAAAATATGCAGTAGCACACTGAATGTGAAATCTAAGGCAAGTAATAGTGACTGCGCAGGAACCTGTGATGAAAAGAAATTTGACAATCATTTAACGACAGAAAAAAATTAGTTATCTTGAATCAAAGGCGGCTGAGTTGCTAAAGATTTGGTAATGAGTTGGAAATATTGTTGTGGCATTACTGTCTTAAAAAATAAAAACGTTTACATACTGAAAAGATCCTTACAAATAGCGGTTTTCTTTACAACCACCTTCGTAATGATAATTCCACTATGAAAGTATAAATATTTGTATCAGAGATCTAAACACAATCATTGCCGGTCAGAAAATTCCGGGCATCTTTGACGTGTCAAAGAATTGTTTATTTTCACAAGATTCAAGGTTCTAGGCAACACCAAATGCAACGTGGTTTAGAAATCAGGTTTCTTTTTTTAGTACACATGAGGTTACTATATACGAAATAGTTCAGTGTGTACTTTATGCGTTAAACACCCATTGCCTAAATATTCTCTAAAGACTACTTGATCAAAAATTTCTAAAAGAATCTTAGTCTTAGATCCGTAATCTTATGATTTTGTTATATTTTTTCAAAGCATAAAACACCACAATTTTGTTGAAATCATTTAATAAATATTTTAGTGCACTAAAATCTTATTAATTTTTTATATCAAGAATTTATGTTTTTCTTAGCCAGAAAACTTTTTTATTAAAGAAAGAACAAAAAAGCAGAGTATGAAACATGGTAGCAGCATATAGAAAAAGTATATAAAAGACAAAAAAATCACAAAACTATAAAATAAATATAAAAAGAGATTTTACTGAAGTAAACGACGAAAGAAGGACGCATTGTCATAACGATGAATCTATTGATGCTATAAAAACAAACTACGGATAGAAAAAATGCCTTGCAAGGATAAGGAGCGATTTTAGCCACTTGAAAATAAAAAGCTGTAGTATTTAACCAGAAAAGATGCAACAAGGATTTAAATAAAATCCAGCAGTTTAATATAGGATTTTCACGTTTTTTTGTTTTTGTCTAAATACTTTAAACTATTCGTGCACATATAAAAACTCCACCAAAAACTTGGGTAAATATTTTCTGAGATTAAGAAAAAGATAAAAACTTTGAATTATAACTAACGAACCATAATTAAATTAATTAATAACCAACCACGTTGGTTCAAGAACAGTCCAAAAAAAAAATGTTGGAGATACTTAAACACGAACAGAAAAAGAAAAGAAGATGAACAATTTGTAAAGGTTAGTAAAATGTAAACATTGAAAAAAGATGTTCAATGGCTCTACCAAACTATCTAGATTTACTTGGTTATCAGTTAGTGCAACTTATAGGTGACCTCGTAAATGAAACATTTTGCATGCTGGTAAAGTCACTGGACCTTTAATGTCTGTTCTCTATGGTTCCTATAGTTAGGCTTTCAAGGTTAAGCTTAAATAAAAAGACTTGTTATTTAACATACTTTTTTCCGACGTTTCTTCGGCTGTTTTTTCCATCAGCAGGGAAATTTTTTATTACTGGACCTTGTTTATTCAGAAGTGAAGTCGTAGCTCACGTTACGTTTAATAGATACCATTACCGGCCTTCAAGGGCGCACGTAAAGTTACTGGCTTGTGCAGATAAGAAGATAGAATCGAAAAAGAAAGAAAGAAGTATAAAATAAAAAGAAAACTTTAGCATTAAAACTTGAAACAGAGTAAAAAATTAAAAAAGCGTACATACTTGTTTATAGTATTGGATCCAGGGATTTTTCTTTTCAAACTCTAAAATTCTTAAAGTAATCTATATCGATACCATGGCTACTAATGGGTAATTCTTAAGAGATTAAGGATTCAAAATCAAAACTAAAGGCCGACAATACTTCTTAAATAGCCAAATGAGCGATTTAGAAATATTCTATTTCTTTTTTTTCGCTAAATCTCCTACTGGCCTGTAAAATGTATTTAACTTTTTTGTTTCGCTATCTTGACCAAATTCTAATGTCTATCAATTTTAAAAATTATAACTTTGAAAGTATTTGCTAAAACGATAAATAAGTTATAAGTTTCTGGCTACTACGGTTAAAGTATACGTCAAATCACATTATTTGTGGTACACCCTTAAATTTATTATTTCTTTTATACTTTTATACCGGATACAGTAAAACATACTTGTAAGTTCAATTCCAAATAAAACCTTGAGTTGGTACGCCGCCTTAGTAGAGTTAGTAGCAGTACAATAAACATTAGTTCAAATCCCAAGGTACCTGGAGTTGTCTAAGGCGCCTATAATAGAAAATATAAGACTAAATTTTATTGGGGTCTTAACTAAAAAGGGATGTTGAAGAGCATAAACAATATTTCAGAAGAGTGCAAGTTCAAATACCAATGAAACATTGGAATTGGTTCCTCTAAAGAAAGTTAACTAAATTTTTTCTTAAAATTCATTATTTTGCACAAAATCGACCCACTGCAAAAATTTAACTCTATTATCTCTTCTCCTTCGCCAAAAAATAATAGAAAAAATTACAGTTGTATCTTTCTTTTTCATATGAAAGCAGCTTCTCTTGCGTCAGCCAAAGAGAATTATTTTGAGTTGATAATCCTTCTAAAAACTACAAAAACAACTACCGTTGTATGCTTACCATATACAATACCATAATTGTTTTCAACTTTTTTTGTATATAATAAAAAAACAGGTATTCGCCTGTACTGAAAATTTATAAATTTTGTAAAATTATAGTTTTCTGAAGTACAAATAATTGGATCATTTATATTATAAGAAATAATAAGAGATAAATTTCATCATCCCAAGTACAATTATTTATTTTAAAATTATTTACAAAATTTTTCAAGATGCTTAAAACTGAACATCTTAAAATCTTTCTAAGTGTTAAAACTTAATTCAAAAGGGAAATATTATATTATAAGAAAATATATTCATTTTATTCTACAAACCTTTAAAATTTTGAATTTATAAACAGCGATAATAACAAGATGTTGGCGTTGTATTAGCAACTGCAGTAGTTGGTTGTGGCATCAGTAGTTATATTTTATATCAAACGGCTTCTCACACAACATTTCTATCTTTCATTAACTCATTCCTGACCATTTGCTTAGATAAACATTTAGACATTAAATAATTTTATAAAGGATGAATAGAAAGCTGATTATCATGCAGAATTAAGATACAAGTGTATAAAGATTATAAATATAATGATAAAAGTGTTGTAATTCAAAGTTTTCATTCGATTTGCCATCTAATTCATACTGGAGTGTGAGTTTGTGTGCAGTGATGTGTAGAGTGTGTAGTTTCTTAATAAACTCATCTAAGACTTGGATTGTAGTGTTATGAAAGGGTTCTTTTGCTCTTGTTTATATTTATATACGAAGATAGCTTGTAAAGGTCATTTAAGTTACAACGGTTGAAATTTAAAAAGAACTTTTATTGCTAAGTCCGCTATAACTTCAAGTATAAAATTTGGATTTGGAAATTTAGGGGTGCCCCAATAGTTCATGTAATTAAATGTATGTTACCATAATTTTGAAGCGTTATAGACTTATATAATGCATACCATTGACTTTCTGAGCTGTTCTCCGATATTTGTCTCTACAATAGATTTGATCACTATGTTGCATTCCCTTTAAGGCCTGCAATACCGCCTCAAATTGTTTTGGGCTAATGATTATAAAATAACGGCCAGATTTTTCTATAACGCCAATAAGACAATTATAAAGCTGGGAGGCTATTTTATTGGTACATTGAAGAAATAATAACAAAGAAGTCTACGATAAGGAGATTAGGAGAATATATAGTTATACTCAACAATAAAAAATGGCTTCAATTATATAGGCATCGGTACATCAGCAGCTTATTCGAATAAACGGAAGTAAAAATGAAATGAAATATGTGATATAAAAGAGTTTTGCAAAAGGAGCTTATCAACTCGTCTTAATGTTACTCTTTTACGTTTGCGCCTGCAGAACTCAGTCTTTTTAGAACCGATTTTGAAAAAGTTTTCTTTATTTGTAAAGTTATGCTTACAGACTAGTCCTGTTTGAAAATAGTTCATAATATTTAAAACTAAAGGGTCTCATTTTTTGAGGGTCTAAAGGGTCTCACCATACAATATATATGTATATTGAAAATTGAAAATTATGTCCGTTAATTTAGCAAGTATAATATTTTAAAATTTTAAACTTAAGGGTGCCCAAAGTAAACAACATAAATAAATAAATAATATAAAACTTTAATCTGAATCTACCTACCTTTCTGTCAAACTTATTTACCAAAAAAGCACTTGTTACTAAGTAGCCTCTCGAAAATCATTTGTGAAATGGTAACGAGGTCTTTGTATTCTTTACCAAAATAACTCAATAAAGTAACAATTGCCCAACAAATTGCGTAACGTGTAAGATTTAATTTATTTTAGCAGCCATAAAGCAAGTGCAAAAACATTTGAAAACTTAAGAAAACACTTTTTGGATCGCATTTTAATATTATTCCATATACGTATGTTTTTTTTCTCAAAAATAAAGTATTTTTTTATACACTTTCCTATAAAGGAATAAGAAAGCATGTTTGTTTTAACATGTTTGTTTTGCGATATGAGGACAAGGTCTTAACCGCTAACCACCTCATTTGAAAATGTACTTATCTTTCATAATTATTATTTTTATTTTAAATGAATGCGTAGAAGTTTGTATGGCATGTTTGTTCGAACTCAAACAAAAGGTGTATTAAGAGTTAATGAATATCGCACATACTCTCACTAGTATGAACAAAGAACAGAACAAAACAGCACAGAACACTAAAAGTAAAATATTTGAAATTGTAATCATAACCCCGATAAGATTTTAACGGCTATTTTAATTTTATATTTATACATAGAAACAATCTCTTAAAGATTTTTATATTAATTAGAAAGTAATTAGGAAAGAGTTGATTATATAAAGAAAAAAATCTATTTTGAAACAAAAAAAAATTTAACTTGTAAACCTAATCTCATAGCATTCTCTGCTAATGCATTGTGTTTAAGTCATTAGAAAACTTTAACACTAACTTTATTAATATATGAAACATTATAAGTATAAAATTCATAACCTTCGGGTCCGATTAATTTGAAAAATGAAGAACTAAAAGAAGAGAAGTGAGGCTTGAGCTGGAAAAATAGTTTATTTTTTAACTTAAAAGTATGTATATAAACTAACTTAAAGCCATTTTTTTTATTAGCTAATCATGATTGATAATCATTGATTAATTAGCTAGTTCTTGTAAATTTCTACATTGAAACATTATTAATATGTTTTTATAAATATAGTAAAACTACTGGGATTTTACCTCCACCTAATGCTGAAAACAATAAACTATGCATGTATATCAACTTGTTAGGTTAGAAAGAACAGTGCTAGATAAGTTAGAATCTTAACTCATATTCCTAGGAGTTCCTTCTAAACATGTTTGGATGAAATCACGATATATTATTTAATTAACCAATTGCCCATAATAATTTCAACCTAATCATAAAATATTACATCTTGGGATTGTAGCTATCCAACAGATCCTTAGAATTTGTATTCTTATGGAGGTCAGTTTTAATCATTTCCAATCCTCGCACATTTAACAACGGACTAAAACTTATTATTTAAACTCTCGTTTCTACATTTTAAACCTTAGATCCTTTGAGATTTCCTCAAGCTGTACCTCGTTTCTCTAATTAAAGTAAAAAATTTCTCATAATTAAAACATGTTGAAGTTACAAATACTTATATAGGGTGAGGTAAAGATAATATCCTTTTCAATATAAAACATTCATAAATTACTGTATCTCTCCCTGTATAAAAAAATCACTATAAAAAAGTTGTACACTAGCAATGTATAACGTTAAAAAATTAAAAATTAAATAAAAAAATAAACCATTCAATGAAATTAAAAAAAAAATAATAATAATAACAGTTAAAATAATAAAGTACAAAGCAAAAAAAAAATCATCAGAAAAATAATTAAAATAAAAAAGCAATTAAAATTAAAAAAAATAAAACACAAAAACCCAAAATTAAAAATACATACATATATGTATACATATTTATGAAAACTATTTAAAATTTATTAATCACAAGCGTTTTTTTCTATACTTCTTTGTTATTTTTTCCTATTTTGACATTTCGCTTGGCAGAGTTGCCGTATAATATCAATTTGAATAGAGAGAAATATAAAACTGTCTACCATGGTTATAAATAAGTTAGTGAATCACATAGTGGTTAGTGGAACCAATAAAATATGTTGGTTAAGTTAACCATCTTTTAAAGTGTTAAAAGTTAGTAAATCGCACTACTGATCCCCCCGGGGGTACTAAGAGTCTGGCTGATATATCCTACGTTCAAATGCAGTGCTTTCGGGGAACTAGCAAAACTAGTCCCCTGGTGTGCAGGCACCAAATCTAGAGAGGCAACTTAATACTTGTCTTAGCACTGAGCAGTTTCTCACACAGAGAGCCGCCCATCTTTGTAGCCGGTTATCGGTGGAGTCCTTACGGGATATACGTGGTGTATTACCTAAGTTTTAGAGGACTACTTGTCACCATTACTAATTTTAAATTTTCAATTGTAAGTACTTTTTCAATTTTCAATTGTAAGTACTCCTAAGGCCACTTGAGATTAACTTTTGGTACGAAGTCAAGAACATCACGGGCCTTTGAAAGAAGTTTATTTTGATTTGCTGCTACACAGCAAAGCATGAATATTTTATATCAAAATATGACACTTAACTCGCATTTTACTTCTCGTTTTTCTCGTTAGTTATTCGTGACCAAATGCTATGTGGGAATAACTGAAAGATACTTAGAAGTCTGCTTTTCTAAACAAAAGATCGAATTTAAAAGGAGAATTAAAATTTTTTTTTTATAATTTATTATATATAAATTATACTTGGGCTTTCAAGGTCATTTATTTCCTTCCTTTTAAGTAAATAAAGTATAATAGAAAATATTGTGATGTTAACAAAAATTGCCTGTGATATTTTATAGTTTATATTATTCAATTTATTAAGTTTGTGTTTTGTTTCTTGTCCACTATACACCAAATTAATTTTAAATAACAAAAAAGATTATATATTTATAAATTATATATTATAAATTATTCCTGAGGAAGTTGGAAAATACCAACGAAAAGAAATAAATAATCTTTTATTTACTTAAAAGGAAGGAAATAAATGACCTTGAAAGCCCAAGTATAATTTATACATAATAAATTATAAAAAAAATTTGTAGTATACAAAAAAAAAAGGTAGGAAAATTAATAAAACAACATAGAGATTTTTAAGTAATTTATAGGTAAAGAATTTATTTTGTCAAGAAAGGTATACTGATATCCTCTAACTCTGTTAAACGTGTATATTCGTCACTCACATAAGAATAAAGATTAAACAATTTAACCTCTTATTACTTATAACCAATGTTTGTTTATAAATCTGAATTTTAGTAAGTTATTTTAAGAAATATTTAAGTTAGTTATTTCCTATTTCTAAGTTTTATGTTGTCAAAATAAATTTATACGTAAATTTTTCCCATTTTTGAGTATAAAACAAATAAGACTTTTGTTAGCAACCTAGAAGAACCCAAATAATACATTTCAAATTCAATTAGTTTATTAAAATATGTACATAAATGACTTAATTTAATATTTTAATGGATATTTATTAACTAAAACTTTTTCCTTTACTAAAAATACGCTAGAAACATCTTTGTCAAGCTTTAAAGTGTTTACAGTCTCATCCATTCAGGAAGAAACAAACAACAAAGTGAAATAGTTTATTTACAACACAAGCAATATGGGAGTACAGTAATAAATTACTTCCTTTTAATAAAAAAAGAAAAATAGTAAATAAATAAAACCAACAACAGCCGAATGACAGTTAGACTTCTTGAAAGACTTCTACATTTCATAAGTAAATCTAAAAGAAGCATAAACTTACGTTAATATATTTAAATGAAATTAAGTTAAAACAAAATCTGTGGTTTGTTTTGGTAAATTACATATATGAATGCATGTTGGCATCAGATTAAACAAGCAAATGCGATACTATTTACTTAGGAATATAAGATCAGTTCACACATGAAGTTATTGGCACGCTTCAGATTGGCTCGCTCTTTTGCTATTCTGCTCTTTGCGTACTCTTTTTATGCTCGCTCCTTTTTATGCTATGCGCAAAAGAGCAGAGCAGAAAAAAGAGCCAATCGTTTATGCGCATTGCGTTTTTTTCATGATTTGCTCTTTGAGCCAAGCGCATTCAATTTTATTTTTGGCGCTTTTGCTCTGCGTATTGAGCCAAAAGAGCACTCTTTTGCTCGTGCTCCTTTTGGTAGTAACAGTGGTTCGTTTGGCTTTTATTAAGTTTTACAAAAAAATTTCCTAACAATATGTTGTTTAATATTAATATTAATGTTGTGTATGTTTATATAAGGAAGGATTAATTTATTTGGATTTATTTTATTTTATTTATTTATTTGAAGATTTGCTTATTGTGGGATTTAAAGTTGATACTAATATTAAAAGTATGAATTCAATATGATTTCATAATTGATTTAAGGAAATGTGGATAATATACGGTTGAATTTTTGGTAACGTAGTTTTAACTAAAAACATCGGCATCCTACAAGCGTTACGTTAGTTTTGTTTCACTTTACATATTTAATCAGAGAGAAATATATGTAGGGTAAATGTACCAGTAGTGGGCAGTTTACCATTTTTTTTTGTGTTTCAACTGGTGCTGTTATAAGTGTAAACCATGTATTGGTGTATCAACTATTTATAACTGTCCAAAAATTACATGGTTTTATGCTCAATTAACAGTTTTTAAATATATTTGTATTAAGTTGGAGTAATTTAAGTGTTTGGTCAAATATACCATTTGTGCCTATAGTCGGCATGCATTTACCTAAATCCGGCATTTGCTGTCCCTATTGTCGGCATGGAATTTTTTATAAGAGAAAGAAAATAACCCGTTCAAGAGCTGTTTAAATTCCTCCATGTAAAAAATAAACAAAAAGATTTAAAGAAGTAATTTTTAATTTAATCAATGAGACAATATTCGTTTGGTTTAGATCTACATGAGTAGGTACATAGCTGGTATGGAACTTGAGCAAATTTAAGGCTTATAGAATATTTCAATGCTAATATTTTTTGATCCAGAAATGTCATTAAGAATATTTGTTGCTACATCTCATTTTCATTTAAACACAACTTCCTGCCGATTTCAGAACACTTTATTTTATAGTCGGCAGGTCCTAAAATACTCATTTGAACGTGTGCCGAGTACTAGTAAACTCATTTTAAACTTATTTTCTTTATAACTAATGCCAATAGAGGTGAGCAACAAATAATATTGTAGAATTTGAGTTTAATATGATAAAACACTTTTTTTACAAGTCGACACCCCCATGCCGACTATAGAAAATGTCAGCAGCCAATAAAATGACCACAAAAATAATTTTTTTTGAAAAATAGCACTTTACAATCAAAGTTTAAATATATTTTTTCCACGAAAAACTGCCATGGTAAAAAAATTTATTTAATTACCATGATTACTTATTTGTTAAAGTTAGCTTTACCACTAAATAATTATTTAAAAAACAGGCACCTACTACATGAGTTGAAAGGTGGTCACTGAAAAGGATATTAGTAACCCAAAAAATCTCCGTGCTATAAGTTTGCTTCCAAATATTAGTAAAATTTTCGAAGTCTGCATTAACAATAGTTTAGTAAGATTTTGTGAAAAAAATAATTTAAATAGCGAGAGACAATTTGGATTTAAATACAAACATTCTACAATTCACGCAACACATTTGCTTGTTTCAAACATACATTGGATTTTGAATAAATCCGGTTTTACAGGTGCATGTCTGATAGACTTCGAAAAGGCGTTTGATAACATATGGATACCAGCCCTTATTTACAAATTATTGAATTATAAAATGCCAATATTCCTAATTATACTGATACACAATATGCTGGAAAACAAATCTTTTCTTGTCTGTAATAGAAAGCACATGAGTACTAAAAAATTTATAATAGTGAATGGTATCCAACAAGGAACAGTAAATTCTCCGATTCTATTTAATTTATTTTTGCATGATCTGTTAACAAAAGTAGAAAATATCATTGCGTTTGTAGATGATATCATAATCTATCACGCTGATAAAAAAAATTGAAAACATTAATAAAGAATTACAAAAATACTTAAGAATCGTTGAAAAATACTCGTTAGATTGGAATATGAAAATTAATGTCGACAAATGCGAAACCATTCTATTCCGCCCTCCAGTAGGAAAATGTAATTACAATGTGAAAACTAAGTGGAAAGAGTTTAGTATAAAATCGTACAATAACATATGCATTCCTAACAGACAAGTTGTTAAATACTTGGGAATTAACTTAGATAAGTTTTTATACTATAACTTTCACATAAATTTACAAATAAAAAAAGCAAGAAATGTTTTTTACATGTACAAAAAGCTTTTCTTTTCTCAATATATAAATAGTTCGGTTAAAGTTATGTTGTATCAATCTTTAATAAGGCCTATTTTAACATACGGATGCCAAATATGGTTAAACATTTCTCCATCATATATAGAAAAAGTTCGTGTTTTCGAAAGAAAATGTCTTAGAGCTTGCACATCGCTCTATAGGTCTCAAGAAAGTGGGTATGCTAAATACAGCGCAAAAAAAGAGCCAAGCATAATGCTCTTTTTAATACGTTGCTCCTTCATTGCGCAGAGCAAACATATTGGTGCGGAGCAATGCGCAATAACAAGTTGGCTCTGCTCTTTGCGTAAAAGAGCTATAAGAGCAGAAAAGAGCTGCTCGGCGCTGCGCTTTTACTTACTCTGGTTATTGCTTTTCCAATATTGGATATTTTATATTAAGATATTATTACGACACAAGAATTTTATTTTTTCAGTTTTTTTTATGCCATTAAGAAATAAAATGAAATCTTGTATCTTTTAAAAATAGTTTATTTTGATAAAAACAAAACTTAAATTAATTAAATATTCTGTTGCATTGTAATAAAAATTTACCGATTCGATTAAAAATATAAGCGATATTTTTATGATAATTTTTAGAAAAATATGATTAACTTTCTTTTATGGTAATAATATAATATTCTTATAATAATGTTTTTTTTCTTCTCGAAATTCGTTTTGATAAATGTTAATTGCTTTTCGAACTTATTGGTTGATAAAAGTTCCATGCAACCTCTTCTTTGCTTTGATTATACCACTGTTCCTGTGAAACACAGCTGCCACAGATTTTGTTTTGTACAATAAAGTTAATAAAAGTTTAGCTTTATCTTTAGAATAGATTTAATGATAAACATTTTATTATTACATTTTAAACTTTGCGTAACGAAAATCTGTAAACACCAGCCAAACATTAGATTTGGTCTACTCAGTAATTGCTCGGAAAAAAATCAAAAGTAAAGTTTTTCATTTATGTATAATCTTATATTTTAAGCTAATGAGGCCTGAATTAATCCATGTAAATAAAAAACAATTTTTATTACATTTTTCCCCAACGTTTCGTGAATTTTTTGTTCACTTTCTCAAGGGGTCGTCTATTTATTAAAAAGAAGAAAATTTAACACAGTTACAATTAAAAACAATTACCGCGAAAATGTACAAAATATGTTTACTTACACTATGACAGTAGAGTTTACATTAATAAATTAAGGATTTTTGATTAAATTAACAATAAAAAACAATATTAAACATGAATTAACAAACACAAAATTTAATTTAAACTGTTTCTTAAACTAATGCGAGTTTATAACTGGCGCTTAAATTGTCTGTGTCCTCTTTAATGTTCATTGTTTTGTTTATTTTTTGTTGTATTCTTAAGCTTTCTATGGTGTATCTCTTTTTCTCGTTGTTTACTTTGTCTAGTATTTTTATATTGTCAAAATCAGGCTTATGTTTTGTTTGTGTTATATGCTGAGACAGTGCTGTGTTTTCTCTGTTTTTGTTGACATCAGCTTTGTGCTCGTTTACTCTTGTCTCTAAACTTCTCTTAGTTGTTCCAATGTAAATAAGATTGCAGTTATTATTTTCATCCCCTTTGCATTGAATTTCGTAAACTACATTGTTTTGCTGTAGTTTTGTTATTGGTGTTTTTGTTTTTGTAAAAATTGCATTTAATGTTTTGTTTGGCTTGTATGCGGGGAAACCCCCTCTCACCTACAGTTCCCGACATCGTATTAGACAATTTACTGGACGTAGCATTAGCCGAATTGAAGAGCAAAAATATTCAAATAAAGTACGTAGCAAAATACGTAGATGATATTTTAGCTATAATCGATATTGACGACAAAGAAGAAATACTTGACACATTAAATAAATACCACCCCAAAATTCAGTTTACTATGGAAGTAGAGACGGACAATAGGATAACATACCTTGATATGATGCTGATTAAAAGTAAAAATAAAATAACATTTGACTGGTATCAAAAAGAAATTTCATCAGGCAGGATAATCAATTTTAATGCAACACAACCAAAATCCCAAATAATAAACACGGCCAAAAACCTTATACAACGAGTACTGGACATCAGCGACAATATATACCATCCACAAAATATTCAAAAAATTATCGACATATTGATCAATAACAGCTTCCCCATAAAATTAATAAAGTCGCTATTAACAGCATACAAACCAATACAAAACAGCAACAATGGTAACTCCAACATAGAAAAACAATTTTACAGTGTAAAATACATACCTGGCCTAACCGACAACAACAGTATAAAAACAACAATAAATAAAATTGACATAAGCTTTGCATACAAGCCAAACAAAACATTAAATGCAATTTTTACAAAAACAAAAACACCAATAACAAAACTACAGCAAAACAATGTAGTTTACGAAATTCAATGTAAAGGGGATGAAAATAATAACTGCAATCTTATTTACATTGGAACAACTAAGAGAAGTTTAGAGACAAGAGTAAACGAGCACAAAGCTGATGTCAACAAAAACAGAGAAAACACAGCACTGTCTCAGCATATAACACAAACAAAACATAAGCCTGATTTTGACAATATAAAAATACTAGACAAAGTAAACAACGAGAAAAAGAGATACACCATAGAAAGCTTAATAATACAACAAAAAATAAACAAAACAATGAACATTTAAGAGGACATAGACAATTTAAGCGCCAGTTATAAACTCGCATTAGTTTAAGAAACAGTTTAAATTAAATTTTGTGTTTGTTAATTCATGTTTAATATTGTTTTTTATTGTTAATTTAATCAAAAATCCTTAATTTATTAATGTAAACTCTACTGTCATAGTGTAAGTAAACATATTTTGTACATTTTCGCGGTAATTGTTTTTAATTGTAACTGTGTTAAATTTTCTTCTTTTTAATAAATAGACGACCCCTTGAGAAAGTGAACAAAAAATTCACGAAACGTTGGGGAAAAATGTAATAAAAATTGTTTTTTATTTACATGGATTAATTCAGGCCTCATTAGCTTAAAATATAAGATTATACATAAATAGAAATTTGGTGGCCAAATATAACAACAGTAAAGTTTTTCAATTACTAAGAAAGACAAAAATTCACAAATAAAAATTGTTTATTTTTAACTCATATTTTAGGATATAGCAAAGATTAGAACATGTATAATTATTTCAATATAAAATGTTTACTGGGTGAATATCTATGTAAGTATGAATATATTTTTTGTAAATAATTTATATTGGTGTGTTTGTTATATAATTAATGGATGTCTGCCATCCTGCCATATAAAATCTCAGAATATAACTTTTGTGTTGACCACATCAATCATCCTCATCAACTTAAATTAGAATTGTACGCTTACTCCTCACATAAATGTATTTGTAATATCAAAAGTGTATTTGTTTGGCAGCTGACATCACAAAAAGAATGTAAAGTAATGGTTTGGCAATTTAAGTTTTTCATTTCAATGAAGAAGTGTAGAATTTGTTGTTACTGATGGGATAATGGTCACAATTAATGGATGATGTGTGGTATTTTTGTTGCTGACTTAACAGTTTTATTTTTTGGATAACAAACTTAATTCGCAAATAACAGTTAGCTAAGCCGAGTAGTACATATTCCACAATTTTATTGTAACACCGTATAAAATTTATTATATAGAAGAAGACCTTCCCTGTTTTCGTTCACAGCCTTAAGAACATAATGCAATTTTCTACTTCAATGGACAATTTGAAGCTGGAATTGCAAACCATGCTGTTGCAAGCATCCTTGAAATTTATAAGCTGCTTATGTCTACTGGATCTTAAATACTTCCTTGTGAATCAACAAATCGACAAAATACTGATTCGAGTCTCAGCAATCATCATGTAGCTTATTTGAAATAAATAGTTACGTTTTAAATGATACAAAAGACTCTCTGCTAAAATTAGCTTTATTTTCGGATGTATCGACCAGTTTGGTTGAGTTTCTACCTATTAATGTTTAAAAAATCTGTAGTTCCTTTTTGATTTACTCTCCGAGATATTCATTCAATTACTGAACTAAACTATAAACTTGGGCTTGCAGCCACAATTAATTTCTAATTATTTTGAAAGTAATAAAAAATCATTTGAGAAAAAAAAATTGTTTTGCGGTTTACGTCGACCTGTCACAATCACTGGACCAGGCTAGGAATCAAGGCTTATAATTTAAATTGAAGAAAAACCATCCTAAATCAATATGTAAAGTACAAGAAAGCTGTTTAGGTAGTCATACGTTCGCGACATCCGATTGAAGCTCGGTTACTGCACTTAATTGCCGCAATGATATGTTTTTCAGTCACACGATTGACCCATTGCAAAATCGCAAAATACAGTGTGGCAACAATAATTGCCGCGGCCTAGTCACACGGTTGTGTGAAAATCAGCTGTTGACCGAACTAGAAAAATTAGAATGGTTTGTTTTTTTTTTTAAACGAAAAAAAAGCTTCAGTTTTTTATATTATACATATAATTAAATATACAAAGGATAAGTTCAGTGATTTCAGTGTATGACCACTATAAAGTAACACTCGGCTTCTTACTTTTTTTTGGTGTTTTTTTAGGATTAACTTCACCATATTTGGTGGTCATGGAACCATTTATGAATTTATTAAAATTTTAACAAAAATTAAATTAAATACCTCTGTTGAAAAAATGGTTAACGAAATTAAGTGTTAACGTAAATGAGTAAACATGCACGCATATATTACTTACTCTATGCAGAACTATTCAAATAAATAAGCGAATAATAACCCAACTCGCAGAAGTTATATAACTCGGTATTCATCTTGATAGGCATTTAACTTGGAAGAGCCATAAGATAAAAGCAAAGATAAATGAAATCATATTTCGTGCTCCGGAATATATTTACGGGACTCTACTTCCTGTTTTTCCATAATCAATAATTTTATCGTAAGAGCCAGGAAATTTTTTTAAACCAATTTTTAAAAATTTTTTTTTTGCAACAAAATGCCATTATGTTTTAAAACATCATAAAAACACATACAAATAATAACTTTAAAAGAATATTGTTCACTTTTAATTTTTAACCTAACAAGATTTTTTTAATTTTATGGAATGGTGTAAATTTATTGGTTGTGATTAAAGCAATTCACTCGACATTCTTCTCCCTAAATAAATTAACAATTAAAATAAATGGATGGAATGAAAACTAAACCTCAAAAACAAATTTCCCATTTAACAAATGAATAAAATTTTACCACTGTTGCCTTCCTGTCTGCTTGCCAAACCAAAGCATCAATAAGATGCGAATAAAACGCGAAAAAAGAATTTGTTTTTGTAGTTACTTTTCGTTGTGTTTACAGAAGGATTTTGTTACAGCAGAAGTAAATAGCATTCTATGCTGTGTAATAGTAAAATTAACAAAATTGATATAAAGATTTGTTGTGGGTTTTGCCAAAAGATTTTTGGTTTCAAATAAGGAAATTCCAATTATTGATATTTTAGCTGAAAATTATTTCGCATTGATTTATTGTGATTTGAGAAAGAGATATTAAGATTAAGAGTTCATAGAAAAATTTTAGGCTAAAAATGATCGAGTTTTGCAAGTACGCAAATCTATGTCCTAACTTACTTTGAAAATTAGTTATCCCTTTCTGCTATTGATATATTTAGTACAGAATACAAAATATATTTTAAAAACTTATTCTAAAAACTTTAATGAATCAATACTTTTAGCTAAATATCTACCATTAAAGTCAAAGTGTTAAACAAAAATAAATCTAAAAATTCAAGGGTGTACCCATAGGTGAGGTATATAAAATCTATATGAGCCTATTTTTTTAACTGTTATAGACAAACGCTTGCAAATTGGTCAAAATGTCATCTTCTGTGACTGAAATAACAACAACTATTATATATTCAAAATTAAAAATGAAAGGTGACCCATTATTCGTTTAATTTGATGTGTGCCATACTTTAGAAAAGTTGTAGAGAGAAGCTTGAAATTTAAAAGGAACTTGAATTGCTAACACAACTATAACAACAAGTGTACAATTTGGAAATAAAAGGGTATCCCAATACTTAATGTAATTTGATGAATGGCCATTTGAAACGTTATATGCAGACAGATGACATCTATTTTAAAGTCAGTTTTTTCGCAAGTATTATTTTGGAATTTCTATGTTGGCTTTTTGAAAATTTGCGGTACATATGCTGAGTTTTGAAACTCTTCGTAGCAAACTGCTATTGCAAATCTTTAAGTGCCGGAAAATTAATGTGCAAAAAACAAATCAAAAACTGAAAGTAAAACCAAATAACAAAAAATAAAAAAACGGATAATGAGATTAAAAAAAAAATTTGGAATGTATTCACAAAAATTGTGCAATTGATGTTTTTTTCGTTAATTTTTCATTAAAATATTAGATAATAAACATTTTTCAGAGGCCGACAGCACAAATATACTATAGGAAACTTTTAGCAGCAATGCACATCGCCGCTACCTGGGATATCGTCAGATAGAAAGTTAAGCATCTCAAGACTAATTCCAATAAAGACAAGAGTTTGAGGAATTCTACAGGAGCCGGTTTACTAGAACCCGATGTAGAACTTTTATCTTTAAAAGGTAAGATATTGCTTTACTGAAATAAATAAAAACGTATCTATTTACAGACAGATTAAAAAAAGTATCTTTTTATGAGAAATGACAGTATTGTTTAAAGGAAATCCTCGGAGTTTCCATTTCAAACTTTTGATACTGATATAACATTTAATAGTACCGTCATATCAGAAGTGGAAAATAGAAGTAGTTATTACATATGTACATACATATGTGAACATTTTGAAGATCCTTGTATACCAAAAACGGTTGTAGTTTACGACAAAGTTGATGATTTTGTTTTTTCTGTTTCCTTAGGCATTGTATGTATAAAGTTTTTTTTATAAAAGCTATTTTTTAAAAACGATTTTTAAATCTAAATTTTCAAAAATTTAATAGTGTTTTTAAATCAGCTGTTACAATACATTGCTATACGTTTAAAACACACACTCACGCTTCTTAGCAAAAAATCATTGCTAGACTTAACATGAACTTCTGGTGAATTCATTGTATTATCCTAATCAATTCAAGTAAGTTTACTTCCTACTAAACTCATGTTGAAATATCTTTGAAATACCACAAAATTTTTTGCCATCAGTCTACTTACGTAAATAGAGAAAACCTTAATATCGCACTATTTAAATTATGTACATGTATTTTTTTATATTTAATTGCACTTAAGTTGTTTTATTCTTTTTTATGCAATTATATTGACAGTTGATATTCCTTTGGCATTGATGAAATGATTCTTTACGAGTGCTTTATTAAATTTACAAGTAGTGGTATGAAAAAAAACTTGTAAATTCAGTTTTCAAATTTCATTAAATATTTCTTGCATTTAATTACTGTAATTGAATTACATTTACCACTTAAGCCAGCAAAAAAAAAAAAACAACGAAGAAAGAAGCATTTTCAAAACTCCATACATAGTTTTTTACACTCAGTTGTATGGATCTCTGAAACAGGACAAACAGAAACAAAAGAAAATTAATAATAAGAAACGAAACAAAATCATTGACCAACGATACTAAGAGTATAACGAAGGCACAACAAAAAATTAAAAGAAAATGAGAAAAACTCCTAATGGATAAAGGATTAAAACATTACCGCACACAGAACGACAACGACGTCAACAAAAACAACTTTTTTTTAGTTTCAGCAGAGGAAAAAAGAAACATTTACAAGAAACCAGCTTAAGAAGAAGACGAAAAACATGTATTAAAAAAAAGTAAAGAAAAAATACAAAGAAGAAAATCTGTATTTTTTATGTTGAGAAAATTTTAATTCCTTTTTACCACGAAAAAAATTAATAAATTGAAATAGTTTAACAAAATATTCAACAGCAACCTTTCAAGGCATTAGTGTTTTAGTGTCATGCAGCTGACATTTAAATTTTATAATAAAGTGGAATTTAAAGATCGATACGAGGAATGTTTGACCAAACATATAGTTGTAAAGAAACTACATATGTATATAACACAAAAAATTTATCCATCGTCAAAGTAAATTTAATATTTAATATTAATTTAATAAGTTCTGTAGACTCATGCAAAAAATTGTTACTACTATTGTTTAAGATTTTATTTTAAAGCAAAACACAGACTTTATTTATTAAATTTAAGATCTTTATATGGTAAGCTCGTAATCTCAAGCAATTAAATGATTACAAGATTATCTTCTGTCTATGACATTGTCTGTATGATTTATTATGCTGCGATAAGTAGAAGTGTCTTATATCCTTGAGTTGTTTAAAAGTTTCTAAACGCTTATTATTTGTGATTTTTTATAATTCGAATTTGAAAAATGTATTTTTAAACATTTATTGTAGAGTTCAGTGTTAAAAATTTTGCATTTACAAAAATAAAATGTGCTAGTCAGTTACCGGTACAATTATACCGATAATATTGGATGCTTTCACATTTGTATCTCTACTTTGTCTACAAAATGACAATTTTTTACAGTACAAATATGAGCAAAGGCTCTAAGGAACCTCCTTACAAAATTTTATTAAAATCTATCCAGCGATATTAACGTGATGCGAAAACAGACAGACAAAAATACAGTTTTATTATGTTTATATAGTTTATTTTTTCTGGGGATAAAATTATTTTGATAACGCCGTAAGGAATGCTTGCAATTCTATCGCTTCTTTATACCCTTCAGCACAAGTGAAGTAGGTAAATATAAGTTCGTCATTACGTTTGTAATATCTACAATATTCATTTTCGACACCATAAAGTGTTTATATTCTTGATCCTTGTATATAAAATAAGGCGGTTTAGTGATGTCCATCATCATCATCAAATACATCGTTTTTAAGTTACAAATATTCCATAAAAATATCATGAAATATTTATATTTGAAAGAATCAAGCACATTTAAAGTAAATTAATGTCAAAAATTGTTATGTAATAATATATTAGAAAAGAAAAATTTAAATTCTAAGCAATATTATTTACATAACAAAATTAAAAAAATAAATTTTTTTTATTTAATATATGCACGTGTAATTTCAATTAAGATTGGCACATACACACAAACATAGTCAAAAAATTAAATCATTAAATCAACCACAAAAACCACTTAATATATTTTAGCTTTTGAATATTTATTTTCTTACTCCACTTCTCACGTCGTAGTTGTTTTAAACAATTAAAATAACTATAAAATTGTTTTCCAAATTTAATCTTTTTTCAATTATTTCTACAATATTTAAAGGATTTTTGTATGCTTTTTTTCCTTTTTGGTTTGTGTGATTCATTTTAAACTATGTCATTATTATTTAACATTAAAACAAATTTTAATTGCGTCCTTCACTAATTCCAGACTAACTGAGCAGACTGAGCCAGTTGTTATAATAATTATTTTGTTTTTATTTAGAGTTGCTCATATTTTACAAGAACCAATATTTTATATTACATTCCGACTCGCTTAAGTTCCTACATACCGTGTGAAACTTTGAAACTGCCAGTTTATGTCAAATGTAAGTATAAACAGATAGATTGAAGGCAAACATTATAGATAGTCTGTAAATTAAAAATTTTGGTTGAAATGCAATATTCAAAACTGACAAGTCAGATATCTTAAAAATATACACAACTAAAAAAAAGCTGACAAGTAAAGGTAAATAGAAGAGAGCATTATAATATCCGAAGGAAGAACAGTTTCTGTTGATATTTTCATATTAAAAAAAAGTTCAAGAAGAAAATTGTCCTTCTCAGTATCTGTCGGAGGAGATCACTTTTACTCACCTGCCCATCACTGATCAAAGTGCCGTCACTATTGTTAATCCCTTTGTTTGTTTGTTAATCCCTTTGTTTGTTGCATTGTTCTTGTTGTTAAGTTTGAATATTAATACTTATATGATGTTCATACATGCAGCAATTTTCAAATTATTACAATTAAGTCCATTATTGAGACTAAATTTTCATACCAAAATTACAATTTACTTATTGCCAATTAAGAGATAATTGTTTTAATAATGAGTAAAATTTATAATGCAACACTGTCAGAAGTGTGTAAAAAGAACAATACTAACTGAACATACTTTTACAACAACAGTACCAAGGCGAATATATACAGGTGACTGCACGGCTACAACAATCCAACAACACAAAAAACTACAGGCAATTTGTTCCTACATAATTTAGGTATGTTGTCAAAAAATATTGTTAAAAAAAACAAAATAAAAAAATATATTTGATGAAAAAAAGTGGTTGTAATTTTCAGAATAAGAAAGTTATAAAAATTAAGTTACTTAAAAATGAAAATCCATGAAAAGTGTGACCAAAATTCTATTGTACCACTAGTTTGCCCAAATCACATGCATCGTTCCATTCTTGCACGTTGACTATTTGAAGACGAACATAATCTTCCACAAAAAAAACCAAGAAATTAACTATTTATAAATGTGTTAACAATAATTTTTACTATCTTTTTACGTATATTTTGATTATACACATCAGGAACTGCAAATGCGGTTCCATGTTGTGGTAATTTATTTTTGAAAACTGCAATGTATACAGCTGATGGGCTTTTTCGCCCGTGCGTTCACCTGTATTATTTCGCCATGAACAATACTTATTGAATACACTTTGTTGAAATTTGACCAACAAACGTCAACAAAAAAAAAAAAAAAACAAAAAAAAAAATGGACAAACAAATTAAGGGTGGAAAACTTATTAAAATCAAATTTATTAGCAAATTATTTATTGTTAATAACTTTTTTATTCAACAGGCGTGAAATCAAAACAGAAGAGGATTCTGTGAAATGACCTATGATCTTTCCTCTTATATTGAAAAAAGCAAGAACTGCTGCTTCCTCCAACTCCAACAGGATTTCCAAATTTTATTCTTTTTTTTTAAGATATTTAATTTGAAATATAAACTGGAACGCACTGCTTGAAAAATTTTTATTTTTCTATTGCAATAAAGAAACGTTTTTTTTAAAACAAAATTTTTTTCCATTTAGTATGATAAAAACCACAAACACAAAAAGTAAAAATTTAAAAAATTTTTTTCAGTTGTCAATTGCTAATTGTCGTATCAATATTGAGTATGCCTGAACACTAAAAATATATTGACAATTAACTGAATATTGTTTCAATTAAAAACGCATGTATGAACACCATATTACAATGCATTTAAATTTACTGGCTGGCCCACGATGTCGATTGATAACTAAAGCGAGCGACAACAAGTCACTCGTTATCGTTCTCATACGGGCCCCACTTTCTTTCGACTTGTCGGTCGCCAGGAATTACGTTTTTAACGTAATCAATTTACTTATTGTCAGTTGGTGATATTGCCACATCAACTATTTCAGACGTTAAACGCTTGTTTGAAAATAAAAATCGGTAAAACAAGTAAATTAGGCAATAAAAATGCAAAATTTTAGCACCAGTAAAATTTTATTTTATAAAAAATGGAAACATATATATTTTTTTAAAAATTGTTGTAGATATTTTTGGCTGTGTTCTACGAACAATTGGGCGCAGCTAATTTACACAGTTCCTTACCTTTTTCCACTCAACAACGCTACGCATTGGTGGCCCATGCGAATTCAGTTTCTTGGTGAGCTTTACCTACTGCTCTTCCATTGAGAGTTTGTTGCTTCCATAAACAGCAGATCCTCTTGCGAACTCTGGATTTGCTTCCATATATTCTACAAGAACCTGCAGCTGCTTCAAACTTGTTTTTTTTATGCTAAACAAATAATTTTTGATGGTTTAAATTGTATAATATTATTACTAATTTTATATTAACCATTTATTTTCCATTATAAAATTTTTAACATAAACAATAAACTATTTTTTGGTTTGTTTTGTTAAATTTTTTCCCTTTTGTGTCTGTCGACAACCACAACACAATTGACTGATTTTGACATTTATGATCGCATGACACTTCATATTGGGGCGCAAAATTGTATGAAAATGATTACGTTGTTGTTCGCATTTGTTGTCGATCGACTTGTCGTGTTGAAAACTTTAAGTGGGGCGCAAATCAGCTGTTTGTCGTTGAAAATCCATGCGAACGATAGCAGTCGATATCGTGGGCCAGGCAGTTATTATTTTTGATGATTTGTTAACGGGTAATTTTATATTTTGTAGCTCAATTGCTTACGTATTGTAGTTTTAGTTTTTAGTAGTAAAATTGAAATCAATAAAAAACACACACATATTTAATTGTCTCGCGTTTAATTATTTATTTTGAAATAATTAATTTTTTTACGCGACTTTTTTTGGCTACCGTTACAGGACGGTAGTTCTAAAGTTAAGTTAAATAAAAATTTCATCGGTTTTCTTGGATTTTTTAGTCCGTAGAGCCACATCAAAAATATTTCGTTCGTTTGATTTGTGATAGAGCTCTTGCAAATAATTTGTAGTCTACACGTGACCCAGTACCAATTTTTGTTGTTTTTTTTTCGTGTCATCATACTGCAAATATTTCACGGTTGTGCAGACTTTCGTGTCACCTATCACAAAAATTCGTTGTTTGTGTGCATTTTGCCTATAGTTGTACAAGTGCATTTTCAAAAAAAAAAAAAAAAAGTCGTGAAACCAGCTTTAAGTGCTACTTCCCTTTCGACGATAAAAAATATCGATTCGTGGTTTGAACTTGTACAAACTTAAAAATTTTAAATAAAATGGCAACCAACGATGAAGTAGTTCCTGAGCCACAAAACGCCAGTGGTCCAGAATTAGCAGCATTAACACATCAAAGAAGCACAATTAAGCGCAACATCTCATATATGCAGAAAAAGATAGAAAAAGATGGTAAAATGTCGATGACGCCATTTTTAGAATGCAGTTTCGAAATTTTAGAATCGTATTTCAAGCAATTGAGCCACGAGCAAGGCAAAATTGAACAGCTTTTTTTTTCTGATAATGGCCGAAGTGATTACGAGGACTTATTTATCGCTACGAAGGCTAAAATATTAAGTATTTTAAAACGTCATCGTGGTTCTGTATCAATGGATGTTACTCAATTTAATGCTTCTGTTGCTGGTGCAGTGTATTCATCTCGCCTTCCTTAATTGAAGTTACCTAAATTTGATAGCAAGTATGCTGAGTACGAAAGGTTTATTACTGCTGTTAATAATTTAGTGCACGAAAATCATTCAATTACGGATGTCGATAAATTTAATTATTTGCTAAACTGCTTATCAGGCCCAGCTTTGGCAGTTGTGGAACCATTTCAGGTAACCGCACAAAATTATACTAAGGCACTAAAGAGATTAAAAGAACGCTACGACAATAAAGTGTTAAGTTTTCTAGAACATGTTAATGATTTATTTAGTGTTCCTAATATGATAAAAGGTGACAGTGCTTCGTTACGAAAAATTATTGATACTATTTCGGCTATTCGTGGTTCTTTGTTGTCTCCCGGTTCAGAAATGAAGGTGCTAAATGGTATTTTGGTTCACATTGTATTATCGAAAGACGACTCTGAAACAAAATTTAATTACGATGAGAAACAAGACTTCAAATCATTGCCGACTTGGGTTGCATTTTATGACGTTTTAAGTAATCGTTGTCAACTTTTAGAAAGCCATGGAAAAAAGGTTGAAATTTCTGAAAAATTTAATTCTGCAAAGGCAAAACCTAATTTTAAACGTCCATCTCACACTTTTGTTCAGTCAAACTCTAAGTGCTCGTATTGTAGTTCATCGGAGCATAGTTTGAATTATTGTGCATCCTTTTCATCCCATCCCGTTTCGGAACGCTTTAATTTCATAAAGCGCAACGGCCATTGCATCAATTGTTTGAACAAAGGTTATACGATTTCGAATTGCCAATCTAAATGCAAATCAGCTTATCACACAGTGCTTCATATCTACAAGGTTCCTGAAAATTTAAACCCTCCAGTAACTCATGATATCATCCAAAATCAACCTAATAGTTCTTTGGTAAGCAATCCAGTTTAAGTTAAAAATAATCGTTCAACTACCTTCGTCACTCGGGCTCTCAAAATATCACTCATCCCAACAGCTGTGGTTCTCATCAAAGATTCTTGTGGCATATTTCAACCGGTAAGAGCTCTTCTTGATTCCTGTTCAGAAATAAATTTTATTCTAGCGGAAAGTGCAAAGAGGCTCAAATTGGGTTTTCATCCGTACACACAAGAAATCTCCGGCATTGGTGAAGTGTGCACAAAAATCAAATCTTACGTTGATGCTACATTAAAGCCTCGTCTTAATTCGTCCGAGTGGTCCTCAACTTTTGCGGTAACTAAATCGATATCATCTCGTCAGCCCGGCGAATACATCGAAACATCTCTCTGGGAGATACTTAACACTCTTCAGCTAGCCGATCCATTATTTTACAAGCCCCAGCGGATAGAATTGTTAATAGGTACAGAAGTTTTTTTTAATTTGTTGGTAACGGTCAAATATCATTAGGAGTCACTGGCCCAATATTGAAGAATACATTGTTCGGATGGATTGCCGGTGGGAAATTTACAACTAAATTCCCCGTAGCTCCAATGGTTTGCAATTTAGCTATTGAAACTGCCGAAGAATCCATTGATAACACATTAAAAAGGTTTTGGGAGATTGAGGACTATGTAAACACTCCATCAAAGTTTACAGAGGAAGCGGAAGCCTGTGAACAACATTACACTAAAAATGTCAGAGTTGTAGAAAATGGTAAGATCCAAGTTCGTTTACCATTTAAAACACCACCAGAGGTACTTGGTTACTCATTTGATATGGCATACAAGAGTTTTTTGTCGCTCGAAAGACCCTTAGATCGCAATTCAACACTTAAATCTATGTACATTAAGTTCATGGATGAATATGTGTCGCTTGGACACGTGTCGCTGTATACTCATTCGCTAGATGGTCCAAATTTCGTCATTCTACACCATTATGTACTTCGTCCAGAGAGTAATACAACAAAATTCCGTGTCGTATTTGATGGCTCAGCTCGCAGCTCCTCAAACATATCGTTTAACGATACTCTTATGGTTGGCCCTACAATTCAGCAGGACCTAATCACCACACTTTTTTTGTTTCGTTTGAACAAATTCGCGCTCACAGCTGACATCTCTAAAATGTATCGACAATTTGAAGTCGATGAACGGGACCGCAAGTACTAGCTCATTTTATGGCGCAACAGCAGGGAAGAAAAATTGCAAGTGTTTCAACTTAACACTATTACATATGGTTTGTCTTCAGCCTCATTTTTAGCAATTCGTAGTTTGTTTTTCATTGCAGATAAATATTGCTTATCGTTTCCTCTTGGTTCTAAGACCCTGCGCGAAGATTTTTACGTAGACGACATCCTCACTGGTTTCAATAACGTTGAAACGTTGCTTAAAAAAAGGCAGAGTTGGTTCATGTTCTTAAACTACATGGGCTCGAATTGGCAAAATGGAGCAGTAATAGTTTTGAAGTTAACTCGAATAATGAAGCTGAGGTCCCGATAAAAGGTCCAGAAGACAAAATTAGAAAAACCTTAGGCATGTCCTGGAAACCACAACAAGATATTTTTTGGTATCGTGTTGAATTGCCTGAATTAATTGAGCCAACAAAAAGATCAGTTTTGTCTCTTGTTGCAAAAATTTATGACTTGCTGGGAATTTTTAGCCCGATCGTGGTTCGCTGTAAAATACTTTTTCATGAAATATAGGTTCAGAATTACGACTGGTATGACAAGCTGAATGAAGATCTTAAATCTTTATGGCTCAAAATAAGAGATGACTTGCAGTATATAAAAAATATCGAGGTGCCCAGATATGTGCTTACATCGCCTGAAATACTTGCTGAAATCCATGGTTTTGCAGATGCTCCCCAACGTGCATATGGGTGTTGCCTTTATTTTCGAATTTCGGTCGAAGACAAATCCAAAACAACTCTGCTGATTGCCAAGTCCAAAGTAGCACCTATTAAGGCGCAATCACTGCCCCGGCTTGAACTGTGAGCGCTGTTCTGCTTAGTAAAACGTGGGAGAAAATAAAATCAAAAATTACTAAATTTGTATCGGAAACCTATTTTTGGACTGACTCAAAAATTGTTCTTCAATGGCTTAAACTACCCTCATCAACATTACATTGTTTCGTCGCTAATCGTATCTCCAAACTTCAACATTCATCATTTTATAAAGTAATTCGAATAATTTCATTTGTTTTTCGTATTTTTAACAGATGCCCAGTAGACCGCAACTTGAAGCCCGCAGATGCAGTTCATATAACCGTAGCCGAATTGGATTGTGTTTTCTGGCGCATAATTGGCCAAATTCAAAATGCTATTTTCAAGAAGGACATTGTCGCAATTTCCAAAGGAAAATTTGTTCATCCCTCGCTACAGAAATTGACACCATTTCTACAAGAAATGAAATTGAAAAATGGCTCAGCTATCACATTACTGCGTATTGGTGGCCATCTAGCAAAGGCATCTATACCATATGATGCCCGATTTCCTGCTTTGGTTCCCAAAAATCATCCATTTGTATTATCGTACATCGAATATTTGCACCGCCTTCATTTACACGCTGGTCCAGAGGTTTTACTGGGTATCATTCGTCAAAAAATTTGGCTCATTAACGCCAGAGAAGTGTTTGTTCGCAAGGTCGTTCGAAATTGCACCCATTGTTTCCACTACAAGCCAAAATTGATGAACCAAATCATGGGTAACTTACCAGCTGATCGACTTCGAGTTAATCGACCGTTTTTAGTAGCTGGAGTGGATTTTTGTGGCCCATTTCCAGCCACACACCGTAGCCGAGGAAAAATGCCATACAAAACTTATATAGCTGTTTTTGTTTGTTTTAGCTCGAAGGCCGTGCATTAAGAAGTGGTGTCCGACCTCTCAACAAACACATTTCTTATGTGCTTGAAACGGTGTATCAGTCGAAGAGGTATTCCCCAAAAAATCTCTGCGACAACGCCACAAATTTTGTCGGAGCACACAACAAACTCGTTGCAATAAGAAATTCGTTGTTCCATCAAGATGTCGTTCATGAGCTCAAAACGTATTCATTCCAGAAAAGTTTTGAATTTTGTTTCATTCCTCCTCGTACCCCACATTTCGGTGGTTTATGGGAGGCAGCTGTTAAATCAGCCAAAACATTGCTCGTAAAAAACATCAGCGTGCCGTATCTTACATTTGAAGAATTGCAGACACTTGTGGCTGAAGTTGAAGCCATATTAAATTCTCGCCCCATCGCTCCAATGTCTGACGATCCTAATGATGGTGAAGCCTTAACACCAGGCCACTTAGTAATTTGTTCACCTTTATTAGCCCTTCCTGAAGAAACCATAAATCTTACAAATCCAGGGTCTCTTAGTCATTTCCAGCAAATTTCTTATTTGAAAAACCAGTTTTGGAAAGCATGGTCTGAGGATTACCTCTTGTCACTACAAGGACGAGCCAAATGGTGGAGCCAAATATCATCGAAGGCCAACTAGTTGTAGTTCATGAAGATAATACCCTACCACAACAATTGCAGTTAGCTCGAGTAACAAAAGCTATAATTGGTTCTGATGGACAAGTTCGAGTAGTAGAGCTTAAGTCAAAAAAAGGTTCTTTTCGTCGTCCTATTCATAAAATAGCTCCCTTACCTCCTCTAAATTCATCTTGAAAGAGAGTCCTTTCAACGGGGGGAGAATGTTGGAGGAGATCACTTTTACTCACCTGCCCATCACTGATCAAAGTGCCGTCACTATTGTTAATCCCTTTGTTTGTTAATCCCTTTGTTTGTTTACTCGTTGCATTGTTCTTGTTGTTAAGTTTGAATATTAATACTTACAATGCATTTACATTTATTATTTTTGATGATTTCTTAACGGGTAATTTTATATTTTGTAGCTCAATTGCTTACATATTGTAATTTTAGTTTTTAGTAGTAAAATTGAAATCAATAAAGAAACACACACAAATTTAATTGTCTCGCGTTTAATTATTTATTTTGAAATAATTAATTTTTTTACGCGACAGTATCATTCCGTCTTTATTCACTAAACAAAATTCGCAAGGAAGGCTAGTAACGACAGATCTCTGAAGGTTTCTGATAGTACGCGATTAATAATAAACCAAATAGGAAGCTCCCTTGATCTCTCCTTGTCATTTCTTTAGTGATGTAAATAATTCTTCTAGATTTCAGCAGTTCTCTATGCCATTTTGCCCCATCCTGTAGTATATTTTCTAGCTTTGAATTACACACAGATTTTTGTTATACTTAATATATTGGTTAGTTCCGATTGTGTTTTTAGCAGTAAATTTCATATTTCTATCAAAACTCTCTGTGTAAGAAGTGTACATTTTCTGACAATACGAGCAGAGAGAGCTTAAGTATTTTGATAAGTTAAACAAATTATGGTAGCGTCTATTTTCGTGATGTAAATCTTTAGATAAACCATATTGGTTGGTTGGCGATTCCGTTTTGACACCATCCTACTCGTCCAGACAATAAAGCCGAACCACCTGTGCATCCTAATGGACAGTTAAACCGATTCTTTCGCGTTGAGTTATCTGGTACGGTTACCTAGACCGGTTCAGATAGATTATCTCTTATGTTCGCATCAAGAACGGAGTGCACTTTTCTTATTTCCTCTGTATCTAGCAGCTGCAGCAATATCTCTTGTACGGAAGTCCCAGTCAACCAGCATATGTTTGATAACGTAGCCACATTTTTCCTGCGACCTCAATCTCGTTTTGTTTGAGCCATCTTACATTAGCTCTGGGATGGTTATATCCAAAAATACTGTTTCTCAGAGTCATTCTTTTTGCCTGTTTAATCCTAAAAAAGTCACTATTGCTGGTATCCAAACTAGGGTGACACCTTCTTATTTAATGGATATTATACAGTTAAGTTTAATAACATCAAGTGTTTTTCATAGACAAGTAAATCAATATGTTGGTTTAGCACACGAATTGTAAAGCCAGATTGCTTTAACATTCTCATGTGGTAAATTTCTTCAGAAACGCGGCACAGGGGTACTAAATGCGCCACCGCTTTGAAAAAGGCTTGAAGTTTTATACGAAGGCTTTATATTACACGAAAAAAGAACAAAGGAGTAGACTTAAGAGTTATTGAAAAAGCCCATATAATTTTTCGATTTGAATGTTAACTTCGAATGCTTGAGATATTTTATGTTCTACGAATCGTGACAGTTTTTCGCTTTTTCTTCTTAATGTAAGCTAGGTAGTTTCTGGCATCTTAGTTAAGCTCTGCAAAATACCATGGATAATATTAAAACTCATAACTTATCGTTCTCATTATAGAGTATGGCAGAATTTTTTCTTAAGCGGAACTATTGATCCACTTATAAAATAATATGTCCCATATAGTTTTCTAAGCTGAAACCATTTTGATATATACTTAACCCATAGTGCAGTTATTTATGTTTGCTAAAAACGCCAGAGAGAAAAATTGATTTACAACTACTTAAAATTACTTGAACTTTTCACAAAACCCTGTAATTTGTGAAGAGGTTCGAACATAATTTCAGAGTTTTAAAAAATTTTATATTTCTTTCCGACTTTCATTTTTCGATTTTATAATTTTCGACTCTTTAGGTTTTGTTTTTAATTGTGTGCATTTCTTTAAAGAAAAATTCTTGTCAGGTTTTCCTGACTTAATATTTCCCAAAAGAGGTGTCGTCAAATAAAAGTAGAAATATAATAAACCTTTTATTTAGAACACGTAAATGCGGCTGCATTCTACCTTCTTAGTAAATTTATTTAAAAAACCTTTATTTGGTGCTTTACAGTATTTCATTTAATGTAAGAAGAGATAATTGTCACTTTGATCGCATAATGGTTTCTAATTAGAAAACTTTTATTTTATAATATGAAATAATTCCTGACTTCAATCACACTTTACTGCCTTTACTACAACTTCGCTACTTTTCTTCATCAAGTCTGTATGTAGTACCATCCAACTATTTTTCAATTGGATAAACTGCTCTAAACCAAATTTTATTGCAGCAATATTAAAAGGAAAAGTTTTCTTTTTTAGTTAAAATAAAAAAATGTGTGTTGTAACTGTGTATCCAAAATTTACTTACGGATTGTTTTGTATTGTAGTATTGTCGGTTGTACGTATTTAATTTAAATTTAATGTTCATTTAAAAATTTTAATTTTTGTTTGTCTATAGTTTTGTTTGTATATGGGAAATAAAAATTTATCTCAAAGTGTTATAATTACAGCATTTGACTAGTTTTAATAAATATTTACTGGCATTTTTTACTTATTTTTTTAGCATTAAAAATAAATATACACAAACGTACAGCACATTGGCAACAAAAAAAAACTTGAAGTAAATCTGTACCCAGCAAAAAATTAGACGTTACCTTAAAAAGTACTTGCCATATAATGGCTTATTTTTGTCACTTGCTTACAAAACACATTACATTAGTTAGCAAAAAAGGAAGTAGTAATTGAACTAGTTCCTTAAGTTAAAAGAGAATACTTTAAAATACGTAAGTATTTCCCACAATAATAAATAATTGATTATAAAAGTCTCATGCCTTATTAAAATCATTAGGTTGGTAATATAGTTGGAAAGTCCTTTCGCCAAAAATGCTTAATTTCACATTCGATTACCTTTTCAAAATTTTTTTGCTGGGTAGTTTATAAAAAGGGTTACACAGATATAAAAGTGTCATAATCGAGCTTAGTTTCTAAACTTTCATCGTATAGTCCTCAGTTCGTAGCTGTCAGATGGCCTCAAAAAAGTGCATGTCGGATGTATGATAAAGTTACATAAATTATGGTTAATATTATAATTTTTGCCGTTTCTTTTCTTGATTAAAACATAGTAACTAAACTTTTAATTTCAGTTTAAAAGATATTACTTCAGCCTATTTGCTGTAAGCAGTTTCACATTTTAAATTTTTTCATGGACACAAACAATGTTAGAATTATTAAAAATAATTTCCATTTAAAAAGTTTTAATTAAGATGAGGTACAAAAGAAACATGTGAATTATTTTGTATTTATTTGACTATACAGCGTACAAGCAAATTTTTTTTTTTTTTTTTTGAATTTTGGTTATTGAAAAAACTGTATTTAAGGCGAAATACCGGTATATGAAATAATATCTACTGCGGGGCTTCTCTCTTGCTACTTTCAATTTAGGAAAGTTAAAGTCAAATGTCCATTAACACTGCTACCTTTAACTCATTTCTCATAATCAAATTTCCCAGTTTTGTTAAGGACATTGTACCTTCCTTATATTATGACATATTTATTAATAATTATAATTTCATAATACATGATGATCATTTCCACGACACGTCATTTAAATGTTCATTTAAATTGACCGATTAAAATAATTACAATAGGCTTTTCCAAGTTAAAATCTTATGTCAATTAATCCACATCCACTTCCAGTAGCATCTTAAAAGTTCAGCCACTTTCAACTTAAATAATTGTTAACGCTTTAAAAATGAAAAAGCACGAACTTTACAATACATTTTATTATTCAGTTGAAACTGCGCTTTTATTCAAATCTGGTTATAATTTTGGATCAAGATAAAAAGTAGCCTGATTTATTGAGCACATTCTATTTTTGTAGCCGTAAGTTGTCAAAATACATCCCGCATTGCGTCGATACTGCAGACGTTTGAGTAGCCCGTATATGTGAGATGTATGTATCTCGTTTCAGAATGTAAGAAATGGCGACTTGTAATGTACGCACCTCTTCAAGTCTTGTTGTTTTTTTTATTTTTTTTTTATTTTTGGTGGGAATTATTAATCGTATCTTTGAATGTTTTTGAACGAACATTAAGCATTGAAATCTTTATTATAATAATTATGTTTAATTAGTCTTGTGTGCCATATGCAAAAAAGTCTTCTTTTTAACTTTTTAATGCCTTAAAAATGTGAAATGGCTGGTTACAAACAAATAATAGAGAAGTTAAATGTGAACTGAGTTACAATTTTATTTTTTGTTGTATAGTGAATGCGTACAGGTGCTGCATTGCTATTATTTATGACTGAACGCAAGGCGATTTTAAAGCTTGTGGCTACATTATTCTTGCTGCTCTTGCAAAATATTATGCAGCTAAACATTATAAAAAGACAATCATCTGTCGGCCGCATAAGCCAACTTTTCAAAGTATGAAATGGCTAGGTTAGGATTAAAAAATGGTTTAAAATAGCCTAAGTCATAAATTTAGAGTTATTTGATTATAGTTATTAAATATCAGAATGATGTTTAAATAAAAATATATAAGAAGTAAAATAGGAAATAAAAATTTTAACATTTGGCTTCATCTAATTAAACTCAGTCGAAAGTTAAAAAAGCGAACGAATTTTAAACTTGAAACTTTTAGTTAAGAGCTTTACGTTAAAGGTATATCAGCCCAGTCTTCTTCATTTGGTTCTAATTTATCATATGAAGCAATTTGCAGCTATTTTCTTAAAATTCCATATCTGGTTTATAGTTATGACAGCATTTGCTTTTAATTTAAAATTCATAACTAAAAATACATTTCTTAACAACGAATGCGTTTGGACATTGTAAAGATAGAAGTTCAATTGCTAAACTCGATATTTTATTGAATCGGTTATTGCCTACTGTATTCTTATATTCAGAAACCTCTCTCCGAAACTCAATAGTATTATCATGAACCCATTTAATTAAGTTTATGTAATTATATTGTTCAACGACTTTTTTTTATCCTTTCGCTGTTACAATAATTATTAAGTATAATTAGGTATTTAATGAAAAAAAAACATGTGTATTTTTCGTAACAAGAAATTTATTTACTTTAAGAGTGAAAAGATTAAAAAAATAAGGTTTGTATTTTTTTTTTTTTCAATAAAAAATTGCTAAATCTCGTGGCTAGATTGAATTTTTATATCTTTTTGTTGCCAGATGATGCTAAATTTGGCAATCATGATAGTGGCTGGAAATTGTTTGAGGTTTCACCCGCCCAAAGAAACTGAAGCTTTATAAGCCAAATATTTCTTTAACTCATAACAATTAAAAATGATGCCCATTTTACTCACATGACTGTGGATGAATAACATGTTAAATAATATAAGTTTTCCAAACTACGAAAATAAACTAATGCAATTTTCCAAGCATTATTGCTTTAAATATCAGAGAATGCTAAAGAATTTACAGCATAATTTAACACATCTATTTCTTACAGAAAGTTTCATATGAATTATAAGTTTGCCCACTTAATATTCCATAAACGAGTTGCAATATGCTGGCTTGATTTATTGTCTTGCGGTATTAGTCTACTCAAATATTTATTCAATAATAGAAATTGTAAGTTTCTTTAAAAAAACTATTTCTGTGCGATTTTTTCCTATTTAAATCTTTTATTTCTCTGTTCTTTTTTTTCACTTCAGCTTAATTTCCTAAAGTAAATACTAAAATCATACAAATGATTTAATTTATGGTGCACTGGTTGTTACAGTGTGCTCTTGCTATTGCTGGTGGTGGTGATGCCATTTATGAATTTGTCAGTGTTAGTTTTGCTTCGTCATTTAAATCTACAGTTGTTGAAGAGTTTGTTCCTTTTTAAACATTAACCAGAGACAAATCAAATTTTACACAAAAAAAATCTATTTAATGGTTACTTATGATACTTCACAAATGCCAATGGGAGTTAGCTCGTAAGTGTGTGTGTGATGTGGCAGGAAGATCAAATGACTGAATGAATGGAAATCCACAAAAATGCAAAAAAGTGAAAGTAAGTAAATGAATAAATCTAAAAAGATAAAGCAAAAGAAAAGTTATTTTTCAAATTTTTTTCTAGCTATTTTTAGCAATTTCTATTTACATATAAATACTACTTGCAACTGCTGCTTCTGGTATATAAAAATCTTCCATAACTGTTACTGTAATAAACAATATGATCCATATTTCGAACTAAAGCATTTGGTATAATTCTATGAAGTTAATAAGCATGTCACGGCTTTATGTTCCAACAGGATTTAAAGGACAAATATATTAACCACGTCAAGCTTAGAAAAAAATTCAGATACTACGGAAAGATTACTCAGATGTAGCAATTACTTGTTATGTCTAAAGCTGGACAACTAAATTTCTATACTGATTATTATTCATGATTAGTATATTTGTAAAAGCGTGAGTCATCTGCATTCTCTTAATATACTCACCACCATCTCAAAGCTCACATTATACATGCCACTTAAACGATACAAATACAAGAGGAAATCAAGATATGTTAAGGTATTCCAAAGAACTACTTATGATATATCTAGATTTGAAATCCTCAGCCCTTAGACATCTGGGTGCGTGACAGAAGCAAAACTTATCGGTGGGACTATTTAAATTGCAATAATTTATCAATGAAACTAATTTCAAAATTACCATTGGAAAAACAAGGTGATGTGTATAAACTTGAAAACAAAAAATAATCTATTTTCTTTTAACAAAAATGCTTTAGATAAGGTAGGTGAATTTGATTATCTTGAAGCTATTCTCCTAACAGCTGGAGGCTCGAGTGATGGTAATGATAATCGCAAAAGAAAAGCTACTTAAGATTAAGGAATATTATACAATGAAATGTACAATAATCCACAGAGAGTTAAATTCAAACTTTTTTATGCGAAACGTGGAGCGCACTTTACGTGCAATGCAATCCCAACCCGCTAAACACCACAATTAACAAAATATACATCAATTGGTAGCACATAACACAGCCAGTTCTTAAACTCATAAAATACCAAGAAGTCAATAAGCCTGGATAGATCACAACCTACGTAGAGCATACAACGATACTGCCACAGCTACCATACACATAAACTTTCAGAGTAGTTGCAGATGCGGACGATTGGCACATTCACAGAATGAATGGACAAATTAAATTTTAAATATGGAACTTACATAATCTACAAATAAAAAACATCATCCTATGTTCCTTACAGAATCGACGGGGAATTTTGTTATATTTATGAGAATGAAGTGATAGAGGTGCTGTCTTAAATATCAAATTTTGAAAATTCACAAAGACCTTGACATGCCATTAGTGTAACCAGTAATTGCAGTTTAGAAAGGAAACATTTAATTAATTTTTATAAAAGAACAGAGAGAAATTAATTTTTGTCAAGAATTCACCTTAGCTAAACATACGTAAAACCTTTTGTATCTATCTCTAACAAAGCTAATCAAAAAAGAGAAGGAGGATGTAAGGTTTACAAATCCACCTCGCCGGTTAAATATAAAAGCAGTAAAGATATGAAAATTTTCCCTTTAAAATTGTAGTTGGTCCTTACAAGCTTGTGTAACCATAGTTTGTATAAAACGTGCTTGTTCTACTCCGCATAAGTAAATTTAAAACTATGTGTACGTGTGTGTGTTTGTATGGATTAGAGTGCTTGTGTACTTAAGTGGAATCGTATACATTTCAAGCTGCTCATCCATTGATGCATTTATTTTGCACACAACGATGAATCATTAAATTAGCAAACTACTAATATTTACACTTGTTGTCTACTACTAATATTAACACTTGTTGTCAAACGCAACTAAAAAATACAACACCAACACACTCCAACAGACCCACACATTGATGTATACTTTGTTTAAGAGAGGAAGGATATACAGCAGCTAACACACATCTTTAGGAGCTTTAAAAGTGATGATGCAGCTACATTCATAATAAAAATCATTATGTCAAAAATATTCCATTTAATATTTCACTTGGATCTAATGAAGGTTTTGTTTAAAAATTATTTGTTATATGGCGCTTGAGTCTGAACTAAATAAGTGTATGCCTTTATATATCTCAAAATACTTACACATGTACATACAAATAGAGTATTGTATTTTCAAAAATACGTTATACGTGTTTGTAGAATTGAGTTACCAAAAAGAAAACAAACTTACAATTCGCAGCTTTGCTTTAATGTTGATCTATGGTTGTTGTTTTTCAATGGCTGCGTATTCACATGCAAATATTTTTTGTATACTATGGTAAACAATATTTGTTATGCTCACATAACTATATGAGATGTGATAAATATACAAAACTTCTTAAAGGTGATTTAAAGATTCTTTGTTTTCTAGTTATAAAATGCTTAACATAATAACATTTTGAGAGGTTCCTTCCATACTGCACCTGCCCCAGTATCCTGTTTTATTCGAACTAAATTCATGGCTTTAAATAAAAATGAACTAATATTTATCTTGGATGGGAGTAGTTATTCTCAATGTTCATATTGTTTTTACTACACAAAGAAGATTTTTTCAAAAACACAATTACAAATACTTAATGCCACGTACACTATTTTTATAACATCTCTTTTTTATTAACTCAATAACAGAGTAACTCATAAATAGTTAGAGAAGTGCTGTTGTTTAAATGTCGACATTTAATATAAATAAAAAAACAAAATACTTTATATATATATATTAATACTTCAGATCAAAAATTCTGAAAAAAGCATAATACAAAACTTTAAAGAAACAGGACACTGCGACCAATTTGATCTGCGGTAAGGCATCTTAGCTGAACATATTTTCCTAAAGAATCTCAGGATTGAAACTGATTCTTGTGTTGGCATATTCCATCTTTCACTAGACGTTTGCATAATATATTGTATCTGTTGTGAATATGCTATTAAATTTCCTCTGCCGGTATTTTAATTCCCCCCCTCTAGGCGTTGCCAATATTGAATCGAGCACTTCTTTCAATGGAATGAATCAGCGCTTAAAAATGGCGGAATATTCTAGCGTTCTGAACCCATCCCTGTACCATTTTATTCTGCCAACTCTAAAGATATACTTGCATTTCCTTTTACTACCAAAAACACTAGGAAACTTCGTTCGTGCTTGTTCTATCGATACACTGTCTACTCGGGTTAATTGGGAAAAGTAAAATACAAATAAATTGCAAATTATGATGTAATTATTTAAACACACCTCGTATTTAAGTAGCACTTGAATTTCAATAACAGCCATTTCTTCTCTTAAAACTGACTCTTTGAGTAGAATTTAAGTGAAAATGTTATTGGCAACGTAGTTATTGATCGTTAGTATGAAAGACAAAGCATCGATTAAAATTTTGGGGAAGCAATATCCCAGCCAAGTGCCTGCTGTGTTAAAGATTTAAACTGGTCGTCTTTTTGTGTTCTACTCTTATGGCCAAAATTTTTATTTTAAAATGATAATATTTAATAATAAAATTATTTAAATTAAGTTTAAATTTGTAGTGTTAAATTGTAGTTGCCATATAAAATACTGAATTTATTTGGCCTTGCAGGCTTTTTAATCTTTGAAAAAGGCATAAATAAAAATAAAACAAATAATTGACAATTTTTTCTTTAATGGTTGGTTAAACACCAACTGTTTCTGTTGTTATATATACTTATAATTCTAATTCTTAAAACAAAGGAAATGGAGTTTAAGTGAAAATATATAATGACTAGACGACAATAATATGTAAGACGATCTAACGACGGTATTAATTGTTGATACCTAAAATGTACCTTTAATCGGTATTAAATATTTTCACGGAAAGTTGATCAGTTCTTGATTTTAAATGTTTGGGTTTAAGATTTTATTATCAGTCATTTATTAATAGTCATTTATTTATTATTCCTTTGTTTTGTTTTGGCGTTAGTTTTGCTTCTACGCGGCTCTTTGCGATTTCGCATTAAGCACAACAAACCCTAACTGTGCAAGTATTGAAAGCTATTTTTGAACAATAAGTTTCCAATTTCGAGTCAAATGGTTTGCGAGGAATATATTAAAATGTAAAAAAAGCATAAATATTAATCAATTCCAAAGTTAGTCATTTGACCGAATAATAATTTTGCAACGTGTAGTCAAACATTTGATACCTTAAAAAACTTTTCTGGATAATAGAGCTTATATTTTTATTCCTAAAAAATGCTCATTGTTGTGTTTCATACTCGTATAAATATAGTTAATATAAAATCACTGTTATTTAAGCCACAAAAAAAAAAATACTTTGCAAACCACCCAAAACCGTAGAAAGTTATTGAAAACGTATTCAACTTATTCAACTTCCTCGATGTTACCAGCGTCCCAAAACTAAAATTTTAGCTTAAGATTAAAAGACCTGATAATTCAGTATACGAAGCGGCATTTCGAACTGCATATTTAAAATTTTAAATTTCTATAATTTAATTTTTTGGCTTAATGTCAAGCTAGATTGACAAAATATCCCTCTATACGTTTGTTATTAATACTTGATTAACATAAGATTTGTGTGAGTGATGCTTGTACACAGAGTTTACAATACCCTTTGTGTAAGTGTTCTCTGCATGGTGTATGCTTTTACTTAATTCATACATGAGAAACTAACTTTGTTTTTGTATGATAATCGTACTTATCTTAATTGTCAATAATTCTTGCGAAAAAAAAACCGACTTCAAAATTTCAAGTCACTGTAAACAACACAAATAATGGTCGTACGTCAAAACGTTTTGAGTACGATTATGCTTAAAAATGACAAACTTTCCAATAGAAATGTCAGATTGCACTTGGCAGTACTCAGTGGTGCAAGGCCAGAAATATATATAGCAGCCCTCGTAATAATATATTAGAAGCCATAGATCACTTGTTTTTACAGTCAAAGGTATTCGAACGCTACTAAAAATTTTCTTTGCTTTTCGATCAAGGATTGTGGACTGGTCAACATAATTGAAATTTTTATTAAACTAAATACAGAAATAGTTCTTTCTATATATTCCGGCGTTTCTAGCGGTATGTTTTCCAGTTATTAGTGATTTAATATATTAAATCCACTTAATTTTTAATAGCCCAGTCAGTAATTTTTTAGAATTATATCATTGAATGGTCTGAAGGTAATTTTTATAAAGCTGCCACTCCAAATCTGATATTTATTTCAGTAGGGCCAAACATTGGTTGTTCATTAAATGTTAAACTAGAATCATCATATATAGCTTGTACAAATACAATATTAAAAAACGTATGTTAATAATTGAATTTAAAAACAAGTAACGTTTACTCTTATTCGACTATGCCGAATCTTTTATACCCTTCACCATCTATGTGAATCTAGTTTAGTGAAGTAACTCCAATCAAAAAAGCAAATATTTGGGTGACAGAGAATTAAAAAAAATAAAAAATGAAGTAATACATATACCTATATAATTTTGGCAGCTGGCAAAACACCAAAAATTGGAGGTAGGAGTGGTGTATTGCCAGCTGCCTCGAAGGACATAGACCAATCGTGCTGTTTTTTATCACATATAAATTTTCTCCAGCTGATCTAGCGCCTTGGCGAACTTGATATACACTTAGAATATATATATTTATTGGGTCGGAAATGAATATTGTAGAAATTACAAACGGAATGACAAACTTAGTTATACCCTTTTTCCACTTTTTATGGTGAAGGGTATAATAAATATTATTTTCAGTGGAGATTTTTGGGGATAGTTAAAATTACTTTTGGGGAATTTTGGGGATACATTTTTTCTAATTGGGGATACAACTCGAAAGAAATATGGGATCCCTGACAGAAATTACAGAGGTAAGTACTCTTTTACTGTAGTGACACCCGTTTAATATGAAGCGAAAAATTGCATTATTATTAAATAAATTAAAATAATAAATAGAATATCGATCACTACAATACACACAACATTGTGTTGCAACTGTCCACATTCATCGATTTATATAATATTTCCAAAAAACTTTGTTAAGTAATCATTTACCTCTGATACCGGGACAACACTAGTTTGCTGTTTTTCTGCTGACCGCACATTGTTCACTTCCCGAGCTTTCTGACGTTTAGCTGTTTGAACTGAAGGGAATATATAATAGTGAATGATTTTTCCTACATTTAAAAGTGCCTCTACGTCTAAAGATATGGTGCAAGACTCAACAACAATAATCAGACTGTGGATGACATAAAGGGCCTTCGAAGCGGTTTTTGGGTAACATTTTCAAGTGTACCGTAAAATTCATTGCCAACTAATTGCAAAACGTTTTTACTATTCAAGATAGTTAGACTTCACTAGAATTGCTCTAAATCGAAAATTCTATAAATTTGTCCCAAATACTATTTGAATTAATATCATTTTAAAAATATGAAAATTAGCAACCTCGAATTCTACATCTTGTAATCAGTCCTTACATAAAACAGTACATTTACTCCTTGAAGATTACTTAGATTTTTTTTTTGAAAACAAATAAAGCAATTTTGATTATTTGCAAATCGGCTCAGATGCAAGTAAATCCCTATCATCATTTGAAAAAAGTGTATCGACAGCAATTAAATTTGCCTAATCTAGCAGACGCACGTTTACGAATTTTATTAACAAAGAACACATTAAAGTGTAGTGAAATGAACTCGCCGTATGTGCTGCTTTGTTAACATTAAATTAATTTGTTTCATTTTCTGGGGTAGAATTAAAAGGGCGCACTCAGAACATTGATTCTTAGCACTCACTTCAGAATATTAAGAATTATTTTTCAAAACTCATGTTCGAAATATTTATACATATGTATGTAAGTATGTAGGTAATGAAAACACGATTAATTTTAAAACAGTAAAAACAGTCATAAATTTCATTCATTTTAATAATCAGTCATGCTTAATGTAATGTTTGGTAAATATTTGCCACTGCCATATGAAAACTCAACATGAATTACCGTTTATACTTAAAATAGTCTCCCCTTTTCAAAAATTACCGCGTTTGAAGATACTTCCTTCTTTGTTTTTATTTGTTTTGTTGATTAAATACTTTTGTTTTTGTCATCAAAAATGTTTCAATTGTTTTTTCAAATTTGTTTTTTAGCTCGTTTTTTAAGCATGAATAATCATTATGTTTACTTAAGTATACTTTTATTCGCTTGCTTAAGTATGACAAGCGCAACCCTAAAAATACAAATAGCAAACAGGCATAGAGACACAAGTGAGAGTTGAAATATTTGTAGTAAATTCGCAACAAACCCAGGATTTTACCGCCACTTCTAAGCCATCATCTTACTAGCAATTGACGTTGTCTTTTTTCACTTGCACACTTTGAATACCTTAAAATACATGCTCCCAGGAACTGCTTGTTATAAAAAGTATAAGGCTTCTAAAAAGGGTTTACTTATATTATTGTGTACTTTGGTCAAAGCATACTAAGTCAAGATAACGTGTTCTCTTTATTTTGTATAACCACAATTGCAAAAATTTTAATTTACAATTTAAAAAAATTGGCTTATAACTTTCACAAAGAAATAAGTTTGTCACACAGTCTAGTTTGCATTAACAATTATAATAAGTCAATTAACAAAAGGACGACAACAGAGCAGTGAAGCCATCTGTAGCAGTAACTTGAGTGGAAGCGTTTTCCACACAGTATAATGGGAATATTTGTTATTTACTAATCAAGCACTTATATATGACAAGAGGTTATGTTAAGTTCATATTATTTAACTTGTTTTAACTTGTGTGTATCGCCCATGTTTACTTTACTTCTGTTAGTCTACTTATGTTTAAAGTCGATTTACTGATTTACTTAAAATCTTAATACGTCTTGGTAAGTTAAAATCAGCTGTACTGTTTCTCTACTATGGCTCCCACAAAAGTAGATACACTTGCTACTTGCCTGCATGCCTTTGCCGGACACCAACTGAACTCAGTGGCTGGTGTTTTTCCACCCGCTTACATTTAAGGTACTTTAGAAGAACACGTACACCCAGGATAGTACATGTTATAAGTTTCAAACAAAGGTTAGTAAAGTTTTTTTGCGATATTCTTAATGAATATCACACAATGTCCTCTGTGAAATTGAATTGAGGCTTAGCAACATTTTCTTAAGTTTGAACTGTTCGTAGCAATGCACGATGTAAATTCTGAGTCATACTTTAACGACAAAAGTTTTGTCAAAAGTTGATAAATTCAACCATAAATGTTGGCGTCCTAGATATAGATATGAATCTGGACGATATGTGCTTCCAACAGGATGTTGGTCTGGACACATAACCAACGAAACAGTTGCTTTTTGCTTTCTAGGTGAAAAATTCAAAAGCCGTGTTATTTCACGTCATGGCGATGTCAATTGGCCGCCACGATCATATGATTTGATTTCTTTCTTTGAAAATGTTTAAAAGAAAAAGTGTATGTTAATAAGCAAAGCATAATTCAAAAGGTATAGGATGAAATAATTCGGCACATTCACCACATTAAAACTTAATTGTGTCTCAGAGTTATTGAAAATATGGACCAGGGGATGGAGGCACGCCACTGTAGTCTTAGCGAATATTTGTTTTATATATTATTGTACTAGCATGATGGTTGTGAAGAAAAGTAGTAAACTTAATGAGAATTATATTCTTATATAATCCCTATAAGGTCAATAGAGCCACTATAAATTCTTTTTACTGAAATATATCTAATGCAAGTATTTTAAATTGATAACCTCGATTGTGTCATTTCATAGCTTACTTCTCTACATGACAGCAAAAAAAACCTGATTACCATCAATGCTAGGAGAATATGTTGTAAGCGCGCAGGGGGTCTGTATGCTCTTTGAATTGTGATATTTTTTTCATATCAAGCCTGCAGAGATTAATTTTTTTTTGTTTTGGCTGTAAAAAGCACCGAACAGATAATTGAGATGTTAAACATATCCCAAAGTCTATTTGAAACCAATGAGGATATGAAAGATCGGTTAATGTGTCACCAGTGTAATTGACCTACCTAAACCCCGGAAATGAAATAGAAATAAATTTCTTGATTTTTGCAATTTGTGCCATAAAATGCTCACAACCACAAATTTTCAAAATAAAAATGGTATTAATTTTTCAACAAATTAAACTTAGCTGCTTTGTTGTTAGGATTTTATTAAAAACAGTCGAAATTCCATCCCTCTCTGTTGTAAAAAAAGAAATAGAAATTACAACCTATGCTACTGTCAGCGTAGATTTTGCGAGGGGGACCTTTGTCTACGACTACTACAGGGCATCAGGTATTTCCCCTGTTCTTTTTCTTTCCAGTAAAGAAACCATAACCAACAAGTAGGTATTATAGCTTGAGTGTGTTTCACTCGTTACAAAAACTGTGAAGGCGATTGGCAAATTCATTATTTTTTAGCTATGCAAAGAGGGTCAAACTTAATCTATAAAAAGAATTTTGCATTAAATTCTTTCCAGTTTAATATTTTACGCAATAGTAAAAATGAGAGCTTTCGCCATTACTGTCACTTGGGTAAGAACAGATAAATTAACATCAATTGGTGATTCTTGATTTTCTAGGAAAAATCATTAAAAATTAACTTAAATTTACTTGGATTATATTTATTTAATCCTACAAAACTAAATATGTCGATAGATAACGCATGTGAAAAGTCACTTATGCCAGTAAACCAGCCGTTCTAGAAAAACTGACAAAATATAAAGGAATACTTCCTTTAAATAATAGTAATTTGCATAAGCAACGGTATATGTAGTAATTAAAAATGTGTGTACGGGTTGTTAACGAAACTGCATTATCATACTAAAAACTCACAACGCGGATGAGAATGCTTTTTTCAAAAGTAAGCTAAAGCTAATATTGTAACTTTTACTACAGTAACTTGAACATTGTATTGCCACTTGCAAATGAGATGGTGTTCAACATCTGTGCACAACTCCTTTAATGCCACTGACACATGTATTTATGTTATGCCGTAAAGCTCAATATACTTAGCAACTATACAGCCAACACATTAACCATTGTCATCAACATCATCATTATAAAACATTGAAATAATCACTGCACTCACCATCGTTATCATCATATTGTAACCTTAGATGAAATTATTCTGTTACTAGGTTACTGTTACAAGGGTGTTCTGTTGCAAAGCAGACTAAAAAGTAAGAGAAACAAAACAAAAACAGTTAACAAAATCTACTCCCAGTGGCGGAAGTTCGTAATGCAAGCGAATCATATTAAATTGAAATTTTAGACAAATATAAACAATAATGAAAAGTTAGTGGTGTAGGCAAAAATAGATTAACTTAAAAAATTAGATTTTTTAAATTTAGGCATTATTTTTAGTTAAGTCATTTTAGGTTCGGTTTAGTAAAGCGTAGGCAGAATTAGAGCAGAATTATAACATAAACAAGTAAAAGTGTTATATTCGACTATGCCGAATGTTATATACACTTCACCGTATATGTATGTAAATCTGATTAAGTGAGGTAGTTAGTTAATTAGTTAGGAGTGACAGACTCTCGCGACGAAGCTCAATTGGGCACAATCGAATGGGCCGTTGTGATACCACAAGAAAGGCGGCGCGACTCCCCTTACTCAGCCGATAACCATGAGGATTCACGGATGAACTTCGCTATGTCCCCTATAGAGTGAGATGATAGCTCCGTAAGAGTTCCAAAGAAAGGAGAGCCCAGAATTCTTAGTCTTCTTCGAGCCATAGATGGGCAGTGGCATAGGAGGTGCAGTACGGTCTCTTCCTCTTCCTCCGAGCCACAGCTGCGACAGAAATCATTAAATGGCAGACCGAGTCTTTCAGTATGCCTGCCGATTAGACAGTGTCCAGTTAGTACTGAGACCGTGATATGGATTTTCTGTTTAGTCTGAGCAGCTGCCTGGTCCGCTTGAGGACCAGTGTAGTCCGCAGTTGTCTGGACAAACAACAGGAACTTTTCTCTACCCATAATTTGCGAGCCAAATTGATGTAGTGGTTCTTTATGGCCATTTTTACCGTTGCCAGAGGAATTCCAACATCTGGTAGCGAGGAGACATTAGGAAGCAATGTGCCTTGTTTAGCAAGATCATCGGCCTCACAGTTACCCTGGATATCCCTGTGATCAGGGACCCAAGACAGGTCAATCTGTGATCGTTCCGATAGAGTGTTCAGTAATGAGCGACAACGCAGGACTAGCTTAGATGTACTGTATGCACCAGCAAGCGCCCTTATTGCCGCCTGACTGTCCGAAAATATTCGAATAGAAAGGCCAGAAATATCGTCCCTAAGCGTTATTTCGGATGTTTTCAGAATGGCCATTACCTCGGCACAAAGACACTGCAGTAGTCAGGAAGTCTAAGGGAGAGTCTTAGTCCAAGGCTAATGGAGAAGATTCCGCAACCGACTCTGTCATTCAGTTTCGAACCATCGGTATAGATGTCGACAGTAGCACCCACAACCACTTCGTTACGGACCCATATCTCCCTACTCGGAATATGGGTCTGAAACCCGTGGTCCAGAGCGGGAGTAGAAGAGGTGTAGTCCACCATTGATGGCAGTGGTACATCCCAATCGATAATCTTAGAGTGCCCTATATGCAGCCTGAGCCAGCGTGAGGGGGCATTAAGTCTGGCTGCACAGCATTTAGCCTGTTGCAATACCAGAAGTTTGGTGGGTAACCAGTGGAGAAGAGCAAACAGAGCCTTTGTCGAAATAGTTCGGAGAGCCCCAGTAATCAAAATGGCGGCTGTTTTGCTGACTTTATCAAGAGGCTTTTGGTTGACCGTTTTCTCGAGAGCGGGCCACCAAAAAACAGCACCATAGAGAATATTTGGCTCTAACTGCCTTGTAGAGCCAGGAGATGATTCGAGGCTGAAGGCCCCATCTTGGTCCTAGAGCTCTCTGGCAGAGATAGAGCATACAAGTCGCCTTCCGAGCTCTTTCGACAATGTTTGCCTTCCATTGAAGTTTAGTGAAGTAACTCCAATTAAAAAAAACTAATATTGGGGTGACAGAGAATTGAAAAAAATAATAAAAATTGAGAACTACACACTATATAATTTTGCACAAAAATGTTATCGGCTCGAAATGGCTTACGCATTTAAAAAAAATTTAAGTATCTTCTGAAAGCTTTTATATGATACCCACACTGATATCCTGAAAAATATGGTGCACAATCGTACTTTTCAGAGGCACATAACTCACTTTAATTCCCTTGATATTTCTTTCTAATATCTTAACTTTCTATCTTCCCATATATTTGTGATTTTGATTGGAGTTATTTTACTAAACTAGATTTGTACCATATGATATGGAAAAATTAGAGACGGCGTGCTGTTTTTCCCGCTTCGATTTTTCTGGCTGATTTTATATAAGCCTTAATGGGCAAAAAAATTTGTCTTAACAAATGTCGATAAAAAAATAATAATTAAAAAAAATTAGAAGTAGGCGTGTTGTTTAGCCTGCTGCCTCAAAGGATATGGACCGATCATGCTGATTTCCAGTAGCACCTCTTTCGACACTATATCTAATCGATTGACATATTAATTTTTTTTATAAAGGCAAACTTGATTTCAACACTAACACGGACGGACAGACGGTTGTCGCTCAATCGACTTCGCTATGCATAAGAAGTCAGAATATATATACTTTATGGGGTCGGAAATGAATATTGTAGAAATTACACACGGAATGATAAACTTTTTTGTTTAAACAAAATATGTTAGCAACTTGCTTTATTCAAGCCTACATCTACCCTGCGCTAATTTGAAATTCCTTTTCTAAAAATTGTCTATTTGTTCAAACATTTTTTTAATGCTCTCAATCGTATGTTTTTTGGCGAATTGTTGCTTAAATAATAAATTATGAAACTTCTTTCACACCTAAACTTTTGTAGAGTTTTTAAAGTTTTTAAATATTGAATTCATTACGTCTTGCTTCCAATTTTCTTTGTTTTCATGTATTAATCTTGCAAAAAGATCCATAAAAGTTTGCAGACATCTGTAAGTATCATCTAAGTACATGGTTCGGTTTCTAAAAACTTTTTTGTGTCTCTCCAAGTATAAGTGTAAGTGTGGTAAGTTATATGCGTTGTAAAGACAAACGAAAGAATTCAATAAATCTTGCCATTAAATGTGTTGAAAAGTGTCATCGATTTGAACAATTTTTCTTGTACTTTAAAATACAATTTCACGGATGGTAGTGTTAGTTTTGATAGAACGCTACCATCAAATGTATATGTTAATCATAAAGAATTGTATACCATTTTATATTTTAGAGGATCTCTATAAACGGTATTTTTATGATATTGAAAATTTATCTTTTGTAATTTACTTTATTCGCTTGTTTAATTAAAGTTAATTTAATTCTTCCCTTATCAATATTCAGATTTTATACCACAATATTTTTAACTTTATTTTATAGTTTCAACTCTGAATTCAAATATAACCATGTTCATATAAAAATCTATCTAAAAGTATCAACATACTAAATGAGATTAAGCGTAGAATGTAGAGATGCTGCACCAATTGAAACTATATTTTTTCTTAACAACCCATACAGCAGACACAAAATTATATCGAAAATTAAAACGAAAAAAACAACAGAAATCAAGTGACTGAGTAAAGGAAAAACTTTGGCGTTACAAATTTTTCCAATTTGATAAATTGTGATCTGAATGAACAAAATGTAAGCATTACAAAAAAAAATTATCGAAAAATATATATTTTTTTGATCTGTTAAAAGTTTTTATGGCTTGGGTTGGGGACGAAGTGGAGGCCATTTAAAATTATTAATTAAAATGAGAGAAAAATTAAAAGCAAATTGATAATCTTTGCTGAAACATTTTTAAAAAGGAAAAGTGAAATGTAATAAATTACAGTTTTATGTTTAATTAGAACTTTTTTCAACATTTTTAACGTTTAGCATGCACAGACAAGCATAGATTATTTACACACATACAGAGGGGAAACTTGTGTAAAAATACATACATATTTTATTTTTCGTTCTGAATTTTTGACTAAAACAAATAAAGTTAACATTGATTTAATCCCTATTCTACTAAAACCTAATTTACCTGTGAACGTCCGAAAAATTACGTGTTGCAGAACTCAATTCGATCAAAAATGGTTTCAGTTACGCGAAATTCTTTGAAATGAAATAGTGGAAAAGGTTATAAGTTTGTCATTGCGCTTATATATATTTTGACCAGTGTTGCCTTTTGGTTATATTTTAAGTAACTTATGAGGGCTCCACGTAACATGTATAATTTTGTTGAATTTGGCCAAATTTTCGTAACTTTTGGTACAGATACGAAATAAAGTAATTTCACTGAGAAAGTTCTTGTTTCATTTTTTGAGGTAGGAACCTCTTTTAACATATGCCGTATTTTATATACCCTTAAAAAATGAAAAAAGCAAATACTAGGGTGACAGAGAATTAAAAAATAAAAAAGTTTGTACAGCATGTATATTATTTTAAATAAAATGCCATCGGCTCTTAATGGGTAAAGCAGTTTAAAAAAAAAATTAGTATTTCCTTAAAGATCTGTTCAAAAGCTATAAAATGACACCCATATTGATATTTCAAAAAAGCTTGAAAATTCAGAGCCCCATAACTTGGTAAATATTTTTTTATTCTTTATCGCTGCATATATATTTTTGATTGGCGTTACTTTAATGTTCCAAATGACAGGAAAACATTAAAGAAAGAAGTAATGTTTTGCCTGCTGCCTTGAAGGACATGGACCGATCATGCTGTTTTCCAATAGCACCTCTTCTGACACCATATCTGATCGATTGAAATATTAATTTTTTTGTGAAATTAGGTTTGCCGTTGCATACTTTGCAACAAATGCAAACTTGATTTCAACAGCTACAATAAGAAGTCAGAATGTATATACTTTATGGGGTCTGAAATGGATATTGTAGAAATTACACACGGAATGACAAATTTGTATATACCGTTTTTCCACTTTTTGAGGTGAAGGGTATATGGTATCTCTATATATCTTTAAACAGATGCCTGGTCCTGAATATAATTTCGGTAATGAGCGGACTAACTGTTAAACCAACAGAGCTGTCCAGCTTATTGAACAGGACCCTTACCTTGCTTTTTATAAGGTGTTAAAAATTAAGTTTTTAGATGTTGAATTGGTAAGTAAGTAGAAGATAGATAGATAGTTTTTAATAATACAAAGCATGTACGCAAGAAATAATAGGACACCTTGCAATTGGCGTGTATGCAAAAAAAAAAAACACTGAGTGCAGTGTTACTTACTTCATCTGTAAGACGCGTACTAAATACATCGTCTGAAAAATTTATCTGGTTATACAAAGTTCATACAGCTAGCAGCAATACTTTTTCCTGTAGACTGCCATGTAAAATAAGATAGACAATTCGCCCTGAGAATAAATAATTATGCTAAAACAAAGAATTTTAAATAGGACATTGAAAAAAATAGGACATGAAAAAAACAAAACTATCCTAAACGTTCTAAATAACATGACAACAATCACTCCTTATTTCGGGAGGGAAATCTAGTGTTTGCAAAGTGTGCCTGCAAGTGGCTGAGATGTAAGTACTCATTGATGGCAGCACTTGATGCCCTTACAAAACGACCACAGTATGGGTAGCCTTAATTTAAGGCCAGCGATTATATACTCTTAGCAATAAGAAAGGAGACCGACAAATACCACTAGAAATTGTTAAATATAATGATTTCGTAATAATCAATATAGAGTAACGGGGTCGAGAAAAGGAACATATACTTGGCTTTCACCGCAAAGGAAAAGATTGTTGAAAGGCCACAGTTTAGTTGCCTCTTTCATATTATAACTGCTTACCCGTGCATGTTTAAACCTGCCGCAACATATGTTTTTAAATTCATAATTCGTCTCTTCGTTTTAAGAACCGGCAACGGCAAATTTATTAATACTGTTTTTGCCTTTTAATGCTTATTCTTATTCGCTTCTCTAATAAAATAGAACTCTTCACTTTGTCCCAATTTAGCCAGTGTTTCGTTGGACTATGCATATTACTACGAGATTTCATTGTTCAAAAGTTCATGGCAGTACCCGTGCACGCACGGGTGTATCATCACTCCAAATACGGCAGGTTTGTTTATTAACGTAACCGTACAATTTAAACTGAGCTTCATGGCTACGGATTTTATTTTTAGCCCATTCACCGAATCTAAACACCCTAACCAAGTTTTTCCGCAAAATCTTCCATGAAGTGGAAGTGGATACATATCCAATACTTGTGCACGATGGCTAGTAGACTGATTCGGGTCTTCGTCTACGCGATGCCCTATGACTTTTTCTGTCCTAACTGTATGACATCTCTGTGGATGCGTGTTATTTTTTAGAGTTAACTTGATGCGAAAACGTTCCATAGTTAATCGAATTAATTGCTCTGGTAGCGATTACGTTGACGGTTCCCTATTTGGTCAACGTAATCGTGCACAAAACGTATTTTGAACAGAACCATGATTTTTAAAATAAGTTTGAACAATTTGATCAGGGGTCAGTCTATTCATGTTGAAATGCCAAATTAAGCTAAACATAAGTTACTTGACAGCTGACATTATGGCCGCCAATTAGAAAAGAGTTGCCAGGTATAAGTTCTATTTCTATAAAAACCGGCATCTGCTATTGTTTCGATTATTTTAAGAGTGCAGAACATAACTGTGTTTTTTTTTATTCCTTACTACTAGCTTTAGACTTGGCTTGTATATGATAAAATTTAAAAGAATAAATAAAAAAGTAGCTTGCTGCTGATTTTTTTTTCATGCTTTAATATTTTGTATATATCATTTAATCGAATTCTCATTCCGTTTTAAGAAGTTCTAATATATATTTCTGTTTATTTTTTTCAGTGTGGATAAATATATTATTATGAATCTGAGGGTTCCATCCCAAAATATTAATGGAATTTATATTCTGCAAGGCCATGGGAACAAAGCCGACGAAGGTTGTAACGAAGCGAAAAGGACATTTCATTTTGCTAGTTTCTAAATGTTACCCTCGCTTGATAGTAAAACACAATTTATCACGAATTTAAGTATAACTTAAAAATTATAATTCATTTGAACGAAATTTTTTTCTTCTATCTCCTTAAATAAATATTTTAAACCGTTCTTATTTTTTTTTTTTTTTTTTGAATTGTAATGTGATATTACATCTTATTTATTTATAAATTTAAGTTGTTTGCCAATATAGAATAATGCAAATGCATTGTAATAAAACCATAATTATGGAACAAGCGGCAGCTTTTAACAACAACAACAACTTGTATGGAATTGCAAAAAAAAGCACGTCCCCTTGCACGCAGATTTTTAAAAACGTTTCTGTGTTAAACTGTAAAAATAAACGATTGCAATTAGTTGGAATGCTAAGTTCCTATTAAACTTTTTGCTTCTTTTAAATTTGTTTTATTTTTTGCTTGATAAGAGAAAAAATTCTTTCAAGTTTTTCTATTATTCAGTTTTTATTTCCTCCATCATCATTTGTTGACATTAGTATTTCAAGTTCTTTTCAATTTTGTTTTTAACATTTAAGAATATCTTTTTTGTTAAAAAAAAATTTTCTACTACAAACATTTTTTTATTTAATTTATTTGATTAACTGAATTTTAAACAGCAAAACGTAAAAAGCTAACAAATTATACCAGAGCCAAAAGAGAGATGAAAAAAATCCATATTTTTTTACACTCATTAAATAAAAAAGTAAAAGAAAAACCAAGAGGAAAAAATCTTTTCTTCAATGCTTAAATTTTTCAGGTTGTATAAAGTGATTTCTAATTGGGTCAATTCTGTATGTAACAAAAGCACAAAAATTGCTAATGATGTGGAAAACTTATGTTAAATACGAAGAAGTGGTTGCCAGTGTGTTAGTTTTTTTATTGTTATAATAAGAGCACCCTAGTTTATATTAAAAGAGTTAAAATGAAAATTCAGCAATTATATTAATGACTATTATTTGTACGATAAATTATTGCAAAAATTAATTAAGTAAATAACAATGTAATTTGGAACGTATTTATATGTATGAGAAGAGCTATTATATATTGAAAGAGAAAGAAAGCCCTTTACCTAAATTCACAAAACAAAATGGGATTTCATTCAGAAAAAAAAAATATTCAGAAGGGCAATTTTTTTCGAAACCTAAATTTTTTTTAAAGCTTTACCAAAAAAAAAAAAATCTCACAAAAATAAATTACATTTTATTTATTTTATTACAATGAGCACGTAAAGTATAATAAAACCAACGCTATTGCAAAAAAATCAAAAATGTAACAAATGTCACCAATAGATTTGGTGACATTAGTAACAAAATTTGGACACAATATAATACTAAATTTTTAAGACTCCAAATACAAATGCTTGTTGATGAAACTACGGCAAGTAGGTTAGGGGCTGTTATAGTGCGGTTGATAAAAGAAATTTTTATAACAAATTTAATAAATCAGTATCAGTTGTTATATCAGTATCAGCGATTGAATTGTGAATAGCTATTAACAAAAATTTATTTCTCTTTTTACCAACTACTCGTACAAAATAGAAGGAGAAAAATATTTACTTGATATGTAATTAGTAAATAAATAGAAATGTATAAATAAATGTCGTTAAAAATAATCAACCAAAACCTAATACAAAGGCTTCTTAGTTTGCTCAAAAATGGTTAGTAAAAAAGTGACATAAATAAACGACAGAGTTAAATAGTTTAAGTTCATCTGTATAAAATAAGCATACACTCAAAATATTATGTATAATTGTTCAAACGGCAACCATAATACATCGTAACTTTTTTTTCTTTTGAGATAAAAAAAAAACTTTTATTAGGGCAGTGCACAAAAATTGCGTTACCTTGCACATGTATAATATGTATTTATTTGAACAGGTATCAATAAACGGTTCTACTGACACGGATGAATCAAATGTAAGCTTTCTTAGTAATTCCACTACTAAATCTAGGCTTTTGACTGGGGAGAGTAAATTTAATAACAAAAGAGGGAGGAGCAACGTGTGGAACATTTTTGGGAAAATTGAAAACTAATTAGGAGTTAATTTATATAGATCGTATATAATTCTGTTTTTCTTCATGGATATATTTTACGTTTATATAGATGATGTATTGAAAAATAAATATTTTTTTGTTGCAAAAAGTTTAATTAATTTCTTTTGCTTCTGTCCAGTTAATATATTTCATATAAAAAAAATTGAAAGGTTTTCTAAAATTTGTGCTACAGATCCATGTAGACCTAATTTGTGTGAGGCGCCCTATTGTATGTACACAACTAGCCTATTCACACACAAACATAACCAAAGCGTTTTTTTCATTTGAAACAGCAATGAGTACTCATTTCAGTATACTCGTAAAGGTAGTACTTTTGTTTTGATTATAAAATGTTTTGATGGCTTGATGTTTTGTTTGGAAATGAATGATCGTAGAAGTACTAGTTTGTTTTATTGGTAGTGAATGTAATATTTTACGCATTCACTATTAAAGTGAATGGCTTGGTATGCCTTGCAGATGTGTAATATATTCTCACTTCATATCAAAGCAACTTATATTGAATTACATTTTTTTCATTTTCTTTTTTGGTTTTATATCTTGGCAGCACTATCAATCAGACCTCGCAATCATATAGTAAGAGCCGTTGCTTAAGTTAGTTATGACTTTATTTTAACTTTACAGGTTGAACAAATCAGCGCGTTTTTAGTAAAATGTGTATTGGTTATCGTTGCGCCTGAGAGGTTGTGGACGATTTGAGAATAACCTCACGTATTGTGTTACCGAAAAAAGCATTTTTGAATTTTGGTTACACTTTATGTCCCTTACATTAATTTGTCATTGTTTTGTGTGTTTTTGCTAGAGATGAGCAACCGTCGTGAATTGTTACACGTGAATCACGCATGAATAAAAAAAGCGTGCCTAACGCACTCACGAACTAGCTTCCTGAGGCTTAATAAAAAACTCATTCAATGGCAGACAATTCATAAGAAGAGGGCATGCGCAAAAATATACTTATTAAATAATTAATAATTACCTTAAGCGTAGGTTCCCATCTCCCTCCTCTTTTATTTCTGAGATTTTGTAAAAACATCAATTTTTTCCTAAGAGTTACCCACATCAAATTAAGTGTGCCTTACTATAGCAAGCCACATTCTTGCAGAGGTTTTTGCCCCACCGTGCGAAATTAGCGAAATAGAAATATATCTGCACAACATTTAGTGTCCAAGAATATATGGATCCACAAAGTGCACAAACAAAAGAAGGGCTTATCTTTTTCAGAAGAGATCCTTAAAACAAAGTCACACATTGGAACAGACTAAAAAACAAAGTGGACGAAAAGGATATATCCGACATGTCTCTTTCCTAGAAGCTAGCTGTAAAAATTAAATCAACGGGTACTTTAAAAATCATAACCTTTTGGAAGGAATTTTGCCACACGTTCGAAAGAAATATGGGTCGAGAAATAATAAAACATCTAAATTATTTTTTTTTAAATAATATTTTAAATAAAAATTTATTTTTTATGAAAAAAAAAACTTATTGGCTTTAAATTTATTTCCCTGGAGAAAAATTTTTAAAAAATTTTTCCCGTATATTTAAAAAATTGCTGTGAAACCAAAACAAAAATAAAAAGCTAGGATTTTTGCTGCTCCAGATGTGAAATGGTAGGGCTAAAAACTAAAATTTTAATTTTAAAAGCTTACACTATAGAGTTTAATACAAGTTATTGCCGAAATATTAAATTAATAAACTCTATGGCAAAACAAGAATTTAGTAACGGTTTTAATTTTTTATACACCTGAGGTATCCTAATTTAAAGCATCACGAGACCGGCTCTGTAAGCAGTATAACGTCCAAAAATATATGCCTCTAATAAAGCCGCGCAAAGCTTTAACACAATGGGATCATGTAATTTTTTTTCAAATCCTCCAAAATTGCGTCGATTGTTGAAACTGTTTTTATTACACGAGTGAATAGCATAGCAAATTTACTTCAGATTATTTTTTCTTTTATTTAAGTTAGGTAAAGTTATTAAATTTTTTGTAACAATGTAAGTCTTAAAGCCCATTTAACACAACTTAATTAAGTTCAATGGGAAATATTGGTAAATCTGCAAAAATATGTAAGAAACTGTAAAAGAACTTTAGTCCATATAAAAGCAATAAACTCAATAGTGACAATTAAGATAAGTACGAGTATCAAACAAAAACAAAGTAAGTTTCTTATATATGACTTAAGTAAAAGCATACACTATGCAGAGAACACTTACACAAAGGATATTGTAAACTTTGTGCACAAGCATTTGCATACTCACAGAAATCTTATGTTAATCAAGTATGACTAACGAACGCACAGAGGGGTATTTTGTCAATCTATCCGGACATTAAGCCAAAAAATTATAGTTTAGAAATTTAAAAATTTAAGCTTAATCATATAAAATTTCGTTCAAAATTAAAAAAAAAAAATTTTTGGTCAATTTTTTGTAAAATAATATATCAAAAGGTTTTTGAAAGTAGTAGCAGTAGCGATATATTTTTCTGTTTTTGCTCATCTTGCATAAGTAGATACGAGTAAAAATCTTTTTGTCAGTTATATAATTTTAATGATTTCTAATAATTGTATGTATATACTTAGTCATACTGCTGGAATATTAATAATATGTTTAAAAGATGATGTAGTAAAGAAAGAAAGATTTAGTAGTAAATTAACGGTTATGATGTATGTACCGTAAACTGGAAACATAAACCCTTGTAACACGAAATAATGCAGAAATAATTAAAATTGATTTCGTCTACCGAATAAAAGTTATAATTGAAGTAATAATAAGTGATCACAAAATCCATTTGCATAAGTTTGCAGATTACTGCTCAGACACTGCATATTACCTTACATGAGTGGCTTCCTATGACATCTAAAATTCGCAAGATTTTAATACATGGCATTGGGCACAAACATTTTCTCAATTTTGTGTCACATTGTAAATTAATATAAACGCAACCCTTGATAGGCTTTTTGTAGTTGCAGTAAAATTACAGCGAAAAGTAATGATTACTGATACTGCAATTAAATTTTCATTACCATTAAATTTTTATTGATCACTGAAAAAATTTTTTTATCCGCAAATTTTACTCAAAATTTATATACATATTCTAAAGAAAACTTACGTTTATGAATGTAATAAATACATAAATAAAAAGGATTGAAGATTATAAGATTTATAAAAATAATTATTTCTGGTTACTGAAAAAATTGCAATATGATTTTACTAGTAATGCAATTTTAATTTCAGTATTAAGCAAAATTTTACTGATAATGAAAATTCAGTTAAAGTAAAAACTAACTGATTTATTTTCAGTAATCAGTAAAAATTTATTGACTACTGCAATTTTGAATGTATTTATAATATAATACAGTGTACGGTATTGCTTAATCATTGCGCTAACGATGTTTTATCATTATTAAGAAATAAATATTTCTAAACTTGAACTCACTTTAACCAGAACAGTAGTAGTAGTGGATCTGAGTAAATTTATACCCACGACCTTCTTATTTAATTATAAAAGTATCTTTAATATCTCATCTAATACAACTTGCATCTTAACTAACTTATTCACCGCAGTTGCACAATAATTGTCTTTCTTATTTAGTCGAGATTCCGGGACATTTGAATAGCAGTTTTTAATTAATTCGCATATTAGACAACTCATACACTGCTGCTGCACAACAGCAACCTTTTTTCTTTATACTTTTTGTTGAGATCCGAGCTCATGATCATATGTTTTATGAAGCCAACGTAGCTACCGCGGCTGTTCAATAAGTGTTAGCTTACCGTTTCTTTTTCTATTTACACACACTACACTTGTAAGATGTAGAAGTTAAAACTTTGTTAATTCTGTGTACCACACACACATAGCAAGCATTTTTATTTATTCAACGGACAAAAGAGTTTGAAGTTTAATTTTCGCATCAATTTTATCCTAAACTTCTTGATGACGATTATCAATATTAAGTTGATTTCAGTATCCGAATAAAATTTATTTCAGTTTTTTTAATTCTAATTTCAAACGAGATTTAAATAGTAGAAAAATCGAACTTGTCATTCACATAAAAATTGCCTTTAAATTAAAATCGTAGCAAAAAAAAAAACACATACAAGAGTATTTTAAAACTAAATAACTCAAATGAAATTTAATTAATGTTGATCCTGCTGTTTTTGGTTTTGAATTATTGTACATTTTTTTAGTTTGTATCTATTGCAAATCATTTTGCAACAAAGTTAGACTTGAATACAATTTAAAACAAAGCATTTTTTACAGGTTTTAAAAACATACCTGAGGGAAAGTCTAAAATTAATCAATTTAAATGGTTATTTTATTAAACATTTAATGAATTAAATAACATCTGATTAGTGATTTATTAAAAAAAATAAAAAAAAATTGTAGGTATTAAATTCAAAATTAAATATGCTATAAGGTTCTCCAAAAGGCACGGGTTTACTTAAGTATTTATTGGCGAATATAGAAGTCATTATAGCAGGTCGAAGAGCAATTGATATTTTTTTCAGGGACATACTTTCTCGTAAACATTTAGCTGGCAAACCATTGCCGATTAGGACATTGCGCAAATAACCACCAATCGGACTGGAGTGTCCAGGGATTAAAAACTTTTTCAAATATCATATGTGTTGAAGAATAAGAGTGAACACCATTATTATATACTTTGTAAATGTTGTTTTTATATAATTTGCATTTTATGTTATTACTGAAAAAATAAAATTTATTATTCTTTATCAAACTTTCAAACAAACAATAGTTATGGGCCTTTCCGTAAAAGAGTTTGAATATAATAAGTGAATTAATATTTTGAAAAATATGAGTGCTAATTTGTGCTGTGAATTTATACACATATATTACTGAAGAAGAAAAAATGACATCAAGTTTTCAAATTGAAAAACTTCGTGAAACTGAAAACTTTGAGGACTGAAAGTTTTCTATTCAAGCGTATTTCCAGATGAAGGGATTGTGAAAGGCGCACAGAGGAGTATTTGACCCAAAAAGCTGGCCAAAATTATTAAGCGTTTTTGTTTTAAAAGTTTAACTTCTTTGATAGTTTTAGCTTTAGTTTGATAAAAAAAAGGTAGTGGCAGATTATTATTGGGTTAGTGTTATTTTTGACACCCCCCACCCATCAACCGCCCACCCAACCACTATTTAGAACTTTGTTTTTTTTTCATTTTGAAGAGAATTTATTTTTATATATTTGTTGTGAATTTTTAGAAAAAATATTTATTATTACGTGTGCCGTTCTCCCCATCGCATTCCGCCAAAATTTGATTTGCAACTGTACTTTATTCTAAGAGCAAGTCAAAATAAAATTAGATAGTCGAACTATTGTAGTTGTGTAGATACAGGGAAATTAAACATAGCTTTTTATGGATGTTACAATGAGAAGGGAGTCAAGATTATAATATAACATATTAAATATTTATAAAAATTGGTCACGTATCTTGGCTTCCTATAAGAAATAAACAACCAAATAAGCAAAAACATGTTCACTTCTAATATTTATTTTATATTATTAAATACAATGGATACGAGTATACATTTTTGTTGGCATTGTATAAAATTTCATATTGGTTTTTCGTGAGCTCAGCATTTATAACCAATGCTAAAGCACCCTCCGCTGAAACTTTATTAACTGTGTTGACTACGGAAGTTGTTAACGATCGCTTGTAAATTTTTGCTTTTCTTGGAGATCGTGTTATATCCATTATTAATTTAGCCGCATCTGGGTCATTGATGCAGTAAATGTAATTTCCTCTGTTGTTAATTGCTGACGAATTTCTTCGTTTTGTTCTTTCACTTGCTTCATTAAATCCTTTTTTTGGTCGCCCTGAAGATGAACTGCAAAATACTGGTATTGTCACAGTTCCTTCTAGCCATTTAACATGCGTGCTTAAAAATCGGTCCTCTTTTCGTTGTGCTAAGACCCAATATCTTTTGAAACAATTTTTGAAATTTATAACACACTGCTTTACTGCTTGGATATCCCCATCTCCTTGGCATTCTGAAATCACACACAATTTACTAGCTAAAAACTGCAACTTCTCGTCAATGGTTCTAGCATTAGATTCCTGTACTATTTGGAATAACTCAAATCTTGTGTAAATTTTTTCCATGTTATCTCTCAAAGTTGCAAAACTCTAATAATAAGAATTTTGCGCAATAAGTCATATACGTATATTTTTCAAAGTGAATTTTCCGTTACTTATTTAATAACCTGATACTTGGGTGCATTTTCTGTATACCTGCACCGTTTTTAAATGTAATTTTATTTTCAGAAGAAATAAAGTGTCCAGAAGACGATGAAGTGTTACATAGACCGCTGGTAAACAAAAACAGTTTAATAGGTGTGTATTCGTGGGTTGACTTACAGTTATTAAATTTGAATTTATAAAGTAAGAACTGAATTCTAAGAAATTCCTCTTTAAATTCAGGTAATCCATCATGTTGGTAGTTGTTAAAAGTGATTAAATAATATTTCACATCAATAATTCGAAAAACACAATAGTTTATGACGACAATAAAGTATAAGAAAAAGTGCCTTATGAGCAACAATAGAAAAAAGGTAAAATTTTCAAAAAATTACCAAAAATAATGGCGCAAACTTGCGCAAACTTTTTTTCTTTTTTCTTAAATTAGAGATTTCATATTTTATTGTGGTATATAACATTATTTGTACAACAGCTACCTTCACTTTCAAAAAGCTTTTCCTTTTTCGTTTTTGGTAAGAATTTAAATATTTAAATACATTGTTTCTTTTATAATTAAAATTTTAAAAATAAATATTTGAGATAATTTTTTCTTTTAAAATATTGAAAATAGCTGCTGATGATATCTTTCAAGCAAAAAAAAAATCAATTTAATACCTCTATTCGTTTAGCCATAAAAAAATATCATATAAATATCTTGAAATCGAAAAAATTCAATAAAAACGCATGTAATTTTCATCACTTTCCTGATTTTAACAGTGTCCCACAACTACAAATCTTAACTTACACCCTTTAAAATGCACGATATGATGTAGAATTTTGTTCTCTATCGATCTGCGTAATTTGTTCTTAGGATTTCATCAAATTAATTTTTGCCTTTTTGGCCAGCTTTTTGGGTCAAATACTCCTCTGTGAGGCGGTTATAGATGCTGAAGCTAATGGTGAAAAGAAAGTTCAGGCAAAGGCAGAACTTATCTTGCTAGTTGATAAATCAATTTATGCGCATATTCGAGAATGCAAGAGTGCAAGTGAAATCTGGATTACATTGTGTAAAATTTTTTAAGATAGCGGTTTAGTAAGACGAGTCGGCTTGATACAAAAGTTCTGCTCAAAAAAACTAAACGATTGCAAAAGCGTTGAAGAATATGTGAATTAAATTTTGACAGCAGCACACAAGCTAAAAGCTGCTGGTATAACAATGGATGTAGAATGGGTTGGATCGATGATGCTTGCTGGTCTTACAGAAAAATATAAACCAATGATTATGGGAATCCAAAGCTCAGGTATTCAAAAACTGGTTATGCTTTTATGTTAAAATTACTTCAAGATGTAAAGGCTGATTCAAGAGGTTTAGCTTTGGCTACTAACAAAAAAGGATTCAAGAAAAGAATACAAAAGTGTTTTAATTGTAATAAGTACGGACATATTGCTACTAAATGCCAAAGTAAATATGAAAAAACAAATATCAAGAAAAATGCAAATGCTATGATGGGAGTTTCTACAGTTCGTCATTTAAATAAAAATGATTGGTTTTTTGACTCTGGTGCAACAGCTCATATATGTGTAAATGTTTCATTTTTCAAAAGCAATTACTGAGGTAACAATTGCCAATAATTCTGGTTTGAACGTTGAAGGTGTTGGTGATGTCGATGTAGTTGTACAATCGGACAAAAATTTAATAGAAAAGGTTAAGTTTCGTGATGTTTTGCATATTCCAGATTTATACATTTATTTACTCCCAGTTTTTAAAATTGTTGTGAATGGTTACAAAGTTGAATTCAACACAAAAGGTTGCAAAGTCTTGAATACTGTTGGTCAAACTATTGTGACAGGCGATCTTGTGAATGGCATGTGTGGCAACACTGATATGATATATAAGTGACAACTTGTAAAAAAAGGGAATATGGCGAATGACAGCTGAATATATATTAGTGGTTTTTAGTTACATATTTTTATATAATTAACCGTGTGAATAAATGAATTTAATTTGTTAATTAAACATTATATTTAAAAGATTATAGTTTTCTTAGGAGTATTACATTGGCGACGAGTAAAAAAAAAAAAGAAACAAAAACGTAAAAGAAGAAATTGAAAAAAAGACGTTTGAGCTCCAAATTGCATTAAGGTGTTTGGCTCTGCGAACGTCGAATTAAATTTTGGAATAATTATTGAGTTGTCGTAAACAGCAAGAAAAACATTAAATTGGAAAAAAAAGAACATCGAGTTGTTCAACTGAACGCGCATTAAATTGTGAGACTGGCAGCACATTAAATTGTGTAATTGACGGCATATTCCATTGTTGAATTGACTGCACATTCAATTGTGCTTGGGTATGTGAATAAAGCACATTCAATTGTGCAGTTTTTACCAAAAAGAAAGTTACAAAAAGAACATTGACTGCATATTTGAGGGAACAGCAATGTCCGACATAAAACCATTTCTCTGTGATGTTATTGAAAAATCACTGCTGTGTGCCGAATGGGAAAAATGGTTTCGGTCCTTTAAACTCTATCTGGCATCGGAGGAAATTGTCGACCCTGTTAAAAAGAAAAACAAGCTACTTCATTTGGGAGGACCACAGCTACAAGAAGTTATCTTTAATATTCCGGGTGCGTTGGTTGAATTCGATGCAAAAAGTGACGTTAATGTATATAATGTTCTGGTGGATAAGCTGGACGAATATTTCTCGCCTAAAAGAAACTCTACGTTTGAAAGACATATATATAGAAATCTGACACCATCTGATGGAGAAGCAAACAAATTTTTATTGCGCTTAAGACAGCAAGTTGCGAAATGTTCCTTCGGATCAACAAAATCGGAAATAGAAGAAATTTGTGTCAAAGATAAAATAATTGATTCATGGGCACCAATCGAATTAAAGAAAGGGTTGTTAGAGAAAGAGCAAAGCCTAAGTGATGTTATCGAAGCTTGTCATGTTTATGAGCAAGTTAACAAAAGTTCGCAAAGTATGCTGTCTAGATTAGATGAGGAGTCTGTTAACGTTTTCTCAAAATTCTGATACAGAATGTTATAGGTGTGGCCGTAGTGGCCACATTGGTAATTCTCTGAACTGTCCTGCGCGGAACGCCAAATGCAACAAATGCTCTATTTTTGGGCACTTTGCTATTAAATGCAAAACTAAAAATATTAAAAGGAGACTGATCGACAGTGAGGAGACAGTGGAAAACGTCGGAGTAATAAACCAGCAAAGATACGTTGCATACAAAATGACAATATATCTTACGATGATGACGCTTTACGCGAATTTGACTGTTTCAAAATTGACGATAACTGCGATAATGAAGAAATAATAAAAGTTTGCATTGGGGGACAAGACATTTTGATGGTGATTGATTCCGGCTCGCGTTTCAATTTGTTAAGTGAAAAAGACTGGATGGCTTTGAAAAGTCGGAAAGCAGTCATGTGGAATATTCGACCTAATTCATCGAATCAATTCAAAGCATATGCGTCAGATCAAACTCTTAATGTAATTTGTCTATTTGATTCCCCTATTGCAATAAGCAAAGACCCTGAAACGGTTGCTACATTTTTCGTAATTGGAAATGGAAACCAATCACTACTGGGTCGTGAAACATCAACGAAACTCAAAGTGTTACGTCTTGGTCTTAATGTTAATCGAATTGAAGAAGTAAAACCGTTTCCCAAAATGAAAAACCTGCAAGTAAAATTAGCTATAGATCCTTCAGTGAAACCCGTGCAGCAACCACTTCGGCGTATACCAATAGCACTTGAGGACAAGGTGGCAGCTAAGTTAGAGGAGGCTGTTCGTTTAGACATAATAGAACCTGTCTGTGGACCAAGTCCCTGGATATCCCCGGGTGTGATAGTTTTCAAGGGAAATGGTGAAATAAGATTATATATTTTAAGAGAACATTACCCGATACCTACATTTGACTCTTTCATGACAAAATTAAGGGGGGCAAAACATTTTTCTAGATTTGATCTTATAAGCGCTTATCATCAACTGGAACTACATGAGAGCAGTCGGGAAATAACAACATTTATTACACACAAGGGGATGTTCAGATACAAGAGACTGATGTTTGGAGTGAACTCGGCTCCTGAAATATTTCAACGTACACTTGAGAGTCTGCTATCAACTTGTAATAATTGTCTAAATTATATAGATGATGACATAGAATTTGGCAGCTCAGAAAAAGATCATGACGAGGCTGTAAAGCAAGTTATGAAAGTCTTTGAAGAGAATAACTTGGCACTTAATGAATGCAAATAGGCTTGCCAGATCCCAAAAGCCTGAAAACTGAAAAACATAAAATTTGCGCCTGGATTTTAGAAAAAAAACTGAACCTGTTTAAACTGCACTTGTTGTTCCAAAAAGTGAAATTTTATTAAAAATTTAAAAAAAAACACGTTAACATAACAATTTATTTCAATCTTAAGTTATATGAAGTACATATTTGTATATATGTATATGTCTTTTGCCACATATATTTTGAATTTTTATTTTAATCACATTTTTTATTATCGATTGGAACATTTTTTGGCAAATTATTAAATTTCCCTCGCAGGCCGCAGAAGTAAAATGGTAATAATTGGAATTAGAAAAAGATAAAATCTAAACATTTACAAATATAGTTGTAATTTCATTGTATTTAGAACGCAATTTTTCTGTAAAAAATATTAATTTCATTATAAAAGAATATAAAATATGAAAAAACTGGACTGATTGCATTTTTCCTGGAAACTAGGACCAGACATAAAAAACTGGAAAATTCAGGCGAATCCAGGCCATCTGGCAAGCCTAAACGCAAATGTGTTTGGAAAACACAGAGACTGAAATTCTTAGGCCATGTTCTTTCAGAAAATGGTTTTACGGCAGATCCAGACAAAATTAAGGTGATCGCGGATTTTCGAGCTCCAAACTCCAAAGAGGAGGTTAGAAGTTTTCTGGGTTTAATCACATATGTGGGCAAATTTATTCCCGATTTGGCAGACATTACAGAACCATTGAGAATTTTATTAAAGTCGGATACGAAATTTGTATGGGCTTCTGATCAGGAGAATGCATTTCAACGACTTAAAACGCAGTTGTCTAATATTCCAAACTTATCATATTTTGATCCAAAGAGGCAAACTCGAGTGGTAGCAGATGCCAGCCCTGTAGCTCTAGGAGCTGTTTTACTACAATTTGACGCAGACGGTGATCCAAAAATAATATCTTTCGCTAGTAAGAGTTTGTCGGAAGTGAAAAAAAGATACTCACAGACTGAAAAAGAGAGTTTAGCGTTGGTCTGGTCGGTGGAATAATTTTATTATTATCTAGCAGGTTTGGAATTTGAATTGGTGACAGACCACAAGCCGCTCGAGGCAATTTTTAAACCAACTTCCAAGCCTCCGGCTCGAATTGAACGTTGGTTATTGCGTTTACAATCATTTAGGTTTAAAATAATTTATCGGTCGGGAAAGGAAAACATAGCAGATTCGGTATCTAGGCTTTGCAAAATCACAGAGACAACATCCTTTGATAGAAATTGTGAAGACAAAATTTTCCACATAGTATCAAGTTCAATACCACTGGCTGTTGGAATTACCATCATAGCTGACAAAAGTTCAAAGGATGAAGAAATCTCCAACGTCATAGCAAATATCAACAATGATTCGTGGGATAAAGTTAAATCAAACAAATATTATCCATTCCGCTTCGAGCTGGCGGCAATCGGCAATATTCTCCTGCGGGGCACACGCATTGTAATACCCAAGTCGGTACGAGAACAGATACTTCAACTTGCACATGAAGGTCTCCCTGGTGAGTCAGCAATGAAGCGCAGATTAAGAGCTAAAGTTTGGTGGCCTTTAATAGACAGAGATGCAGAAAAGTTTGTTAAGAGCTGTCGTGACTGTTTACTTGTTTCTCGAGTATCGAATCCCGCTCCAATGCAAAGACATGCGTTTCCGAATGGCCCTTGGTAATGTGTAGCAACAGATTTGTTAGGACCGCTACCTAATAACGAATATGTCTTAGTTTTAATTGACTATTATTCGCGGTATCAGGAAGTAGTTTTCCTACGAAATATAACCTCTGAGAAAATCATCAAAGCCATGGAGGAGATATTCTGTATGCTGGGATACCCGAAGTCGCTGAGAACAGATAACGGGCGACAATACGTAAGTAGTGATTTTAAAAATTTTTGCAAAACGAACAACATCGTACATATAACCATACCGCCTTATTGGCCGCAAGCCAACGGAGAAGTTGAGAATATGAATAAATCTCTAGTCAAACGGTTAAAAATCGCCAGCGCTAACAAAAGCAATTATTAACAAGAAATACAAATATTTATTTTAATGTACAATGTAACACCTCATGGCACAACTGGATCGGCCCCGTCTGAGCTCATGTTTAACCGATTGATTCGAGACAAAATTCCAAGCATTCAAGACGTTACCGAAGATATGATTGATTCATCAGCGAGAGATCTAGACTGTATGAATAAGCAAAAGGGGAAAGAAGTATGCGACAGGAGACGCAAAGCAAAGGATTCAGATATAGCTGTCGGAGATAGAGTGTTGCTCAAAAATGTTGTATTTCCACATAAACTAACTACAAACTTTGATGTGACGGAGTATGAAGTAAAGAAGTAACGAGAAAAGGAAATGAAGTGGAGATAATGGCTAACGGAAAGACATTAAAAAGAAATATTAGCCACGTTAAGAAGATACCAAATTTAGCAATCCAAGAAAATTCAACAGTAGAGGACTCTAGTTCTTTGCAGGAGCCACCATCAACATCAACCAATGTGTCAACAACAGTTTCCTCCGACGAGTTATCAACCGAACAGCCGAGGGACCCCATAATGAAGTTGAAATTGAAAAAAATAGGAGGGATGTGGCAACACTGATATGATATATAAGTGACAACTTGTAAAAAAAGGGAATATGGCGAATGACAGCTGAATATATATTAGTGGTTTTTAGTTACATATTCTTATATAATTAACCGTGTGAATAAATGATTTTAATTTGTTAATAAAACATTGTATTTAAAAGATTATAGTTTTCTTAGGAGTATTACAGCATGTTTTGGATGAACATAGGAAATGATAGTGCATATTTATCTGATATAAAAGTTAAAGAGTCTGAGTTATGGCATAAACGTATTGGCCATGCTAACAATGAAGTTTTGAGAAATATGAATTCTGAATCCGTTAGAGGAAAATTATCTAGATTGCCATTTAAAGTAAAGAAGTAAAATCAATCAAACAACAATTCTATACAGCTCACAACAAAATGGAACAATTATTAAGAAAGCAAGATGCCTTTTGATTCATTCAGGATTACAAAGAAAGTTTTGGGTAGAAGCAGCCAATACAGCTGTGTATTTAATAAATCGTACTCCATGCAAAACACTTAATTATATTACACCCAAAGAGGTTTATTCAGGTAAAAAACCTTGTTTAAAATATTTAAAGTTTTTGGATGTAAAGCTTTAACTCACATACCTTAAGAGAAGAGAAGCAAACTTGATTGTAAAAATTTTCGTTTCTAAGATCAGGGGGGAAAAGCGAGATGCTAATAATATACAATTAGAAGAAGTTCTTGGTTTAAATCCAGTGTTGAAAATAGAAATATTGTAAATCGATTAGGAAGTACTGAAAGCCTTGTCATAGATGAAACATCAGTAGATGGATCATCAGAAAAACATTTTTCAGATGCTACTAATGGTACACCTTTTGAAAGATTTGAAACTAAAAGCATATTACCACAATCTTTAAGAAGATCATCAAGGACTCGAAAGCCAGTGCAAAGGTATGGTTTTGAATGTAATGTTGTATATTTAGAAAAAGGACCTGTCATCGTTAGACAAGCACTTCAGAGTGAACAAAAAGATAATTGAGTAATTCTTGCGAAAAAAACCGACTTCAAAACAGATTTCATCTGTCTGCCTATAACAGTTCAAGTGTATGGCCACATAAATTAAATTACTTTAACTATTGGGACACCCTTATATCTCTAAACTTTATACTAGTTTGGCAATATACATCAAATTACAGCAACTATAGGAACACCCTTTTACTTCCAAATTCCAAATATATACTTGCTGTTGTAGTAGATTTAGCAATCAAGTTTTGTGTAAATTTCGACCGTCTGTCTTTAACGGTTCAACAGTTCGCCCATATACATCAGGTTATATTAACTATTTAATTTATAATATAACATTTTTATACTTCTTATTATACCAAATAAAGTAGTGGACATTCTGTCTAAAATTAAGGTGTTTGTATATAAAGGTTCAAAAAATACGGCCATATAGAACAAATTACATTAATTTTGGGAACACCCTTTAATTTCTAAATTAAAATTATAACCTTCTTGTTATAGCGGACTTAGCAAAACATGTCCCTTGTCAATTTCAGCTGTCTGTCTATAACGGTTCAAAAGTCCGGCCACATACACCATATTACATCCACTACTGGGACACCCGCTTATTTCCAAATCCAAATTTTATACTTGTTGTTATAGAGGAGTTGGTAGTACAGGTTATTTGTAAATTTCAATCGTCTGTCTACAACTGTTTAAAAGTATGGCCATATACCAAATTAAATGAACTATTAGTGCACCCTTTAATTTATAATTTTAAATATTATCAGCTGTTACTATAACGGCCATAGCAATCGATATTGCGTCAAATTTACAAGCATTTGTCTATAACGGTTCAAGAGATAGTCCTATATAGGTAAATCTACAGTACTTATGGGACACCCTTTAATTTATAAATTTAAATTTTAAACTTATTGATATAGCGGACTTAGAAATACAGGGTCCTTTTAAGTTTCAGCGTTCTGTCTATAACGGTTCAAAAGTACGGCCACACACTTGATATTACATCAACTATTGTAACACCCTTTAACTTCCAAATCCAAATTTTATACTTGTTGTTATAGCGGACTCAGCAATTCAGGTTCGGTGTAAATTTCAAGCGCTTGTCTATAACTGTTAAAATGTATGGCAATATAAGTATATCAAATTAAATGAACTATTGGCGCACCCTTTTATTAATAATTCTTAATATTGTTACAATAACGGCCATAGCAATCGACATTCTGTGCAATTTGCAAGCGTTTATCTATAACGGTTCAAAAGATAGGCTCATATAAGCAAATCTTCATCAATTATGGGACACCCTTTAATTTCTAAATTCAAATTATAAACTCGTTGATAAAGCGGATTTAGCAATACAGGTCCCTTTTAAGTTTCAGCGTTCTGTCTATAACGATTCAAAAGTTTGGTCACATACACAAAATTGCGTTAACTATTGGAACACCCTTTAACTTCCAAACACAAGTTTTCTACTTTTTGTTATAGCAGTCTAGGCGATACAGGTTTGTTGTAAATTTAAAGCGTCTGTCTACAACTGTTCAAAAGTATGGCCATATACATCAAATTTAATGAACTATTGGTGCATCCTTTAATTTATAATTTGTAATATTAATACTTGTTACTATAACGGCCATTGCAATTAACATTCTGTCCAATTTGCATGCGTTTGTCTATAACGGTTCAAAAGATAGGACCATATAAGTAAATCTTCATCAATTATGTGACACCCTTTAATGTCTGAATTCAAATTATAAACTCGTTGATATAGCGGATTTAGCAGTAAAGGTCCCTTTAAGGTTTCAGCGTTCTATTTATAACGGTTCAAAATTTTGGTCACATACACAAAATTACATTAACTATTGGAACACCCTTTAACTTCCGAATCCAAATTTTATACTTGCTGTTTTAGCGGACTTACCAATACAGGTTCTTTGTGAATTTTAAGCCCAATTTAATTATTAGATTTATTTTTGTATAACTTTTTGTTATTGGGGGCTATAGTAGAATGCAGTTATTTTAAATTTTACAGAAGTGCCCTTTATAATTCATAATACACTTAAATAATATGTATGTTTTATGGGGACACCCTTTAATTTTTAAGATTATAAACTGTTTTTAAAACTGGACCTATCTGTAAGCATAATCTATCATATTACCAAAAAGTTTCAAAATCGGATCAGAAATGACTGAGTTCTGGAGGCACAAATAAAAAAAAAGCAACATTCAGCCGAATTGTATAACCTCCTTTTTTTGAAGTCGGTTAAAAAGAGCCATGAATGAAGAACTTAGAGCTTCGGTTAAAAACAACACTTGGGATATTGTAAGTCTTTCTAAAGGAAAGTAAATTGCGCTTTAAAATTAAAAGAGATTCAAGTGGTAATATTGAAACTTACAAAGCAATATTAGTAATAAAAGGTTACTCGCAACGTTATTGAATAGATTATGAGGAAACATTTTCTCCAGTTGTAAGGTACTCACCAATACGTTTTTGAAAACGTGAAAAATTTTCTTAATATAATGAAAAATCACAATATAAATGTAAATATCTTTAGATCAGATAATGGCAAAGAATTTAATAATAAATATATAAATGAATTGCTGAAAAACTATGGCATACAACATCAAAGATCCGTGTGCAATACACCAAATCAAAATGGGTCAGCAGAGAGAGAAATGCGAACTATTGTTGAACTAGCAAGGTGTATTTTACAAAATAACCGTTTAAATAAGTTTTTATGGGCTGAACCCATACATCATGTTGTCTATGTATTAAACAGAACTGGTCCAAGTTCAATTAAAGAAAAATCTCCGTTTGAAATATGGTTTAACAAAGTGCCTAAAGTTCAACACTTAAAGGTTTTGGAACTCTGTTTCGGAATATGACCAAAAAAAGTGGGATGTAAAAAGCAAGAAAAGTATATTTGTTGGTTTTGATTTAAATGTTAAAGGATACCGTTTCTTTTTTGAAAGTAATAACATCACTGAAGTACACAGAGATGTAATTTTTGGAGATGAACTTGAAATAATTTCAAATAATAAAGGTAATCCCAATAATTACAGTTTATTTCATTTAAACTCTTTTAATAAAGAAGAAACTCCAATCTTAGAATCAGGAAATAATATGGGGGAAACTGAAGAAATTAATTTAATTGATGATGAAAGCACTCCAGAAGAAAGTGCTCAAGTTTTAAATATAATAATTGCTCAATCTGAAAGTTTAGGAGAACAAATAGTTAATTTCGGAAATCAAACTTGCAGTAACTTTAAAAGAACACAGCAAAGCAAATATAATTTAAGACCTAATCCTATAGAAAGGTTAATATCGACGAAATGTTTCTTTCTGTGGTAGAACAAGACTTGGAAGAGCCAACTACGTATGAAGATGCCATTAATTCCAAAAGGTGTTATAAATGGAAAAGAGCAATGGATAAAGAATATAACGCATTGATGAAAAACAAGACATGGAATCTATGCAATTTGCCTGAAGGAAAAAAATTAATAGATTGTCGCTGGGTTTATAAAATAAAATACAAATCTGATTTTACAATTGAACGATATAAGACGCTCTTAGCTGCTAGAGGTTTTACTCAAGAGTATGGCTTAGACTATGGAGAAACTTTTAGTCCAGTGCTAAACTATGACTCCTTTACTAGCTGTTGCAGTGCCTGGAAAAATGTCTATAAAACAATTTGCTATAAAAACAGCTTTTTTGTATAGTGACTTACATGCGTCAACTACCTGGATATGTAAAAGAATTCCAAAATTTATGCTTATTAAAAAAAGTATTTATGGATTAAAGCAAGCTCCTAGATGTTATAATAAAAAGGTTCGTGAAGTTCTCGACAAATTTAATATTAAAATTAGTAACTCTGATACATGTGTGTTTATTAAAAATTATAAAGAATCGAAAGTTATACTGGCAGTGTACGTCGACGATGGGTTAATAATATACAATGATAAAAAGCTTGCAAGTGATCTATTAAGTCATCTTAGTGAAAATTTCGAATTGAAAGAATGTCAATTATATAAATTTCTTGGTTTTCAAATTAAGTTCTTAAACTCGGAATCTATATTTTTGCATCGAACACAATATGCGGAGAAAGTCATCAAAAAGTTTTGTATGATTAATTGTAATCCAGTGTCCACCCTTTAGTACCGGGCTGGATTAATAATCATATCAATAATTCAGAATTAAATATGAAATTTCCTTATAGGGAATTAGTTGGTTCATTAATATATTTATCAATTATGAGTAGACCAGATATTTCTTATGCTGTTTGTGTATTAATTAGATATATGGAGAAACCATATCAAGTACATATAAATGCAGCAAAAAGAGTTTTAAGATATATAAAAGGCACACTAAATCATGATTTAATTTATACAAACAAAAGGTTTATATATTAAAAACGCTGTTCAACATCTGAAATTGTTAATCAATTAGGCAATTGCACAGTCTCATGGAAGTCTCAGCAACAGCGTACAGTTACACTGTCTACTACAGAGGCAGAGTATATTGTTGGATGTGAAGCTGTCAAATATATTGTTTGGATAAAATGTTTATTGAAAGAAATTTCATACAATGTTAAAGAAAATTTTTTATTTATGGATAATCAAAGTGCGATTAAACTTATTAAGAACCCTGAATATCGCAAGCGTACTAAATACATCGAAATAAGATATCATTTCATACAAGAAAAACTCCATGAACATGCATTTTAGTTAAATTTTGTAAATTCGAAGGAACAATTAGCAGATATTTTTACCTAGCCTCTTTCAAACTCCGTTTTTGAGAATTTTTAAAAAACGTTTAACTATTGTTCGTTATTTTATAAATAATTAACTTATTTGATTGTTTAACTGCTTTTAATGTTTATTGATACAATTATAACATTAAGGAAGGGTGTTAGTTATAATGTTATTATTATATATTGTAACTAATTATACTTGTTATGAGAAGTTTTGTAGTTAACATTATAAACATTGAGTTCTATGAATTCTATGTTTTCAAACAACTTTTTTTTCATTTAATAAAAAACATTTGTACAACAAACATCAAAATTCAACTGTGTCATAAAAAACGCATTGATCATCTCTAATTTATAGTGCTGAGCAAAAAAATACAAAATAGGTTTACCTGTGTCTGTATCAATAAATTCTTATAATAAGGAAGTAAATCATAAGGCGTGTTGAAACCATCCGTTACCAACTAATAAATGAAATAATAACCATGATAAAACTTTGTGCTATTTTTTTTATTGAGGGTCAAAGCATGTCTCGATGTCCATTTCGCTACAGCTTACTTAACTTTTTAGGAAACTTCTGACAAACATTTTAAATAAACTAAAAATATTTGTCCAAACAATAAAGCAAAGACAAAGATCAAAATTTAAGCAAAAACAACAATAACCAACAATGATTCTATTTTTCTTTCTCCACTCTATACGGCTGAGTTATTTTTGGCTCTTTTATACAGTTGAATGAGGATGAAAAATAAAATATAAAAAACACTACGATAATTTATTTCTATGCACAGGCACTTTGCAAATTATTAAATTAAAGACACGGGAATATTTTTTAAATTGTCTAATTTTCATAAAAAAAACTTTGTGCCATTTTTTAAAGTATCCTGATTAAATTAATTACCAATATTGATTATTGGGATTCAAATCACGTCTCGATGGCCGTTTCGTTACCTTACCTGCTTACCCCTTTTCGCTGTAACCCAAATTGTTTTAATTTTGTTCAATAACCGAAAACCGAACTCCTTGCACTAGTAAATAACCTTGATTTGATTTAGTCTAGTAAGAGGCCCTCATGCACGGTTTATTTGTGTGTAACCATGGTGAATTATTGATCTTACAATGACCTCTAGATTTCAATTCATAATATCCGGATAATTCCTTAGAAGAAGTATCGCCATTGTAAAAATAAACGGGTTGTTAGCAGAGAACTGCACGAGTACACCGCAACCCATGAGTACACCGCATACTTACTCTATACTTACTCCATACCAGAGAACTGCAAGAGTATCTGTTTTTGATACTCTAAGTATACTCATCTTAAATGCGGTTGCGGTGTGATCGCCACCGCATTTCTTTTGTGCGAGTATTTACTATACCCATTCCATTTGAGTATAAGTGTCTAGCATACTCAAGTAAAATGTTTGTGATGCTGGCTTTCGTACTCATACTCACAACAAACACCAAGAGAGAGATTTTAACGTGTGTAGTGAGAGGAAAACAGAGTTATCAGATCAGAATTATTAAATTAAACACAATATCAAAAGTCGCCAATGTCCAAATTAGCTAACATACATACCTCTTTGAAATTATGAAAGTTAATTTAATATATAACAGAAAATAAATTTAATAGAACCCGTAAAATTCGCCATATTTTCATTTATTAAAAACACAACAAAAGTTTACTAATAACTCAAGAATAGTTCATTGTTTATTATCAGGCATGTTCTGAAAATCACTTTTTGTGAAAGTGATTTAAAATCACCAGTCAGCTAAATGCCTGCCGATTTAGTATCACTTGGTTATTTTTTTATCCACTTTATTTTGAACTTCGCAGTAAAATAATAATATGAATACCTTAAAATGTTTTTTATTGATTTTTATAGCAAAATTAGCATTTGGCACCAAAGAATTTATAAATAAAATAAAGTTTTTAGTTTACATATTTTATTTTGTTAAATATAATTATTGCTTTTATACCTATTTATTAATTTTAAAAATCTATTTGCTAAACGAATAGAATTTTTAAATTTCTCTCCTTTGTGACTTAAAAAAAACCCTAACAAAAACGTAATATACAGGTATGTTCTGAAAATCACAAGATTTCAAATCACTTGTGATTTCAAAATCACAATTGTGGTTTGATGGTGTTCTGAAAACCACAAAAGTTTTAACTTTTCGTTGTGTTTTCACCTCTTCGAAAACACAAGAAAACTGCTGGTATTTTGTTTTAGTTTGACGAAATTTTTTATGTATTGAAAATTATTAGTGTTTTTCTTAAAATATAAAGTGAAGATAAATTAAAAGCATTGTTTTTATAAATTCTTTGGTGCCAATTGCTAATTTTGCTATAAAAATCAATAAAAAACATTTTAAGGTATTCATATTATTATTTTACTGCGAAGTTCAAAATAAATTGGATAAAAAAATAACCAAGTGATACTAAATCGGCAGGCATTTAGCTGACTGGTGATTTTAAATCACTTTCACAAAAAGTGATTTTCAGAACATGCCTGATAATAAACAATGAACTATTCTTGAGTTATTAGTAAACTTTTGTTGTGTTTTTAATAAATGAAAATATGGCGAATTTTACGGGTTCTATTAAATTTATTTTCTGTTATATATTAAATTAACTTTCATAATTTCAAAGAGGTATGTATGTTAGCTAATTTGGACATTGGCGACTTTTGATATTGTGTTTAATTTAATAATTCTGATCTGATAACTCTGTTTTCCTCTCACTACACACGTTAAAATCTCTCTCTTGGTGTTTGTTGTGAGTATGAGTACGAAAGCCAGCATCACAAACATTTTACTTGAGTATGCTAGACACTTATACTCAAATGGAATGGGTATAGTAAATACTCGCACAAAAGAAATGCGGTGGCGATCACACCGCAACCGCATTTAAGATGAGTATACTTAGAGTATCAAAAACAGACACTCTTGCAGTTCTCTGGTTGTTAGTTTTTAATACTTTACTCTAATCCAAATTTTTCAAGTTTAAATTTGTTTACAGAATACATTCAGTAAAACGAAGAGTCCGCTATGAACTTGTATGCTCTTCTACCATTTTGTTTACCTACAGCTACCTAATATATTTACCGTATCATTCAAACTTTAATAATTTTTTTCCTTCTCTTATTCTTTTTTTGTTTTGCTTCAATCAACATGGCAGACCAATTTCGAAGAGGAAATAACGTATCATTAAAATGGGTGTGCCTCAATTTCCTACATGTTCTCCTGTCTGTTAGAAAAAAATGGTAACCCCTGTATATTTTGTTTTTGCTTGTATATTTTTCAATAGAAATTTCATACATGGCTTTGTCTACAAACTGATTTTTTTTATTTCGCAAAACAGCAAATTAATATGTTAGTTACAATATACATATAACTTAAAATAAATTTATATATTTTGTGAATTTGTATGAGATTTCAGCAAAATGTGTTGCAATTTTTTGATTATTTAAAATTTTTTTTTGAGCATATATTTTCGCTGTCCTTTTTCTAGGAACGGAAATTAACTGTATGAGTTTTATTATTATTATTTTTTTTGACATATTCAATAATATAAAAGGAAAATTTATTATATAAGTTATTTGCTATATAAACGTTTTATACCCCTCCATGTAAAATTATTTTATTATACGGGCAAGCGCCCGTTAAATTGATTTATACAAAAGTATAAAAAATGTGTAGCAGGGATATTTTTTAACCTTTGGAATTTTAGTTGAAAAATATCTATTGATTGTTAAAAAGCTAACATGGCAATAGCCAGCATTTGTCTAAAGTGTGACTTATACCTGGTAAAGATGAGGATAAAACGGACGCTGTTTAGGCGAGGCACCTGTTTCTCTCTCTCTCTACTAGGAATACTCGCTGTATTCATTGGGAGAATAGATTTTAAAATAGTATATTACACCGTAGTGGAAAAGCAAATTTTAGGAATGCGAAGTGGGGAGAGAGCTAGGTACTCTAATTGTGGATTATTAACACCTGGCGACTTCCACTTTAAATATTCACTTACCAGACTAAACCATGAACTTCAAAAAAGGCGACACACAACAAAATATTATTATTTGATTTCGCACCAGGCAAAAAGTTGCCGAAGGAATGATACGACCTGTGGTAAAGTTCTTTGCGCCAACAGCATAAAACCGAAGGTAAGCCTGAGAAGCAGTGATAAAACAGAAAACGTTGTAAAGTTCATTAAAATATTTTGGGGTATCTAACAGATAAGCACTTCTTACCGATAGTCAACCAAGGTGCAACGGAATGGTGACAACCGCACACAGGTATGCTCGAATAATATGCTGATAGGACAGCGCAGTACTTATGGCAATGTAGCAGCACACTGGATATGAATTCTATAAGGGACTTTGATCTAGAAATTATGTTGTTACGTTTGATAATCACGAGTCCACAGTAAATGACTATTAGTTAGGCCCAGACTTTATAAGATTTGGTATTTTTTAGCTAGACTTAAAAGGTAGCGGTTGACTTTAGTATTTCTCCTAAACATACGTAATTCATACTTGTATTCAACTTTTTTCAAAAAAAAGCTCCTACCTGTGGTTCTAAGTCTTATGTCAGCCACTGAGGGACTCGTTCTAAATTTCCTTTATAATAAATTAAATCTTAGAGCTTCAACTAGTACAGGAGTAAATTTAGCTGATTAAGTAAAAAAAAGTAAGATAAAGTCTAGTCTATTTTATTTATAACTTTTTTATTTTTTAGGCGTTGACAATGAAGCAGACTTAGGATGGCTTATCAACTACGATCGTTCTTCAATGATTAATGTCTGCCGATAATGTTCGATCTCCTTTTAATTAAATAAATCCCGCACATTACTAACTCTTCCCTTAGCCTAAGCTAAATTTTAAAAACTATATATTTTCTGTAAATCATGGAAACTCGTCATACATTTTATTACAAACAAAAATAAAAAGAGGGAAACATGAAGTCTATGGTCATTATGGCCGTGGACTCTATGACTACAACCTAAAAAATCATCTTAGTAATATATTTAGTACAAAAAATGCATACGCCGCTTTTCATTTTTGCAGTATAAATAAAACACAATCAAAGGCTACCGACCATCGACTACCGACTACAAAAGTAGCTGGCTACAAAAATAGCCAAGTTGCCAGCTACTTAATTCTTTTAACGACCATCGACCACTAACTACAAAAAATAAACATCTGTTTTGACATATGTATTTAAGTTAACAAAAACAAGACAAACTTGATTTTTTTAAGTGAATTTGTGTAATTGTCTCAAGAAAATTTAATTAACTTTATAAATACTATTGCTAAAATAGTGGAAACAAAGACTTCAGTGTATGAAGTGTCCACGTCCATATTTGCATGTAAATTGAACTAAACATTTACATTAAACAATATAATACATACTTATCAATTTCAATAAAAAAAAACCCAAAAAATAAATATAAATGAAACAAATTAGAAATTTATGAAAAAAGAACTAAATGGAAAATTTCACAAACAAAAAGTAAATGAAAAATGCGCCAAATAAATAGTAAATGAAAAATGTATTTTTTTTTTTGAAATCTTAATTTAATAATGGCAGGGGCATATAACTATAGCGCCAGGGTATCCCACAAGTATTTTGATATAACTAGTCTCTCAATGAACTGCACATCGACCTATACCTTCGTATAAGAAGTGGAAAATCCTGTTGAATAAAAACTGTGCTCGTTGCGACTTTAATTATAACTTCACTTTTTTGAAAAAAATCTGCTCGCACGCAGATGTTCCCCCTTCGAGATAAAGTAATAAACTGATGAAAAATGTAAACAAATTAACAGATGATTATTATTTTTCAATGGTGCCGCTATAAAAGTTTTTCACGTTTTTAATAGCGATATTTAATGTATTGCGTTTTTAAAAACACCATTTTTAATTCATCATATATAGACATTTTTAAAGGTTAGCGGAATGTAGATAACACTCATTTAAACTTGGATTTTGCATAGTGATTATTTTCACGAAAAAAAAAGAAATTTATTAAAATTTAACCTCTCTTTCATTTTCCTTGCAACAAAGTCATTCTTTGCCAGTTTAATGCAAATATATTTTGGATTTTCCATTAGAAATTTGTAAAATTCTTTTTTTGTTATTCTTTTCGAAGTGTTAATTTTTGGCCACAATAACCGCACCCTCTGGCTTTTCAACCAACAAATTTTTCATAATTTTTTTTATTGTGTAAAGCGAAAAAACAGAGAAATTTGTTGTAGTTTGGTTTTGCAAAAGTAGCATGTATTTTTTTTTTTTTTGTTATTGCTTTATTAAAAGGTTTGTTAGGTTTGAGAGCCTCCACTTTCGTTAAACAGTTCACAGATCGGCTCGAATTTCAAATTTATTTTTACTTAGAAGACATATAAGTTAAACGCATACGAGGGAACATTAAAGAAAACAGTTACTACTATGTAGCAAGGTTTCTTTTTGAAATACATATTTCTGCTTATGTTGTTTGCTACCATGATGTTGTCTCGTCTGTGACAATGTTTTTCATTTTTCTTGAATTCTTTGGCGCCGTGGTGTGAGGGATGCTTTATGATTTGCAAATAATCGTATTTCTTTTTATACCGTTCATCACAAAAAGCGGAAAGGGGATAAATAAATATGTCATTCCGTTTGTCGTTTCTACAGTATCCATTTCCCACTCCATTTCCCACTCCATATATTCTGATTTCTTATGCTTAGCGAAGTCGATTGAGCTATGTCCGTCTTTCCGGCTGTCCGCCCTTGTAGTGCTTAAGTCAAGTTTGCCAATGCACTAGATTAGCTAGAGAAAAACTAAACACGCCAATCGATCAGACATACTGTCGAAAAAGGTGCTATTGGAAATCAGCATGATCGGTCACCGATATTTGAGGCAGCTGCAAAACACCGCCTAACTCTAATTTTTTCATATCATTTTTTCAAATTTCGTTTGTATTTCTGCAGGTAGTTAGTTGTTCACAAAAAAAAAAGGATTTTATCAATTTGGCTGAATGATGCTTTTCTAATCCGATTTAGAAAATTTTCTAGTTATTCCGCTTGAAAAGGTTGGCTCCTTTCCGATTCCTCGATTTAGAAGAAGTGCCGGATTACATTACAGTCAGTAATTTTATGTTGATATTTTAAGCAAATAAGACTCAAATTTGTTTTAATAACGGTATTTTTAAAATAATTAGTTTAGTAAATTCTATCGAAGCTCAACCTTTCAAACAAAAAGTTCAAACGAGAGATGAGATATGGGATAAAATTTTTACTAAATTTTGTCTTTCTCTGGCAGCACTGCCTGAAAAATATAAAGGAAAGGTTTTTTAAATGACTGCATTTTTCTCATTTTTACTGAAATAAGAATAATCAGCTCTATTTAATTGTATTAATTGTCACTGTATCATTGTTCAACGACTAAAATACTGCTTAAAAATACACTAGAATTGTTATTAACTTTCGTATAATATTATTCTGCCAGATAAACAAAGCAGAGGACAACCCACACAACTTGTAAATTACCAGTGGTTGCCCCTAGTTGAATCAGATGTGCTATAAATTCTATAAATATTTAAGGAAGGTAGGTTAGTATTGTTGCAGCGTTGGTTAGCATTAGGATAAGGATAACAGGCAGCAGCACTTTAGATACAGATTCTATGAGTGGGTCTAAGACACAATCTGGCAAATGTCCAAGATTTTGTGATTAAAATAGTATTCATTAGTCGTGAGTACATGCTTGTTGGCTGGCATGGAACCCGGTGATCGGGAAGCAGTTCATATTCTTGTTCAACAATGAAAGAACACTGCAAAAGGACTGAAAAATGTGTCATATTGGATTCTAACGCCTTACAACTTGACATGGCAACTTTTCTTATTTCAATAAAACGTTATGACGCAACTTCGACATTCACAATAACACAACTTAATATACTTCTCTCTTTCGATTATTATCATTCAGATCTTTAAATTGTTTCTATTAATTTTATTGTTAGAAAATTCAACTTAATCCTTTTGATCACCACACCCTCCTTTCTAATACCAACGGCAAAGTGTGCCAAATAAACAAATATGACAACAGGGAAAGATTGTTAATAATCTACGATAACATTTTTTTAGGAGAAATATAATATTTAAAAGGAGTAAATACACACAAAGCTTTAATTATGGGTGTCTACTCCGAGTGAAAGTACTATTAATTGGCAACACTGTTCTCTTTGGTAAAGTTTTTTTTTTTATTTGTAAATAATTGTCCTATTTCAAGTATTTGGTGATAAAGCATCACGTATTTGTTTTAAAACAGAAGATCATGAGTCATGTGTATAATCCCCATCAGCGCCATGAATATAAAGAAAAATATTTGTTACTTAGTAGCCGCGGTGGTTGACTTGTTTAAAAGACACTTTATTAAACAGAGAAATGTAGTGGACACCGGTAAGGCTATGGTTCGAGGAGATCTAACGAACTCTAAGAGCGTCTAATTATAAAACCTCAAAAAGCTTACATACCCCAAATATTTCCAGTTAGGTATTATTTCATTATTATTTATCACTGATGCATTTTCTGATCCGCAAATAGATTGTTTAACACCTTTACCTTCAAAATAATCATAAGTTAAAAGAAAACTTATTTAAGACAAAAGGCAATAATACAACGGTATAGGAGCATTATTCAGATTTTTTTCAGGCAAATCTGATATGTTTATTTTTGTTTGCCGTATCTTTTTTTTTCAAGGAAAAAAAGTAAATAAATAAAACAATTTTAAAAAACTAAATAAAAACTGTTGCTTTCCAAAGAAAATATAAATAAAAACCAGATTTAGAAAGCGGAATGGAAAAGGGAATGAAAAAAACGAATTATTCATTTTAGGAATTGTTATTCAAGGCACATACGGCAAATAGTAACAAGAAAACAACATGTTGTAAATAAATTTACAAGCTGTTCGCATCATCTTATAACACATAATACAAATAATAGTCATGTTGTAAATCCAACACTTATATGCCTTTACATAAAATTCATTTTCCTTACAACGAACACAGTCATTCACAAGCCTTTTCTTGTTAAAAAAAAATAATTGTGTAGGTGTAATTTGTTGTTTTTTTTTTCATAAAATACCTGTTGAAAAATTCGTTAAATCGACATAGAACTTAACAGCATTATGTGGCAAAAACTAGATTTACATAAAAGTCTAGCATTGGACTTTTAAAACTCTAGAAATCGTTAACGATTATAATTGCAATCGTGGAATAGGGGCATACTAAAGCGCGGTACTACTGCCTTACACTCCTTTTGATTTCCGCTTAATGTTTACATAATTTTGTCTTGCTGCCGCCTTTATCCCTCCATACCCATTTACTTTTGCTTTGTCTAAGTTAAACTGTTGGCTTGTAGCTGTATACCTCCTTAATTTTCACTGCGTCCAAGTAGCCTTTAGGATAAAATAACTATTTATAAGTCTCTTTGTCGTCTTCTTTGAGGTATAAGAAGACTTAAGAATAATAAAATAGCCCCGAATTTTTAATCCCTTCACCCCAGGTAGAAAAGGGTCTATCTAAATTTGTCATTCCGTTTGTAATTTCTACAATATCCATTTCCAACAACATAAAGTATATATACTATGAATTTTTATTCATAGCGATTCAGCAATATTCGTCTGTCCGTCCGTGTTCGGGTTGAAATCAACTTTTCCAAGGTACTAGATGAGTTAGAAAAAATTTATCGATAAGACATAATTTCGAAAATTTTGCTATTGAGCATTCGATGTTCTTTGAGGCAAACACCACGCCAGCCTCTAATTTTCCATGTCATTTTTTTTTTTTGTCAAATACAAGCGAAGTATTCTTGCAGGTGGTTGTTTTTTAACCTACTTCGAAAAAAGTAGAAGGTTATCAATTTCATTGATGTTGCTTTTTTATGTTTGCGCTGGCAGTCATTCCTAAACCTATTTTGATATTTTTTTTTTATTTAAAAGGAGATGCTTATAGATTAGTCTCGTGTGTCTTCATACAACTTACATGCTTTTACGTGTATTGTGAACCCTAAAAGTACACAAATACAAAAATAAATCCCACAGGTACCTAAATTTACCTATAAGAGCCTTTATTTTGAACTGTTATAGACAAACGCTTTTATAATGTCGATTTCTATGACCTATATAGTAACAATATTCGAAATTATGGATTAAAAGGTAACCCAGTAGTTTATTTAATTTGATGTATATGGCCATACTTTTGAACAGGTTTAGATAGATGCTTGAAATTTACAGCGAACCTACATTGCTAACGTCGCTACAACAAGTATAAGGTTTGGAGATGGAGTATGACGGTGCCTCTTTAGTTAATGTAATTTGATGTATGATACTTTTTAACTGTTATATACAGACATATGAAATCTGTTTTGATCTCAGGTTTGTTTTCTTTCAAGAATTGTTTTACTACTTAAAATTTTAAGTTTTGCTAGGGGTATCGTTAGCCAGCTAGGCCAGCTAGTAAAGTTACTCTTTTCTATGTAATAAAGACAACCAAGTGCAGGAAAACTATGTAGTAGAGACAAACGCCTTTTTACTAGCAACAACAATTATACTAGCAGCCACGCTAGACAAGACTTACAATTTTCGACGCTTTGTTTGAACAGAAAAACTTGCCAATTTGCATATACATGTTTTTATTCATATATGGTAAAGGGAATAGAAGATTCGACAAAGCCGAATATAGCACTCTTAACTTTTTTTTAATTATAGTTGTTTTTGCTTTGATTTATTAAAATCCGTAATTACAGCATAAATAACCAATAAATGGTCAGATAATTGGAATATCACGAAGCCATCTTAATTTGATCAAAATATCACATTTTTACCAAAACTATTAAACTTTGCTAAAAAATTGTTTTCGCGATAAAAAATTAGAAATTTCATTAAAAAACGAAAATTCAAAAACAAAACTGTAGGTTATTAAAAATTAGAAATTCACTTAAAGATTAAAATTTTACCAAAAAAATTTATTATTTTCACGAAAAACTCACAAAAACTCTAACTTTTCGAAAAAATATTGCTTAGAATAAAAACTGTTATAACTTAATACTAATAACAATTTAAAAGTAAAAAAAACACATTTTCGCAAAAAAAAAAACCATTTTTTGTGGAAGACTTAGCACAGTCGATGAGAGCTGAAAACTAAAAACCTGACAGCTGGGCATATTAAGATCAGACTCCAATGTGACAAATAAGCAACTCTAGGTTATATCAAATATCTTCAATATATTAAGGATGTACATATTCCGGCAAAAAAAAAAAAAATATTTGTTGAAAATAAATAGACAATTATTTTAGTGAAGGGTGTGTAAGATTCGACACAGTCGAATATAGTAATCTTACTTGTTTTCATTTAGATTTTGCAGAATTTTTTTAATCCAAAATATACGTGGTTTTACTGCATTCCTTGCAAAACTGTGGAGGGGTAGAAACATTGTGTATTTTGCCATCTTTCCATTTCCAGTGTCGTTTCTGCTTTAGAAAATGATTTAGCCTTTCCGATTAGAGTCTCCTTTTATCTAAAGTTATAACAGTGAATAACCACCTGAAAAGACAGTACACCTCTACAGGACTTGGCTACACGTTTTTAAGGTAAAGCATATTTACGCTGCCAGTGACAAGAAGAAAGATACATACATGCAGTCTAGGTGTTCCTAGAACTGATAAGGGGTTCTACCTTATACAAATTATTTTGATTAGACCCACTGTAAATGTAAATAAAATACATTTGTCTGATCCTATTTATCGTTGTTTGTTTCTGTTTCCCAAAAAAAAAAAAAAAAATATGACGCATGCAAGTGTGGTGTATTTATATGTTTGCAAATGTATGTGTGTAAATTTACGATAGTGTACAACCATATTGTTGAATTCTTTCCTTTGGGGGTACGTGTCAAAAACAAGTTAAACAATGTTATAGATCCACAAAAATATACAAGGAAATGAAAATATTTATAAATTAGAAAAAAGGGCTGCTGCTGTTTCCATTTTAATTTAATTTTTTATATTGTACTCTTTTTCAAGAATTTTTATACAAGAAAATAAAATAACAAAGAAAAAAAGGAAAATAGCATAAAATGTGCAGATCACAAGATTTCTTGGAAACAACTGTTTTATGAGAATTTACAAGGGGAACTCAATAAGTGTTTAATAATTATTGCAATAAAATCAAATTTAAAGTAGAGTGGACAACAGACTGCCATTATATCTAAAATTTTAATTTATTTGGGATCAGGCTGTAAGTAAAGGTTTAAAACAGTGGCCATAATTTATAATATAAACTTGTGTGAGTTCTATTTCTTGTTGTCTTTATTTCTATTTCTTCAAGAAAAAAAAACGTATCAAGTAAACGATGTAGTCTTCAACTCAGCGTTTATACGGCTACACTAAAAGTAGCCGTAGCGACAAAAAAAAGCATACTTTTTAAGATACAAATTTGTTAAAAAATAGTAGCCAATATCCATATACTTCTACTACTACATTCACATTTAAAGAGCAAACCATAACGTAGAGCTACAGCTCCAATTTTTTCAAGTAGATGTAGCGGTAGACGCTGCATTATTCCGAAGCATTAAAATTTTTGAGCTACAGCTTCCTTAAAAAAAAAATAAAGCGACAAGTAGAAGTAGCTTCTTCTCTACTTCAGCCAAAGTATTGGTAGGTGTAGAAAATAGCAAAAATATTCTACTTCATTTTTTGCTTCAATTTAAAAAGTAACCAATTACGAAAACATTATTTCTGGCTATTTTGTGTTGAGAATAAACATACTTTCTGGCTACTTTATATAAATACTTTATGCTTGGAGCTACGTAATACAAATATTTGCCTCTGGCTACTTATCGACAATTCACCACTTAATTCACCACTTTGTAATATTTACAACATAATGATTGTCTGACACATTAGCTGTGTTCCCTTACTTTTTGGGTAAAGTTGGGGCAAACGAGAGTAATGAAAAATTACTCTCAATTAGGGACTAAAATGTTTAAAAGTACGGAAACACTCGAAACCAAATTTTTAAACCGAAAGAAATTTTCAAATTTTTTTACTTTTTTTATGACAAAAAACCATTTTGTATAAAAAAGGCGCCAACAAAGTTAAAATTAAAAACGTTATAAAAATATTTAAAAACGGAAAATTTGGCAATATGTTGTTCTACAGGCATTAATAATTGCGTAAAAAATGGTAAGTTAAAATAATTATTTATAAGGAAGATTTTTTTACTTATTTAATTTTTGAAAATTTGTTTGCTGATAATTTCAATTGTTTCCTTTATGCAACAGCTGATTGACTTACAATTTTACCAAATCAGCCCGAAGAAAAACTGCGGGCTGTTTTGGGCAGAAAGAAGAAGAATATTATGCTCTCAAATTCTCTCCCACTTGCCCAAACTTTGTGTACGGGAACGGTTTTGGGTTAATTTGGGAACCCGCGGGTGCCCAAAGTAGAGTACGGGAACAAAGCTATTATTGGTACACGAGTGAGGGTCAAAAGCGTTTGTAGATATTTAAAAAAGCTAATCAAGGTATTTACGATAATATGAACTACCGAACAAGTAAGAAGAAGAATATATTGTAATTTGAAGACATGGCACGTATGTCAAGAATTTCCTGACAACTAACATGGTTTTTACTTTTGATATAAGCTTCCATTTAGGCATTCAGTTGTATTATTTTCTTAATAAAGGTATGATAGTTTGCATTGCTGATGAAATGATAGGATTTAAGTATGTAAAACAAATAATATTAAGCAATTTCCTCGTTTAGCTAGAACTAAAAGGGAAAAGTCAAAAACTGTTTCAAGGAATTCATAGCAATGGAAAGTAAAGCAAGGCGAATTAATTTTATCAGGTGGCATCTTTGTGACAGCTGACTATTTTTGGCTTATTTTCCTACAGTGCAGTCACACGGCAAGTTTTTGTTCAATTCCCTTTCAAGAAATTTACACATACTGCTTGTCAAAATTCACAAAAATTGAAAGCTTTGACGTAGGCTGCACGCAATTTCAAAGCAAGTTTTTTAAGGAAGATGTCAAGAAAAAAAATTAAATTTATTGCTTCTTAAAAATTATTCGAAGAAATAAATAAAAACAATAGAAAGTGAAGAAAAACAGAAGGCAGAGAAGAAATATTGGGTAAAACCATTATTAGTAAGAAGGTTTGTAATTAAAAACGTTAGTAATTAAAAATGTAATAAATGTAAAACACACTGTGTTTACTTAAGGGTGGAGCATGATTTGGAGGCGCAGTTGCTAAAAGATCTGGTGTGGGAAGACGATGATGGTGATTTCCGAAACTTTGCGCGTATAGATGTGTTCAAGTTTGAGGAGCTTTTTAAAATGGTAGTGTAACATACATAATATGCCTGTACCTAGCAATAACAAAATTCAACGTTCTTGAAGCAATTTACAAAAGTCTACAGAAGAACTACTTAAAAGTAAGTTACAATGAAGTTCCCAAAATATATTTTTACTTACGTATTGCTTATGTACAAAATTTAAAAAACATTTATTTTATTTTTAGTATTATTTATTATTTAAAAAAAAAACTAATTTGAGATCATAACGTAAAAAAGAAATAAAAGCTTGAACAAAATAAAAGTTAATAGTCTTCTTCTAATATTTCCGCATCTTAAATTGCATAAAAAAGTGCATCGCTTGATGGGACTGAGCTTGAGTTTTGCGACAAAGGCGTCGATGTTCTCGATGGGATGCACAAAGACTTTTTTCTTATTATTTCCACTTTTCTTTTCGTGAAACTCTGCCATTACCTCATATGCATCTTCTTCCGGAAGTTCTTTTAATTGTTTCCCAACACTTTCTCCAAAAGCTTCAAAATATGTTACGTTCTTGTTAAGCGCAATTAATTTTTCCAAGGCGTCATCTAGCTTTGATTTTGGCTCTGGAGCATGTTTCCTCTTTTTGGAGCTTGATGGCATGTTACTCTTTTCTTTTTGAGAAGAAGTAGCATCGGTTGGCTCTGAATCCAAAGATGTCTCCGTTAATGTTGAAAAGTCCTCCTGTTAAATGAAATAAAAAAAATTCAAGATTAATTTATGTAAGTTAGTTTATATTTAAAGATTTTTTTTATTTCTTTGAAGATGCCCAACACCGAACATGAGTGGAGAGAACTCAGTGAAGATTTTGAAAAATGTTGGCAGTTCCCGCATACTCTTGGAGCACTGGATGAAAAACATATCCGAATTAAAGCTTGTGCGCATACAGGCTCCCAGTTTTACAACTTTAAGGGGTACTTTAGCATAATTCTGTTCGCTGCTGTTGACGCACATAGCCGCTTTACGTATATAAACGTCGGTTGCAATGGTAAGTCGTCAGACAATACAATATACAGCGACAGCTTCTTGTGTCAGGCTTTGCAGAATGGCAGTTTAAGTATACCGGAGCCAGGAAATAAGATTCCTTATTTCTTTATTGGAGACGACGCTTTTGCTCTGGACAGACACTTGATGAAACCATATAGCAGAAGTGTAAGGTTAAGCGTGCCGCAAGAAGTGTTTAATTATAGGATTTGTCGGGCAAGAATGGTGGTGGAGTGTGCGTTCGGTCGGCTCGTCAACAGATTCCGTATATTTCACCGACCTATTCAAGTGCAACCAAAAACAGTCTACTCCATTGTGAAGGCCTGTTGTGTGCTTCACAATTATTTGACAAAACCTCGAACGGCAACAGCAGCAACAGAACCAGCGGAACAATTAATTGTAGAAGCATTTTCCGCAATTGGAAGCCAAAGCCACAAAACATATAAGTTTGCATCAAGAACTAGGGATGAGCTTTCAAGATATTTACCCACATATGGCAATGTAGATTTTCAGTGGCAAAAAATAAATATCAAATAAAAATCTTCATGAAGTAAAAAAAAATGTTTTTTGTTTAACTTATTTACCTGGTTAGAATTTTCCATTTGATAAGAGTTGTCCATAGTTTTCCGACGAATTAGAGATGCGTCAAGGAACGACCCTTCATAAAACCAAAATACACTAGGAGTGTATACATTTTCAACGGCGCTTCAGGATTTTTTGCTGCTTTCAATTTTGGCTTTTTCGGCACAATACGACGTCCGAAATGAATTTATTTTTCTTTTAACTTCTTCCACAGATAGTTTTGTTTCGGCGGCAATAGAGTTATAGGACTTAACTTTCAAATCATTCCGTTTATATGAAGGAATATTCATATTCCACAGGACTTCATGACTTCTGTATAGTTCTATAAACCGCAAAACGTCGGTGTATTTGTTTATTTTGTTCACAAACATATTTTGTTTTTTATAAAAGCACTTTTTTTTATTTACTTTATTAATTTCTATATTTTAAAGGCACTTTTTTTAATTATTGTATAAATTTCAAAGAAATAACACAACACTGACAGCAGAATTTTTAATGCAAAGTTGGAGGAAAAAACTTCAATCAACTGTTCTCTTGAATGAAAATTTGAAAGACTCAATTGAACGAAAATTTGAAAGCAAATTCTCAGCAAGTTTTTAAAGTGAGAGTGTATTGGTAAAAAAATGAGAGAAATTTCAAAAATTGAATGAAAACTTAATCGTCTGACACCCTAGTAAAGTAAGTAAATTTTTCAATAACGTTTTTTAGTTAGAAATGTGACTTTTGACTGTAAGTAACTTCGCCTGTATACACTTTTTTTTTTTGTGTTCTGAACTATATAGTAATGACTACACGGACGAAACAGGTTTCAGATTGGAATAAATACGAGCCAGCCATGCCGATTTGAAAGATAAGATCATATTTGCAATGCCCTTTAATTTACAGTTTTATTTTTGAACTTGTTACATTGTACTTTGGGTAAACTAAATGCAAATCCCTATTTTTTATTACTATTGGGATACCTTTTAATGCCTCTTTTTTACATGCTTTTGAAGCAATTTGGAAATGCAAACTCTCAGCCTATTACTGTTTGAAAAATAAAGTCATATATTATTTGATTTTTTAACTGACCATTATAGCAGACATAGCGATACACACTTTGTGCAAACTTTAAGCGTCTGGTTGCAGTGGTTCAAAAGAAAATCATTGCCCCAATGGAACACCATTTAAATTATAAATTTTTCGTTCACACTTATTTTAATAGCGGAAGATTTGTATATACGCTCTGTAAAGCCTAAATTTCTTCCTGCTTTCATTGACAGGGGGTTGTGACAGACGGACGGAGACATTGTAGCGGGAAAAATAGGGTTATTTTTTAACTCTTTGGGTACAAAACTCTTAAGAAGATGGGAGGCGGTAGTCAAAATTTAACGAAGAACTATTAATTATTCTAATAAATAAATAAAAAGTATGATACTAATAATGCACATTATGCAACAAGTATCACAGAAACATTTTTAAACTCTCTCTTGATGAAAAGCTAATTTTATTTTACTCTTACTTAAACATATCAAAGTTTAAACTCTTCTCGTTTAATGTTTCATCGTTTGTTACCAAACTAAATCTGTTAAACTTACATTTAAGTATAAATTGAATTACTAAATTCTTTAAAACATTTACAAGTATCCTTTTTCTATATAATTTTTATGCAAATTTACCTCAAATGCCAGTGTCATGCTCCTTCTTAGTAAATTGAAAACAAATTGAAATTTTTGTTCTTTATTTTTCATCAATGCAGAATTGTTGCTAAATTGAATCTGCATTTTTTGCCACCTCCTGCAACCTTTCTTCTTCTTCTTCTTCTTTTGTATCAGTGCGTCAAAATACCACTTTTCCATATACTGGATGAAATCTGTTTTCTGTATCCAAAAGGGAAAGAAATAAAACAATAGCAATTGAACGAAATTGTGGAAATTTTATTATGAGTGAATGGCACTCTTAAGTCGAATTAAAGGTTTCTTTTATACATTTGGAAAAAATTTAAATTATAAAGTACTTTATTGCTATAGAAGCTTCTATAAATTCAAATTATAAAAATACTTGTTAACGGTTAAAAAGCGTACTCGTTATTTTACAGAAATTTCAGTTTTATTTTAATTTGACTTTTTAAAAATGGAATTGTTTTGTTTAAGAAAGTATTTATTTTCTTTTTTTTTAAATATAAAGTTTAAAAAATACTTTTATAAGCAATAACTTTTTGGATAGTGATTCTTTTACTAGGTAACTTATGAATCGTAAATAAGCTTGAGTAGAAAAATGCGTATTGGAGAAATGTTACGGGAGCCAACTGTAAGTCCGAGTTAATTTTAAACCAAAAATAAAGTTTTATGGAAATTAATTTATGTAATACCTTTTGTTAGAAACTTTAAAAGTAATATTAATAAAAGTTTAAATAATTCCTTAAAGGAAACCTTTTTTTAAGTATTTATTATTTGTAAGAGTAAGTTTTTAAATAGTACCTAAAGAATAGTATCATCAAAATTATTCAAATGTGTTAAGTCTCCTGCAAGAATTTCCATTTAAGGTAGTCACTTTTAAAATCTTTATTTAAATATATGTTTTACTATTCAAAATAATTTATTTTCAAATCGTACCAAAAAAGTACTTTATGGAAATACAGTATTATAAAAAAATCCCTTTTAAGGAACATGCTTCAGTTGGTTTCCTTTACTGAAATAATTATTTTTCCAATTCCAAAAAATTGAATTTTCAAACCTTTGGTCCTAGCAAATATGACTTACAAAAAAGTACTTTTTGAAACAACATTTTAACAAAAAGTTCCCTTAAATGCTTCTTAAAACTTAGTAAACCTGTCAATAGAAATCGTGCAAAACTGTCATTAAACAAGTATTACTAACCTGTCATGTCAAACACTATTAAAAAATACATGACTAAAAAATGTCAACTTGTATTCAAGCTAACTGTCAGATTGAGATATAAATAAATTCAATTTTCTTCGAACACAAATTTAAGATTTGTATTTTTTATGCACATTAAAATACAATAGAGGTGGGAAATCTTTAAATGTTCATTGTTTTTATGTTTCAGAAAATCAATATTTACACTGCGCAACACTAAAAATGTGATTGAAAAATACTTATCATAGTTAATTCGTCTCATACACGTTTGTAGATTAAAATATTTTCTATATAAAATCTATAAATTCAGCAAATTACTGGTGGAAATATTAGAAAAAAACGAATGCTTTTATTTTTGGTATTATTTTTTTCAATAAATGTTATTTCTTTCAATAAATGTTATGTTATATTTTTCTTAATTTGTAAAATTTAAAAATTTACAAAATATCATATTCATAGAAATCGAATTGCCACGAAAAATTCAAATTTTTGAAAATTTTAGGAAAATTATTAATGTCTAAAAGCAAGGCGAATTGATAACCAGGTGATATCATCAGCATGAAGTACTGTTCGAAATAACGTCAAAGTCTGTTTTGTTTTTTTTTTTCAATTCGGTTTGTTTTTCGTTTCTTGTACTTTCTTTATTTGCTTACTAGGGTATCAGACGATCAAGTTTTCATTCAATTTTTAAAATTTCTCTCATTTTTTTACCAATACACTCTCACTTTAAAAACTTGCTGAAAATTTGCTTTGAAATTTTCGTTCAATTGAATCTTTCAAATTACATTCAAGAGAACAGCTGATTGAAGTTTTTTCCTTCAAATAATGTTTTTTGTTTTCTTTATGACATCTTGGTTAAAAACTTGCTTTGAAATTGCGTGCAGCCTACGTCACAGCTTTCAGTTTTTGTGAATTTTGACAAGCAGTATGTGTAAATTTCTTGAAAGAGGATTGAACAAAAACTTGACCGTGTGACTGCATTGTTATATACATGTGTACATACACTCTCGATCAAATGATTAGAAGCACTTAAATTTCGTGTTTAGTACGCCTTTTTTTTCTCCAGAGAACTAAATTTTACTACTATCCGAAATAGAATTTTCTTAAGATTCCAAAAATAAATACAACAAGATCAGAGTTTAGGGCAACTGATTTTCCACAAAAAAATATACAATTTTGTTCCCTTTATATGACCAACTTTGAACCCACTTTTAGTTTTTTAAATTATTTCCACTTAAATTTCGTGTTTAGTACGCCTTTTTTTTCTCCAGAGAACTAAATTTTACTACTATCCGAAATAGAATTTTCTTAAGATTCCAAAAATAAATACAACAAGATCAGAGTTTAGGGCAACTGATTTTCCACAAAAAAATATACAATTTTGTTCCCTTTATATGACCCACTTTGAACCCACTTTTAGTTTTTTAAATTATTTCCAATTGTATAGTCGCATTTAATTTAAACTACTAAACAAAACTGCTTTTCACTAAGATAAGTGGAAAATGGGCAAGAACAGTATATAATAGTTAATGACCTATCAGGAAATTGCGCATGAAATTGAGCAACTTCTCAAAACTGTGCTCGAAAACTTAAAAAAAAAATATAAAACTATGGAAAGAAATACAAAAATAAATGTATATGTATCCTTAATTGGTTCTAATCAACTGATCCAGAGTGTATGTAAGTACGTATGTATGTACAAGCACAATAAATAAAAAAAGAAAGAAAGTTAAAAACATACATATTAGAAAATTTGATTGTCTCCGCGATTTGCAAGAAAAGAAGTTAGGTATTAAATTTAATGAAAACTGGTTTGTTAATAAAACTAATTTAGATATTCCATTAGAAGTACAATCTGTTCTAGCGTTAGGTAATAAGCATGCATTTCCCACTGCCAAAAATGAGTTACCTATTGTGAATATGATAATTGAAGGAGAAGATTTTATACAAACTTTAGAAAGTAAAGAGGAACAGGAAGTAGCAAGAACTAGGTTGTCACTAATTATTGACAATCATTATAATAAAATGAAATTGACCAATAGAGATAGGTTTATTTTAGATAAAGTAAGAAAAACAGAGAGTTTTTTAAAAAAGAATAGAAATTTGCTTATTGTAAAAGCAGACAAGGGTAATACAACAGTAGCTTTAATGAAACATGAATATAACATTCGAATTAATAATATTTTAGAAGATATTTCTAAATATCAATTAGTAAATAACGATCCGACTAGCAAATTGCAGAAGATTAACAATGATTTGGTAGATGAACTTTTTAAACGAAAAATTATAACTATTTTTGACAAGAAGAAACTAAAGACCAATATTGCTACTGCTCCTAGGTTATATGGACTTCCAAAAATTCATAAACCTGAATATCCTTTAAGACCTATTTGTTCTTTTGTAAATTCGCCTTTTTATGAACTATGCAAATATGTAACAGATATTTTGAAGAAAATCACTGAGTTTTCAAAATATAACGTAAAGAATTCTTTAGATTTTAAGAATAAGATAAAAAAAACTTAAAGTAGAAAATAATGAAAAATTAGTTTCTTTAGATGTGATATCTCTATTTCCTAGTAAACCAGTAGATTTAGCTATTGATACAATAAAAGAAAAGTGGGATATAATTAGACCACACACTAAAATTGATAAAGATTTATTTTTACGTATTCTTCAATTTTGCATAGAGGATAATAGATATTTTCAGTATGATAAAAAAATATATGTTCAGAAACAGGGTCTTCCGATGGGATCTCCGGCATCTCCAATTGTTGCAGACATTGTTATGGAGAAGTTATTGGACTTTTGCTTAGAAAAACTAATTATAAAACCAAAAGTTATTACTAAGTATGTTGATGATTTATTTTGCATTATTTCTGATAGTGCAATTGATGATATGTTAAAGATTTTCAATTCTTTTGATGTTAATATTAAGTTTACAATAGAGAAGGAATGCGATTCCAAACTTCCTTACTTAGATACTTTATTGATTCGACGAGGTAATAATATATTAATGGATTGGTATCAAAAACCGACAGCATCAGGAAGAATTATTAACTATTTTTCAAAGCACAACAAAGGTATAATAATTAATACAGCTAAAAATTTAATTGAAAGAGTTTTAACTATAAGCGATGAAGAATTTCATAAAAAGAATAAAGAAAAGATTAAAAATATACTAGCGGATAATAGCTTTCCAAAAAGACTTATTTATAAATTTATAAGACAATACGGACATAAAAGAAATACAAATAAGATAAGCACATTGGAACCTAAGATTTATGTCTTTAACTTATGTACAAGGTTTTTCAGAACGTTTAAAGAATTCAAAAATCTTCAATAAGGAAAAATATAACATGGCTTTTAAAACAAATAATACACTGAATAGATTATTTAGTAAGACTAAAGATAGAATTAATAAATTTGACATTTCTAATGTAGTCTATGAAATACCTTGTAAAGGTAGTGATCAGGAGATTTGCAATAAGGTATATATTGGTACAACAAAAAATAAACTTAAGACTAGAATTGCTGGACACAAGTCGGACTTAAGATATGTTAATTCACAAAAAACAGCATTATCCACTCATTGTTTTGACTTAGGTCACTATCCTAACTTTGAAAATGCTTCAGTTCTTAGTATTGAAAAAAATTATAAGAGACGGTATATTTTGGAAATGTTACACATTGTAAATACTCCATTGACTAAAAGAATTAATTTTAAAGCAGATACAGATAATGTCGCTCATATATACAGACACTTAATTCACAAAATAACATAAATGTTTTTGTTCTTAATATATGTATGTAACACAAAACACTTTTTTTATATTTTTGTTTTTTGAAAATTTTTTGAAACATTGTTTTTTAACTTCATTATGACAAAAAAATTTTTTTTCAATTGTTAATTAATTTTGTTATTTTGGTTATATATTAATTTTGTTTCCTGAAGAGGGTACGCAGAAAGTACCAAAATATTGAAATATAATATTAATAAAAATATATAAGGACCCAAAGCTTAATAAAATAGAAAATAATTTAAAAAATAAAAAATTTTAAAATTTTTAAAATTATTCCAGCAAAAATGTTTTTTTGGTTCCAGCATTAAGAAAGTCCCACAACATGTTGTAATTTTATTTCTTTGTTAAAATTTTATTTTTATTAAAAATGAAAAAAAAAATTATAAAAAAACACAGAATTTATTTTTGTTTCGTAAAATTTTGTTTTGTTTATTTTTTAAATATTGTTATTTTTGTTTTGAATTTTTTGACTGTTTACGTCATGGCGAAATAATGCAGGTGAACGCACGGGCGAAAAAGCCAACAGCTGTATACATTACAGTTGTCAAAAAAATTTGTCAAAAATAAATAATTTGTTAAATTTTTTTTTAATTTAATTTTTTTTGATTGCTAATAGAAAACAAACAATTGAAATTCCAAGAGAAAACTACCACAACATGGAACCGTATTTGCAGTTCCTGATGTGTATAATCAAAATATGCGTAAAAAGATAGTGAAATTATTGTTAACACATTTCTAATTTCTTGGTTTTTTTGTGGAAGATTATGTTAGTCTTCAAATGGTCAACGAGCAAGAATGGAACGATGCATGTGATTTGGGCAAACTAGTGGTACAAAAGAATTTTGGTCACTTTTCCTGTATTTTTATTTTTATATAACTTAATTTTTATAATATTTTTATTCTGAAAATTTCAACCACTTTTTTTTCATCAAATATATTTTTTTATTTTGTTTGTTTTTTTACAATATTTTTTTGACAACATACATAATTTTGTAGCAACAAATTGCCTGTTGTTTTTTGTGTTGTTGGATTGTTGTAGCCGTGCGGTCACCTGTATTAATTCGCCTCGGTTTACGTTATATTTTTCAAAGCAAATTAAAATTTTATTCGCCTCAACCACTGATTTTTGACACGGACTCGTACCAAAAAGTTGCTTTGTTGTAACAATTCGCCGATGACTACACCTTATAGATGCGCCTTGTCTAAAAGTTTATAGAAAATTACAAAAAGTCACAAAAAACTTTCAAAATAATCTGATTATGAAAAGAAAGAATTGTAAATAAATTAAAATTTTAATATCAATGTCTTAATCCAAAAATAACAAATAATTCTGCATTTCACCGAATATCGTAACTAAGTCCACATACCCCAATTTGATCAAACAAATCTACAAATGAAATTGACAAAGTCATGAGTAATTGTTTAGTCAATACAAAATTAAAGTTACACACAAAAAATTGTGCGAAACATAATATTCTTGCAAAATAAAATACTTCAGAAGAGATAGACGTAAGGCCAGGGGATCATTAAATATTGTAAGATTGTAATAGAAACTTTATTTAAATTTCGTTTTTTTCCTATAACAGTTCAAAATAAAAGTCGTTATACATCAAACTGAATAACCTGTAGGGTCAAATTCTGCTTTGCAATATTTTTACTTGTTGTTATAGTGGACAAAGAAGTACAAGTTTTGTGTAATTTTTTTAGTTTTTAAAAACAAACGTTCTGAGGATCGGGCCATACAAGTTAAATTATTTTACAATTGAGACAAACTTTGTGTTTATTTATAATATTGTGAGCTATAGCAATACCAGCTTTATTAAAATTCCGTTACGGTTCAACATGCATTTGTAAGTCACATGTGTTTTATCAGGGAATCTCTTAAATTTTTAATTTAATGATAGTTTTCTGTTTTGTTTTTGGTTGGGACCAATCTGTTAGCATCGAATTTTAATTAAAGCAAAAAAAAAAAAAAGATGTCAAATTTCCAACTTTAAAAAGATTGGATTAACAATATGTTTAAAGTCGGTTAAAAACTATTTTAGATTCTTCTAAATCCGTAATTAAACAAAAAGAATTAATAATTAAATTAGGTCATTGATGATTTTTTTTTGCACAAAAGTAAAAGAAAAATATCAAAGAAATTTTTAAATCGTAAAAAACGCATTTAAATTTAATTTTTAAAGAAATTCTACTTAAGGCAACGATTAGTTTACAAGAAAATCTAAAATCTAAGACGCAATTCTTTAACAAAAAAAAAAAAAATCACACACACACACATTACACTTTTTGGGCATAAAGGCCATTCTGAACAAATTAATTTTCATCCAATGAATTCATCTTCAAAACGAATGTCTAAAGCATATATGTATAGATTCCGAAAATCGGTACTCTTTTTCTAGATACAAGGTTCTCTATGTTCTTCCTTACACCACTGAAATTGTGTGCAAAACTTCATAACGAGTGATTAGGTATTTACGATTCGAAAACGTAACAAACAACCAAACAAACTCATATTCACATTCATAATATTAATTGTAAACAAGAGGATTAAATTCAATTGTTATCTGGACCTCTAAATTTTAATAAAATTCATATTTTCAAATAAAAATTTCAATATCTAAAGTGATTTTTTATAGATACAAAGACTTATGCACATGACTATCAGTATATTTAAGACTTTTAAAACTTTAATAAAAGCATTTTCTTTTTATTTATGAATATCAGTGCAGATGTTTATTTATGATAAGATAATCGTGAACTTTATTATAAGTTTGTATCCTTTTATCATTATACTTATTATGAACCTTTCGATAACTTAACAAATTTAAGCATATTATAAAAAAAAAAAAATATGGAAACTAATGAAACCTTCCTTATTGTTAAAGGGCAACCTCATCACTATCGGCAGCCCTAGTAGCCGTTGCATTGGCTTTCGTTTTACTGGTTTTTTTTTATTTAAATGAGCAAAGGAGTAAGATGTAGTTTACTTTGGGTTTTGAAACACAAAAATGTTAAGGATAAAGTTGTTGATGAAAATGACAATGACGATGCATTTGATAAAGTTAGAAGGCGGTAACGACAACTAAAATTATAATAAAATCATTCTAACACAAGAAATAAAATAATGGAGAAGAGAGATATTTTAAATAATTGTTTTTGTTGCTCTAATATTTATGGTTGAACAAGCCTTGTGACTTTTATGTCTACTTACTATTAATTTTATAAGACCGGACAATATTTATTGTAATTGTTGTTTTTGTTGTTGTAGTGGCACCAGGGCTGCCGTTTTTGGTTATTTCTAACCAAAAGTGGTTATTTTTTTCTTTAATGTGGAGATGTGAATATTTTTCTCAGTTTGGTTATTCTTTTTCCAAAATAATAATACACATGCACATATTTTTTATGTGATACTTTTTAAGCTTTTATATTCTTCAATTTTTCGAATTGCTACCAAGAAAACTGAAAATAAAATAGCCGTTACTTAAAACGCTAGTGCAGCCACCTTTTATGAATTCGCCTTTATTGCTACTCACATGCTTATAATACTTTTCTTTTACAACACTGTCAACAGCTTTTAATTTTGCTAAATGTGAAATTTCACTTCAAAATGCAATGAACTTTTAATAAGTAAATCCATGGTCTCAAACTATTATACTGTGAACTGCAAGTTTTGTTTACTTTGTTTTAAACAAACTTTTATTATTTTGAACATACGTGTACAATCGTTACTTATTACATACATACATATGTAGGTAAAAGAATTTTATTTTTGTTATTATTATCAACTGAATTTAAATCAAATAAGCTACATTATAATAATGTATCCATTTTAAATGTTATTTAATAAAAATACTACATATTGAAACTTGGTTATTTTTTTTTCTCATTTGGTAACTTTTAAAACAAATTTTGGTTGTAAAAATTTCTTGGTTGTGGCAGCACTGAAGTAGTTTACGTTTAATTGAAAAACTTTGGCATTAATAATTAGAAAAAATTGTTACTAAATAAATGCACTACAACGACATGCAGCAACCTTTTTTTCAATCATCAACTGCTCTATTCTGTTTACAATAAACAACAAAATTTTTTTTAATCACGAATGAAGCAATTCGAAAATACCCCTTAGATTTAACACATTTTTAAAAAGAGTATTATCAAAAGTATCCTTAAAAAAACTTTTTTCATACTTAAATTTCAATTAAGCTTTATTAGAATACAGGCAAATTTATCTGTTAAAAAATAACTTTAAAATAAAAATATAAAACTGGTTTTGATTGTTCCTAGCAAATATAACTTGCATACAGGCCATTTTAAACAGTTCTATCGACATAAAACAATTTATTAATATAAATTTGAAACAACGTACTAAAATGTTAGAAATGGAAACTTTGGGTCTTTAGTAAGAAATACTTAAGATCAGTATCTATGTACCTTTTTCCAAGAATAGCCTCTGTAAAGTTTTTAAAGTTCAGTTAAAATTTTCGGATTTTAATTGGACAAAAAAACTATTTTCCTCGACATGTCTAAAATTGATGGCGTTTAATTCTTTTCATTGTTATTTTGTAAAGATTCTCCTATATGTTGTTTTTAAAACTGGCACTGGCAATTAGCTGTGACAACTGCCATTCATATTTTAATGGTCATCCCTAGATGCCTAGATGTCAGCACTATATAATTATTACACGTGACATCTTTTCAAATGACATAAGCCATTTTGTTTTATTAGAAGGTAGTACAGTTTTAACCATGGACAGGTACACATTGCAACAGCGCGTTTACATCATTCAAAGTTATTATGCAAATGAGCGTTCTTTGAAAAATACCCAAAGAAAAATTTTGTTTAGTGACGAAGCTCATTTCAGAATGTATGGATTCGTCAATAAGCAAAATTGTCGTATCTGGGGTGATGAAAATCCTCGTGTTATTCATGAAAAATCCCTACACCCACAAAAAGTTACTGCTTGGTGTTCATTTTCGGCAAATGGAATCATTGGGCCATTTTTCTGCGAAGATGATGCTGGAAATGCTGTTACTCTGAATGCTGAGCGATACCAATCAATGTTGAAAGAATTTTTTATGGACACAGTTGAATCATATTGATGTGTCTGACGTCTATTTCCAGCAAGACGGTGCTACATGTCACACAACTCGAGAAAACATTACGCTTTTGGGATCAAAATTTTCTCAACTTGAAATTTCACGAAATGCAGATTTCAATTGGCCTCCAAGGTCATGTGATCTAACACCATTAGATTTTTTTTGTGGGGTTTTTTGAAAACTCGAGTATATGCTAATAAGCCACAAAGAATTAATGATCTACAGAACAACATTCAAGTTGCAATTCGTGAAATAACACCAGCAACATGTCGGAAAGTCATTGAAAATTTCGATATTCGGATTGATATCTGCAGACGCAGTCATGGTGGACATTTGAATGATATTCTATTCCACTTATAGTTGTAATGGATCATACTTTTAATAAAAAAAACAGCTTGAAAAAATTGCAAAAAGTTTGTGTTGTATTTCAAAGAAACATGTAGGCGCGTTTTTTGGATGACGCTTAATAGTAATCGCTTTTTAGCCGATCAGCTCCTACAGGACTTTTTCCGGACACTTTTACTATGAAAATGTTCAAATCAATTGTCCGCTAATGCTTCTCCTTCTTCTTCTAAACTGTTTTCCCATTCCGAAATCATCAATCGCGTAACTTTTAGCTGAGCTAGTTAAAATAATTTTTTGAAAATCGAGAAAATTGGAAACTTACATTACAATTTACCAAATGACATAAGAAACTCAAAGGATTGACAGGTTATTTTAGGCTTTCTTTTGAATTTTCCAAAGAGAACACGTGAAAAAGCATTTTTAATAAGGAAGAAGAAAAAAAAATACAAAACAATTTCTATAGGTGTGATCTTTGACCAAAAAGAGGTAACCACTAAATTATTGAAAACAATTTTTGTAATTTTAAAATATTTACAAAAAATATAAGGCCCTACTCAAAATAAAAGGTAAGATATCACATTAATTATATTATAAATCGTCATTTGTAATGATAACTGTCAGGAAAGATTTAATAAACATTTTTAAAAGTAGTAGTTATGCTTTTTTGGTCAAATATTTGACTAATTTGACCGCACATTTAGTTATTTTAAATTAGTTTCTATAAACGATACATGATTTTATACATACTAATAATAAAAAATAATATCAAATGTATTTTTAGATTTTCTAAGAAAGCAAATAACGATTTTTTTTACAAATTTAATAAATAAGTTAATTTTATTTTTATTTTATATCTTCTCCTGAAGCTAAATTATTATATCAAAATACATGCTTTACCGCTCAGAACAGGGTTCAGTTTATTTGCCAATACTTTTGTTGTTGAAGGCGCACTTAACAATGTAAAACTAATGTTGTACGTTTGTAAGAATAACAATTATTTCTCTAATCAATATCTATCTTTACCAATTTACAAAATTAGTTCAGCTAATATAACACACATGCACTCTTCCAACCGTACTTTAGTTTAACTTTTCTAGAACACAAATGTATACCTACATATAGAACAGAACCATAAACTTCTTTTTGAAATAAAAAAACATCGTAACCTGCAGAACAAAAAGTTATACAAGGCACACCACACAACACAAGTAACGTTGTAAGAACGTTGAATGAAGAAACTTTAACAATAAGGACACTAAAGTATTTTAAAACTTGAAAAACCAAACTTTCCTTTAAATATTCCATTCAATTTCTTGTTCAAAATCTATTCATGCGAATATCTTTCCATGCAGTTCTGTTGTGCTTATTTTATGATTTTCTTATTTGTTTGCTTTTCTAGCTGCACAAAAATGTAAGTTTTACTACGCCAGGAAATGGAGGAAATTTCATTCAAGTAAACTACATATAAAATTTCAAACTCACAAAAATGGAAATTGTTTGAAAAAAAAACATTGACTTTGAAGTGAATGATACTCGTAAATGAGTGCGTTTCTCGATTTTGCTTTAAAGACAGTGCTGTAGCATGAGGCGAGAAAGCGAAGAAAGGTGAAGTAGGATATGAAATAATGTGCTGTTTCTGTTCTACAATCAATCAAATTTTTCAGACACGTTTATCGCTTTTAATAGAGAAACCGCACCTTCTTTCAAACTGCAATTTCTTTTTATACCCTTCACCACAGGTGAAAAGAGGTATGTCTTATTTTGTCATTCCGTGTGTAATTTCTACGATAATTATTTCCGATCGCATAAAGTACAAACAACAACGAAAAGCGTTAGCAGAGGTGTATGCCTGCTGATAAACAGAAGATCACCAAGTTCATGATATCGCGTGCCTTAAGGAAATTCAATAATTGTAGTATAAAGAAATTTAAATTATAAAGCAGCAGTGCCCTCCCGGAAAGAAAAAACAATTATTGTGTGCAGCCATTGCAAATAATTTAGTGGAAACATCTAATTTTTAATATAGGAGTAACAGACAATTGTCAAGGCGCCCTTTAAAAAAAAAAGAAGTAACAGCACAACGTTAGTGTATGGCAGATGTGTATTCACCGCAGAAACTTATCTTGATATCTTCTTTGAGAAGGGTTAGAGAAGAGGAGAAGAGGTTATGCTTCTCGGGGTTTCACTATTACTTGGAAAAACTGGATCGTCGGCAAAAATTTCGATGTATTTCGGCTCAGCACTGAACCCTAATGAGAGTTTTTTCACTTTACCCTTTTCTCCAATTATTAAGTTGATCCCCTTCTGATTGACTACGGAAAGTGAAAATAATTTGAGAAAAAAGTAGGTAGTATGAATTATGAAAAAAATGTAAATAAACAAAACAGCTCCCTTCAAATTACGATGATGCCACTTTTCTATTCTTTTGTTCTCACCGAATTAATAATTGGAGGAATCTTTTTTCGAGAGATATTTTTCCGTGAGAATACTCATGATTAGGATGATGGAAAATCTGATTAACAACCCTCGATGCCGAATAGGTATAGTTTTGTTGCTATAGTAATTTACTAAAGCATCGATAAACCAAGGAAACGCCAAAATTTTTTATATAACACAAAAAAAAACTTTTCTCCCCTCCCTTGAACAATTTTGCCTGTTTCTCGTGTTGTCAGATGTGCTGAGTTCGAATCTGAAAATTCTATGACCCTCTGATTTTGCTAGAAAAGAGGAGAAACTTGGAGCGAAAGCCTCGAGAGTACTGATTAAATCCGAGAAGAAAATAGTGACAAGAGGGCGGCTGATTGGGAGGGGGGGAGTTGGGGTATTGAGGGTGAAAGCGGGGCAGGTAGGGATTTGAATAAAAAGGATACCACCATAACAAAATTGTAAGATTACACATACAGGAAAAAAACTTTTTGCCATATTTCTTCGACCACTTGTAATACTCCCATCAAATTTTTTTTTGTTCAAATATACTTTATTGCTTTTGAATTTTTTTCACTATGTTTTGATGCCAAAAAAATTCGTCATATTTACAAAAAACTCACATTTTTGGATAAAAAACTAGAATTTCTCAGGAAACTGTGCGTGATAGACAGAATCTGATTCAAATTCCTGTTCAGCACATTTGATAACAGTAAGATAGCATATTTTGGTTAAAAGGAGGATTTTCGTATAGAATCGTGTAATTAATAATAATTATTATGTGTTTTTCTCATTAACTACACAAAAAAAAGTTTTTGCTTCTGTTACAAATTTTATTTATTTTTAGATTTAAAGTTAATTAGTTTTTTAATTAAATCAATAAAATAATTAATTTAAAATAGATGCACAAATTTTTGATTATGTGATTACTTAAGTCAGTTTTATAATAAATTAAAAAGAAGAACACAATATTTTAAATAAATAAATAAATAATTGATTCAGTTAACAGTTCAATAAAATTTAACCCACAAACAAATAAAACCTTTAATGCATAAAAGAAGACTTTTTTGTATATATTTCAGAACAAAATAAAAAATTTATAGAAATTTTTTTGTGCAAAGGGTTCCAAAATAAAATCTTCGACAGGAGGACGAATAATGGCTGACCCATTGTTACAATTTCGTTACAAGCCTCAATCATATTTCTCTACCAGTAAGTAAAAATATGCCACAACGAGTGCCTTCACTTTCCCGAAATTCCTTTTTAAGAACCAATAAGTGGGATATAACAAAGTCAAATAAGTTGCCGTTTAGCAATTTTAATCTCTAAATGCCGATAGCAAATATGATTTAAAAAAAAACTTTATTTTAAGGCCCTCTAATGCAATAGTTACGAAGTTCCTGTGTGCTGTTTCCTAACCATCACTTTGGACGTAACTTTTTCAATTGTAATACTTATTGTGTGGAAACATACAAAAGTTTTAACTGCAACTGATTTTGGTTTGATTTTCTTTTCGTTTTTCTTTTCAACACAAAAAGAGTACACGTATACTCTAATGTAAACAAATATGTACATATAAAATGATGTTTGCATGCAAGTGTTACTGGTATTTTTAAAATTAAATGAGCATTCATTTAAATGAGAGTGTGTTTTTGTGTAAATGTTTAAATTTACTTACGTTTGAATGAATGATTGACTGACCGTGTACGTTAAACAAATTAATAATTTTTTTTTTTTTTGCTATTGCATTTTAAGATCGAATTTCTTGAACTAGCAACAACAACAATAATACATAAAAAACGTTTTACATTAGATTTAAGGAATAGGTGTTTAAACATACTTGTAACTGTATGTTTGGGTTTGCATTATTTTGTGCAGAATTTTAAAATTGGATCGGCATCAAGTGTCTGGGATATTGTCTTTAAAATACATATCGTTTACATTAGTGATTATTTAAAGGAAAACCTCAAAAAATAAATTTGCTTTAGTGTCCCTTAACTTATAGCACATCATCTAGACCTGAGAAATTTAAGTGATACCACCAAGCTTTCTCAGCGGGTTACAGCTATAGTGACGTCTACTGTGACGTAATATATCACAGTCCTTTATAGAGCAATCTACAGACTTTTTTTTATAATCACAAAGTCTTTCGCCACTGTTGTTCAAAATGCCGCCTTTTTTCTTGGCATTGAGTAGGACCTTAAGAAAACCAAAAAGCTATGTTTATTTTACCTAGAACTATGAGGGCTTTTGGTCAGTTGTCCTGATTGTCAGACTCAAATGTTTTAGTTCAGGAAGGTCACCCTAGTTGTGAACTAATACTTTTGATCACATTCTACATTTCCTTAAGGACTCTGTTTGGCTCATGTGCACAAACAAATTCAGATGCAAGCGTTATTCAATATAAAAAATCATTATTCGGAATCTTTCTAATATTAATTTACTTTAATCATGCTTGATAAATATTTCATGAAAATATCATGAAATTTTTTAAAGGAATCAAGCACGATTAAAGTAAATTAACATTGCTTTTGTGGAAAAATTGTTTACAAATTTTATTTTTTATTAAATCTTACGAAAATAAAATCTGGCAACCCATGTTGTTGTTTCCGTACGAGCGTGGTGAATTACTTACTTCCACTAGTGGTGTGTGTATGTATAGCAAAGTCTGAGTTACCTTAATGACTACGTTGGTAGAGGTGCTTACTGTAAAAGAAGATCGTGAGTTCGAGCCCAACATCGTACAAGAGTGCTGCGGAAAATAATAATTGTTATATTGTATTATTGTGGATGGTTAAGGTTACAAAACAAGGCATCGAATAGTTCATGTCTTGCCGGAGTAACACAGTAGTGTAGCCTGGATGCCTTCGTTTGTAATACTAACTCATGTTTAGTAAGTACGAGTCCATAGGATTCACAAGTCCGTTGGATCAAGGAGTATAGCCAGATAAAGCCACAAAGTAAAGTATAGAGTACTCATAATAAGCCACAGTGATGTTTGCAATCAAAGCAATCCGTGCGGTTTTCTAAAAAGGGAAAAACCTAACAATATGATTGGTTTCCAAAGGGTACCCTTATGTAAAAAAATGTAAGAGAAAATAAAAATAGTTACTGAATGTTTGCTGTGTTTTTGTACGAAACATTTTTAAGTTTGTATTGTCTTCTTGCTTTGTTGATTCAATGAAGTTCCCATTTAATCAATTTGGATTTTGATATCAGACTCTTAAGCTTTTTTATACAAAATTTGGGTAGAAACCACGGATGAGCTATATAAGCAGTAGCGACATAGCCATATTGATATGTTTTCCCCGCAGTAATACATATCATATTGCAGTTGTTTATTATAAATCTTTTATGAGAATATCATGAAAAATTTCTTTACTTTTTACTCACAAGTGTCATGAAACCCAGCAGAAAGTAACCTCATTGATGCTGCTCTACAGATTTATTTTAATTCGGGATTCTTAACTTATTTACAATAAATGCTCTAACGGTAGCTTTGTTATCTTCTTCTTCGTTATCCTCTGTTAAGACTAAATTTAACAAAGCTTTAAGTGACATGAATTTCAAACTGAATGATGGTGGATATTTTTTCCATAGATACATAGAAATTTTTTCGTGGTCCTACTAATCCCTCGCTAAATGTTAGCGTTCTGAGTTCACTCTTTACAATTTCTTAGCTCATGATTGGTCTCCAATATTGTGTACATGCATCACAGAATTTTAGGTGTATATTCTCCATGTTTCCTGGTGAGTGATTAGAAAATTCCCTGATACTTGACAACTCCATCAACTCTGATGTTCCCTATGACGTTCCTCGAAGGATTATTGATATATAGTGTCATAGAGAAGCAATATTTTTCCGTAAGCCCCAGCCTGTTCTTGATAACATAACACAATGTCTCCTTAAATATTCCCTTTACGATTACAACTGTAACGACAAAAGTCGCCTCCTCGTTTTTGTCAACACATGAATATTGTTTTTGTTATGTATTATTGCTTGAATAAATTATATTTCCTTTTATTATTACCTTTCGAATTAAGACTTTATATAATGAATTATATTTTCTTTCATATATAATGTTAATGAATTATAATTTTTATGTATTATTGCTTTACTGAAATAATTTCTCTTATTGTAAACTTTAGAATTAAGCCTTTATAGAATGAATTATATTTAGATCATGATAAGTTTTCTACCCGAGGATAGTTTGAATTAACGGTCGGGTGACACAGGACGCCCTCTTGAAGATAATACCTGCAGACTAAACAGACAGCTGTAACAGCCAACAATGTCACAACTGTCACGAACTAAAATACAACGCTCGGCTGTGTTTGCCGATTAAACACAACCGAATAAGACATGTGTGTGAATGAATGTGTGTGCCCACGCACAAGTATAAAAAGGCGAACATTGAGTTGAAAAAGATCAGTTTGTAAGCAGCTGGCCTGCAGGTAAGAAGATGCTTGGTGAGGAATTTACAATTCCCCAAATTATTTCTTATCTTCAGAAAAACTGCATTTGTGGGTAACTCGACTAGCGGAGATAGTCTTGGCGAGGAATTATACAATTCCCCAGGTTTAGTCTTGCGCTGCCTAGCTCTCCCATAGTGGTTGCCATTCATCGCGACTGTGCGACAGTTGCTACGCCTGTTGGTAAAACAACGCCACAGAAGTTACACTTCTACCGGCGTTCGTTCGGCCTTGTCGCTTACCTTGGCGAGGAATTATACAATTCCCCAGGGTTAGGCTGCGCGGTCGGGCACTACCACTAGGCGCTGCCAGGAGCACGTCCGGCGTAAAGCCCGGGTGTTGCCGCTGAACTTCGCTATCGCCCGAGACAAGCGTCGCTGAGTCTTCAAGCGCTACCTGCGCCATCGCGGAAGAAGCGCTACCTACGCCATCGCTGTTTGCGCCGCTGCCCGTGCCATTGCCGCCCGGTAGCGTCGCCGTATCTTCACGCGCTACCTGCGCCATCGCTGTTGTCGCCGCTGCTCGTGCCATTGCCGCCCGGTAGCGTCGCCGTATCGTCAAGCGCTACCTGCGCCATCGCTGTTGCGCCGCTGCCCGTGCCATTGCCGCCCGGTAGCGTCGCCGTATCTTCAAGCGCTACCTGCGCCATCGCTGGTCAAGCGCTACCTGCGCCATCGCTGTTGCGCCGCTGCCCGTGCCATTGCCGCCCGGTAGCGTCGCCGTATCGTCAAGCGCTACCTGCGCCATCGCTGTTGCGCCGCTGCCCGTGCCATTGCCGCCCGGTAGCGTCGCCGTATCTTCAAGCGCTACCTGCGCCATCGCTGTTGTCGCCGCTGCCCGTGCCATTGCCGCCCGGTAGCGTCGCCGTATCGTCAAGCGCTACCTGCGCCATCGCTGTTGCGCCGCTGCCCGTGCCATTGCCGCCCGGTAGCGTCGCCGTATCTCCAAGCGCTACCTGCGCCATCGCTGGTCAAGCGCTACCTGCGCCATCGTGATTGAAGAGCCACTTACGCCATCGCTGTTTTCGCCGCTGCCCGTGCCATTGCCGCCCGGTAGTGTCGCCGTATCTTCAAGCGCTACCTGCGCCATCGCTGGTCCAGCGCTACCTGCGCCATCGTTGTTTGCGCCGCTGCCCGTGCCATTGCCGCCCGGTAGCGTCGCCGTATCTTCAAGCGCTACCTGAGCCCGCGCTGTTTTCACCACTAGCCCGGGTCAACTCCCACAACAAACGTAAACGCATCGCCGTAACGCGGACGCTGATCAACCGCGCTGTCACCTCCGACGACGTCACCCGACCATCATCCTCTAGCAACCCATCGTTGTAATATTTACCACAGAGTAAAAATAAAACCTGGATTTAAGTTTTATAACGTTTTTTGAAACAAGAGTTGTTTTATTCCCTTTCCGTCGTGAGACGAAAGACAAAAACATCAACGACCCTGGACTCCGCTGTAGCTATCCCAGCAACCAGCGTAGAACGTGTCGTTACATTGGCGCCCGAGCAGGGACACTAATAGTGTTCAATTTTAAAAAAAAAAAAAAAAAAAAAAAAAAAAAAACAAGAACTTGCTATCAAGGCTACCACGATGCTACGATCCTCCTGGGTGTACTCCTTAAAGAAGGAGGAGCTAGTAAAGTACCTTGGACAATATGACCAGGACCACACTGGAAATGTGGAAGAGTTACGAAAACGTTTTGCCAAATTTCTTGCAACCGAACACCAGGAAACTCAAATGAGGGAGCTCCTGGCCTTACAAGGTAAACATGAAGCTACCCTCAAGATTCCAGCAACCACCGAAAGCGGACACAGTCGACCAGCCTCGCCGCTCAAACTAGAAGACCAAAAAACTAGTGCTGAAGGTACGGAGTCCCCCGAGAAACGGCCAGAACCATCCGTCCCACCTAACCTAGTGACCTTACCCTCGTCTCACGTGACGCCACTTCACGAAGATCACACTATTGGAGTCATCGAGATCGTCAGGAAATGGGGCTTGAAGTATACCGGGGGCAGAGACCCATTAGAGTTCATAGAACGAATGGAAGAGCTTGCCGAAATGTACCATGTAGACACGAATCAGCTACCGCAAATAATGCCAGAAGTACTACGGGAACGAGCCTTGATTTGGTTGCGGAACAACAATCGTCACTGGAAGTTGTGGAGTCACTTCAAGGAGGATTTTTACCGGTTTTTCCTCCCTCCACGCTATTTCGAAAAACTGGAGGATGAAATACGTAAGCGTACCCAACGTCCCAAGGAGGCGTTTAAAGACTATTTATTAGCACTACAAAACTTGATGCGACCCACTAACATGACTGAACAACAAAAGCTGGAAAGGATTTTCCGAAACTCCCAACCAGACTATCAATGGTACATCCGACGCAAAGATTTTTCAACGCTCGCCGAACTGCTACAGCTAGCTGATGAGCTGGAATGTATTCCGGCGACCTCACAGCCCAATCGGGGGGAGCATCACCGCATGATACGAGGAAGAAAAGCGAAAAAGAAATTGGAGGCCACCTGCCGAACGAGCAACAGAGAGAAAAACCAAACCTGTATTGTGTGGGAAGAGGAAAGACTTAAGGCGACCGTCAAAATAAAGGGGCAACTGATTAGTACAATCATCGATACAGGTGGTACCAAAAGTTTTATCTCACCGGCTCAACTCAACCGGCTGGCGACATCCCTCAAGCGGATTACGGTAAATACTGAAGTATTTCTAGCAGATGGGTCAAAGAAACTCATCACCGAGGCGGTGCGGCTCCAGGTTGTTCTCGGTAGTAGGACCATGCCGTGTGAATTCCTGGTAATGCAGGAGGCCATGGAAGACCTCATTCTAGGGCTGGACTCACTGCGTATGTTTAAAGCCACGTTCAGTTGTGCCGGTCTAGTAGCAAGAGGCCGCCCGCGATCCTCGAGACGCCCGGACCACAATAGGCACAGCCCAAACAAAGCCAAGGTAAGCACTGTGACTAACTCTTTAGGTACCCCAACGGACAGCCATAAAATCGGGCCGAGTATAAACCAGATCCCACAAGAGCAGGAAAGAATTTCCAGGTTTTTGGAAAGAGAACTCGCGATGTTCGAACAAATCAAGGGAGTGTCGAATATTGCCCAACACAAAATTGTCATGAAAGACGAGCGGCCCATCAAGCTGAGATATGCGCCACGTAACCCAGCCATGCAGGCCATCATCGACAATGAAATTAACAAATTAATTGCCCGTGGATGTATAGAACCCTCGCGAAGTCCATACAGCTTTCCGATCACATTGGTGAAAAAGAAAAACGGAACATGGCGAACATGCATGGATTTCCGTCAACTTAATGCTCGATCGGTTCCCGATGCATACCCACTGCCCCGCATTGACACCATATTGGACAGGCTACGTAATGCTAAGTTTATAAGTAGTTTGGACCTGAAAGATGGCTATTGGCAGATCCCTCTTGAAGCAAGCAGTAAAAAATACACAGCGTTTGCTGTCACCGGACGAGGATTATACCAGTGGCGTGTGATGCCGTTTGGATTACACTCCGCCCCCGCAACATTCCAACGGGCGTTAGATAGTGTAATTGGACCAGAGATGGAACCACACGCCTTCGCGTATTTGGATGACATCATCGTAATTGGGGCCTCGTTTGAAGAACACCTATCTAATTTAAGGGAGGTTTTCAGGAGACTGCGGGCAGCCAAACTAAAAATCAACGCCGAAAAATGCCAATTTTTTAAACGGGAAACAAAATACTTAGGCCACGTGATCAATCAAGATGGGATCCAAACTGACCCGGACAAGATTGCCGCCATCACTGATATGCCCCCGCCAGGTAATGTCAAAGAGATCCGACGTTTTCTGGGCGTCACATCGTGGTACCGGCGTTTTGTACCCGATTTCGCCACCATCTCTAAACCGTTGACACAATTACTGAAAAAGGGAAAACATTGGAAATGGGGACCGGAGCAACAAGACGCCTTCACTGCCTTAAAAACCAGGCTGACCAAGGCCCCAGTACTTGCCTGTCCGAGTTTTTCCAACACGTTTGTTCTACAAACTGATGCCAGTGAGCATGGATTGGGCGCGATGTTAACCCAAACAATCGACGGGGCAGAGCGGGTAATCGCTTATGCAAGTCGTCATCTAACGGGGGCAGAAAGAAATTACTCGGCCACGGAGAAGGAGTGCCTGGCGATTATTTGGGGAATCCGTAAAATGAGACCATATTTAGAGGGGTACCAATTTGTGGTCATAACCGACCATTTGTCCTTGAAGTGGCTAAACAGCATCGACAACCCCACAGGCAGACTGGCACGCTGGGCGTTCGAACTTCAACAATACCAATTCACAGTACAGTATAGAAAGGGTAAGCAAAATGTCGTAGCGGATGCCCTATCACGCCAACCGGTAGAAAAGCTCAGCCTCGCACAAACACCTAACACATGCTCTTGGTTAAAGCGGCGAATGGCTGAGGTACGGCAGAACCCGGAAAAATTTCCTAATTTTGTAATTATAAATAATCAACTGTATAAGCACACGACGAGAAGCGTGAATGACGAGGACTGCACACCATGGAAGTTATGCGTCCCCGAACCCCTACGCAACCAGGTCATCCGAGAAAACCACGATTGTATCACAGGCGGACACCTCGGTACCAGGAAAACTGTGAATAAAGTCGCAAATCGATACTTCTGGCCCGGATTGGCTAAACAGGTTACTCGTTACGTGCGGCGGTGTGATTCCTGCCAAAGGTATAAGATCGAACACCAAATGCCAGCTGGAAAAATGCTGACACGAATTCCCGAAGAACCGTGGGCTACTGTCTGTGCGGATTTTATAGGTCCCCTGCCGCGGACCAAGCATGGCAACAGCGTATTGCTCGTATTTTTCGATAGATTCTCGAAATGGTGCGAATTGGTGCCTCAACGGAAAGCCACTGCCGAGGGCGTAGTAAAGGCCTTCCGAGAGCGAATATTGGCCCGATACGGGGTTCCCAAGAAAATAATTACCGACAACGGCACACAATTCACGTCACGCATATTCCGGAAATGGGTGGAAGACGTTGGGACACAGCAGGAATTGACTGCACCCTATACACCTCAAGAAAACCCGACGGAGCGAGCCAACCGTACGATCAAAACGATCATCGCACAGTTCTCGGGCCGAAACCATAATTCGTGAGACGATTGGTTACCCGAAATTATGTTAGCCATCAACACCAGTATCGCGGAATCAACCGGTTACTCCCCGGCATATCTCACCCAAGGGCGAGAACCACGTCTGCCGAAGGCACTCTATGATGAAGTTACGGTCGGAACCGGGGCACGTAACCCAACTCCTACTGAGCGTGCGAGCGAATTACAGGAAGTCTTCACCATTGTAAAGAGGAACCTAGAGGCGGCATCCCAAAAGCAACAACGCCACTATAACTTGAGGCGACGTTCTTGGAAACCCCGACGTGGAACGTGGGTCCTAGCCAGGCAACATCCACTCTCAAAAGCAAGTGAAAATTTCGCAGCGAAACTCGCGCCAAAATATGGCGGGCCGTACATTGTCAAGGAGTTTATATCCCCGGTAATCGTGAAAATTCGGGACCAGGCAAATAACGACGAACGCACGGCACACATTAGCGAACTAAAGGCCTATCATCATTAAAATTCTAATTCAACCATTACCTGTCTTTATTTCCAGATTCCTTTTCATTTACGCAAGATCCGTATCCTTCGGGCACAGTAAGTGGAGCCCTAAGCCGTATCGGAGGGAGGCAGTGTAACGACAAAAGTCGCCTCCTCGTTTTTGTCAACACATGAATATTGTTTTTGTTATGTATTATTGCTTGAATAAATTATATTTCCTTTTATTATTACCTTTCGAATTAAGACTTTATATAATGAATTATATTTTCTTTCATATATAATGTTAATGAATTATAATTTTTATGTATTATTGCTTTACTGAAATAATTTCTCTTATTGTAAACTTTAGAATTAAGCCTTTATAGAATGAATTATATTTAGATCATGATAAGTTTTCTACCCGAGGATAGTTTGAATTAACGGTCGGGTGACACAGTACGCCCTCTTGAAGATAATACCTGCAGACTAAACAGACAGCTGTAACAGCCAACAATGTCACAACTGTCACGAACTAAAATACAACGCTCGGCTGTGTTTGCCGATTAAACACAACCGAATAAGACATGTGTGTGAATGAATGTGTGTGCCCACGCACAAGTATAAAAAGGCGAACATTGAGTTGAAAAAGATCAGTTTGTAAGCAGCTGGCCTGCAGGTAAGAAGTTGCTTGGTGAGGAATTTACAATTCCCCAAATTATTTCTTATCTTCAGAAAAACTGCATTTGTGGGTAACTCGACTAGCGGAGATAGTCTTGGCGAGGAATTATACAATTCCCCAGGTTTAGTCTTGCGCTGCCTAGCTCTCCCATAGTGGTTGCCATTCATCGCGACTGTGCGACAGTTGCTACGCCTGTTGGTAAAACAACGCCACAGAAGTTACACTTCTACCGGCGTTCGTTCGGCCTTGTCGCTTACCTTGGCGAGGAATTATACAATTCCCCAGGGTTAGGCTGCGCGGTCGGGCACTACCACTAGGCGCTGCCAGGAGCACGTCCGGCGTAAAGCCCGGGTGTTGCCGCTGAACGTCGCTATCGCCCGAGACAAGCGTCGCTGAGTCTTCAAGCGCTACCTGCGCCATCGCGGAAGAAGCGCTACCTACGCCATCGCTGTTTGCGCCGCTGCCCGTGCCATTGCCGCCCGGTAGCGTCGCCGTATCTTCACGCGCTACCTGCGCCATCGCTGTTGTCGCCGCTGCTCGTGCCATTGCCGCCCGGTAGCGTCGCCGTATCGTCAAGCGCTACCTGCGCCATCGCTGTTGCGCCGCTGCCCGTGCCATTGCCGCCCGGTAGCGTCGCCGTATCTTCAAGCGCTACCTGCGCCATCGCTGGTCAAGCGCTACCTGCGCCATCGCTGTTGCGCCGCTGCCCGTGCCATTGCCGCCCGGTAGCGTCGCCGTATCGTCAAGCGCTACCTGCGCCATCGCTGTTGCGCCGCTGCCCGTGCCATTGCCGCCCGGTAGCGTCGCCGTATCTCCAAGCGCTACCTGCGCCATCGCTGGTCAAGCGCTACCTGCGCCATCGTGATTGAAGAGCCACTTACGCCATCGCTGTTTTCGCCGCTGCCCGTGCCATTGCCGCCCGGTAGCGTCGCCGTATCTTCAAGCGCTACCTGCGCCATCGCTGGTCCAGCGCTACCTGCACCATCGTTGTTTGCGCCGCTGCCCGTGCCATTGCCGCCCGGTAGCGTCGCCGTATCTTCAAGCGCTACCTGAGCCCGCGCTGTTTTCACCACTAGCCCGGGTCAACTCCCACAACAAACGTAAACGCATCGCCGTAACGCGGACGCTGATCAACCGCGCTGTCACCTCCGACGACGTCACCCGACCATCATCCTCTAGCAACCCATCGTTGTAATATTTACCACAGAGTAAAAATAAAACCTGGATTTAAGTTTTATAACGTTTTTTGAAACAAGAGTTGTTTTATTCCCTTTCCGTCGTGAGACGAAAGACAAAAACATCAACGACCCTGGACTCCGCTGTAGCTATCCCAGCAACCAGCGTAGAACGTGTCGTTACACAACGATGTCATCAGCATAGGTTTGACGCCCTATTACATTGCTCGTTAATATTCACAGGAGTTCAGTAACTACAACTCTCTTCAAATACTCCGTCTCAAGAATATTATTTTTGTAGTCTACTCATTTGATCATTGTGCAGTTAGTCGCCCATTTGCCAAGTGCCGCAGTTACATCGGTATGTTCTGATTTAACTTATTCAGTGCGATATCCGTTGAGCGACCTAAAAAAAGCAATAAGTTTCTTTTTCATAGGGTTTTCTAAAATAGCAGGAATGTTTTTGGAAGATCTTCCGCTTCTTTGCCAACCGAATATTCCCCCTTTTTCTAAGCCAACCCAAAAATAATTTACTTTTATATTTAACCTTCATCATGATTTGTAGTTATTGTTTGAAAATCATAACATAAGAAAATTGAAATCTTACAATAATCTTCATCAGTATGATACACAAATCATACAACTCAATCTTCATGTAACACGAACAAACATTTTGTTCTTGTTAGGCGCATTGCAGTTGTATAGTTTTCTTTTATTTGTTTTTATTGCTGTTATTGTTTGTGCTATATATAATTTTCTCTGCAATTCTTGTTACTGCTGTTGTTGTTGCTTAACATTATTCCCTCAAAACACAATGACGTCTACATATGAAATTTCACTATGGTTAAGTTATACCATTCTTTATTATCGGCAAAATTAAAGTAAGACCAGCAAGAAATTGGGTAAAATAATTTAATGCACACATTTCTACGGAATTGTTACAAATGTGTGCTTCTGTTCGAAAATGAGGGCAAAGAAAGAAATAATTTGTTTATGAAATTTTGTAAGAAATGTATTTGGCTTGTGAAGATATGGGTCGTCAACATAAGCATGTGGAGCTGAGTAAATATAATCCATTCACCTAACAGTCCCACGGTGGGTAAGATAGCTAAATAAATAAGAGCTTTTATGCAGGCAGCCTGATTATATTAGAATTACACATGACTCTTAAAAGACACAGTTGATCCACAGTGCCTCAAACTAAAGAATCTCGAATGTAGTTCTCAAAACCAAACATTGCTATACACATGGTTACATTTCTTGAAATTCAAACAAAAATGTGGTTTTTGTTTCATTCTTTTGTTCTTTAAACGAACCTCAAAAAAAGGAGAAGTTATCAATTTGTTTGAAGTTTTTTATATTTGTGCTCACAAAATCAATTCATTTCTGAACGAATTTTGAAAATTATCATTTAAAACAAAAGTATAGTATAAGTTTAGAAGCCAAAGGGTGTCCTTATAGCTGACGTACTTTAACTAATATGATGCTATCGTTTAATTGAAAACTTGAAAATTACATGGAATGTGTACTTCCATGTCTGCTATCATATCATGTAGTAATATTTTATTTTAGAAATTAAGAAGCTCTATCGAGATCCAAACTTTCTTCATGTGGTATGAGCAACATTTTTCTTAATCTCATTTGAAACTGCAAGTAATGTCTTTCACTTTTAGCAAGCATGCACCGCACAGTCATACAGAGCACAATACCTTATACCTCCGCGAGATTCGAACTTACAATATCTTTATTATTATTATTCATTAATTAAATCTAAGAAATAAATTCCTAGACTAAAGGTTTATAAGCCAGGGTATTAGCTTCCAAGGCCATCAGCCGCGATTAAATCAAATTGCCTATTAATATAAATATTTAGATAATAATAGAAAGGTAACAATACATGTATTAGACTCTTAGTTTTGTGAAATGAATAAAGTGGCAGATTTTGTTAATATTACTCATAGAGGGTTTCTTCAGAAGTTCCAAAGCAGGAATGTTAGCAAATAATTGTCATTTTTTGGCGTGGAAAAGTGGGCATTCCAACAGGATGTGTTTGATCGTCAGGGGGCAGTCGCACCCCCCACAATTAGGGCGTGGGGCTGATTTTTCCAAGATCCAATTGTGTAAAAAATAGCATGACCTATGCGAAGTCTAGAAAATGTTACAATATCTTTTTTAATCAAATATACACTATTATGTTGCTGCTTTCCCCATTATATAATACAAAAAATTTACAAAATTAGCTGAATCTTATCAAAATAGTACCTTTTTTATTTAATTCCTTTTTTTAATTTTAGACCGGAAATTTTTTACACACAGATTTATTTTTAATGTTTTGCAAAATATCCCATAATATCGTTTGCCATTTTCGCAAATTTAATACAACGTATCTTTAGGGCAGGTTTAAGGCAATTTGAAATTTATTTATTTTTTTTTTTTTATGTATTTTCAAAAAGTGGAACTACTGTGAGTGTGAAAATATAATAATTTATATTATTTTTTCTATGGAAGCATATTATTATTATTAAGTTGGTTTGAGCTGACATATAATACTCCGTTTTGTTTTAAATTTTGTAAGTGATAATCGAAAAGTAAAACTTAAACATGTTTAAAAATACTCTTTTCAAACTTTCGGTGAGGACAGTCGTTACTGCATTTTTGGCGAGCGATATTTATGCAGTAACAACATTATCGATCCCACTGTCTGTATAAATCATCTGTCTTCAGATAGTTTTTTAATACGGTTTTGTCTATTGTAGTCTTGTTTTCACTTCCTTTCTACCTGACTAGAACATGTCCGTCTCTGGGTGTATTTTTTTCGTGAGAATATTTAAAAATTTTATCTTTTCGTACGTTGTTTATTAATAATCTCTCTCACAACAGTTTATGTTTTTAACTTTTTCACGTTTTCGGGATTGTGTAGCCACGAACCCTTTTTACTTGGATGTAGTAATTTCATACATGAATCTATCTTCTGCGTGTGTACCCGTGAGTATCATGGTTTGTATGAGCAGTCTTGGTTTTAATGTTCGTCCACCTTTTTATTTATTCCCATAACCTTTTCAGCTTAAAATGCTTAATCAGTATACAGAAATGCGAGGAGAGAAATTACTATAGTAATTAACTTTCACAGCACCAGTAACAAAGCCTGCCTCATTTCTGGGAAAGTACAATCAAGATATATTATATCCAGTAATACACTGTAGATGTTTTTTTTTGGCAAGAAAATCATGAAATGAAGCATTGTTCAGTCCATTATTATTTCTATTACCATTAAGTAATTAATTTGGCTTTAGTTATTTATTTAACAAATCACGTAACTAACTTGACTTAAGTTCATTTTATTTAAATTTTATTTTTGTTAAAACAGAAAAATTATTTACAAAATTATTTACAAAGTTTTGTTATAAAGAAACCACAAAAAATTAGACACCGGCAGAATGTAAATGCTATATTTTCTTAACATTCCTCAGATATATCTACCTTAAGTTGTGTACTTTGTAAACATCATCTATTTAGTCAACGAATTTTGTAGCTAAGAATACGGGGAATAGTGACAACGAATGAATATTTATATCTTTTTATATCTATTTCTTAAGTTTTCTCTTTATAAAACGTCACATGTATTTGTTCTTGCTTTCTAAATAACATTATTTAATAAAAATAGTTACTTCATAATTGTTTAGTTTATTTATTTACATAGCTACTGCACACATGACGGTAAATTCCAATCTTCAGTAAATTTTAAAGCACGAATTTTAATAGGCCTATAACTTTCGCAGTAAATTTTACACAATTTCCTCAGTTTTGGTATAGTCGGCGGCATGTGGCGTATAATTGTTAAAATTTATTAATATTAAACATTCGCTCACATTTTACCAGAAAAAGACTGGTATATTTTGAGCCTTATCAAGAAAATAATAATTTACTGTCGAGATTGTGTTTATTTAAAATTTGTTTTAATTAACTATCTGGTGAAAAAAAATTCTTCGAAGTTTCGCAAAAAAATATAATCTATCTTTTTCAACTCCAAAATAATCTAACCAAAAATAGAGTATATATGGAAAACTATTATTAAATAAACAAAAAAGTACCAACTACTAAAAATAATAAGTTGATGACGATTCATATCTGATTTAAATTTATACAAATATGTGTAAGGAAATGATAGGGAGTGTTGTGCTATTTAATTTTACCAGAGGAGTAACAATATTGTAGTACCCTATCTAGGCTATTGTGATAAGTTTCCGCAGATATTTTACCAGAATTTTTTTAAAAAAATAATAATATATTGATGATTTAAAGAAAAAAATTATTTTTCCATTAACTTTTATTTCTACAAAATATCTGATTGTCGGTGGATAAACTCACAATTGTAGTTTTCGCTACAATATTTGTCCCTTTGTCACAGCCATCTATATTTGGAACCGTAATTAGTAGCATCTATAACAAGAGGTGTTAGAAACTAAACAGTATTTCACTAGTGGCATGATATTCATAAAAATTTTATTTTTTATACCCTTCACCACAAAAATTGGAAAAAGGGAATATATAAGTTTGTCATTCCGTGTGTAATTTCTACAATATCCATTTCCGACTCCATAAAGTATATATATTCTGACTTCTTATGCATAGTGAATTCGATTGAGCGATGTGCGTCTGTCCGTCCGTGTTAGTGTTGATTTCCGAAAAAAATGAATATCTCAATCGATCAGATATAGTGTTGAGAGAGGTGCTTTTGGAAATCAGCATGATCGGTCCATGTTCTTCGAGGCAGCAGTCAAAATACCACGCCTACCTCTAATTTTTTAATGTCAAGTGAAAAAAATGGACCCATAGAGAACTAAAAAATAATAAAAAAATATCAAATGAAAATTGCCGCACACCCATATTTCCCGAGGTACGGTGATCTGAAATTTTCAAATTTTTTTAAATTTCAGTATGGGTATCGTACTAAAGCTTTTAAAGAGATCCTTAAAGAAAAATTTTTAAAAAGAGCTTAACCCATTAAGAGCCGATGGCATTTTTATGCAAAGTAATACATATGCAGTACCATTTTTTTATTTTTTTAATGCTTTGTCACCTCAATATTTGCTTTATTGATCGAAATTACTTTACAAAACTACATTTATCTAGATGCTGTAGGGTATTTAAAATTCGGCATAGCCGAAACTACCACTCTTACTTGTTTTAAACTGGGATAGGCAAAAACGTAAAATTTTCACAATGAAAGTATAACTTTGTACCTATTGCCATTCAAAAATGAGAAAACATGTATGAAAATCGCGTTACCACTGTGTCTTTTGGCACTGTGTAAACTTGACGTGTCTACATATCGCAGTTTAAAAAATAACAATATTTTTATGCATATAATATTCATGGTCACTTTCGCAACACCCTAATGAAATTAATGAAAATCCATAAAAATGTCAAGAGTCTGCCTACTACGATTCCGGGTGATTGAGCACTATGACTGACGAAGAAAACACATCCCTGCAATTTCGGGTGATCTTATTAATGCAGATAGAAAAAATTGCTTATGCGGCACAAAAGAGCAGCAAAAAATATTTAAAAAATGTCAGTCGGGCATAAAGAACTGAATCTTTGGTTGGAAACACTTTGACTACTAAAGCTGGAAGATACTTTTATCACCGGTATTTTAATCTGAGCCGTTGGTATAAATTTATTAACAATATTTAGTTATTTTTCATCGGTAAGAAAGTAAACACTTTTTATTGGTCCGTCCTGTTAACTTGTCAGGAGTATATCTTCTCCTGATTTTCTCATTTGCCAAAGAGTCCTTTCGTTGAATTCAGAAATAAAGCTCTTCATAGTAGAAAATAGCTCCATTCACTCATTGGTAGAGGTAAACTTGCATCCTCAGTCTATAAACAATCTGCTACGTATACATGGAAATCTTGCCAAAACTATTTTATTAGAAGTCAATAATTGATCAGTTTCTGATCGTTACTATGAAGCAGCATAAAAAGATCACATTAAGGTCATTTGCAACTAAGGATTATCCATCTTTTAAATGTATGTCATTAAATAACTAATAAATAGAATGAATGAATTCTTCAGCGGTCACAGCGATTTGAAATTAAATCAAAAGTAATATTTTCACAGCCACATAAAAAAAGAGAAAATGCTAGCGAAACTAGACGAACATTTTTTGTATGTTCATAAGTAGATAAATATGTATATTGAAATTTTCTTTCTATTTTTTTTTTTTTTTTTGTTTTGGCTAATTTATGGTTTCCGTTTTTTTTTTTGTTTATTTCCTGTCTACTTTTTAAGCAGCTCTTATTTGAACAGTTTGTAATGCCAGGTCAATATCATTGAATGTAATATCTTCCAAATTGGTACTGTGCATTATTAAACCAACTTCAATATGCTAATATTACTTATAACAACCTTTTCTTATGATGATGTCTACTTTATAGATGATTCCGATGATGATGATAATGTTGAAAATGGAGATTATAGACTGTCATAAGAAAATGTAGTTGGTTTCGAAAGAAATAAGAATGATGAAAACTTAACTATTCAAATGCATAATGCACAATTTATTTAGATGTTGAAAAGTAGTGGCAAAAAAAAAAACTTTTTGTTAGCTGTATTTTAATTGAGCCATCCAAATTGAGGTAGGACAAAAAACTAGAAATGATTATGTGTTTAAATATTTTTTACATAGTCATAGAAGATGTGTGGCTCAGCTAGGTTTTGGCTCTTATAATCAAGCTTCTCCAAAGTTGGCCACCTCTAGAAGTAAAAATAGCTTCACAAAAACTAATGCTACCCATATAAATTTAATTTTGCAATTAGGTGTTCGACATTTAATATAATATATTCTTTAACTCTTTCAGGTTTGGTGGTCAGTTAACTAACCACCTATTACTGGGTGTTTAAAACATGTTTTCGTGCCATTTATTGAGAAAATGTAAACTAATTACTTTTTTAAAAGTCACTGTTGATCGTTTATTGCAAAGTTCAGTCGTAAGGGTGCCCTGTAATATAAATATATAATATTATATATTTTTCTGAATATATGCCAATCTATTACTTTTTAATGCGACTTCCCTCATTATTATAATAAAAAATATTTTTCAATTAATTTATTGGTTCTTACTTCCTGAAGACTTGTATTTTTATTTTGTGATACCATAAATATATATTTTATTATATTCATCGATAAATAATGTAAGTAATAGGGTGGTTAGTTTACTAACCACTGTGACTGTAGTATATTCTACATTACTTGTTTTTCTGTTTAATTTTATGTTATTCTAAAGAACGCCTTGAGTACTCGATGGCCTTGAAATTGAAAATAATTTGTTGGAATATATACCTTCTGATTGTGGAAGTGTGTGCAGTCTTGAATCAGACAATTGGGACCATGAAACCGATATGATGATACTCTCAGATATACCTGATGGTGATTTTGACTCGGATGATAAAATACCTTTATCGAATTTGTGTCAGTTACCCGCAACCTACAGTGGTGCAAACAAAATAGAGTAGACATTTCGAAATGGAAGAGGCAAGTGAATACACAGGAGGTAGATGTGTCCATAACTATGTAGTAGAAATAGGAGGTCTCACACCAACAAAGTTATTTCGTTATTACTGACCAAAATAAGGTCAGATAATTTAGTTGAAACAATTTATTTATATGCTACGCAGAAAGGAAAAGTTTTTACACCTACTACACCTAAAAATATAGTAATATTTCTTGCTTTCAATTTAGTGATGGGTATAAAAAAATTGCCACAAGCAGGCTCTAAGCGCTCCATTTCTGCACCAGCTTCGCCATTATCAGTACAAATAAAGCGACACGAACAATCAGTGCCAAAAGAATTTCGCCTGGAAACAGTATGCATAAGCCAGAGCGATCCACATCCCGAAGATGTACAAAATGAAGCACCAACAAGAATCTAGTGCGTACAATATGACAATGCAAATCCTGCAAAGACCCCTTCTGTATATACACAAATAAGACTTGCTTCTCCGATTTTAATCAAAAGTAGTTTTGTGTTCTTAATTTGGCTGCAGATCCTAAATTTTGTTCGAATATTTTTATGCCAAGCGCCACGGTGGTTAGATAACTAACCACCTCATTACAAAAAAACCTAAAGTGCTAATTTGTTTTTTTCTGTTTTTTTATAATAAGAATATGTTATTTTAACTAAAAATGCATTTGTTTTGTGTAAAAAGTTATAAATGCAAAACCGTGCCTGAAAGAGTTAACCAACTTCAAAAAAATTAGAATTTATCAATTCGTTTGTATTTTGATTTTTTTTTATCTATTTGCTAATTCAAAATTTCATCATGTCTAGTCCGTTTAAGAAAATACTTCCCTATGAAACCTCAATATAAATGATTTTCCATATAATGTACATGATTTTAACCTATCTCTTGAGCCGCAAAGGGCAGAACAAAACGCCATAAAAAATAATTTTCAAAATTAAAAGGTGTCCTTATATAATAAGTAAATTGTTGAAGGTAAATGAATACAGCAAAAAAAAATGAAAAATACTGTGAAGATTATTTAACTATAGGGCTGTGTTATTACCATTATTAATTATTATATATTTTTCATCATTCCAATCAAGAAAAGAATTTTTTTCCACAAAGCGAGTTATCTTTTGAACACACCTCGTATAATTTTTGAACAAATTTTGTGTTGTTATTCTTTTCCTTAGCATTTTTACATTGGAGCAACTTATCTGCAGCTTGCTCGTGACAGCTACTGCAAAAACAATTTTATTGGCTGGAACGACAATGTTTGGCTTTTAATACGAAATCTATTTTGGGTCTTCAAAGTATTTCTTTTTGACTTTGTTTAAAAGAAACGTTTACACTAGCATGAAAATAAAATAGTGGCTTCCAGGTAGATAGTGTACTCATTGCTACTCAATTCACCGCTACTTAATTAAAACAAAGTTTCTAAATAAAAGTTACTTTAGCTGAGAAACATCCCACTACTTATTCGTTTCCAAAAGTATTCTGTTCTGTTTCATTGTTATTGGCATATTTGTATAAAATTAGAAACTTATTCATACATGTTACATTGCGCTTTAAAAAAAATTTGATTTTTTTTGATATTTCGGCACATCAGCAGAGTTTTCAGCAAAGTTTTTGTCAGCTATAAATATTAGCCTCGAAGACTTTTATACATCAATATTGAGTTATTATATCGGTTTATTAATATTGGTATCATTAAAAAGCTTTTGAAGGGATCTTTCAGGAAAAATTAAAATCTGTTAATAACCTATTGCGAGCCGATGTTTTATGTACAATTATATATAGTATTTATTTTTTTTTTCTGATCACTTTTACTTTATTAAAGTAGATTTACATAGATGGTTAAGGGTATATAAGATTAGCCATAGCCGAATATATCGCTCTTATTCATTTCTTTAATCATTTTGCATTAACTTTTCTTTTGTTAATGATTTTTAACTTATTTTAGGAAAATTTTTCTGATAATCATTTATATGCTTAAAACTGACAGTGTAAACTACTTTTAACAACAGTAACTCAATATTGTAATGATGATGCTGTTGTTGTTTGTTGTTTGTGACTAGAATATTAAATCTTTATGATGAATATTTTTTGATAAACTTAGGTTTTTACAAGTTTCTGGGAATAAACAAAATTGTTTGGCTACTGGCCAAAACATCTACCTAAGAAGAAAGAAAAAAAAACCAAAGGAAAAATGAGTAAAATTTTTAAAGAAAAAGAAAAATGTTAAGAAAAGCAACAAAGTCAGTTATTTGAAGTTATTACAAATTGTTTTTTACGAAGTCTATTATCGTCAGTATTATTTAAATTTTTATTATTATTTGTATTTGAGAAAAATAAAGATGCTCTAGATAGGATAAAGACTTTGTACAGTAATTTTTCTTATAATTTTGGTTTTAACAACCTGGGGTTAATGCTTAATATTTAAAATTATATTTGCATAACTAGCATCTATAAAAGTATTGCGCTGAAAGTCAACAAATTTATCTAACTATATTTAATCAATATTCAAGTCCTTTACTAAATGTCATAAATTGATTTTTATGAAACTTGTGTTTTAGCCACTTCTTTGTTGACAAATTGGAAACTAAAAGTAAATTATTACTTTAAGTCTTACATAATGCTTTATTGCTACTTTCTGCCCTCGAAATAATAACAAATTTTTCTAAATGGATTATTCCTTTAATAGGTTGTTTTGTTCAATGTTGCATCCGCCGCAATTTATTAAGAAAAGCGTGCGAGTGAAACTTCTTCTTACTAGAGTAGATTGCAACAATGTTCCAGTGGGTCTGATATTTTACATATCGTAATGCCGAACAATGCGAATAATTTCATGAACGAAATCATTACTCAATATAGGAAGAAGAATAATCAGCTTTGAAATACCCCTGAGCTAATCTTCAAATCATTTTGCAATAGCCTACTTATCGGAAAGCTTTTATTACGATCTTTAAGTATATTCGAAACAAATCACATATTGGACCAAAGGTTATAATTGGATTGCGCAGCTCATGGATCCCTTGGTAACACCAGAAAAGAAATAATTATAAGATATCCGGGTCCGACATTTCAGGGGTATTCCTGTGTGGTGTAAGCACTCTCCCGGGACTTTCCGTTTATAGAATGAAACTTTTCTTTGGGAGCTTGACACCGCACTCCTCTTTATAGAGACCACCGCCGACACACATCTTCCTCTTAGGGCCTTTCGTATAAAAGATAAATGCCCATGGCGAGAAAGGGAGACACAGAGAAGTGTAGACCTATCGTAAAAACGGACTCCACAACAAATACAAAATTCCCAAATATACCAGCAGGACCCAATATTTTATGGTTGCGGTCTTTTGGCCACAAGAAGCCAGCGGATGATAGCAACAAGAGCATTCCTAGCTGTTGGTCTTATGCACCTTGTTTATAGGATAGTAATAACCGTCAATATTGTATGGTAGCCTTTAAACTTCTTTCTCATTACTCAGTCTATTCACACTGTGTTCGTATGCACAGTTAAAAGGTATTGCTGCTATAGAAGGTTTTAATTGATTCTAATTAAGCAAATAATCAGTTAAACCGTTATTCAAAAAGAAAGACATAATTCTTTAATTAAAGAATTAAATCAATTAACAACTTAATTTATTTTCTATATAAAATCAAATAAAATTTTTATTTGGGAGAAAAATTTTTTTTTGCATAGTGAAATTTAATGAGCGGTTAAATAGTATACAGAAACTTTCGGATCACTATATATATATCTGTACTTATTAGAGTGTAAAGTGAAAAAAGATATAACCCAATTTGACTTGTTATTAGTTAGAAAAATACAGTAAAAAGTTTCTTAAATTTTTTTATTTCCCTAAAAAAGGAAAATCATTAAAATGAATAAATTGATCTTATTTTTTTTATTAGAATAAAAATGGTGCTGTGTGAGAAATTACTTCGTTTTAGGAATGTATGTTGACATTGTGGTATCATCACTACAAAAACCAAAAGCGATTCACAATATTTTACTCTTAAACACATACGCCAACGTGTTAACAAGTCATGAGTACTAAACTAACAAGCGCTGCTTATGCCCTTTCAAAATAAAATACTTAAACGAATATGTACGATGGCAGAATTAAGAAGCTTTCAAGGTAAAAGTTTAGCGGGTTTATAAATTGACTTTATGAAACTTTTTTTTATAAAACATTTGTTATACTTATCCATTAACAATGAAAGATACTTTTATTATTGTCTGTTGCATGTGCATCTGTTATTTGTCTGACTTTTGTTCCAACTTTGACAAGAATAATATTGAATATTGAAATTCTTTAAAGAGGAATTTTAAGATTGCCCTTGTATAGAGATAGAAACAGACAATCACATACATTATTTCTTTAAGAAACATTTTGGTTTTTCATGTTGACAAAACGTTAAGAACACACAGGCTCATTCATCAACCTGACTACAAAATGAAAATGCCAACAACCACAAAAAGAAAACGAAAAACGCGAAAATCTGAAATCGACAAAAGTTTTAAGTTAAAAAAATGTTGAATTGTAAGAAAGAATTAAAAACGATATTATTTAGCTCAAAATCATGTGTGATTTTTTAATCGCCACCAATGAATGAATTGATTTATTCTTCTTTCAACCAAACAAAAAAAAAACCCCTCTTAATCTTATGTCGGTTACTGACAAGGATAAATTACTGATGGATTTTTATTACAAAACAAAATTATTTTTTTTATTTTCTTCTTTTTATGTTTGGAAACTTGATAACGAGTTGTGAAAGAAAATAAAAGTATTTGATTTTTTGTTCGATTCGTCATGTTTTCTTGCTTTTTTTCGATAATGAATAAAAGAACCAAATTATACATAACAGTCCTACTACGCTCACTATTTGACATTTCTGATCATAATACTCTGCCAAATCATATTAAATAGAGTTAGACTTAAAAAGCGCTACCAAACTATCCAGATTTACTTTGAAAATTAGTCATCAGCACGCATCTTATAAGCTCATAATTTATTTTGCTAATAAAAAAGAAAGAGCTTGCATTACGAGCTATGGAGATCATTACCGCACCATGGTCAATAAACTTTTACTTCATTTTAATATGGATGAAATTGATCAGGCCAAGATGTGCCTTAAACAGGATAGCACAAAGTTCCATATGGCGACTTCAACCATCAACTTTAAGAACCTTATCAACTTGATTCATTTAACAATCTAAATATTTGGTATTTTAATTGATGTTTAAGAGCTCAATGTTAGACAAAAATATTCCTTTTTATTATGCATCACGTACCGAAAAACGCGATATATACAAACAAAACTTCATACTGAGGAAGAAACTGAATTCCTAAATGTTGATGGGGAAACAGTTTAAACTAAACTTTTTTCTAATCACTGTATTATGAAGTGGAATTATGACGAAGCTTTAGTTAAATTGAATAAAATAAATAGTTAAATTAGCTATTGATATCAGTTAGGTTTTAACCGACTTCAAAAAAAAGAATAAGGTTATCAATTTGTCCAAAAGTTGCCATTCTTATGTTTGTGCCTGCAGAACTCAGTCGTATCTGAACTGATTTTGAAAATTTGTTCTCTATTTGTAAAGCTATGCTAACAAGACAGTTCATAAATTCCAAAATTAAAGGATGTTCCCGTTTAACACACATTTTTTTAGGTGTCTTGTCAACCGTAAAGGGCAACACTTTAAAAAGATGCAAAAACTTTACGTGACACTATAGCTCCCAAAGTAATACAAAAATAAATCTTACAATTAAATAGTGTCCCCAAATGGGGCGTAAATTAAATAATAGGCCTAGCTTTTGAAACGTTATATAAAAACGCTTGAAAATTCGAATGAATGTTGATTACGAGTACTTTAGCCGCTACAGTAACAAGTATAAATATTCGAAATTGAAGATGAAAGGATGTCCCAATAGTTAATTTTTGAACAGTTGTAGAGAAGCGGTTACAATTTACAAAAAGGCTGTATTAAAAAGCCCGCTTCAACAGTAAGTATAAAATGTGAATTGAAAAATAAAGTTTGTCCCTGTTTTTAAATTTATCTCTTTTGAAGACGTTTTTGTAAGCAAACGTTATGAAATTTTAATAATTATTTAAGTAATTAATCGGAACAATAGAAAATTTTAAATTAATTAATATTCCGCTTGTTTAATTTTATTTAATACTTGCAAAGTGATCGTGCATATAAATAAATTACCGTGGTGTTTTTTGTTATATTTTCGTTTTTTTAATAATTTAATAACATTATTATCTGTTAATTTCACTGGCCGTCATTATTAAGAGATTATAGTGAAATGATTGCAAATATAACCATAAAAATACTTAAATCAGTGTCGAACTTCAAAGGCTTTAAATTATAAAACGAGTAAAATTAAATTCTGTTAAAATTTCAAGAGCTTAACCATTGCCGTTCCAGGGCTAAAGGACTGTAACATGTGGACAGATAGACAAAATGAATGTCCTTTGAGCATGGAACCCTAATAATATTTCTCTTCAAATTGTAAAATATGTAAATGAATCTTAAAAATGACAAAATTTATAAAAAAATTTGACTATTGAAACGAAATCCTAGATGATTTTTTTGTCAAACTTATTTGTGTATATTAGTCATGCAGGAAATGCTAGCAAATGCAAGGTAACGTATTTATCAGCCTCAGCAAATTAATTTTACCAAGAAAAAAACATAGATTTTTTGCAATAGCACTTGAATACTTACTCTTCCAGTTTCAAAATACAATTTGGGGGAAGAATGAATAATAACAAGAAACACTTTTCCCCATAGTAAAAACGAAACCGGAACTGAAAAGAGTACAACATTTATAACAATTATCAACCTTGTTAAGCAATAAAATAAAACTTTAGTACAAAAACAACAGATGTTGTTCCACTCGTTTGGAATATTTACATGAACATACCGACTATAAACATCCTTACATGATGATTTTCATGTATGTCTAAGCATTTGTATGTTGTGACTAGTATTTCTAACAAACAACCCGAAAAGATTATATGAATGAATATATTGTTTGAGTTGCTGTTGCTTGTAAGTGTTAAAGGTACACAATCGATTGACACATCATTCTTTTAGTAAAAAAATAGCCTCAACATTGCCAGACTCGTTAAGTGATGTACACTTTTAGTGTCAGGAAACAAATTAAAGCTGCTTTGAGGATGAATATAATTGTACAAATTAAATATTGAGTTTAACTTTTCGCAAATCATTATTGTCGATAATAAAATAATTCTTGCAAAAAAAAACTCCGACTTCCAAAAAGACTAACAAGCAGAATGTCATCAAATATTAAATATAAATTATAATACACACTTTGTTTTAATTGCTACTTTCAATATATATGTATATCAGAACAACTGGTAACTCCATATACATAGATACATATATAAATATTCAGAAACTATCATTATGGCACGCATTCGTCGGCGAATTAAAAAAAAATAAAATGGATATTTGCTTCAAAAAGCGACCGCCTACTGATTACAGATTAGTAAAATTTGTAAATAAATACACAGGACTGTTATACGTGTGGCGCCCTGTTGTTCTATTCAACCATGTAACTTCTGTACATACGTTTTATAACACTAAGACACTGAGTAGAAATAAGAAAGAAGATTCTGAATTTGTCTTTCGCGTCGTTAACACGCTTACCATTTCTTTAACTTTTTTGTAAAATTAAAATAGTATAAGTAATACAAGAATAAAATAGAAATCTTAACAAAATAAAACGTTTATTTTTATTAAAGGAACTTTTAAATATTGGTAACCTAGTAAATTACCAAAACTGGTGACCCCGCAACTGGACAAACTTGTTAAAATTGTATAATTCAGTTAGCGTAATCCGGCGCCATTTAATACAACACAGCACAGACTGAATCGGCCGTCATTTTAAAACAGAATAAACACGTTTCTCATACCGTCTTTAAGAATGGCCCAAAACAATCCAGCTTTGCCAAGTAACCACAGTGGCCTTGTCAACGAGAGTTCGGTGGCCAACGAAAGTAACATGCAAGAGGACTCAAATGTTACACGCGGAAACGTATCTGCTATCTATGCCAGATTACCCGTACTACCAATGACAAGCAATAACATCGACGCATGGTTTATCTCAATCGATTTCTGGTTTGCGGCTTCCGGCATAATGGCCGACAAGCAAAAAACAGCAACCATATTAGCGGCGCTGGACTCAAACATTATCGCGCAACTTACTGACGTGATTGCTTCAATGCCCACAAACAACAGGTACGACTTTATAAAGTCAAAAATAATAGACCATTTCGCTGACAGTGAACAACGTCGCTTAAACCGCCTTTTGTCCGAGATGCCTCTTGGGGATAAAAAGCCGTCAGAATTATTCTACGAAATGAAGCGAGTGGCAGGGTCGACGTTAGCAGAGGCAGCAGTAAAAGGGCTCTGGACAAAGAGGCTTCCGGAATTCGCTCAGCTAGTCATCGCTGCTTCTCCAAGCACACCGTCCGAATATACAAAAGTTGCCGACGCCGTAGTTGACGCTATGACCTCTAACCACATTGGAAAATTGGAGGCAAAAAAAAAAACGAGCTGCACGAATTACGCGCTGAACTTGAAAAGAAATTCGAATGCTTTTCAATGCGCGCTAATTCCAGAACGGCTAGATCGCCATCCCGTCGTAGCCGGTCAATAACGCGCCCACCACAGACTTACTCCTATAATACCATGGGCGGTACAGAATGCTGGTACCATAAAAAGTACGCCACAAAAGCGCGAAAGTGCCGCAGCCCCTGCAAACACAAGATAAGAAACTCAAACGCTCCGAATGCTAGTGCACCATCAGCAGGCCGCGAAACCAACTGACTGCCCGTGCAGGTGGGTTATTCTGGCGAGATCACTACCACCACCAATCCGCATATTTTTCGCCTGCAGGTAAGAGACAAATTCAGTAAACAAAAGTTTTTAGTAGACAGTGGTGCCGACGTTTCCGTTCTGCCGCTGACGTCGGAGTCCTACGACATGCGTCCAACAGGCACGGTATTGTACGCTGCCAACGGAACCCCCATTAAAGTGATTGGAGAAAAACGAATGAAAATTGATCTTGGTCTACACAGAGATTTCTTCTGGTCATTCGTAGTCGCCGACGTAACATCTCCAATTATTGGCTGCGATTTCATTCAACATTACGATCTTCTCATCGACCTGTGAAGAAAACGCCTCATAGAAAATAAGACGGTCAGGGTCCAAAAAACAACGTACCCTATATTTTACGAAATAGCTGCTATTGAGACATTTAATGTGGTCGATCCGTTTGCCGACATTTTAAAAAAATTTCCCGACATCACGAAGCTATCGGCATTGAGCTCAGCAACGAAGTTTTCGGTCAAACATAGGATTATAAGAACAGGACAACCAGTTTGTTCTCGTCCATGGCGTTTATCACCCGAAAAGCTCGCAGACGCTAAAAAAGAATTCGAATTCTTAATTAAAGCCGGTATTTGTCGACCTTCGAATAGCAATTGGTCCAGCCCGTTGCACTTAGTCGTGCGGCGATTATCGTGCCCTAAACGCACAAACGTTGCCAGATCGTTATCCACTACCCTATTTGACAGATTTTACCACAAATCTCAGAGGTAAAATAATTTTTTCAAAAATCGACTTGCAAAAGGCCTTTCATCAGTTGCCAATTCATCCCATTTGCACACCTTTCGGGCTTTACGAATTCAATTTCATGACGTTCGGTCTGTGCAACGCAGCTCAAACCTTCCAACGTCTAATAATGAAGTACTGCGCGGCCTAGATTTTGTCTTTCCGTATATTGATGATACTTGCGTAGCGTCGGCTTCCATCCAACAGCACCAGAGGGACCTCGCCGAGGTATTTCGTCGCCTTCGCGAAAATCATCTCGCAATTAATCTTAAAAAGTGCGAAATCGGCAACAGCGAGATTAAGTTTCTAGGGCACTTGGTCAACGCGGAAGGCATTCGACCATTGCCCGAGAAAGTGACAGCTATAACGAATTTCCCTAAACCTAAAATAGCTCAACAGCTCAAAAGATTCCTAGCTATGTTAAATTTCTATCGGAAATTCTTACCGCACGCGATTACCTACCAAATCCACTTGCAGCGTTTAATTATTGGAAATAAAAAGAACGAGCAAACGCCTATTATTTGGGACCGAGCTTCAGAGGCCGCATTTGAAAGTTGCAAAAGCGAGTTAGCTAAAGCTACGTTGCTAGCCCACCCTGCAGCGGACGCCGAGCTAGCAATATATGTCGACGCCTCTGATACTGCTGCAGGGGCGGCCCTACATCAAAAAATTGAGGGTTGTTTACAACCACTGGCATTTTACTCAAAGAAATTTACAGCTGCACAACAGAAATATTCGACATACGACCGAGAGCTAACTGCAATGTATCAAGCTGTTAATCATTTCCGCTATATGCTCGAAGGTCGCCCATGCTATGTCGTTACTGATCACTGTCAAAAGCTTGAAAGCGCCTCTCCACGTAGGATTCGGCAGCTCTACTTTATTAGTCAATTTACCACGGACATTCGCCATACGCCCGGTAAAGACAACGCCGCAGCCGACGCACTTTCTCGTGTTGAATCTATTAACAAAATAGTTGACTACGCTCAAGTTGCGATAGCGCAACAGAACGACGAGGAGCTACAGTAGTTACTTAAAAACACAGCGGCACACTCGCTCAAGTCCAACTAAGTATGAGCCAACTACGCATCGTTTTGCTCATATCAACATAGACATCGTTGGGCCCCTTCCATTGTGCGAGGGCCAACGATATTGTTTGACAATCATCGACAGATTTACTAGATGGCCGGAGGCGGTGCCAATTTCGGACATGAGCGCCGAATCGGTTGTTAAAGGTATTTTATCCCACTGGATTTCCAGATTTGGCGTGCCTGCGCGGATAACATCAGATAGAGGCAGACAATTCCAGTCGTCAATCTTCGCGGAATTAATGAAAACCATTGTGGCAATACACTTACTCACATCACCATACCACCCGCAATCGAATGGTATAATCGAGCGATGGCATCGTACATTTAAAACAGCAATCCTGTGTCACAACCCGGCAAAATGGGTATTTCATCTACCGATGATTCTGCTAGGACTTAGGGTAGCTTTTAAGCCGGATATAAATTGTTCATCAGCAGAATTAGTTTACGGATCGACACTCAAAATTCCAGGGGAGTTTTTGCAACCAAAGAAAATTGAAAACGCCGACAACGATTTTCTTGCAAATTTCCGAGCAGCGATGCAGAAACTCACACCAATTGACACAGCTCACCATTCAACACCACCAACATTCATTTCGAAAAGTTTACTTACTTCATCGCACGTTTTTATTCGAAACGATTCAATCCGTCCATCCACTACACATCCGTACTACGGCCCATATTTAAACGCTACAAAAAATTTTTTACAATTTTAGTAAAAGATCGTCATACAAATATCAGCATCGATCGTCTGAAACCAGCTTTTTTAATAAATACCGACATTACAGAAAACAAAGCAACAAAGAATATACCATTCATTCAGACGCAACCACAAGAACCATCATCAACCCAGCGCCAATCGAAACTCCCTGAAATATCGCCTAGTCAACTACAAACTCTGTTAATCCTGAGGTTAAACAACCAGAAAACTCCTTCAAGACTTCTTCTAGCGGCCGACGTGTTCAAATACCTGCTAGGTTTAGGTAAGTTTAAATTAATAAAGAAAGTACACTGTAAATTCATCTATAAGAGTGATGTAAAACTTGATATTGGAAGTTAAATGGTGCCCCATACGTAATATTATACGATATATATGGGCCTAGGATTTGACAGACACCTAAAATGTAAACAAAATGTATAATATTATGTCCACAGTTATATACAAGTATAAAATAGCTAAAGAATGTCCTCATAACTGATGTAATTTAACTTTTATAGTCAAACCATTAAAAATTTCACAGGAGTTGTACTTCTGTATCTGATATTGCAACAGTTATAAATATATAAAATAGAAAATTATAGGGTGTCTCCATAAGTTATGCAAGTTGACGTATATGAATTTGAAGTATTTGAATCACAAAATTGTAAATTATTTGTCCAGACTTTAGCGAGATAAACATTTTAGGTTTCTCATTGTCACATTTAAACGAACCGGAGATCTAACTTGAAGCCACTTTAACGCCATATTTTTTTAACAACCAGCTTAAATAATGAAACTTAAAAATAGTCACCAAATAGAAAGCCGCTCAAAACAAAACAAAAAGCAAAAGAATGTTTTACAAATTTAAAACCACCAAAATAGCACAATGTGTGCAAATGAAAAATGCAGATTTTTATGCCCTACAAAGTGCTGCGGTTATCCCTTTTTTTTTGAGTTTGTTGGTTTGGCAGCAGAACATATAATAACTCAATAGTAAAGTATGTTATACAATGTACAACATGTAATTAGCAGTGGACTATTAACACAATTTAGTAGAAAACAGTTTTACAGGAAGTAAATTCATTTGTTAAAGCTTTTCATTATTTCTTGCTTTTTAAGCCTTTAAAATTATTTTCTGAATTAATAACATTATTGAACATTTTATAATAAAAGTATAATTTATTTGTTGGGGAAAAAGCTTTCGTTATAATAATTTAGATACAGCGAATTCCAACAAACAAATTCCTGCTCTATAATAAAATGTAATGGATTTGCTAGCATAGAATTTTTAATAATTTTAAAGCTTTTCGAAACGAAAAATAAATCTTGTAAGTACAACAATAACTTCAATTAAGACTGCAGCAGCAAAGAAGGTAGTTAGTACACAAAAATTCTTTACCTTGTTATTAAGAAGGCAATTTAACCGGACACTAAAATTTTTCTAGATCAATATAGTAGGACTTTAAGTTTCTTGGGAGGGGTGTGTAGTAGTCAGTGTATTCCAGGTGAATACGAAATTCGAATGGTTTCAATGGCTACAACATAAAGTCAAAACTAAAAGAAAAATAAAGACAGGCTATTGGTGAAGCGCTAGAGATCTTTAAGACAAATATTAATGAAATCACCAATTTCTTATTATAACAGGAAACAAGAAAATAATTTTACATTGACAGAAAATTTTACATTGATTAAGAAAATAAACATAAAATTGGTTAAACTTAAAACTTGCATCCTAAAAAGAAGTTACAGTGCACAATTTATCCGTTAATTTGACAAAATTTTTCGTTATTTTGATTATTTGTTTATTTTAATAAAGTTTTTATTTGACCTTTTCAATTAATTATTTATTTGTTTAATTTTCAAGCCATTGGTCTTTTTTTATTTTTATATATATTTTCGATATTTCTCTACTCCACTGTGTAGCATCATCCGGAAAACAAATATTTATTTAATTAACAAAAAACAACAACAAAAATTTAATAAAAATTTTTTCAAACTAACATATTTCAAAAAACAAAAAATTATTATTTTATTATTATTTATATTATTCCTATTTCTATACTGTGTTATTAATCTATTAGTAAGATGAATAGAAAAATTAATTTTAAGGCAGACACAGATAATGTAGCTCAGATTTATAGACATTTAGTAAATAAGAAATACTTTGTATTTGTTATAAAAATTTTTTTATTTGACAAAATAATTTTTTGTGTTTTGAAATATATTATATTAGTATACAGACTTACTTGTACTTGCAACCATACATACATCGGACAAACTGGACGAACATTAAAAACAAGGTTTACAGAACACATACGATCATACAAAAGAAAAAGGGAAGACTCCAATTTCGCAAAACACCTTTACACACATGGACACGAACCAAAGGAAATAGATGAATGTATGACAGTATTACACCCAAGTAAAAAAGGACGAAGACTAGACATTCTTGAAAACATGGAAATTTACAAAACACGAACGTTTAACAAAGACATTATTAACGAACAGGTAAACACAACCTCTGACACGATTTTTACACCACTAAAATTACTAAAACACTCTTAAAAACGAAAAACACCCACAGACGGTCACACTTACCTATCCAATAATAAAAGACCCAAATATTAACTATTTACCCCAATAAACAAGACAGATATCAGGGAATCTACCTGCATAATACTATTTAAGCGGACAAAAATTACCTAAACCCACCACCTTTTATTCTTAACACTATCTATTTTTAACACTATCTCTTCAGTTTTAATAAACACGCGGCTTGAAAATGATGTTATCACATCGAAAGCGCTCGCCGAACATCCAAAGTACACAGCAAGTGACGACGGTTATTACCGAAAATTATAACAACAGTTCATTATATACTGGCGGAATCAACCAAATTAATTTAAATGATTATTTGTTTTTTTTTATTATTTTTTTATTTTAATCAATAGCATCATGGTCTACTTACGTCTAGACTTCAAAAAACTTACTTTAACTTTCGAATCATGTGAAGTTGAAGAACAGAAAAAATCTTACATATTTTTCATATTTAGTTTGACCACAATTTACATGTCTTATAATTAAAGCCCTTGAAGTTGGACAATAACTTAAATACTTTTACGGTAACATTTGGAGTGTTTTTTTTTTGCTTCAACTGTAAGCCATTATAAACAGGAACATTTTGCAAGTCAAAGTCACAGCCAGTTTACAGAACACAATCTGCCGTTTAGACGAACAAAAACGTTACAGTTTTCCATCTTTGGGTTTATAAAAGACGAATGTCATTTTCTTTTGTAAAAAACGTAACAAATGACAATTATTTCTGGTTTATGTATCTCGAATTGTATTGTCAGAAACGTCAAAACTGGGCGAAGGAAAAATACCATTCGTTTTAAAAATTTTACATACAAGTACATTATTAGTTGTTTCCAAAATTAGTTGAAAAATATAATAAAATAAAAAATATGGAGTTTTCAGGAAAAAAGGTAAATATGTACTTGTGTGTTATAAAATATGTGTTTTTTAAAAGAAAATTTGTATGCATTTGCCAGCAGCAAGATGAGAACGGGTCTACAGTTCCAGAAATGTGTGAACTGTATGGAGGAATATCCTCATTTTGCCACAGGAACTCCCCAGTTTGGAAGCAGCCATGAAGCAAACATTGGATACGGTTGCAAAAAAAAAATAAATGCCTATGGACCATTAGCAAGAAACGCCAGTGAGTGGAAAAAAGTATTTTTTTAAAGTGCATTATTAAAATTCCAGGCTTAAATCCAGTGTACGGGCACGGCTCCAATAGAAAATGTTTCCTATGGGGTGTAAAATGCAATTCTAAGCAAAAAATGTAAAGTGAAAAATTTAGAGCCAACCCCTAGTTCCGGAGTTACGGACCTTCAAAGTCTTTATGTTTATTATGGCATATATCGAGTATTTGATGGCAGAATGGGACAATATGGATATCATTGGAAAGGTAATTTAAGCGGCTGGGTAAATTATTTTACATTCAAATTCTTATTAATTGCTAGATTAAAAAAAAAAAAAATAAAAAATTAACAATTTCAAAGTTGCTTTATTTTAAATAATTGATATTGCACTTATATTTTTATAATTTCATTACCGTTTTTATAAGGAAAATTCAATACAATAAGTTAGTGAATTTTTTATTATAATGCAAGTTTGAATATAAATAAACATAATTTAATTTGTAAGTTTAGCTTTAAGTTTTATCTTCTTCTGTTAAGTAAAAATAAAATCTTAAATAAAAAAATAAAACATATAAACAATAAAATAGTATATTTCTTTCTGAAATAACTAAATAAAGTTATTTAATTCGCGTTTTAAAAGAATTTATTAAAGTATATGAAAGTTTGCCGGAATTAGGTCATATAAAAAATTATGCTTTCAATAATAAAAATTTAAAACAAAAGCTTTTAGAAAAATGTTTGTTCTTTTCGTTTTTTTCAATTTGACATAATGCTGTTGCAAGCCATGTAACGTCAACTTTGCTTCATCATCATCACTTCCATGGGCTACAAGTCAAAAAATACATGGATTATTATGTAATTTAAATAATCATAATAATTAAAAAGATGTTTACGTGTTTATGTGTGAGATTGTGATTGCACGAGACTTCTTCATTGGATGTACTCCAACTTAAAATTAAACATTTTAATAGCTGAACTTATTCTTCATTCGCCAAACTGAAGTTAAGACATAAGACATGAAAAGTAACATAATACTGTTACTTTTTAGCTATTAAAAGCACTGTATGCTAAATAGTTTTCTTCCACATTTACCTAGTTGTTCCAACATTTTATCGCATACGTTAAGAATAAAATGCTTCAAATGCTTTAAGTTTAACTTCTTATTGCGAATCAGGGCCAATACATGTTGTTCCAAAATTTTATCGTATTCATCAAGAATAAAATGCTTCAAGTTTAACTCCTTATTGCGAATCAGTGCCAATATACGTCCAGGTGTACCGACTACAATGTGAGGAGTACCATTCTTAAAACTTTCTTCATCCTTTTGTATGAACAAACCGCCGAAAAATACTTAAACCTAAATGAAAATAAGGAAAACTATCACAAAAAAAAAAGCTGGAGACACTTTAAAAGTATTATACATACATATAATTAGCACACTCACTTTAAAAATTATTATTTATTATTCAACTTTTTTACTTATTTACAGATTGACTGATACTTTTGTTTCATTAAACTCAGCTGTTTCTTTTTAAGCGCCGAAGCAGGGTTACCATCATTTAAGACAAAAACAAAAAATTTATATGATAAAAAGTAAACAAAAAATATTAATTAACACATTGGCAATACTACGATTTGACATACCATTTATTTATACGAAACATAACGTAAGTTAAACGAAAAAACCGAAACGTGTTACATGGACGCTAATTATTACGTATTCGTCCATATGCCATCCGTTTTCGTTTCGCTCGTGACGTGTTCTATAAACAGGCTGTCAGAATCTGTTTTAACTAAAATCTTCCTTTTTAGATTTCGTTTATGATTTACAATTTTTTGGTTTAAAAATGTTTATGGTTTCTATTTATTTTTTTTTTAGATTAAGTGCGGATGTTGTAAACAAAAAAAATTTTTTTCATTTCATTTATTATTAGTGCGAGAAGATTTATTACACGTTTTACTTTTTAACCAGTGATTTTTGTGTGGCACCTGCAGGATATTACAGAGAGGTGTGAAATTGCACGATCTTGGATCAATTGACAAGTCAATTTTTTGTAATCAAATGTTGATATCAATCAGTTGATGATTGGGGTCACTTACGATACGTAAAAACGCCTCGTCCTACATTGAACTCGGCCGGTACAATATTATCTATATTTTCAAACAAAAAATCATTGTCTTTTCTAGATGTAATTAAATCTGTAGGATCTTTTGTACATTAACATTACCCTTATGATGAAATTCTTTGAAACCTCACCGCTGAATATAATTTTGCAATGAACACAACATTTGAGTTTTAAACTGTTATTGAACCCAAACGGCGAAAGAACGACGCGTATAATCGTCTTGTAGCTAAAATTCCTGCACCAGCTTGGAGTTGCAGGGGTAAAGGCGAAATTTTTAATTAATAGGGGGACAGCACCTCAATTCTTGCGATCGACGTAAATCAATAAATTTGGATGTTCTTCTACACTTTTGTTTACAGCGGCTATGAGTATGTGACATGAGATCAATCCACAGTTCGAAGAACGGATTACACAGAGGGTTGATCTTAAGAGTCATAAAAATCACAAAGTGGTCAAAGTTTTATCGGGCTTAAAATTTTCATCTCATCTAAAGGGTAGATACAGGCAAGTTGTTACTGTTTCCTGCTTCTTGTAGTTGATAATGTAGTAAGATAATTGTTTTGTAGAAGAAAAAAAAAGTTATACAATTTCGAGATGATGAAAATAAGCAAAATATAAGAAATTGAAGTAATTTTTCTAAGAGAATCTTTAACCGTAATATGAATTATTAATAGTGTTTGTTATTCCTGCTTGCTTCATTTATCCATTTTATATTCTTTATTATTATTTCTTAAATTCTACAAATTCCTTTAAGTGGGTCACTAAAAATAGGATAATAGCTAAGAAAAGTAATAACAATAAAGTCAGAAATGTGGAACATATCAGTAAAAGCAACAAAGAGCATTAAATCAAATGACAAAACCTTTGTTTAAAGTTGACCCTGTTGTGAAACAAAAACATTAGTCTCCTGAATATGGCAGCGTATAAGTGTTTTAAGTGAATATCTGTGTGTATGTGTTTTATGACATTGTGTGCAAACAACTTAAGCACCATATATACAGCATATATTTCAGTGGCTGCAACAATGCCACAACAATTTTAACCGATTTTAAATGCCAGTAGGAACATTTTAAAAATTATTGTATTTGTAGCTATTGCTTTGTTGAGTATTATTTAGTTTTTTCATGAAATGTTTCAAAATAATATCGTTATGAATGTTCAATTTTTTTTAAAGAACTTTGTGTTGCAAATTTTTGCTATTTGGAAATTTTAGTTTTCTTCGAAAATAGTTTTCTACTGTTTTTCTGTTCTTTTATTAAACGTACTTACCCAGATACTAAATTTTCAACATGGTTTGATGTAAATAATTTCTTTCATTATTTTCTCCATTTTATTTTGTTTTATTCCATTATCCTCTATTTATATTCCTCTGCTATTTAATTTTAACACTTATTTTTCACCCAGTGTGATTTAAAGTGCTTATTTTTATAGACAAAGTACAGTGAATGTAGACCATGTTATTTTTTTAGTGTCTTTATGCCCTACACTACAGAAAAAAATGTGAGATTCTTTGTATAAATTCGACAGTATTTAAACTTTTATCTCACAAACATTTTTAAGAAGGATGAATATAATCAGCTCAGTTTCTGTCGTAAAAAAGTAAAGAATTTTAAATGCATTTCGTAAAATTTATATATCTTAAAGATGTATTTGACTTAGTGATGGAAAATGAAAATTTTTTTGGAAATCAAAATAATTTTTAATTAATATTTTTATGACATTCCCAGAGTACTAATCACAACTTAGTTATTCTTTTCAACCGAAAACTTATAATAAATTATTTATCTAAAAAAATATATATAAAATATATTTAATAAATTTAACATTGATATTGATTAATAATTTTTTCTTTGCTAAGGTTTTTATGTTTTAAAATAAAATTGTTTTCTTAATATTTATCGACAAATTACGAAAAAAAAAATAAATCATGATTTGTTAAAAATAGTTACATGCAAATTTTAGAAATAATAAATTTGTGCCAACTTTATATTAAACCTAGGATATTAAAGGAAAAAAATACGTTGTTTACATACAACTGCGAAATTACATTAACGGTATCCTCTAAACTAATAACGAATGCTACCTTAAAATATAAGCAGCCTATATTTTTTCAGCATAGTCTTCTTAGAAGTTATTAATCTAACGGTTATTTTAATAGGTAAACCAGACGGCGAAAAATCAAAGATGCAAATATAACTTTCAAGTTTTCATCAAATATTTTTCCCTTAAGAAGTTCAATTTTTTACCGACTTTCAAAAAATAAATAACTCATCTAAAAGTTGCTTTACTTGTGTTTGTGTCTGTAGAATTCAGTAGATTCCGAACCGATCTTAAACATTTTTCCTTTATTTGAAAGGTATTGCTTACAAATTGGTCCCGTTTTTAAAACAGTTCATAATTTTAAAAATCGAACGGTGTCCACATACAACATACATGTTTTTTACGTGTATTAGGGATCATAAAGGTGGAAAGTTAAAAATGATAAAAAACTGCTCCCAGTAGCACAAGGTAATACAAAAATAAATCCCAAAATTAAAGGGTGTCCCCACAGGTGACGTAGGTTAACTTATATGGGCCTATCTTTTGAACCGTCATATAAAAGCACTTGAAAACTAGAGCGAATTATCTTGTGAAACAAGAAGTATAAATAATTAAAAATATAAATTAAAATGTGTTGCAATAGTTGATGTAATCTAATGTATGTGGCTAAACTTTCAAACCGTTATAGACAGTCATGTGTAAAAATTAAGAATTATGTTGTCATCCTGATTTATTTTACCAGCCACTGTTAGTTTTACTAGATTTACTTTAATTTTTCTACGTGTTACAACGTCTATGATTTTGTATGACTTACATTATATACAACATAAAGAAGAAATTATATTACTTTGTGTGTCGCTCCCACTTGCTGCGAAAGATGACTAAAAGCAAAATGGTATAAAAATATTGGCGCATGATTTATGCATACAAGTTAAAATTTATTTATTTATTTCAAATGCACTCATACTTTTAGAAGAACATACACATGCTACAATGTTTGCACACTAAAACAAAGTAAAACAATCTGACTGAAAAGAGGAAAAAATTTAGACATAAAGCGGCATTCTCAAACTACATCAGGGATGGAAAAAATTTATTTATTTTTATTCTTTACTAACTGAAAACATATGAAATTTTTTTTAAGGTATCGTATCGCTCATTTACATCTAGAACGTCATAACTCAAAAAATTCATTTCAAGATAATCGCAGTTAAAGTTTTTGACTAGTTCTCACCATGGAGGAGGAAAATATCTGCTTAAGTTCCCACTTCAATTAGTAAAAAGAAAACTCTTATCAATTATATATCAAAGGGGAGGTTTTGGACATGTGGGATTTGGAATTAAGACATTATTGCTGCAAAAGTATATCTGATATTATGTCGTTAAGTAAAATGTGTCATTACTTATGAAACGAAAAACGGAATTTTACTTGATACAATTTCTCATCAACACAGCCATAACTCAAAAAATACATTAATCCAAAAATTCAATACACTTTAAAAAGAGCACCTTTTTATATGTATATAGTCACAAAATGAAATGATATGATTTTCACGTTATGATGTTTACTCCAGAACTCAGATGTGTCGTTCATAGTGACAAACAAGTTTTCCAAACATGAAGTGAAATCACGACTTCTTCTCTTAAAACATGGAAAGTACAATTTAAAGCATAAAATGGCAAATAATTTTATATGACTAACTCCAAAATTTAAAAATTTCTCGCACAAGCAATCTCTTATGATCATGGCTGCTCGTATAAAATATATTAATAGAAGTTAACATTAACTTGGATTTAAGCTATTTTACTTTTAAATTCATTCATAATAACTAAAGCTCCATAATGATTTATAGCTGCATCGAAAGATTATTTTTCGTCAGGAAATATTTTAATTAAGATAACAAAATTTAGCGTTTCGAATCAAATATTTGCCGGAGACAGTTAAACGAACCATATTAAAATATATATCTCAAAGTTGATGTAAGAACTCTTTAATGTGACCAAATTTTTAGCCAATTTTTTTTAAATTGGTTCAATCTATTTGCTACTTATATCCGTGCCATATTTATCTTTCATTAAAATTTATTTATTTTTTGGCAAAAATGCCACTTATCAGTGGCTGCGTTAATTGTGTTACCTTATTTGGAAAGGGATAGTGTAGAGAATACAGGTGGTTAAATAGAGTGATAGATAGAATGACTCATTTTGATGGCCGGATTACGAATCCAGATCATCGAATGAATGACACCTTAGTAGTCAACGTGATAACCATCTAAGCTATAGCACCCTTTGTGATAATGTGCCATTAAAGCATTTTTGGGTATAAAGTTACCAAAAAATTTACTAAATAGAAATGTCAATCGAGGTAAAAGTTCGCGTATCTTTGTATGTTCTAGGTGCATTTCTTTAGTTGACAAAAAAAAAATTATAATTTATTAAATTTTACTTTTGTTTTCGGCTTTTTGGTTCTTTTTAATTAATTTTCTGAACATTTTTTAGAAACAAAAATTGTTTACAAATGTATGCGGACGTTTTCCAAAGAAAACAAGAAAAATTAGACGCTAGCAGAATGAAATGCAGCATTTTCTGGACCGCCACATCCTTCATCAGCATTCTTTGCATCTATCTACTTTCCCCGCAGTAATACATTTCATTTTTAGTTTAGTTTAAATTAATAAATATTTCATGAGAATACCATGAACTTTTTATATTTCACGGAATCAAGCACGAATAAAGTAAATTAAAAAGTAAAATTTCATTAATTTATAAAATCGATAGTTCGAATCCTGGTCAGGGAAAAATTAAAAATTATAATTTATTGAAATTTAATAATTCTGCAAGAAAATGAAAACGATTTAAAAAAACATTGTCATATTAAAATTGGAATTGGGACACTTAGGTTACGAGTATCAAATGAGGCAAGAGAATAATAGGGTGCTTTTAATATTAAAAAGTATAAAAAAATATATTCGAATCGAACTTTCCATCACTGGTGCACATATTTAAGTACACATTCAGTCAAATATTATTCAACATTAAATGCAGCTTTATTATAACATTGTGGAACAATTGCAAATATCAAATATTTATGTACATATATATATATGTCTCTTCGTATATATGGGTGTATATTTTATAGTACACGTATGAGTGCGTATGCGTGTATTTGCTATAATTGTATTGCATACATAGTAAATCAAGATAAATGACTTTATACATTATGTATTGCACTTTTTTAATCCTTTTTCATTAGTTAAACATGATAAAAATTAAAAAGAAAATATTCGTTTGTATTAAAAAAAATTATTAAAAACAAATAAAATAGCCAAAAAGACGGAAAAACGTCATACGGAAACTTTTTCTATTTTCTTTATGATAAATTATAAACTAGATCACTGTGCCAAAATCAATCTTACTAGTTTGTTAAACAAAAGAAAAAAAACTTAAAGTTAAGTTTTGCTTTTATCAAAGAGTAAAATAAGGCGATAAAAAGGAACAAAATATCATTTGCAAGAAACTTATAAATATAAAGCAAGCGAAACTTAGATTCTGTTGTGATATCGTACATCGCAAACGTTAAATTGTAGGGGTTTGATTGGGATATTGATTTGTTAATTAACCGGTACGACTACTGCAGAAAATTTTAAACTAATTAATTAATTGCTTATTTATTATTAATTGTTATTTTATGTATTGCAAACCAATTAAAATTCCTAAACTAAAACTGATCTAGAAAAATAACGAGTGTAAAAATACAAGTATAATATGGATTTATAACTGTTGAAAAGAAATAAATATTCAAAAATAATATGTTTTTCAGGCTTATTTTAAGAATTAAGAAAAGAAATAAAAGTTTTCGTAGTGTTTTTCACTTATCAAAACATCCACGGCGGCTATATAAGAAAAATACACATCTTTATTTTCCACTAAAGGCAACATTGGGACTTTAACTTCCGATCTCTTTTATATTTACAAACTCAGACAGCCATGGTGGCTGTTCAACAATTATTGACTTATTTATTATATAAAAATTAAAAATAAAATGCGTTACTGAGAAAAAAATATATCCATATTACCATTTCCCTTCTGCTAATGTTTTGTATACAGTATGCTAGTTTCTTATGTCTTAAATGGAATTGATTAAGCGAGAATAGTACCTAATAACCAACCAAAAACGCCAAGAAATGTTACATAAAAAACAGTTACCATTTGTCTAATTCTGTTCAAAATATTGGCCATATACATACATCAAACTATTTCAAATATTGTAACAATCTTTAATTAATAACTTTAAGCATTTATACTTCTTATTAAGCGATGTAGTGGACATCCTGTCTAATTTTCAATTGCTTTTATATAACGGTTTAAAATATATTGCTATATTGGTCAAAATACATCAGTTATGAGAACACTCTTTAATTTCCAAAATCAAATTGTATACTTGTTCTTATAGCCAATTAAGCAATTGGAGTTTCTTGTAAATTTCAAGTTACATAAATTCAATTACATTAATTATAGGAAAACTCTTTAATTTCAAAATCTAAATCTATTTTCGTTGTTACAGCACACATACCAATTTCTGTCTACAACTGCTCAAAAGAATGGCTTTATACAACTAATTAAATGAACAACTTAGACATCCTTTAAGTAAGTATTTTAAATATGCATATAAGGATACAGAGAAATCTAGCTTGGCAGGCATTTTGTGAGAATAATTCAAACGAAAACCAACGAGTTTACTATAAATATAGGAACAAACTAAAGGCGGTTATAAGGCGAAAAAGAAGACAATATAGTATTAATTATTTCGAGAGTTGTTCTCAATCCCAGTTTTGGAGAAAACTCAGATCTGTAGGTGTTTGCAATGATGATAATATCAGTAACATTATAAACGTTGAAGAATTTAATAGGCAATCGGTGTTATCAGCAATTAATGAACAAAATATTGTAATTTCTAACGTTAGTACTGACACTTCTTTTATATTTAGAAATGTTGATGAGTATGAAGTTTTTAATGCTATGAATAGTATTAAGACCAATTCTGTTGGCCCAGATGGTATTCCTCCTAAATTTATTAAAATTGTATTTCCCTTTATTTCACGGTACCTTACTAACATTATCAACTCAATAGTAACGTCCTCGTCGTATCCGAAGGCCTGGAAAATTGGGAAGGTTATACCAATTCCGAAAACTAGAATGCCCCGTTTCTGTGCTGATTTCCGTCCAATAAGCATATTGAATACTTGCTCAAAAATCTTTGAAGTCTTGATAAAAACTCAAATTCAGGATCATCTTTCTGCTAACAATTTGATAAATTCTTTTCAATCTGGGTTTAGGAAAGGGTATAACATAACGAGTTTAATACTAGACATTGCAGAAACTGTAAGACAAATCTTATCACTCCGTGCTAGTAACACTTGATTTAAGCAAAGCTTTTGATTCTATAAGCCATAAGATGTTAATTTGTAAACTTGGCAATGAATTTAAATTTGGTAATTCTGCTTGTAATTTATTATCTTCTTTCTTAACACGTAGGTCTCAATATGTAGAATTTAATGCTCAAAAATCCTCAACATAAGAAATATATAGAGGTGTGCCACAGGGATCCATATTAGGCCCGTTATTATTCATGATGTATATGAATGACATCTACTGCAATATATCTTTTTCAAAGTGTTATACTTACGCTGATGACATCCAGTTGCTTGCTCATGATAATGGCGCCGGTTTGGATTTCCTAGCAAACAATATTAATTTTGAGCTACAGCGCCTTGCAGATTGGTCCGAATTAAATTTTTTAGCACTTAATCCGTCAAAGACTAAAGCAATATATTTTTCGCATAACTCATTTTCTCCGTTTATTTTCCTTCGTAACGACCCTATTCAATTTGTTCTTTATCATAAGATATTAGGAATATATATTGATAATAAGTTGGATTTTCAATACCAAGTGAATAGCGTTATTTCCAGGATTTCATTTACCTTGAAAAAGCTATATACCTTAGGTACTTTTCTGCCAAATAATGTTAGGAAACGTGTTGCTATATCTTTGTGCTTTCCAATGTTTACATATGGAATTGAAATATTTTCTGGTATGTCGCACCAAAATTTTAATTAACTAACGCTTTGTTTTAATAGAGTAATACGTTTTATATATGGTCTCCCTTATTGAGAACATATTTCAGCATATGTAGTTCGTAGGTTAAGTTCGGACTTACAGAGTTTCATTGATCAACGGATTATGTTGCAATTTTACAAAATAATTAAATATAACAAGCCCTTATATCTTTTCGAAAAAATTATCTTTGGTCGCTCTACCAGAACAAATTCGCTGATCTGTCCAAATCACTCCACCTTATTCATGAGTAGATCTTTTGTTGTAAGAGTATCAAGAATTTGGAATAATTTCCTTCCTTATGAAGTTCGACATTTTGGAAGGTCTATTCACGAATTTAAAAATGTTTTGAAAAATTACTTATGAGCTAATTTACTGTTATCAATTTGATCTAATGTCATCAAACATCACTTTTAGCAAACTTCAGCATTGTACATGTATCTTATTTTTTACATATTGTAGTAATTAAAAATTAATATTTTATACAATTGTTATTGCCATTTGTAATACTGAATTATTTGGCCTATTAGGCTTAAAATTCATTGGGAATAAATAAATAAATAAATAAATAAAAACAAAATAAATATTTGTTATTATAATGGTGGTAGTAATCGACATTCTGTGTAATTTTCTAGCGTTTAAAAGATTGGCTTATGAAGGTAAGTTAACGCTAATTATGGGGATACTCTAATTTTTTGGATTTATTTTTGCATTACTTCTTGCTATAGAGAGCTATAATGATGCGCAGTTTTATTAAATTTTAAAGTGGTGCCCTTAATATTTTTAAAATTATGCACTGTTTTTAAAATAGGACTAATCTATAAACAAAGGCTTTGAAATAAAAAAAAATTAAATCCGTTTAAAATCGTTTAAATCCGTAAAAACAGCATTCAGACGAATTGATAGCCTCCTTATTTTCTTTAAATTCATTACAAAAGGTAACACTTTTTAGATTGAATAAATGAGGATAACGACAGGGGCCACATAGATTAATTTGTAATGTAAAACTGTTAAATTTAAAGCAAAATAAATGATGTTATATTAAAGTTAAAGTTCCAGAATCTACAAAAAATAGTATAGCACTAATCTTACCATTCCTGATACACATGTTCATTAATCACACCCTTTTCTGTAGTAATAATAATAGTATATAGAAAAAGTGTTCCTAAAGCGATAATTATTCCATATCGACATTTGTTACGACAAATTCATTGCTTATTTAGGTTTTTTGTAAAAATTTTACGGAAACAGAGAATTATTTTATAGATTACCAAGTTGCCAAACCAAACAATTTTACTCCAAATAAGTTTTAAATCCCCACGTTTAACAAGAAATGCCACAACTGACATCAATGATTCTGTGTGTTTATCTGTGTATTAACTCAAGATTTCTTTCTTGTTTACCAAGCATACTCCTTAACCAATCAACACGCATTGATCGAACTCACAATAGTCTCTAGGTTCGAGAACTAATGACATCTTGTGTAGCCAAAATATGCTGCACTCACACTACAACACTCTGTCAAAATCATTCCTGTCCCCGGGGGTACTAAGAGTCTGGTTGAATTAACTAAGATTCAGACAAGTTGCTTTCAGGGTATAGGGGAAACCAGTCCCTCGGTGTGAAGGCGCCAGCATCTGGATAGGCAAGCTGGGTTCTTGCCGAAGGACTTAACAATGTCCTCCGTTATACTGGAGCCACGGGAACTGGTAGCCTGTACAGAGTTCCGCCAATCTCTGTAGCCGATTATTGGTGAGATCCCTACGGGGTACACGTGGTGGCTGTGGGTTAAGGTCGTTATACGCAGGGAAGGTGCAGTATTGACCAAGTGTGCTGTTGCAGATAAATAATATATAAGATAAATAATATATTATAACTATTTTTATTTCATTTCATATTATTTATATTTCCAATTTAAACTATTTAAAGGCAAGACGAAACCTTTCATTGCACTATAAACAATTTAATATCACAATGTATCACAGACTGCACCAACATAGTTTCAAGAAAATCCAAAAATTGTATAAATCTTTTACGCAGAAAAATTAATATTAAATAAAATTGTTCGATTTTTGCTCAGTAACATTAATTTATTTTATGAATTTATTTATTTACTAATATACGTATGTGTTATATATAAACCGTTTTACAAGGTTTCGAATATCTGTAATTCAGAAACACACTCCCACTCTCAATCACAGGGCACATTGATTAAAACAAACCAGGCAAATACATTTTTTCTTAATATTTTATTGTATTGATGTCAGTAGCAACAACCATGAAATTAAATACTTATTTTTCTAGGGAAGGGTGGCTTATAAACATGTGTTACATTGGGGCTGGCAAAAATATTTTACTTGGAATCTTAAATTTTATTTCATAATTAGAAGAATAAAGAAAATTAGATATTTTCTGACAAGTTCGTTTCAAGAAATCAAATATTTTAATCGAGAGATGCGTACCTAATGGAGATGCCAATCGGGAGCATTGGACTTGGGATATAAAATAAGAAAAATGAAACCGGAAACGGGATAGGAATTTTTTTTTAACTTTAATATCATTTTGAACAATTGCCGTCTTGTAACAAACTTTCTCTGTGTAATACCTCCATGTTGTTTTAAAAACTTATTAATTTCTAATACAATTTAACCCAAGACAATTCTATTACCAGGTGGCAGCGTAGGTGAAATCATTATTTTTTGTGGTGATATGTATAAATTTTTTTTCTGTGAAAATTGACAGTAAATTTTTTTAATGTAATTTTTTTTTTAAATTGTGAAATTTGGATTGCTTAGTGTAGCCTCCGATTTTCGTTAAAATTCAATAATTTTAGGTTTTTGGGGAATTTTCACAAATATTCCTTATTTTGAATATATATGATTTTTTTCACTTTAATTTTCAAAGTCTTTTATAGCAAAAATGTCTGCTTTTGCGACGTTTTAGTTTTCGGTTTAGGTAAAACTTTAATTTGAAAACGGTATATAAATTGCAAGAAGTTTCTACTAATATTCTCGTTATTTATCGACGGAATATGCTGATTTAAAATAGTAAAACGTCACGATTCTCCCTCAAATTGAACGCAGTATAAAATAGTCATTTTACAGAGCTTTTCGGGTGCTTCCAATTACAATTGTACGTCAATTATGTTACTTTAGTTACTCGGCTCAGCACTATAGAACAAAACACACTTTACTTCTTTCTTTTTATAGTACTGCCATACTTCTACAACGTATGTGAGAGTTAAAACGTCTAGAGTTTTCTTCTAAAGAAAGATCTGGAAGCCTTTTTAAAATACCAAAGATATTGCATAAGGAAAATATTGCTTGCAATTAAATATGACACCGCAGAAGGAAACCCTCTAGGAAGTAAATAAATAATTGTGGGCAAGCTTAAAAAAAATGTTTCATTAAAATTTATTGAACTCTTGAGAAAATTGTTGTAAGTAAAATTAGTTATTTTTTATAATTGTTTTTGTAAAAAAGAAGGCATAATAAGAATTAAAATTAAAATAAAATTTTTAAGAACAAATTGAAAATTGAAAGCTCGTTTAATATCGACAAAGCTATGATTTTGTTAAATATAATTTCTTGATAAATAACACCTTTTATTTTAATACCATTTATTAAACAAAATTCTTCTATTGTATTAACCATTTTAGGGTGTTGCTAGCGAACAGTACAAATTGTAATTTGTAATAGCACAGTCAACAACAGCAACGGTTTCGTATACGATCACAACCATCTTAATATATTCTCATGGTGGAAAGAATATAGAAGATTAAAAACCTGAGTCTTTTTGTCGTTATTTATTTCACATTCACAATTTTTATTACACCCAACTCAGTCTTCACTCACCAAGCCGCAGCTATACATGCAACAAAATGTACTGTTAATACACGAAATTGTACAATGTGTCGCCAAGTTTTTGTTGCGTGTATTTACGTACAGACATAAATATTATTAAACTTGGTAGGTATGAATAAAAGGGTAAACATTTTTAATTTCTTGACTGAGTTTCGATTTTGGTTTCCCGATTTTTTTAATTATTTTAATATCAATAACGAAAATAAAAAAAAAAACATAATTGCATTAATTTTTCTTTTTTTTCAGATGAAAAAGTAATTTGCTGTTCTTTTTCTGTACAGATCTGTAAAGATTTATTCCATACTTTGTGACGTATATTACGCACATATACTTTTAATGTCGGTTTTTAACCGCTAGTTTTGTTTTGTCGATCTGGCCACACTTTATTTAATTGTATGTAAATAGACGCTGTAAGATTAAATTGCGTATTCATTGTATTACTAATAATTCTCAATTAGTAGATATTTTAGTTGAATAAGTATGCCAGGTTTGAAAGGTATCGAGGCGATTCAAAGTATACAGGAATCTGCCATAATTAAGTGTAAATGTTAGGTGTATTTAGTGTGCTTAGGGTATTTTATACCGCCTTGCACATCGGCTTTAGCTTATCCCTTTAGCTGACTGTTTCGGTCACAGCGGCTTCGGCTGACTGTTTTCCACAGCGGCTTCGGCTGACTGTTTTCCACAGCGGTTTCGACTGAGTGTTTTCCACAGCGGCTTCGGCTGTTTGTTTTCCACAGCGGCTTCGGCTGACTGTTTTCCACAGTGGTTTCGGCTGACTGTTTTCCACAGCGGTTTCGCCTGACTGTTTTCCACAGCGGTTTCGACTGACTGTTTTCCACAGCGGTTTCGACTGACTGTTTTCCACAGCGGTTTCGGCTGACTGTTTTCCACAGTGGTTTCGGCTGACTGTTTTCCACACCGGTTTCGGCTGACTATTTTCCACAGCGGCTTCGCCTGACTGTTTTCCACAGTGGTTTCGGCTGACTGTTTTCCACAGCGGCTTCGCCTTACTGTTTTCCACAGCGGGTTCGACTGACTGTTTTCCACAGTGGTTTCGGCTGACTGTTTTCCACAGCGGCTTCGGCTGACTGTTTTCCACAGCGGCTTCGGCTGACTGTTTTCCACAGCGGCTTCGGCTGACTGTTTTCTACAGCGGCTTCGGCTGTCTGGTATTTATAGTTAAGTTAGCATTGTAAGTAATTTTGTAAATATTGTAATACATTTTATAAGTCTTTGGCGATCATAAAGATGACCATCAACTGCTGCTACTCCGACTTAGTTTAGTACATCGAGAAGGCGAAAGTATTCGACGAGGATTTCCGACAACTTTCCGTGACTAAATTCAGTATCACCGATGCTGCTATCCATATTGAGCCGAAAACTCCCGATGGATTGCGAGCATAAACCAGAATACTAACGACTGGCTTTAGTATCATCCGAGCTGTCAGGAATATAAGCCGATTGCTATCGACTGATTATACCAACTACTATAAGCCGAGTACTCCCGACTGATCAACGTAACGCCTTAGCTTTTAGTAGCGTTACCGAAGTAAATAATTGTATATGTCAAAGCTGTTAATAAAGATATATACATTTAATCCCCAGAAGTGGGAAAATTTAATCGAGTTATAACTTAAGATTTTTGTGGATCCGTAAGTAAACCCTGGACAACCCTACCGCAGCCGACGACAAAATCCACGTTACAACTTGCACAGTGGAACTAAAACATAAATCTTTAATCAAAATTGAAGACCACATTAAATTTTGTTTTTTATTTATTTCATTTTTTTTATTTATTTATTATACGAGTAATGAATGTTTTTCTATTGCAACAAGATCAATTATCTTATAAATTACAGCATTAGAATCAGATAAGTAACATACCGTTTACCGTCTTAAAATTTTTTAATGAATTTCTGTAATAACTACTTAACAAGTTTTTGAATCGTGCTGCGTTGCTAGTAAGTTGAATATTTGGGGGGAGATGGTTCCAGAGGTAAATGGTATATATATAAAACTGGTGAAAAGAGGCACTCTTCGGTATTTGAATGTTCGAATATTATTGTTCCTCGCAGACGAAGTAAATACCAATTTGTCACAAAGAGAGTCAGGCTTTTTTGTAGTTATTATTTTATGCAAAAAAATAAGATTTTTAAACTTCATGTGGTCATCGAGGTGCATGCCAAGGACATGTATTAAATACGGTGATATATGATCAAATCTTTTTAAAGAAAATACATATCGAACAATATTTTTAAACGCTATGTTGAGCTTTCGTTTCAAAGTCAAATTGCATCCAGCTAAAATCTCAGAGGCATATAAGAGAGAAGGAATTAAACATGTTTTGGCAATCATCATCCTTATCCTCATGGGTGTAAAGTGTTGAGTCTGCCATAGGGTTTTAATCTTCCAATTATGTCACATGTTTGATTAATGTGATCCAACCATGTCAGCGAGCTATTAAGAGTAACGCCCAAATTTGAATTGAATTGAATTTAAATTTTTGTTCCATTAAGAGAAATATACAAATTCCCTCTTCGTACCTCCGGAATTTTGGCAATTGTTAAAAATTTAGACTTAATAGGATAAAGAGTAGGCCATTAGCAGATGCCCATTGATAAATTCTATCTAGATCAAAATTTATTTCATTAATAGTAGAATTAATATCTGTTTTTGAACAACTTAGATATACCTGTACGTCATCAGCATACATTTGAGTTTTAGAGTATCTGATCTGCAAAGAAAGGTAATATGCATACATGGAGTAAAAAAGTGGGCCAAGTATGGACCCCTGCGGAACACCTTGGCTTGAAAATAAGGGTGAAGAAACAATACCACCATTGATAACTATCTGTGATCTACCAGTTAAATACGAAGATATTCATTTTGTTGCGGTTGTAGAAAATTTAAACATATTGCCAAGCTTCAATAACAACATTTGATGGTCAACAGTGTTAAATGCCTTGGAGTGATCAAGTAAGACCAAAAATGTTACTTATTTTTTTTTATTTGAAATCTAAAAATTTTAATTTCCTCGAAGTTTTTACAAAAAAATTGCAATTCAAAAATAAACAAACCTGCAATAACAATAATTGTTTCCATAAGAACTTCAAAGTTTGTATAAAATGAATAAAAATAAATCGGCTTCACGTATATTATTATATTTAAGATTATTAAATTTATTTTATTATTTGTTAATTTTAAAGACACTAGAAGAATGTAATGCAACATATACTTTTTTGTTGTTCTAACTAACCGTTTATCGAATAAAATTTTAACCTTGTTCATTTGATGGGTTCGAATAATATAAATTGAACTATTTGACCGGCTTTAAAAAAAGAAGGACGTTATCAATTCGTTTGATTTGTAGCTTGTTTTTAATGTTAGTGCCTGTAGAACTCATTTGAACCGATTTTGAAATTTTTTTTGCAATTTCATTGATCTTATCTGTCCCGTTTTAAAAACAGTTCATAATCTTGAAAGTTAATGGGTGAAAATTAATTGTATTCTGAACCGGTAAGGGCATTACTCTAAAATAAAAAAAACTGAGTATCACTATGGCTTCCAATAGCAAAAAGGAATATAAAAATAAACGTAAATATTACAGGGTGTCCCCATAAGTGACGTATATTGACCTATATGAGCCTATCTTTTGAACCGTTATAGACAAACGCTTGAAAATTGGACAAAATTATGACCGTTGTAATAACCAGTACAAATTTTCAAAATTATAAATTAAAGGGTGCCCTGATAGTTCATTTAATTTTATGTATATGCCCATTCCTTTGTACACCTTTACATAGACGGTTGCAATTTACAAAGAATCTGTATTGGTAAGTCGCTAACAACAAGAATACCGTTTGGACTTGAAAATTAAAGGGTTGATAATATTTGATGTATATGGCCAAACTGTTGAACAGTTGTAAACAGACGGTTGAAATTTACGAAGAAACTATATTGCTAAGTTTGCTATAACAACAAATATAATATTTGGATTTTGAAAATAAAGGATGTCGCAATAGTTAATGTAATTTCTTAGAGCCGTTATAAGTAGACAGCTAAAATCTGTTTCGAAGTCACTATGTCATAATGCACAAGATTAAAAAAGTTTAAACAAATTTTCCAAGTATGTAACACATAGACCTCTTCGAATTTCATCTGTTTCTAACGAAATTTTTATTTAAGTTCATAGCAAGTATCTAAGCAAGCTCTATAATACTTTAGTTACTCCAAAAATTCGAAAATTCTGATTTAAAAATTTTGCATGCATTATTTTATGAGTTGTGCATTTCGATTTACATATATAAAAATAACAAATTTTTATTTTATTTATTTATTTTTTTGTTTATTTTTTTTTTTTTTTTTTGTTTTGTTTGCGTTAATTGAAAGAATTTTTTGTGAGATTGTCATAATTTCTAGAAATCCGGAATTTTAAAAGAAATTGCTGTTGTTTAAATTGAACCAACCGTTTATGAATTATTTGTTTATTTCAAAAATATTAAAATATACTATTAATTAACGAATTTGTTAAAAGAATCGTATTTTGCGTATTAAAGAATACCGTACTTACGGTATTAAAGAAATAAATTCATCAAAAAATGCACAAATAAATTTAACTTCAGATTATTTTCTCTTTTCAAACCTAATGGCTCTTTATTGCTTCTTTTTATCTAAACAAAAATATACTTCAAATAAATTTATTAACAATTTTGTTGCCCTAACTGAGTTACAGTCGTCGAATTTACCCAAAAATTTTCAGATGAGGAATTCGTACCTAACGTCGACCACGAACATTCGCAAATGTGTTTATAGAATTAAATCAAAGAATTCGATTTCGTAAAATATTAAAAAAAACTATTTTCGTATTTTTAACCAATTGATCCCATTGCAGCTTAAGGTAGAACATAAATAAAACAAAAAAAGCATTAAGCCATATTTCATAGTATTTATTTTGGTATTGACATGTCTCATAAATACTTCTTTCGTACTTTCATATTTTCTTTCTTTCCTTCTATTATGTCGTTTATTTAATGCGTTTCAGACACTTTCTTACAATTGCCAACGGCGATCTTTTTTAATACTTAGAGTTTTTTTTGATACTTCTTTGTTTTTATTGTAAATATTCATAGGAGTCTGTGACAGTTAAAATAAGTTTTTCCTTTTGCTGAAAAAAAGAGAGCGAACATACATATACATATAAAATTTAAATGTTTTAATGCATGTGTGCGTGTGTGTGTCATAATAAAATCTTAAAAGAGAAAACATTTTATTTTTTGTTATTACCACGCAAAAATACTTCCATGGTTCCTTTTGTGTTTCTTTCAGTTTTGCGTTTCGAAAACATATTTTTGGCCAGAGGTTGTATTTGTTGTGTGTATGTTTTTTCCGGCTACTATTTTAAGCTTTTTAAAACTTTCAAATGAATGCCAGCAATAAATATGTACGTTAGAGTTAATTCAAACAAACATAATTTAATAGCAAATATTCACATATTTTGCTTTAGGGAATATTCTTAAGCCATCTCAGTTTACTTATTCAGAAAATTTGTTTAAGAGATGTTGCGTTTTTTACATAACAGTACAAGCAAATGATGACGTATACGTATACGTGTAATTTGATTGTTTAGGTCTCACATTAAATTTGAATTAATAAGGTTATTATGCAAATAAACTTTTGACCTATTCTATCGTTGCGTTTTTGAGCGCACGGAAATTTTTTTTAATCTTATAAATGTGTAAATCAGAACTATCATTCAGTTCTCAGTTTGAAAATTGCTACTAAAATAAGTGTATAAAATTTTAAACGTGGTCCCCAGGTTTGTATTGTAACCCTCTTGGATCAAAATCTTAATTTATATTTTTTGCAAATATGAAAAATGTGGCAATACTTTTAAAGTTTTAATTACTGGTGAAAATCTCTTCTGCAGAGACGGTAAAAAGGTTAAGATTGTGAATTACTTTTGCGGTGCGATGCACCGTTCTAATCATTGTTCTCCTTTGACCCTGCGAAGGGTAAATCTGTCTGTTTTCTGTCCTCATGCACAAGGAACAACATCGATAATGTTGTTGAAAAATTTTCAGTTAGTTGATGTGTGAAAAGGAATCGTGGTTTAAGTCCAGACTCTAAATTAAACACAGTGTTAATGAATTCGTTTTACAACAATCACGTATGGAGTTCCGCTAGTACCGCTAATGCAGCCAACCCTCACCTTGTGCTTCATGCATTTTTAGGATAACCAATATCAGTTTATACAGTGTGTGCCGATTAAAGGATTTTTCCTACATTAGAAGGATTTTTCACCATTTGAGGAAGGTTTCGGGGGTAAACATTTGTTAGGTTAGAAATTTAGAGTTTTTTGGGGAGAAATTTTTGGAATTGTTTTCTACTCGTAACATGGTGAACGTACTCACTGGAACAATTGAAAATATTGCTTTCATATAAGATTATTGTTTTGTCAAAAAATAACTTTTGACAACATAATGAAGATAACGTAGACTAAATCTATTAACAAATGTATGATTTCCTATATTTACATAAATTTATACTTGTTCATAATTAGTTAATAAAATAATTGTTTTGAAACGTAACATTTTTGATTTAGGGGATTATTGTATCACACAGAATTAATTCAGGTGTTTATTTTTTTAATTAAATTTTGTAAATTTTAATTTTTTCAGTTGTGGCTTAAATTCATAAATTAACTTATTTGTTACAATTTATCACAATTAATAATAAACTTAAGCCATTTTCTTTAAAAAAGATTAATTTTTATATTTACTTGTGAATGAGAGAAAAACAATATCTGGCAACCTTAGTGTTATATCTTGACAATATTCGAAGGTTTAATGGCTAAATTTATGCAGATACCACAGTTAACTATAACGAAAAAAAAATTTGATAAAACGAAAATGCCAGTAATTTCTTTAATTTTCTCTCTAATAATTAAAAAAATAAAGTTAATAGATCCTAAAAAATTAACTTTATTAAATCTTGGAAAAAGTAAGGTTGATGTTGCCAGAAAGTAGAAATGTTCCACATTCGTAATGAGAGAATGTAAAATGTAGTAAAATGATAACTGCAACAAATAAATCGATTATTACTAGTTCTTCGATAAGTTGAGCAATCACTATTAAAAGCACAAAATAAATAATTTTACTTTTTAAAGTAGCCAAAGTTGACTTTTTGAGGTAATGAGCTCCATTTAAATAAAATAACTAAATCAGGATGTATTTTGAAATCTTTTTCAAATTGTCATCTCTTTAAAAAGTGATGCAATTGAATGTAGGGGATAGGTTATTAGAAAGAAAAGTAGTGTGGAAAATTGCAAAAAATATTCCTTGTTTTACTATGAAATACCTGCACGAATGTTTTTTTTTTTTTTTTTTTTTTTTGTGGTGTTAACAAACTCAAGGTGATATAAGGCTACTTGTCGATTGTTTGTTTATGTAGAGAACGTGACAGAATTACGGGAAATGGTTTTTCTTTGCATTTTTTAACTTATTGATTTTCACTGCCATTACAATGTGAACAAAAAAGATAACAGGAAAAATTTACTTACAAATCACTTTACAAAAGAAAAAAGACCGCGGAAACAGGCAAAACGTGAAAAAATCCGATATATGACACAAATAATCGTACATGTCAAAATGAATGCAACGATAGTGGTAGCAATTTAAGTGATAATTTTCAAATTTGTTTGTTTTTTTTTCATTCAGTTTCCTTTCAATATGTGAATTGAGAAATGGAATGGGTTTTTAATTTAGCTAGCACGTTTGTGATTTAAAATGTTTTATTAGATAATCTGTACCTCGTTTCTGTATTTCTCGCATCGTAAAAGTTTTCACATCAAGTGTGAAACAAAAAATTTCATCGTTTCTCGATTTGCGAGTAAAAAGTGTTTCTGATTCTTAATGCGAAAACAGACAACATTGATTCTGTTTGTACTGTAATAATTCCAGTACTAGTGTCAAATAAAAACAAAACGTCAAAATAAAGAAATAAATTATCAAACAATATAAAAGTTAATAAATAAAATAAGTTTTAGATAATATAGCGAAAAAAATGTATAGTGTGGTCTTAATAATAGCTGAAGAGAATGATCGGCGAAATATTATTAAATTTTCAATTTTGTAAATAAAAAGATATAAAACATAAATAAACGCATGAATACTTATTGATAATACTTTTTTATTTTTGAGTTAAATTGCTTTTTACCTTTTCGTCTGAATTAGACTCCATGTTTACACAAATTTAAAAATATATTTTTAATCTTACTTGTTTTCGCACTGTTTTTAAATGAGAGTTGTTTTGACAGTTCTTGCGTAAAACTTTTTACAAAATATTGGTACAGAAACACTTTTTCTCGCATACTTCCAATAACTGTTGGAAAATAACTTAAATGACATATAGTTCTCGCATTTTAAAGATACGGAAACACTTGTGTGAGAAAACCCATTTTTTGTTTCAATTTACATCGTTTTTCTAAAAATTTAGTTGTTTCATGCGAAAACTTTTACGATTCAAGAAATACAGAAACGAGGTACTGGACTTATAAAAAAATTCTTACTCCCCTCGAAACTGTATTGATTTAAATAAATAAATAATTACGCGATTTTAGCTTTTAAATTCAAAGTATGACTTTATATACCTTCTTAGAAAATAATAAAATAATGTTAACTCGAGTGAAAAGAATGGCCGGGTAAACGGATCTAACTCGCAATTTTTATAATTTTTTTATATTTATTTTTATAAATTTATTGTTTTGGGCGCAGTGCTGCCCAGAGCTGATGAAGCTACATGAGAAGGCATGTAACTGCGTGAATCGCTGTTGAGCTTACCAATATAATCGTTATCATGTTCTAAGACATATTTACCAATATTTCCTTTTGGACATTAATACAGATAATTTAGAATTTCGAAATTTGTAATGTTGAACTTATGATACGATTATAGTCGAACACAATGCCATACTGCGCTCATTTTTTTACTTTTATGAGCAGTGTACTCTGACAACTCATTATTAGTAGATTTTCACTTAAACAATGCTACCAAATAATCCAATTTTACTTTGAAATTCAGAATACCATTGGCGCAACTTGTAGATACAGAATTGCAATTAGGTGACTTCAAAAAAAAGAAGAAGGTTATCAATCAGTTTTACTAAATTCTCCTTTTTTATATGTTTGCTTCCACAATTCAGTCATTTTTGGACGGTTTTGAATTTTTTTTATTTGAAAGGTTAAGTTTTAAAAACAGTTCATAGTCTTAAAAAGTATAAGGTGTCCCGATACAACATGATTTTCATGTGTATTATGAACCGTGAAGGGCACTTTATAACTAAAAAAAAACTGGCTATCAATAAAGCTTCCAATGGCCAAAAGGAAAACAAAAACAAATCTAGAAATTGAAGGGTATCCCTATATATGGCACTGTGTTTGGAACTGTTCTGGACAAACACTTGCAAATTGACCAGACTGTCGATTGCTATGCCCGTTGTAATAACAAGTATAAATATGCAAAATTATAAAGTGAAACATATTTTTGAACAGCTGTAGACAAACGCGTGGCAACAGTTATTGTAATTTGATGTATGTGATCAAACTTTCGAACCGTTATAGACAGATAGCTAAAAAAGAAACCTGTGTTGCGAATTAAACTTTAACAACAAATATATAGTTTGAACTTAGAACTTAAAGGGTGTTCCTAAAATTTATCTAAACTGACCTATGTGGCCGTATCCCTTGAATCGGTACAAAAACACACTTAAAAGTTAGACAGAATTTGCACTACTTTGCTTGCTTACAAGGAGTACAAATATTTCAAATTATAAATTACAATAGTCGATGCAATTTGATGTACATGGCCAAGCCGCTGAACCATTATAGCCAGATGGTTTAAATTTACAAAGAACATGATTGCTAAATCTACTACAACAGCAAGTACATAATATGAATATGGAAATTAAAGAGTGCCCTTATAGTTGCTGTAATTTTATGTATATTGCCAACCTGTTAAACAGTTGTAGACAGACGATTGAAATTAAGGAGCTGTAATGCTGTATCCGCTATAACAAGTATAAAGTTTAAAGATGGAAAATAAGGGTATCGTAACAGTTAATTTAAAGTGATGTATGTGGCCATAGTCTTGAAGCGCTATAGACAGACACAGGAAATCTGTTTTGAAGTCGGCTTTTTCGCAAGAATTATTTTCTGGCCTTATATGCTCTTATAATATCCTAAAAAGTGCACCGTTTGATCGGTTTACACTTTGGAATAATTTTCGGAAAAGGGTCGGCCAGTTAGTTTCTAAGTTTTCGATTATATCCCGTGTTAAGTCAACCAAACAAAAGTATACAATTTGTGCACTTGGAAGTGTTTCTAATAGCATTTGACTCCTTTTCGTTGGAAGGATAGATTTTTTGCCCATTTTTTGGTTAGTAAATCAATAATGATGAATTATGTTTCTCCTTTGTTTTTATTTTCTGAAAAAACCTGTATTATAATGAGCATAAAAAACACAGAATTGCTCCAGCCCTTACCACTCTTTCTGTATTCCCAGAAGTGATTTACTTTCATGGCTGTTGTTTTATTTCTAGAACAACATTTTAGTTTAGAGTTATTCAAAGTATATTTCTGAGTTAAAGATGCATGTTGCAATACAATAGTCAACAACGCTTCATTTAACTTGTCATCATTTATAACCTAACAACTAGAAAACAACTTTTTAAGTCATTAATGCTTTTTTACTTAGCTTTTTACTTAAGCTAACGAATGAGCAGACAAGAAATGATTTATAGTTTAAAAAGTTATCCAAACTGGACAATTTTCTCGTTGGATGAAAAATCTGATATTTCGTTTGCTTTCAACTTGTTTAACACAAGAAATATAATTAAGGCTGTAGTGTTACTAAAAATGCTATTCGTTTTATCTAATAGAAAATCTCTTTTATATTCGATTGAACGAAACAAAAAAAAAGTCCATGGCACCAGTACCAAGGCACTGTATGCGCTAGAGAAAATATATATATATATATATAGTGAAGGGTGTATATAATTTTGCATGGCCGAGTATAGCACTGTTACTTGTTTCAATACGACTTGTCAGTTTGAAAAAACATGAGGAAGATCGTATATCTGTCAAAACTACTAACTTACAAACAACTTCTAATTTTTGCGTTCAAGCTTACATTTGTAATTAAAAATGCTAATGCTAGGTGTTTTGTCAATTTAACATATAACGCGCTCTAATTTTTTTCTAAAAAACATTTTTGGATAATCAGCTATTTTTTCCTTAAGAGAAAAACTAAAACATTTCTTTTCATTAAATATTTATTGCCCAAAATGTGTTTCCACTAAGCATCAAATTCTGATACAGAGAAAAATCCTTTAAAGCAATAATTAAATAATTAGAAAATTTATGAAATAAATTTATGCACTTTGGTTGCATTTAAATAAACGCTTTAATATTGTAATATTGTTATTTCCAATTATATTGATTCAATCAATTAAATGCTTTAAACAAAAAAAAGATGTGTTCATATTTTTATATCTGTAGTAAGCAGACATATTGAATGCAGTTGCATTTAATCCCTTTAATTTAATGTACATATTTTTTAATGCATATACGAGGGATTCAAGGTACAGTAACAATTTATTTATTTTATAATACCCTGTTCAGACATACACTTTTATTGCACAATTAAGGAATTTATACAATTGGGGCCTTAATTGAGCTCAATTTATCATATAACATGGATCTTTCATGTGTGTTTTTAGCTTTAGAGAAGGAAAAGCATTGCATAAGTACCGTAAATACTAAAACTGGGGGATATTTAACGTGTGCAGTAACGCCGTTTGCAAAATGTGTAGTAATAAATAAGAACAAGTGTAGACCAAATTGAAATTTCTCGGAAATAAAAGAATCCTTTTCTTTAAATTTGATATTTATTAAAATTTTTTGAAGCCTTTTTACTTTTAACTTTTTGTATCCTGAGAAAGTGAAGCAAGAGCTCGCTTCGCATCGTTCTTACACACTTTAAATGATATTTGACTTAAAAAAAATAATTTTGGGGTTTTCCTTAGATTATTTTCTGCAATTTTTTTCCATTCAGCCGTTTTACTATGAAAATCAATTAGTGCGAACTAAATAAAAATAATGCTGCATTTTTCAAAAAGTCATGATAAGCTAATTGTCATATTTTTCAATTTAAACAGATAAAGTTTCTCAACAATTTTTGCGTTAAATTTGAACAAAGTTCCGAAAACTGTTCTCATTGCAGTGTTTTGATATTTATGATCTGAGTGTTATATGAGAGCTCTGCCAAAATAATAATTTTATGTAATGACAACTCATTTCACATGTGATTAAACAAACATATTTATAAATAAGCGGCACACAGTGCGGGATTTAAAAATAAAATGGAAATAATTCTGTAGTTTGTAGACAAATACTGCGACTGTATTAAAACTTTAGACGGCTTTAGTAGAGGTGTATCCAATTTTATGATTTGAATTTGGACACCTATTTGTATTAAATTTTTTTCCTCTGATTTTGGAATTTTTTTAATTCTGCGACAGCTCTTTTCAAGCTGTTAAGACACCAGAAAACTTGACAACATTGAATAATAAATTTTATAAAAATAGGAAAGTTTTGACTTCGTTAGAAGCAAAATATGGACAAAAGTACGACAAATAGTAAAAAGTAAATATCTCCTGAGCTATAAAATTAAAGATACATTTTAGAAACCTCTACTATAGTTATGTCTATTTTCAACACATTCGGACTAGACGCTTGGAAACTTCAGGATTATTTTCGTCTTTTCCCCCACTCTGCGGGGTTAAAAATGTTTTTTGTATATCCCGAAATCTTTGCAATTAATCCTTTGTTGCTCTAACGATAATAATGTGTTTTGAACAACAAATATCAGCTGATTTACAAACTAAGTAGTCATCATGACAAATTAAAAAAAATGTATCCGTTCGTTTTCGAGATATTCACCCTTATTCTGTATGGCGTCGGCAATACAAGCCGACGGTGAGTTTTATTGTTTTTTGAAAATCGGTATTCTCGTTGTCAGTATTGCCATTCATCGATGACTAGCAATATGAATTTGGTATTTGGTAAGGAAATGTAATGTTGATATTGCCTCGATCGCCGTTGCTATTTTCTGTAATTTAGGTGTCGTGTACAAAAAAATTGCATAAGCTATAAAAATAGAACATTGAAAATGGAGATACTGAAGATTTTCAACCTCAACTAATTTGAAAAATTAGTCCAAGAGTTGGAAAATATATATGGAATTGGAAAATATCTATCGAAGAGGCACTGTACCTTCTAATTTTAAGGAACAGTGGGAAATTTAAGGCAAAAAAGGTCAAGTGAAAAATTTGAGGCTGACGCTTTATTTCGGGGTTACGGACCTCCAAAGTTTGTATGTATAATATAGTATGTATCGATTATGGAAAGGTAAATTCATTATCTATTTAATTGAAAAGCAAAAGAATACAAAAAAAAAAATAACTTCATCTGTAAAAAAGATGCTTGATTTCTACCTAAGAAGTTTTTTTTTGCACTATTCATTTTTTCTTACTTTTATCATCACTGTAGTTGTCAGAAAGAAAGCAGACTTTTTTCAAATTTTCACAAAATTGTTATTTTTAAAACAAACAAAATTAGTATAGAAATAAATAACCTGACTCAAACATTAGATATGAGTATTATTATTTTTTATTGACATTGCTGATAAACAGGCAACGTAGTAATTAAACTGTTAGGGAATACCAAATTAGTATTGATCTTTTGTTGCAGTGATGTTGCCTCAATAATGACGACGATGTTGCCGATGCCAAACAGAATAAGGGTGATTCTGTTTTTTAACTTTTTTCATGTAGCGGCAACCCTAAAAACCTGCGCTATTCCAAAAACAAAACACCCAGCTGTACGTAATTATGAAACACTTTTAAGTTAAAAAATTACATTTATATCGGTCAAAAACTTTGGTTCAAATTATTTTTGGCCTAAAAAGTATAAAAAAAAAATAAAATATTTTTGGTATTCACTGCAACAAAAACGAAAAATAATTGAATGATCTTATAGCACGACTGGCAGATAGTTGTGTATGAAAATTTATGAGATTTTAATTAGAACGTGTTCCCCTTGCTTGGGATTGATATTATTACAAAAAATAAGTTCTAATATTCTTCCAGCGTTCTCTCATTTTTTATGCCAAAGTTGCAGACTTAATATAAGTTGCTTATTCTCTTGTTTGCAATAATATAATTTGATATTTAAAAAAATTTTCACAGAGTGAATTTAATAAGTTTAAGGTGATAAAATTTCTTTAATATTTCACGTATCTATGTAGCGTTTATTTTTAATTTAAAAATCGAGCTTCATAATATTTTATTTAGACCAAAGCGAGAAAAAATGGTATTTTTTAAACCATATTAAAAAAAATTATCGTAAATTAGGGGTTCTTTGGTAACAAATTTTAAAATTAAATTTTTTAGTGTCTCAATAAATAAAAATAGATTTTCAAGTAATCACATGGATAGGCTTTTTCCCCATTATAATATTTCATATCTGTGTATAACAAATAAATATTTTATAAAAAATATGAAATACTATTTTTTTAATTATATAAGGAATAAAACCCAATTAATAGAATGATTCCAAATAATAAATTGCGTATTAAAATCTGAGTAGTTAACAATTTTCCATATTTCATTTCTCCTAAGTGGTTGATTAAATAGAAAATTTTACAAGTTTTTATCTTTTATTGTTTTCTTTTGACACACTATTATGCAAAAAATTATGATTGTTAGGATTAAATATCAGTGTGTGATATACTTTTTGCAAGGTCTTTACGATTTTTTTTATCTTATAAAAAAGGTCATAAAACAAAAGTTTTTATATGATCAGAGTTGTATTTTAAATTGCACCTTTCTTGTGTGACACTGCGGCATCTAAACACGCTTTTACTTGCGATTTTCTTGTGAATGAATCGTACGAAAAAAGTAAGGAAGTAAGTAAAAGAAGTAAGTTTTTTTTTATGAGTGTTGTCACAATAATTACATTTCCTCCAACGTAACTTTACTTTCCACGTTCTTCGTTACTTTGTTTTCAGTTGAATACGTTAAAGTATAACGTATGACGGATACTATTAGCGTGGGCCTATAGTCATTCGTTGCTTAAGCCTAACTGTAAATTTTAATTCATTGACTTTTAATTTTTAAAAATTATATAAATTTTAAATTAAATGCGAAATTTTTCTGACCCCAATATTTTTTGCAAGACAGAATATAATGTTTATTAATCAAATTAAGGAGCAAGTTGGAAAGTAAGTACAGTTTTTCTTTACCGTTATAATAAATCACAAACTTCCTGTTAATTCCTAGTAAAAGAAATTTTTACATATGTACATGTACTGTTCACTAACAGGCACTAGAAGGAATGAATTTGGTTTGTGTATATAGTATATATAATGACTATGATGTAGAGTGGTAATACCGTTTGCCAAGATAACGCAGTGCATAATTGCTGCTAATTTTAATTTTGAAATTATAACTGACATTTATAGCCACATAAAGTAAAATTTAAGAAATATAGTTTTATATCGAGGAAGTAAAAGTATAATTAAATTCAAATGTTTATTTGGATCAGAACTTTATTATTAATTAATTAATATTAACAAAAGGGTAAATAGAAACGTTATTGTAAAGTTTAGTGCGCCTATAAATGTTCACACAAACAGCGAATAAGTAGATACAGCTTAACTTGACTACATATATCTAATCAGTACCAAGTTGCTCCAGCATTATAGTATCAGTAGTTTAATGCTTGATATCATAAGGCAACACTAAATTGACCAAAGATACTTGATGTATTATTAATATAACATTTTTATACTTCTTATTATACCAAATGAAGGTTCAAAAAATACGGCCATATAGAACAAAATTACATTAATTTTGGAAACACCCTTTACTTTCTAAATTCAAATTAAAAGCCTCTTGTTATAGCGGACTTAGCAAGACATGTCCCTTGTAAATTTCAGCTGTCTATCTATAACGGTTCAAAAGTCTGGCCACATATACCATATTATATCAACTATTGGGACACCCATTTATTTCCAAATCCAAATATTATAATTGTTGTTATAGAGCAGTTAGTAATACAGGTTCTTTGTAAATTTCAATCGTCTGTCTACAACTGCTTAAAAGTATGGCCATATACCAAATTAATTGAACTATTGGTGCACCCTTTAATTTATAATTTTAAATATTATCAGCTGTTATTATAACGGCCATAGCAATCGACATTCTGTCTAATTTGCAAGCGCTTTTCTAAAACGGTTCAAAAGATAGGCTCATATAAGTAAATCGTCATCAATTATGGGACACCCTTTAATTTCTAACTTCAAATTATAAACACGTTGATATAGCAGATTTAGCAAAACAGGTCCCTTTTAAGTTTAAGGGTTCTGTCTATAACCGTGCAAAAGTCTGGTCACATACACAAAATTGCATTAACTATTGAAACACCCTATAATTTCCAAATCCAAATTTTATATTTGTTATTATAGCGTACTTAGCAATACCGGTTCGTTGTAAATTTCAAGCGTCTGTCTACAAGTTTTTAAAAGTATGGCCATATATATCAAACTTAATGAACTATTGGCGCACCCTTTAATTTTAAATTTGTTACAATAATACTTGTTACTATAACAGCCATAGTAATCGACATTCTGTCCAATTTGTAAGCGATTGTCAATAACGGTTCAAAAGATAGGCCCATATAAGTAAAGTTACATCAATTATGGGGGCACCCTTTAATTTTTAGATTAAGTTTTGTATAATTTTTTGTTTTTGGGAGCCATTGTAATACGCAGTCATTTTAAACTTTACAGAATCGCCCTTTATAATTCATAATACACGTAAAAAATATGTATGTTGTATGGGGACACCCTTTACTTTTTAAGCTTATGAATTGTTTTTAAAACGGGACCAATCTGTAAGGATAATCTATCATATCAACAAAAATATTCAAAATCGGATCGGAAATGACTGAGTTCTGGAGGCACAAATATAAAAAAAGCAACATTCAGCTGAATTGTATAACCTCCTTCTTTTTTGAAGTCGGTTAAAAATAAATACAAATAAAAAAGGAAAGAAGAATATGGTGGACAATTTAAAAAAAAAGATTCAAATGAAAGGCTATTGAAAGAACTAAAAGAAAAAAATCCGCATTTATATCTATATATATAAAAATGAATGTCTGTCTGTATGTTTGTGCTTTATAGGAGGCCGAACCCTTGGACCGATCTTCCTGAAATTTTCACAGCATGTTACTGTGACTCTGGAAGGAATAATAGGCTATATGAAGTTTTAATTTGACAACGGGGCGTGGCACCGCCTATATAACCCAAAAATTTAAATCACCATATTTTGGCCATTTTTTGACCTACGTCGGCGATATTTGCTACATATGGTATTGGCATAATTAGGAATACGTACCAGAAGAAAAGTGGGTGGGACCCTGCCCCTTTTTAGAAAAATTAAAAATCGTAATATAGTCTTAACTACTGGACCAATCGTCATTAAATTTTCGCAATAGGATATTCTTGACTATATAAAGTTGGGAGTGGACAAAGGGGCGTGGCACCGCCCATATAACCCAAAAATTTAAATCGCCATATTTTGGCCATTTTTTGACCTACGTCGACGATATTTGCTACATATGGTATTGGCATAATTAGGAATACGTACCAGGAGAAAAGTGGGTGGGACCCCGCCCCTTTTTAGAAAAATTAAAAATCGTAATATAGTCTTAACTACTGGACCAATCGTCATTAAATTTTCGCCATAGGATATTCTTGACTATATAACGTTGGGAGTGGACAAAGGGGCGTGGACAAGGGGGGGTAGCGAAGCACACCGGGTTCATCTAGTACATATATAAAAATTAAAAAAATTATTTGGTAATTGTTTAGACTCAATAAAGAAATTTGTTCATTTGCTGTCATTTGTTATTTTGCTGTCAGTTTATCTTTATTTTGTTAAACTCCGGGAATCATAAAACCAATCTCATAACACAACTGCCTTCCATCAAATAACATAAGCAAAAGTTAAACAACGATACAGATAGGGAATTTCAAAAAGAAATATTAAGTGGAGCAAGCCCATGTGTCCCTTTATGTTGCCTCGTGTGTATCTGGCATAAGCATATCCAAAGTATAAAAATCTGAAGACTGTCGCTGATACAGTAAACAAATTCTTAAACACAGATAGCACTATGGAATTTTACAGAAAAAAAGGGTGCAGACCAGCATGGCAGAAGATTTAGAATGAAGAAAACTCAATTATAATAAAATAAATAATTTGACTTTTCTATATCAAATAAAAAGTTCTTCTTTCCACTGAAAAGATAAAACACGTAATGGCTCCGGATTTTAAATAAACTTTCTTTATTATATTTTTAATGTTTTATATGTAAAAATTCACAGTGATTAAAAAATGTTTAAAAATAAGGCAAATATGAGAATATTTATTTTATAGTCCTTTGAAAAATCATCTGAAGAACTTCTGAAAAAGTAGAAGAAAATAAATTTTGAATAAAAAGTTATTTTTTGTGAGGTTTTTTTATAAGCTTTGACTTACTCTTTTTACTTTCATAGCAAGCAATCATTACTTTGGCTTTATTGATTTGGATTTTGGTGCATAGATTCCAATAAAGCATCAGCACTCAAATATGGTTTATCCAAAACTTTGGCTATAACATCATATCAGGATTTTGTAGAACCTAAAGACATCATTGATCTAATAAAAGCAAGTTGAAAGATAAATAAATTATTTGTGTTTTATACATAATTTTAAATGGTTGAAAAAACTTACTTTAAAACGTTGACCACCGCTTGGTTATTAAAGAATCAGAATGATGGAACTGACCCGTTATAGAATTGATAACCTAAAATTTCCGAGATATCTTTCCTAAAACAAAAAAGGAATATTAATTAGATTATTAAAAATTTTCAAATAGTAAATAAAAATTTAGAAGATTTAGAAGAAAAGGTTCTCAGAGTTCAGACATAAAAACTCCAAATTTGGACGACAACTGGTAAAGGTCATCAATATTTTACTTTGCTTCGAAATCAATATTTTAGGCGATTTATGCCAGGCATGCAAGACGGCATAAAAAGAGTTAGAGTAAGCGTTTTTTTATTACCCTTTAAATAAAAAATAATGCCGATATTTAATTGTTTCAAGAATTGCTTGTCTTTTTCTTTAAAAAAAAATTAGTCTAAGTTAGCCGCATTAGGCGGCGGCGCATTTAATATAAAATACAGTGGCGGCGGATACAAGCCATCTTTTCGCCGATCGTTCGCATTTTATTTATTATTTTTCCTTGACGATGGTTTTGCAATGACGGTAATGCCGAAACAGAATTTCCAAAGTGAACTTTTAAAGTAAAGCGTCTTATTTCATAGAGAATTAATTACTTTATCACCGCAGAAACTCTTTAAACTAAAATTAGAAGTTTTCGCCAAAAATAATTTGACCAGTTATTTAAGTTTTCTAACTTTTTCTTTAAGATAAAGCATTGGGTAATCCCTCTGATTTTTTTCGTAGAATTTTTGTGAAGCACCCTAACAAAAAACTAAGTTTTCGAGACTGTAAAAAAGTTGCATGCGGATTTTCCTTCTTTTTATAAGAAACCATTCTAAAACGATTAGAATTTTCAATATTTGGCCAAATTTTGGAGACTTCCTGCGCATAAATGAGGTATGAGGAGCCGATTAAAGGAAAATTATTAAGTTTTTGGAAGAAATTTTTTATCTACACAAAAAGTAATATTTTAATTCATTGTTTGTAAAAACAATACAATTTTTACGTGTATTATGAACCGTAAAGGGCAGCACTTTAAAATTAAAACAAATCGTATAACTATAGCTCTCAATGGCAAAAATGACTAAAAAAACAAATCCAAAAAATGAGAGTGTTCCAACAGGTGACATAAATTGTAATAGACAAACCCTTGCACATTGAACAGAAAGTCGATTGCTACGACCGTTATAGTAACAAATATTAAAATTCAAAATTATAAATTAATGGGTACCCCAATAGTTCATTTAAATTGATCTTTAGTCATTCAGTTGAACGAACCTGTATTGCCAAATCTGCTTTAACAAGAAGTGTAAAATTAAGATTTGACAATTAATGGATGGGCCAATAGTTATTGTAATTTGATGTATGCGGCCGTACTCTTGAACCGTTATAGACAGACATATGAAACCTGGTTTAAAGTCGGTTTCGCTAGAATTATGTAGACAAATTTTAATTCATTTTTTTTTTTTAAGAAATATTGCAAAATTCTACTAGATTTAATTCTGCGGTTAAAATTTTTGAACTTGTATAACATTTAGAAGGACTATTTTAGGAAGAAAGAGCTAAATTAATTTGATTTCACTGACCTACTTTTAAGTGGAAAGTGAGTGAGAACGGAAACATCAAACAAATATGAAAGCGTTCATTTTCTCATTTGTGTTTTTATGTTCGAAATTCTTCTATAAAATGTTCAAAACACTTTCTCTAACTGACCTAATGCAAACAAATGCTTTTTCTTTTTGAAATCGAGAAGCTATTATTTCTATGAAATTGATAAAGAAAATATATATAAACACTATTAAACCAAATCCGATGATATTATTTTTTCTAAAAAATTCTTAACTCGCTCTTTTTAATTATTCTTTACAAAAAGTTAGGAGAATATTAAATTTTCTTCAAAACAATATTTTAGCTAAAAGTTTTAAAAAAACGACCTCTTCCGACACTATATCTCATCGATTGGCATATTTATTTATTTGTGAAAGCAAGTTTGTCTACAACACGGACGGGCAGATGTACATCGCTTAATCAACTTAGCTATACATAGGAATTTAGAATTTATATATTTATGGGGTCGGAAATGAATATTGTAGAAATTCCACTCGGAATGACAAACTTATATATACCCTTTTTACACTTTTAACAAGAATGTTGGGATAAACAGACATTATTTTGCATATAATTGAACACAAGTATTAGTTGTTTTTTTTTATCTGCATAAAAACTTACTTCAAGAATTGCTGGTTTGTTATAAAAACCAATCATTGATGTGTAGCTGACAAATATTTGTAAGCGAAAATTCAATAGCGTTCGCCATTCACCATAAAGGCAGCTCCTTGCTTATTTCGAAAGAAACAGGGACCGATGATGTCACAATCATGTAAACCGCACTAAACAGTCAAATTTATTGGATGTAACCGTGTTTCGTTTATAGCTTGAGGATTGTCTTCGCTGGCACAATTTGTTATTTTGGCATTAAACTTGTGGCATTCTCTGCTTTCAAGCCACAGTTATCAATATAGATAGTTCTCATGCAACTGAAAAAAACACATATTATTTAAATTTGTTTTTTGTTTGCGGTTTCTTTGTTTGGTTTTAAGAATTATTTTAGTCATTTGTCTGAAATATTTCTTACAAGAATTTAAATATTCAATAATTTAACAGAAAATCGTAAAATAGAGTAGTCACAAAAATTAGAACAAGAACTAATTTTAAAACCTTTATTTCCCTTGTATAATAATATTTGAGCTTACAAACAAATACTGGTAGATAAAAAATTTCACTCCGTGAATTTTAAGTTGGTCGCCTCTGTACAATAGAACTTAAAGTTTAGCTAATATTGTCCAAACAAAAACCTTCTGAATTTAGAACTCAAGGTTATCATTTCGTCTTTAAATTTCTTGCTAAAAGTTTAATTTCTTATCTAAATAATTCGTTTACATATTTCAAGAAAATTATCTTTTGGTCCAGAAAAACTTTTAAAATCATAAATGATACTCGAAGTTACATTTTTGGATTTTCTTTTGTATTATATTTTTAACTCAGCTTATGTCTGTGTATGCGTGTATACAAAGTTAAAGAGAAATTATTGAGGTTATTGTATTATTGTAAAGTTTTTTCTTTCGGTTGATTCGTGGTTGCATGCTGCTTTCGTTATTGTTGTTTAGACAAAAATGGAAATTTATAACCCGTTTTTTGTCTGAGCTTGTACATTTCTGTTGATGTGGTGCCATTAAATGTAATTTTTTAACCCATGTTGAACTAAAAACAATCTACAAAGTTCAAAAACAAAGTTTTTACATGTATTTAATGTGTTTTTCTCCAAAAAAAAAAAAGTATTAAAGAAAAAACCTTTCGTCTGTCTGACTTTATTTTTTTTTTTGTCAAAAATTAATAACAAAAACTAAAATAGCTTTAAACTGGTTTAAAAGTAAAAGAGTTTTAAGGGTACTTTTAGCCTTTTTGTATTTGGGTGTTCTTTAAAGTTAAAAAAAAATTTTGGCTTTTTGAGTTTATATTCGATTTTGGTTTTCGAAGATCAAAGTTGTCAATTGTTACACTACCATTAAGTCATGTGACTACATATATGGATATATGTAGTTATTTTTTTAGCAATGAAGTTGGTGTAATAATCTAGAAAAGTTTTTTCTTAAAATTTTGAACAGGGAACTAATTTTTTGTTTAAAATATTTCCGCGTAGGTCGCAAAATATTACGTAAAATTAATGGTTCATTAAAGCTATTTTGTTAAATTATATTAGTTGAACTGTTTGATAACAATTAAATTATTTAGTTCGTTCTGTTATTTGAACCTGTCTATTGAAACCAAACATACCCAAGATGTGTGGCAGTCAATTCAATTAAGAAAAAATCTGTATAGCGTTTACTATAGCATGAGCATTATGTACATCATGTTTTAGAAGGGAGTAGTAATGCTGTCTTTCTCTAGATTAAAGTTTTTTTTATAGAAGCTTGTAGATAGTCTTTACCCTGAATGCGACAATTCTTTTGCACATGTTGCCGGTTCCTCGTAAACAATTATGGCTTTCTTAGGTACTAATGACCCCATCTAAAATGACAAAATATGCTACACAGCAACTACGGTTGTCGAATTGAACAATGTTGCCAAATGAAAGATGTGAATGTCTAAAAACACCAGTTGAACATATTTCCTCAAAAATAGAGAATACGTTTTTTGATCAATGTTATCGACATTCTGAAAACACCTTTATATAGTGCAAAATGAAAAAGACTAGAAATTACATAATAACCCAGTAAAAAGTTAAACATTACCTTAAAAAGTACTTGCCATATAATGACTTACTTTTGTGATTACCATATTTTGTTACTCGCTTACAAAACACATTACATTAGTTCCCAAAAAAGGGAGTACCGTACTCATTATTTCCTACGATAATTAATGTAATCGATTCTCAGTAATTGATTATAAAAGTCTCATGCCTTGTTTAAATAATTAGGTTGGCAATCTAGTTGGGAAGTAATTCTGCCAAAAATGTTTAATTCCACACTCGATTACCTTTTTGAAAATTTTTTGCTGGGAAAATACAAGTAACTAAAGTAAAATTCACAACAAAGAGTATAAGTTTTGAATTATATGTCAAGTTGTAGAACTTATATTTCGTAAATCTTTAAAAATTATACAGAAGCTAAATCTAGATCCAATAATGTACCCCTCGCGTAGTACTTGTAAACTTTTAATACCTTGTATTATTATTAAATTGCAAAAAACGTTTGGGTTAAAACTGGTGACCCGTTTTTTTAGTTGCAGGTTAAAACCCACTACAACAATTAAGATTTATTTGTCAAAGGAACGTCAAAATGTTAAGTCTATGGGATCCTAGAACTCTAATTTAGAAACAAAGCAATTTTGAAAACTCAATATCTATTTTACGAAAAAATGTAATTTTTTTCTACAGACATGTGTCTTGAATAAATTGATAATTTTTTTGGAAACTGATATATCTTTTGGATAATAGATCTCACGGATTAAATTTTATATGACTTCACAGCAGATCACAAGGCTATTTATAGGTTCGTCGTATTAAAGTTATGTTTTAAACTTTGTTTCTCCATATTTTTTGGTAATTGTAAATACAAATGCAGCATTTATTGTTTCCGTCAAATACTCATGTTTATTTATTTATTGCTGCTATCGCCACCTACGCCACTTCGAACAGACTTGTTACTTTTATTTTTTAAGTTACAAGTCAATAGAACTGAGTCGCTCATGAGTGGTTTGTACGGGTAAAATTGAACGCATCACACTATTCAACGAAGTGATCCGGACATTTTATACAGTGCTTTCGGCTTCGTAGGGGGTCGTTCAAGATCATTCAATTTTGCTAAATTTTTTTATAATTCAAGCTTTTGTGTTTCAGTAGTATTAAGTAATTTAGATCTGTATTTTTACATCGTAGCCAGCGTTACTATAGAAAGTATATTTAAGAATGAATTTCGTACTAACAACGTTGTGGCAATACTAACGATCTATTTAAAATTTAAATTAACTGAATGTAAATGTCTAAATAATAAATAAGACAACACACACGGTGATACCTAAGTAGCTGCATTATACAAATTAACAGTATTTTAATTGTTGTTAATTCTCGCTTCTCATTTAAAGCAATGTTCTTTCCCTAAAATTATCAACTGCCGTTATGTTAATATATTTTCAGCGCTACCCAAAACAGTGTGAACAATCATTTATTTATTTATTTTTGTTGAAAATTTATTCTTTTTGTTAAAAAAAAGGGTTTAAATAAAAGAACGAATTGAACGATCGGGTTCATTTTAGATAGTTGAAGGATTTGGCACAAGTTTATTAATCAAACTAAACTATAACTTATCTCTGCCGTATACTTATACAACTATAAAATTTAAAAGCACTTGCAGTTATAGAATATCTTATACAAAAGAATGAGTTTAGCCTTGTTCTTGCCTTGATTCTAGAACATTCTCCTGGATAATATCAATATTGCAGTTTTTTAAATTTCTCAAACTTCTTTGTATATTTTTACGCTTTAAAAGACGAAATGTCTTCCTTAATATTTGAATATTTATACAAATTGTTTGACAGACCCTTTTAAATAATGAAATCTCTGGAGTTTGATGCAGTTTACGTTAAAAAGTTTATAGGGTGGTTGATAGTGAATTTTGTTATTATTTTTCTAAATTTTAAGCAAATTATTAATTTTAAATAAACTTTATTTCACTTTAAAATTACAACTACATTAAATGCTGGTTTAGGAGAGAATGCCTTACCTTTGCAGACTTCCGGCATGTGAACGATAAGTGGGTGGCGGTGAACTACCTCGAACTACACCATTTCGACGATCTCTATCCAATAAAAGTAGTCTGTAAAGAGAACATGAAAAGGATATTAATTGTTTTTTATTTGCAATTTTTTTAACATTTTCTACAAAAACAAAATAAAGGAAGAAACATAAAAATTAAATTGCAAAATAAATGACATTGAAACATGCCATCATTAAGTTTATAGACTTTCAATTATTTTCTACTGCCACTTTTAAAATGCAGTGGTATCTTGTTTAACATCATCAGTTTAAAGCTCGTCCTTAGAAAACATGCAATTTAAAAAAGGGCACTCCTTTTGTTTAGCAAAATAAAAAATACTTTCGGTGGCCACACACAATCACTTTAAAAAATCCTGTAGTGTTGCAGTATGTGGTTTGCCACACTTAATGGTTTTTTGTTAAAATGAGAGTGTGTGGTAACGATTTCTTTTTTATACTTAATTTAAAACTTAAAACGTTACCAACCTTAAACGATATTCTGGCATACTGGCCTGGTATGATGGTGGCGGTGGCCTGTGCGGAAATTCTGGATAGAGTAGACCTAGCGGTGCTCCTCCTCCTCTACTGCAGAGTCTGCGACCACATCTACCTAAATCAACGCTTGATCCTTCACCTAGGCAAGGAGGGCCACCTGGCGCAGTCATCCGCCAAGCAGCACCACTAACAGTAACCAAAACGACACCAATACCTGAAATAAAAAGTTGTTGTGTTAAAATTAAAGAAAGAAACATTTATTAGGTACCTATTTTCACACTAGAATATTCCCTATCGGTGTGTTGTTAAATTTCTTTACAAACGGAGAAATAATAAAAACTACATTCCCAAAAATATTTTTAAAATTCATATTGCGATAGCAAATAAAAAAAAAGTAAATCAAAATGGCTTTATAATTGTTCAAAATGTTCCCTACCATTTGTTATAGCAGTTTTACCAATCATCTCTTGAAATTTTTTTTTTTTTTTGTCAAATTGGTTTTCTGAACTCAGTATGAACATGAGTTTTAAATAAGTTTGATTATTTTTAAAAGTAAAAAAAAAAAGTTACTACTAGAAGATCAATTAAACATGTTGAACTTTTAAAGTAGTCATAAAATTGGAAAGAATCCAAAAAACCTATTTTTCGAACATTGGAAATTATCTTCTTTTGAGAGAATTCTAAAACAATGAGGGAATGTATATTTGATAGAATTTGAGCTGAGGGCCCATTACGACACTATAGTATTACCATCCTGAGTTTATTCAAAAACTCACTACGCTTCCCAATTCGATATCATTGCTGTCAGAAAGACGAACTACTTTAACCGACTTTAACAAAAGAAGAAGGTTATCAATTCGACTGAATGTTACTTTTTTATATTTGCCCCTCCATAACTCATTCATTACTTAATCGATTTTAAAATTGTTTTCTTTATTTAAAACATAATGATTACGAATTGGCCCCGTTTTAAAATCAGTTCATAGTTTTAAGAAGTAAAGGGTTGCCACAGACAACATACAAGTTTTTACGTGAATTATGATACGTAAAGGGAACCGCTTTATAATTTAAAAGAACTTCATATCACTGTAGCTCTCAACAGCAAAAATTAATACAAAAATAAATATTTTTTTTTATTACAAATAAATTATTATTATTATTATTATAGAATTTGGAAATTAAAGGGTGTCCCTATAGTTGCTGTAATTTTATGTATATTGCCAAACTGGTAACCAGTTGTAGACAGACGATTAAAATATACAAGGAGCTGTAATGCTAAATCTACTATAGAAAATATAAAGTTTGGAGATGGAACAGAAGGGTGTCCCAATAGCTAATATAATTTCATATATGAGGTCATACTTTGGAACCGTTATAGACAGGCAGATGAAATCTGTTTTGAAGTCAGTTTTTTCCGCAACAATTATATCAATTTGCCGCTCATTAGTTCAGCAAAGCGACAGAGGAATATAACATGATACATCAGGCTCGTAACTATGTACGTGCCCGCCCGAAGTTCCAATATTCGATTTTTAACTTTTATGCTTTAATGAAAGTGTATTACAACACGTTATAAAAATCAACAAAACGAAATTACTTTATTAACTAAGCAAAAACTGGTATTTTTAGTTTCAGTGAGAATGCCTGAGCTTGAATATTTTGGAGCCGACAAAAGTGCCTCAAGGTTAAAGAAGATATAACATAATTATCTCTTACAGTTATCATATTTGTATGTGTTTTTAGTTTTTCTAATCATTTCGTTATATTCAGAGGATAAATACTTGAATCAAAAGCTACAAATTTTATTTTTCTTGCATAAGTTTAACCACGATCAATTATTAAAAAAAAATCTTTAACCTTTAGTTTTATAACCTATTTATTTGAAACAATAAAAAAATAATTAAAAATCCATTTCGATTTAAAATTTGCCTATATGATTTATAACTTTGAATTCTTCATGAAGTTTTACATTGAAGCAATTAAAATTGTTTAAATTTACAATTACCTTAAGAAAAACATGTAATTTTTCTGTAAAAGCAAAAAACTATAGTATTATAAAAATATTTACTGCCGTATTCATAGAAAATAAAATAACTTTGAAATGGGTTTTATGACAAATTTTTCATACAAAAATGTCCTAAAATATATTTCAAATCTATTTTGCTTTTCTATGAATACGGCAGTTAATCTTGTATTTTGGTTTGTTTTTTTCACATGTATAGTTATGTGTGTGTTTAAGGTTTTCAGATCACGTTCGGCATGTTTTCTGTTTAAATATTTTCGTACTGATGTATATAAATATAAATACATGTATATAAATATAAATACATATATGTATTGTAAATTATATCTACATGTATGTATGTGTGGCTGAGTTCAGGATGTATTAAAATGTTTTTATTTAATCTGTGCGTTGTTCTGTTGGTTTGTTTGGTAATTAATATTTACAAAAATAATACTTTTCCCTGTTTTTATGTGCATATTTATTTTTATACCCTTCACAACAAAAGAGTGGAAAAAGGATATATCTAAGTTTGTCACTCCGTGTGTAATTTCTTCAATATCCATTTCCGTCCCCATAAAGTGTATATATTCTGACTTCTCATGCGTAGTGTTAAAATTGATTGAAACTGATTTCACAAAAAAATAAACATGTTAATCGATCAGATATAGTGTCGAAAGAGGCACTATTGGAAATCAGCATGATCGATCCATGTCTTTCGAAGCAACAGGCAAAAGATCACAATTACCTCTAATATATTCATATCATTTGGAACAATAAAGTAAGCCCAATCAAAAAAATAAATATATGGGTTGATAGAGAATTAAAAATTAAGAAATAACATTAAGTGAAAGAATTGACTCCCGCCCATATTTTCCGAGGCTCTGAAATTTTTAATTTTTTTGTTCAAATATCAATATGGGTATCATTTTAATCCTTTCGAAGAGATCTTTAAGACAATACCAAAAAAAAATGCTTAACCTATTAAGAGCCGATATCATTTTTATGTAAAACTATATAACATTATATTATGAAAATAATACGAAAAAAAGATTTTTTGAAAATTAATTGACATAATTAACAAAAAAAAAAAAAAAATCCCGTTGTTAAATAAAATTAATATTTCCAAAGTGCCCGTGCATTTAAATAAATTATCGTAGTGTTTTGTGATATTTTATTTTTCATCCTCCTTCAACTGTATAAAGGAGCCGAAAAAAATTCACCTGTATACAGCGGAGAAAGAAAAACAGAATTACTGTTGGTTATTGTTGTTTTTGCTTTAACTTTGATTTCTGTCTTTGCTTTATTGTTTGGACAAAAATTTTAGTTTATTTAAAAGTTTGTCAAAAGTTTCCTGAAGAGTTAAGTAAGCGATAACGCAATGGCCATCGAGACGTGCTTTGGCCCTCAATATTCAGTATCGGTGATTTAAATAATTAATCGAAAAAATAGCACGAAAAAAGATTTTTTGAAAATTAATTAATATAAGTAAAGCTATATATATGCAGTACAAAATTTTTTTATTTTTAATCGTTAACCCAATATTTGCTTTTTTGATTGGAATTACTTCATTAAACTAGATTTACAAAGATGGTGGAGGGTATATAAGATTCGGCATAGACGAATATAGCACTCTTTCTTGTTTATTTTGTATTTACAACCATTAAGTACCCACTATATTACACCTTTTTTGCAGAAATTTTCACAAAAAAACACAAAAAAAAACAAAAACAAAAAAGAAAATCATGGCAACGTAATCAACACATTTTACCTACACAACAAGTCTTCAAACGTGAACAATTTAATTCTGACAGTTTTACACACAATGTTACCTTAACTGGTCATCGTCAGTCTGCAGCTAAATGACGCATGTAAAAATTTTAAATATTCCTTTAATACCCACATGTACATATTTATATGATGATACATGTTTATAGGTGTTTAAGATTTTATATTGTATACAAAATTTTAACTTTTTGTTTGCAACCATGTACAAAGCATCTATGCCCGCATGTACCCATACAGTGGTCTACATGCTAAAGTAATTAGGTAGAATATAAAACATTTTTCAATTTTGAAACATATAGGTGTCATATTGAGATAGTTATTTATTTATTCTCGATCTAAGTATGATAAAAAATAAGTAATAAATAATTTAATTTTTTTATACACTTCACTACAGGGGGAAAAAGGGTATGCTTAAGTTCGTCACTCCGTGTATAATTTCTACAATATCCATTTCCGACCCTATTAAGTGTATATATTCTAAGTTCTTATGCATAGCAAAGTCGATGTCCGTCTGTCCGTCCGTGTTCGGGTTAAAAGGCACTATATTAGCTAGTGAAAATCTAAATACGCCAATCGATTAGACAAAGTTTCGAAAATTATACTATTGTTGACCTACGAGGGAGCAAAACAACACATCTGGCTCAAATTTTTCCATATCATTTGAAACAAATCTAGCCTAGTGAAGTAACACCAATCAATTATGAGGCGGTAAAGAATTTAAAAATAAGAAAAAAACATCAAGTGAAAAAAGTGGCGCTCGGCAATATTTTCCGAGTTATGGGCCTCTGAACTTTTCATAGAAAAGAGAACTTTAAGGAAATACTAAAATTAAAAAAAAATTCTTAACCTATTAAGCCGATGACATTTTTACGTAAAATTATATATATTAGTTAATTTTGTTTTCTTCCTTTTATTTCTCTGTCACCCCATTATATATTTTTCTGATTGGAGTTATTTCCTTAACTAGAACTACATACATGGTGAAGGGTATATAAAATTCGGCATAGCGAATATAGCACTCCTATTTTTTAACCATATAAGCTGTAGCATGAAATTATAAATGGAATTATTTTAATATTATAACCAAATGACTAATTTTAATTCGGGTTCATGTACATTTTGATTAATAAATTTGTTAACAAACCAAAATCATCATTTTTTCAACTTTAAAAAAAATTAGTAAATTTAGCTCTTTTTAGCCCACTGTTAATAAAATGCATGATAAACTGTTTCAAACCAATTTTATTTTTTTAAATACCTTTTTTGAATACACCGCTTCACTGTCAACTCCTACAGCAGACAGCAATTATGAAATTTATTTTTATTCCCTACTGTTTGCTTGTTTGTTGGCGTAAAATAAGTGAGAAATAAATGAAGAGAAAATAACGGCAAGGAACCTAACAATTTAAATTAAAAAAAAATATGTTGGTTACAAATTATTTGGCATGTATTATATTCGACCTGACTGTGTTTACTGTTACTTTTGACCCAAAACTTCACTGGTAGACGTAAATGTGTTCCATACATAAGCTCTGCTGGACTAGCCCCAATGTCTGGCTTTATAGTGGTTCGAAGACCCACAAGTACAAAGTACAATCCTTTGTGACATAACACTTAATTGCGTTTTTTAAAGTACGGTGTCATTTTTCGACCATACCATTCGCTTGCGGATGATATGCCGTGGTTCGCAAATGCTGTATACCCAGGATTCTTGCTAGTTCCTTGAAAAGAGTCGATTCAAATTGCCTCCCTAAGTCGGTAGTAATTTTATCTGGGACTCCATAAGACGATATCCACCCAGTTATGAAAGCTGTTGTAACTGTGTGAGCTTGCATATATGGAATAGGGATCGCTTTTGACCCTCTCGAAAATCGGACTACACAGGTGAGGCAATACCGGTTACCAGATGATGTTGGAAGTGGACCGACAAGGTCGATATTTATATATTGAAAACGGTGGTCGACTTTTTCATATGTCCCTAAATGTGCAGACGTGTACCTACTGACTTTAACTTTTTGGCATGGTACACAAACGCGCACGAAATTTCCAATATCTTTAGCCAAGCCCGGCCATACATACCGAGTCATTATCAACTTTCTCATATCTCTTATGCCAGGATGTGCCAAGTTGTGTAATATCCGCATAACGACTTCTCGAAGTTTAACGGGCACATATGGCCGTATAGTTGATTCGAGTACATTGCAGTACAAAACTTTAGATGAATCTGGAATGGGAAAACGTGCCAGCTTGAGGGCAAATCTTTACCTGATTCAAGCAAAGACTTTAGCTCTCCGTCTCGCTCTTGTTCATCTTTTGAAATATTATTAATACGTGAAAGCCAATCAGCTGTTGTATTTTCAGAGCCTTTGATGTGACGAATGTCAGTAGAGAATTGGCTTTTGAAATCCAACTGTCTTACTCTTCTAGGAGGAGCTCTCTCACTTTTCCTTTGGAATGAAAATATTAAAGGTTTATGGTCCCTGTAAATTGCGAATTTACGCCCCTCCAAAGCGTACTTGAAATGTTGCACGCCTTGATAAACAGCCGTTAATTCCCGGTCGTACGCACTATACATACGTTGCGCGTTTGTTAGTTGTTTGGAATAAAAACCGAGTGGTTGGGCCACATTGTCGACAATTTGGTGCAACACCGCACCCACCGCTGAATCTGATGCGTCTACCGTTAATGTAAATTCACTGTGCGGGGACATGTAACAGAAAAAAGTAGCATTAGCCAGCTCGTTTTTGCAGGCCTCAAAAGTGCTTGAAGACTCATCTGACCACACTATTTTGGTTTTATCGTTCTTTTTGTTTCCGATCACTAGTTTTTGAAGAACCCTTTAATGCCTAGTAGCATTTCTGAGAAATGGGCGGTAAAAATTTAACATACCTAAAAATTTTTTTAGGTCTTTTGCTATACCTGGTTTAGTAAAATTACATATAGCCTCAACTTTGCTTTTGAGTGGTAGCAATCCTTCCGTCGTAATGGTGTGGGCTAAAAACTCCAGCTCCAGTTTGCCAATGTAGGCAAACATTCCGTCTAAGCCCCTGTGCAAATCGTCCAGGTAACGCTGGAAAGTTTGGGCGGCATTTCGCAACCCAAACGTCATATAAACAAATTCGTACAAACCAACCGGGGTTGAAATGGATGTCTTTGGTATGTCTTTGGGCTCGATAGGTATTTGATGGTAGGCGCGTTGCAAATCAGCAATTGATTGAGAATATTCTTTTACCATGTTAAACGTTCGTTATATCATGAAGATAGGGAATTGGGTACCTATCGGGCACCGTAATTGCGTTTAGTGACCGATAGTCGCCGCACGGTCTGCACTCTTTACTTGGTTTCTTCACTAAATGCAGTGGACCTGTCCACTGGCTTTTTGATGGCCGACAAATACCTTTTTCCATGAGGAATTGAAATTCTCGTTTTGCTGCCGCTAGGCTTTTACCTTCAAGTCGTCTCGGGCGCGTAAATCCTGGTGGGCCGGTTGTTACAATGCGATGTGTGGACTGGCTTGTTGTCGGCATTTTATTCAAATTGAGGATAGCTAAATCATTATATTCACTTAGTATATGTGAAAATTTAAGGTCTTTTTTAAATGTTAATATTTTAATTTGTGAATTTTGTATCACATTTGCTTTTGTTTCTAGCATTGTTTTCCTCTCAACAAGTTTACCTCTTTTTATATCAACCAGTAAGTCATATGTTTTCAAAAAACGGAGCCTATTATTGCCGCATTAACGTCAGCGATGTAAACATTCCAACTTACACTGCGGCGTAACTTAAGTGATAAATTAAGACGGCGCTGTCCAAACGTTTTTATAGGCGAACCATTAGCAGCGAAAAAAGTTGTTGTCGAAGGCATCTTACGTTTGCCGGCGGCGCTGTGCGGAATTACAGACACGTCGGCACCAGTGTCTATTAGAAATTTTATACTTGTGTTTTTATCGCAAATAACAAGGCGAGCAAATAGAGCTGCTCGCGGATTCTAGCGACATTTTTAGCTTTTGCATAATTGCAAGGACCCCTACACTTTTGTGCCTCACTACCAAACTTTTCATGATATCAACAGTAACCACTTGAAGAAGTGGGTGTTTTTGCTCAACGCTCTCTACTGTTTGAAGTTCGATGAATGCTTCGTCCACGAAATCGTCTTCCACGCTCATTTACTAATCGATTTATCTGCTGTTCAATACGTAGTATACGAAGATCGGTATCACTTTGTAGAGTTTGTGGCGTGTAGCAAGTTTTGCCAGCTCCGGCAAGTCTGCCTTTGATGACTGTAATATGGCTCTTGTTTGCTCAGGTAGTCTCTGTAGCCATAGTGACTTTAAAAAATCATTATTTATTTTACCCTTCGCTAAGTCACTCAACTCATTCAATAATTGCGCAGGAAGTTTGTTGCCCAAATCAATATCGGAAATAAGCTTTTAGATTTTTTTTGATCACTGTCACAATAACTTTCAATTATGCAGGATTTGAGGTTAAGGTACTTGTCTCGTTCGGGAGGATTTAAAATTGCTTCGGATACTTTACATTACTTTCAATTGCAGCCACGACTGTGTTATATCTAGACATATCGTTGTTTACACCTGAAATGTTAAACTGCGCTTTCACTTAAGCAAACCATATTTCCGACTGCTCTGGCCAGAAAGGTTGAACTTTAACGGATATTTAAAAAATAAGTTTTAGAAATATCATTTAGAAAAATACAAATCAGATCCTTTTACGATACTCGTATGCCACAAGTTTTTATAAATTGTACGAGGGCTGCTATATATATTTCTGGCCTGACAACACTGAAAAAAAAAAAAAATATTCCCGTGTCTTTAATTAAATAATTTGCAAGGTGCCTGTGCATAGAAATAAATTATCGTAGTGTTTTGATATTTTATTTTTCATCCTCTTTCAACTGTATAAAAGAGTCGAAAAAAAGTCGACCGTATACAGTAGAGAAAGAAAAATAGAATTACTGTTGGTTATTGTTGTTTTTGCTTAAACTTTGATTTTTGTCTTTGCTTTATTGTTTGGACAAAAATCTCTAGTTTATTTAAAATGTTTGTCAGAAGTTTCCTGAAGAGTTATGTAAGCGGTAACGAAATGGCCATCGAGACGTGCTTTGACCCTCAATAATCAATATCGGTAATTAATATAATCGGGATAATTAAATAAAAAATAGCACGAAGATTTTTGTGAAAAAAAACACTGAGTGCTGCCAAGTGCAATCTGACATTTCCATTGGAAAGTTTGACATTTTTAAGAATAATCGTACTCAAAACGTTTTGACGTACGACCATTATTTGTGTTGTTTACAGTGACTTGAAAAAATTAATATAGAAAAAAATGGAATTAACTCGTGAACATTTTCGTGCCATAATTTTTCACAACTTTCGACGTGGATTATCACGACAAGAGTGCATTGATGAACTTAAATCTTTGTATGGCGATGAAGCACCGTCCTATAGCACTGTGAAAAATTGGTATAATGAATTTAATCGTGGCCGAAGCTCGCCCAAAGACGAATTCTGTGAAGGTCGTCCAAGAACGGCTGTTGTGCCAGAGAACATTGATGCCGTGCGTGAACTCATAATGCAAGATCGACGTGCGACATACCGAGAGATAGAGACATCCTTGGACATTTCTTCCACCAGCATACATTCGATACTGCATGAACACCTGGCCGTAAAAAAGGTTTGTTCTCGTTGGATCCTGCACAATTTGAAAGTCGCTCAAAAAAAGGCTCGTGTCGATTGGTGCAGAGAAATGTTGCAAAAATACGATTGCGGTGCTTCAAAAGACGTTTATAAGATCGTCACAGGTGACGAATCATGGATCTATACGTATGAGCACGAAACGAAACAACAATCGACCGTGTGGGATTTCAAAGACGAGCAAAATCCAACGAAAGTTGTTCGTGGAAGAAGCACTTCGAAGCAAATGGTCGCCTGTTTCTTCGGCAAAACTGGTCAGGTGGCGAATGTTCGGCTTGAGCAACGAAGGACGGTCACTTCTGAGTGGTACACTACAATTTGTTTACCTGAAGTCATCGGAGAAATTCGAAAAATCAAAAAGAGGAGACGAATCATTGTTCACCATTGTAATGCGAGCTTTCACACATCGGATCAAACCAGAGCGTTTTTGACCGGCCAAAACGTTGAATTAATGGGTCATCCGCCGTACAGCCCTGACTTGGCACCTAATGACTTCTTGTTGTTTCCTCACATCAAGAAAAAATGCGTGGTCAACGATTTTCGTCACCAGAAGAAGCTGTTGAAGTGTTCAAAAGCCATGTTATAGAGGTGTCTCAATCGGAGTGGAAAAAGTGCTTCGACAACTAGTTTGAACGCATACAGAAGTGTATAAATCATGTTGGAGAATACTTTAAAAAACAATAAAACCATTTTTGATTATAAATATTCGCATTTTCACTATTAGGCAAGAAATATATAGAGCAGCCCTCGTACTTAATTATTTCACCAAATTGTGATGATATAAAATGCCATCAAACTAAAAATCTCCTCTTAAAAGACCTTTATCGGAACGCACTTATCTCTGGATCCCTATTTTATAACAGAATGTAATAATAGCGCTCAGTGATGACGTCAAGGCTTAGTTATTGCTGTTTCTACGATAGGATTGAAAAATAAATAATTTAATTTGTAATAATGAAGTTATTTATTTATTTCCATATTATACTTATAACTAAATTATTAGTATAATAAAAAGAAAAGAGATATCTTTATAAAGGTTAATCTTTTTGAGAAAATCTATTGTATTGCCTTGTTTGATTAATTGAAGGATTAATTGTTCAAATATTTGACGTGTGGTCGATTTAAAAAATATGGTCAATGCTTATTGGGTTGTGAGTACTAAACGAACATTATTTAGGTAATGGTTTTCGAAGAGTTCAAAAGCACTAAATTTTTTAGGGTGGTTTTTACTGTACCCAGGTGTCAAAACTTCTCAGTTGTTCATTTAAATTATCGAACTGATATTTAACATAATCTTGTGTGTCTGAAAGTGTAAAGTTGTGTGCGGTGATTAAAGAGGCAGTTAGACTAAATTTGGCCTTCATGTAAAAAATTTCGTTGCCTTTAATTTCTGGGTGGCCAGAGACCCAAATAAATTTAATGTTAGGATGCTTTTCAGTATAAATTGTCGAATCTGATTAGGGTAGTAGCTATTATTGTTACATTTTATTATAGAGTCAATAGCTAATATAAAGTCGCAAATCGCTATTCTGTGTCTGGAGTGGCGATATTTTTGAACCGTTTCAGAGCTATAATTTCAACGAAATAAACTGTGCTGTGTGTAGATATGAGTAAGTTCAATAACGTACGATCCTTGATAGAACTGAATTAATTTAGAATGTAATAAGGGATATTCCCATAAAAATGATAGAATCTTCATTACGTCTGGGTCTATAGGGACAAAATGTACTAACATAAATTGATAAAAATATGTAAATATTGCGAACGTCGAATAATAATTCTAACACTCGAAGTAATGATGAATTGAAATGAAGAAAACTGCAACTTCACTGTCATATTGATAAATTTCTGGTAAAAGGTAAAAACTTTTCTGCTTCACACGCCAACTATAACTGCGCTTTTCTTAAAAACTTACACATTTGCAATACTTGTAGAACTGAAACACGAATTGAAATGTCGACATCTGTCTTGAAAATAAAGGCTGCCCTTGTCGTTTTTATAATTGAACGATACCACAAGAATATTGTTGTGGCCATTTCTTCAAGCATTTATTTAGTTAAAGTACCACACGTGGACACTTGAAAAAATAAATATTTTTTCTTTTCGTTACATGTCGTTATTCTATAAACTAATAAGAACATAAGCACTAAAGTATGTTTGTGTTTCTTACACAAATATGATAAACAGCAAAAGACCAGGCGGTGGCTTAAATCAATGGTTTTTCCTTAAAATTTTTTTAATTATCCAACCTATAAAAGTAATTTGTTTGTGTTCGGCTTTTGTCGGTGTTATTTTAAATATTTCTCACACCTTTAAAGTGTTGATCAAGGCCTTTTTATTGTTGTTTTGTGCGTTGGAAACGTTAAAAACACACAAAGAGAAATAAAAGATAATTGCTCTCCATACACATGCTTGCTTTGTCTCGCAAACGCTTGTTGTTAGTGTTTTTTGAAATTCGTAAACAAACAAAGGAAAATACAAAAACTTTTGACATTTCCAACTACAAACCAGCTGGTCGGACGACACTACCTAGTAAAATAAATCTGCCTTGGTGTTGATCAATAAATTTAAACATTAAGTTTAAATAGATATTCAAAATGTTGAAATGCTAAAAAAATTTCTAAAATACAAAAACCTAAGTATAATTACAGCTTTCTGATTACTTTCCAGAGGTTTACGTGTTCTTTATTTTTTTGTAAGTAGCAATCGGTTTCCGTTGAAGTGGTTAGTGACATTGTTGAAGCAGGCCACCAGTGCCGCTTGTGGTAGGGGATAGTAAACAAAAGAACACTCCCTTATTTAGGCTTTAAAACCAATTGAGAAACACGTTAATTTTTCCCTTATTAAAAAAAATTTATTCTTCATGATTTTCATTTGTAACTTTTATAATTTATTAATCAAAGGAAAGCTCGGACTTACGTACATGATCATTAACATATGCTTTAATCCACATTCAAACATTTGGCAACAGACAATAAAACTAAGCAAAAAAAAAATATAAACTAAAAAAATCGTGTCACTGTAATTATAATTTTTTTACCTGAAAAAACTAAAGTTTAACTGCCGTATTCATAGAAAATCAAAAGAGATTTGAAATATATTTTAGGACAAATTTGTATGGAAATTTTGTCATAAAACATATTTAAAATTTATTGTATTTTCTATGAATACGGCAGTAAACGTTAAAATTAAAATAATATATGATGTAACTAAATAATAATTTTTTCCTTTTTTTTAATTGACCTTTTAGCAGCCAACTATAAAAAATAAAAGGGAAAAGGAGAATAGGCATCAGGAGATAACACAAACTTACCAATCATTAGTAAAGCGGCTGTAAAATGTGAAGTAGGAGGTCCTGCTAAGCCGGTAGCCCCCAATGCAGCACCACCCAATGCACAGGCAAAGCCACCCAATGCAACAACTGCTATTAAGGCACGTAAAGGAGGACCAGCAAACCATTGACCACAGCAGCCTTTGCCAGAACGTTCAGAAGGTGATCTACAAACAAAAGAAAGAGATGCTTAAATAATTTCAACAATTTATATAAAATTAAATTTTTAAATTCATTTTTTAAACAAAAAGGATTAAGTGGAAATTTGTTTAGTTTTCAAATACAAAATAGAAATATGATTTATAGTCAAAACAAATTGTGGTTTGTTTTAACTCTCTGTATGTTTCGTTTTTAATTTTTTTTTTATCAAAGTCTGACAACATACAATACACACCTGTGTCACATCTACTGTTTGCCATAATATGAAAAAATTCAGTTTTCAATGTTTTTGCTAGATTAACCTTCCGTGGGTAAAATAAATCTATAAATACCCATATACAAAACTTAATACCCAGCAAATTAAAAAAAGCTATGTACGTAGTATGCAAAGTTTTAATGCCAGAATTGATCTTAGGTTCTTCTTTTCGTCTCTTTTCATAACTGAAGATTACTGAAAATACACAAATTTTTGGATTTGGCAACACTGAGGTAAGTGATCAATATATAAAAGCGTACATGTTACGAAAGATAAAAGTTTATAAAGCAGTTATGGATTTTCGTGTTGCATAAAGCTCTATTTCATTTTTTAGATACACAATTTTTAAACTTGTACCTGATTTTTTTTATCAGACCATTGTCCCAGTGAGCGATCTAGTCTTTGTCGAACTTTTAAGAGATACGCTCTGAGCAGATCCGTTGTGCTTTTTGGCCTCAATCTCATTATAGTGTCATGTCTGACGTTGTTTTTACCTGATTGGTGGTAATGTCTCAATAAAAATGTAGTGTTAATACGGAGGCAATCTACCTGTCCTTAAGTAGACACCATCCTAATGGATACTTGAAACCACCACTATTCTTGCTTAGAATTTTAATACTAGCTCTAAAACGTAGCTTTTCAATAGATATGACGATAGTATATCAATTCGTCCGAAACAAATGACTTAATGTCAATATTTTATCCTTATTTACCATATAAAATTCATCAAAACGTAAAAAGTGTTTAACACTTAAATAAGGTTCCACATAAAGTTTGAACAATTACCTATATAATTTATTAAATTATAAAGTATAACACATAACGAAAATTTTTTTATAATATTTTGAAATCGCAGTCAACCGGCACTTTTCGTAACTACCGAAAGTCAAAAATGAAATTTCACTTTACAGCCAGTAGTGCGACCAAATGGTTTTTTTTTTTTTTTTTTTTTGATCAAGGTTGTTAGCACAGTTACTATGCCACGGGATAATGTACACGATTTTCTTAAAACAATTATTTGCCTTATTTTTGAGTCATTCGAATGGTATGTTGCGTACAGTTTACACTATGATACAGAGGGTTAAAGGTCTTTTTTGGAATAAATACAATCAAAACTAAACGGTGTCCTTTTTAAAGCGTTCATATCTTTATGTTACCAATACGATTATGGACCGTTGCACTGGCAGGCACATCCCAGAGAAACGCTTGTTAACTTTTGAGATCCTTAATTGATACTGATTTTCTTTACGAAGTTTTTTTAGCGATGAAGTTGATTTATTGAAGCTAATAGGTAGAAATTTGGCATTAGGAAAAACCCCATCACACTTTGAGGAAACTATATGGCCTTTTTTATGGACCATCTAAATAATTAATCCATATGTTTCATAAACGATTATTGAATGAATCTGATATTAAAGGATAAATGGTGTAGAGCTATAAGTTCTAACTTTTTCGCATCTGTATTGTCTGGCATTAACTATTGTTCCAAGAGATCAAAGCTACATGCTATAGAGTGCGCGATACAGTTAGTTTACACAGAAAAAATTTTACGAGCGAATGATGCAGGTATTTGGACAACAAGGGAATGTGGTTTTGAGATATGTCGTCACGTATGTACGCCGATTAACCAGAGACGAACAAAATCTTTACGAGTTATTGACAAAAAAAATTCTACAAATGCGATGAAGCGTGTGCGACAATTTGACATGCAGATGGCGAACATGTTTAAACATAATTGACATAAAAAAATAATTCAAATAAAGCAAATTTTATGGATATTAAGAATATTTTTCTATGTTTCATTTAGTTTTAAGTTGTGAACAACAATCAATTATAAAAAATCATCTTTTGACAATCTTCTCTCGTTGTTTTATTTTGTTGACAAATTGTTTTAGCTTCCAAAAGAATTTTAGCATTTGTTCGCTTGTTTTTAAAAGATATTTTTTAAAACATGATGTTTTGCACGAAATTTAACATCATTTAATAAAAACAAACAAAAAAAATTGTTCCTTGCAGGGGTTAAGCACATGAAAAACACAGAAAAAACGAAATTAATATGCATCATGCTCAGTCTTTTTATTGTGTTTATTTTTCTATATGTATGTGTTTGTGCAAGGTGTGAATTCATTTGGAAGTAGCAAACAACAGCCAAAAACAACAGTAAACACAGCAGCAATAAAGTAAAGTATAGAACATGTTTTATATATTTCTGCACCTTTAGTTTTCCTGTCAAGGAAAAATGCTCGTACGTAAACAAATTCTGGCTCACGCCTAAACTAAACTATTTGATTGTGTGTATGTGAAAGTATGTGTATTGTAGGAAAGTAAGTTTTTGATATTTAGGAAGTCTAGAATATCTTTTAGTTTCCGTTTAATTCTGTCGCAAATGTTTTACTGCCGTCGCTCGCAGTTGTAACTATTTTTATACCAGCTAAAATTAAACATCTGTGGCAAAAATTTTAATGTTTTTTAAGTTTTGTTTTTAGAAAGTCTAGCAAGATTCTTTATTTTTTCGTCTACTGAAAAGTTTTTGTCTGAATAGAATCACAATAAAAAACAATAAATAATCAAAAATACCTTCCTTAAGGAAAACACCTACAGACAGATTGAAAAATAAAACAAAAATGAAAAACTAACAAAAAAATATTAAAGCTTTATATAAAATTGTCTTTTTTTCGTTAGCCGTCAGAAATTGTGCTTTAACAAAAATATTTGTTTTTCCATTTAAACGTCATTAATTTTTAAATTGTCTCAAGTTGTCGGAAGTGTGCAAACTCAGGCACAAAGCAGCACTAAAGGCTGCTTTCGTAATTGGCCTCAAAAATTCGGAACTAATTAAGTTAATTTTAGTTGAAGTGAGCAATAAAGTTAATTATTATTCATTATTAATTTTTTTTTTAATTTCTTTTCGCTGATTATTGGCAAATGAACACTGAGTAGCTGTGTTCAGAATAACGTTTTTTAAAATTACCTAATTTTTGTGTTGGTTACCGTTGTGTTACTTGAGATATTATTTATTTAAGTTTTTCCCTATTCAAACGGTTATTGTAAATAATATGTAACTTTTTTATAACTCTTTCGTGGTACTTTATCCTATATTTTATCTATTGGTTCTGGCTATATTTATTTCGACGCTTTTACAAATGAAAGCAGCCGTTACCCCATTGCGTTACAACGGCGCTTTAGCCGCTCAACCATGTAGATCACATTATGCTATCGCAAAGATCCGCACTCACAATCCTCCTTTCCTTCTGTTTAGAAACCAGGCCCTTAAACCAAATCAAACGCGACTGCCACAAACTCTTGTTATATTGTCACTTCCCTTGTTGGTGTCTTGACATCTGTTCTTATAAAATATAAACTCCGTCGCTAACCAATCTACCGTAGCTAACATAACAACTGTTTTCGTTTTCTAGTCTTCTTGCTTTTACAGAACAGGAACCTCTCAGCTGCTGTTCTCATCTGCTGCTTTAATATACAGGCGCCCTGACAAAATTTTCTGTCGCAATAGGCATAACAATGGTTTTCCTTTTTGTAAAACAAGCGTATGTCTCTGCTGTGGCCAACTAGGTAACTACCCAACATTGGCTCGATATGCTGTGTACAATCTGCTTGTTATATTGCATATAACTGTGATTGCACTAGGCAAATTAACTAGTAGAAGATTTTAAAATCGCTCAATGTCATCGACGCTTCAAATAAACAGCAGAAAAAATTGTTACTTTCCACCAATAAAGAGGGGTTTGTACTTGTTTATTTAACAGGTCTTGAGTTTAAATCTCAACAAAGCCTTAAGTATAAAATATTAATAAATGTTTTTACCAGCCGCGCTAGATTAGTTGTTTAAGAGAAAATGAACCTCACCGGAGATTCGAGCAAAAAACAATTGTTGGGTAGCCGCAGTGGATAAGGTATTTAGATGCAATTATAGTAAAACAAAGATATAATCTTTCAAAAGTCGTGGTAGCTTTAGTAAGGGCAAAAAGTAACAGCTATTGAGTATGTGGTAATCGTAGCAGTATTGGTTAAAGGGCCAGGATGATAAACATTAAATAGTAAGTTTGCGTCTCGTTGAAGACACATAGTATTGTGGGTCTCTGAATGGCTGTGCTGGCTTAAGACGTGCTATTGCTAAATAAGAAATCATGTGTTCAAATCTCTCCAAAATCATTAAATGTTGTGGTTCGTGCGTATATTTCATAAACATAACATCTGGTCAGAAGAATAAAACAATAAAACTTTTGACGTGCGTATAATCAACAGAATCTTTAAGTTTGAGCGTACAATAATATTACAATGATTCAGCAAGAAATAATTGACAGAAACTAATAACACATACAAAATATTGCACTTCCCCATTTGCAACAATTTTATATTAAAGGCTTTTACTATTTTAGCGCTTTTGCAATTAAACTGCAATGAGATTTTTTACTTGACTAAATACAATTTTTGGCTTGTTTTTATAGATAAATATTTTTCAGCAAAATTTAATTTGCAGCTTATAAAATGTTTAGTAAATAAATCTGTTCAAAAAAGTCAGTGGTAACACTGCTTACACATATATGTACGAAAGTTGCATTAATTATTTTTATTTTAGGAATGTGACAGGCAGGAACTTTATTTTACGTAATAAGCAAGTATTTCAGTCAACAGTGACTAATATATGATCGAAGAAATGACCGACTGGTAGGACTATTGTAGAGAAATATGTTTTAAAAGAGAATAAAAATTTGTTCAGTGTTCAATTATAATAAAAATTTATTTCAATTAAAATAAGAATACATTTCTTCTTTTTTGCCAAGTTTCCCAAGTTGTTTGTTAAAGACTGGAGCTTAGCTATATAGTCGCTGTATTTTCATAAAACATTTTAACCATTTAGTCACATAAGACCTTTTGATGTCAAAAATCAGTTTTAATTTATATTTATGGCCTTGGCCCCTCTTTAAATTATATTTGTTTGACACTAAGGTTTGGTTTAGCACAACAGCCATCATAAAATTCAACATGGCCAACGAAAAGAAATTTTGAATACTCAAACAAAGTAAAAGGAAATAAGTGGAACAACAATTTATGATTAATTTATAAAAACAATTTTCGCTCCACATTTATTTTGAGAAACATTTTCAATGAAATCATAAATATTCAAATTGTATTCTGTATTTTCAAAACACAGCAAAACAACAGCGATAATACAAATGAAAACAATTTTATATTGTTCCTGCTTTTACTTCTACTTGTTATCCTCCAAAAAATAATTTTCAACTTTTCTATTAAAAAGCCAACAAGGAACATGAACCGTAAAAGAAAATTCTATGAATAATATTTTTCACAGACACAACTCATTCATTCTTGTTTCATCATTTTCTTTCATTTATCTTTTTTTGTTTTTGTTATTATTAGTGGTGCCACTAAATAAAACGAAGACAACAAACGTCATTTTTGTTGCTGTTGCCGCCGTTTGATGAATGATAATTTTGCATTGAAACCAAGCATAAGGAAGAATAAGGAACTTTTATTGTTTTCTATAGTTGTTCGTTTACTTTTACTAAAGTTGGCTTTAATGGTTGTTCCGAATGAATTTCATGATTTGTATTCCTTTTGGCCAATGTCGACAATTTGAAGAGCAAGTGTCAACATATTAACACATTAAGAAACATAAATTATAAATTATTTTTAATATCAAAAAATTAAAGCTTACGATATAATTTATTTAGGGGTATTTAAAATGAACTAAAAAGAAAGAATTTTATAATGATGAAGCAAATTATACATCATTTTTTATTGATTTTTAAAAAGCTTTTACAAGAAATAAGAAAAAAATAAATAAAAACTTTCTATGCATAAGGGCATAACTTTCTGGTTAAATAATGATTATTTTTTGTCAAGGGTTTCGATTAGTTTTTAAAATTCTTAATATTGAAACATAACTTAACCGTCATGAGTTTCAGAAAGAAATTTTAAAGAATTTAAAAAGTAATCATCTCTATTCCTTATTTCGTTTAAATTCGAAATTTTTTTAGGTTGACAACTTAACTCTTTTGTGTTCCGTTTCGTCAAAATTTTTACTATTGTGTGTATTCTGCATTTCCATCGCAACTATATATTGGTAAGTTCTAAGTTTAGTGATAGAGCCTTTTTCTATTTTTGGTAGAGCTACCACTTCTGCAACTAATCTTTGGTAAAACACATTTTAAAATGGAAAGAACGAAGGCGTTAATGAACTGTCATATATTGTTCACTCTTAGATATTTATTATCAGTGCACTTTAGCAAGTCATGACGAATAATGTGACGATCAAACAACGCTACAAAATTATATAGATTTATTTACATTGAAAATCTTAACGCGGTTCTTAGTAAACAAAATTGACGTATGTGGAGTGAAACCAACCTACAACAGATCAAGTAAGAGTGCTGTATTCAGCTATGTCGAATCTTATCTACACTTCACCATATGTATATGTAAAACTAGTTTAGTAAAGGAATTCCAACATTAGAAACAACAAATATTGCAGTGACAGAGAATTAAAAAAATAAGAAGAACAAAATTAGATACTATATATATATTTTTACATCGGCTCTTAATGGTTTAAGCATTTTTACAAAATTGTAATATTGCCTTTAATATCTCTTTAAAAGCTTTTAAATGATACCTATATTCATATCTTAAAAAATATATTGAACAATCACACTTTTCAAAATTATATATAATTGTTTTTTTGGCCTTTTTAAATAATTTTTCTTTTCTAATTTTTTAAGCACTAGGTCAGTTTATAAATAATACAATTTTTAATTTATATTTTTAATATTTCGCCACACCGTTGGGTGGCATCATCAAGAAACAGGAAACAAAAAATATTAATAATTAGATCTCTTTTTTTGTTTTTCAAAAAATATAATTATTAATTAGTTATTAATGCTTAAAAAATTAGAAAAGAAAAATCATACTTTTCTATAAATCAAAAAATATGAGCAAGCGCCAATTTTTTCTCGTGATGGTTTTCTAGTATTTTTTTAATTCACTATCTATCTATTTGTTTGTTTGTTTGTTTGTTTTTTTTTAAGGCGTGCGTGGTATTTTGCCCGCTCCTCCGAATGAAATGACGCGATCTTGCTGATTTTTAATACCAAAATTTTTTAAACTATGTCTGATCGATTGGCGTATTTAAATTTTTTCTACCTTATCTAATGCCTTTGTAAAGTTAATTTTAACCCGAACACGGACAGACAGACATTGCTCAATCGACATCGCTATGCATAGGAACCCAGAATGTATATACTTCATGGGGTCGGAAATGGATAATGTGGTAAAGGCATAGAAATGCACAGTTTGGTGCTGTTTACACGATGTTGGCATTATTAGACTGTAATTCTTCAAAACTGAGCCAGGGCTCGCATTAAGCTCAATGGAGGTTGTAAACACACAGTAATTTTTTTGTTTACAAATATTGATGGCATTGATCCGGGCGAGATATGGTTTTAACAGAATGACGCTATGTGTCATACAGTGACCGCAATCATCGATTTAATGCTATCAAAATATGGCGATAAGTTTATTTAAAGAAACCTCTCGATTTTTTCCTGTCGAGTGATGTAATGATACTGTCCCAACCTGATAAAAACCACAATTGATGAATTGGAGGCCAACATTTATTTATTTTCTAGGGGTACAATTATTCTTTGCATTAACTAGCCTTCCAAGAAAAGTAATTACACAATTTTAATGAAACTAATTTTTCGACAGTTTTTGCCAAAATAGACGGAAATCCATGTTACAAAAAATTTGGATATTTTAATATATTGAAAATACTTTTAATCTGATTATTACCAAGTGAATTGCAAATTACGATTTGAATGTTTTTCTATAGTTTACCCGATTTTATATTAATTTTTTTAAAACAATTATTTTATGTAGTCGCTATTACAATGAAAACAAAGTTTTACGAGTAAGATAATGCAGGATATCGCAGCAAATCCTTTGTAACCCTGGCTGTGTGTGAAGTGGCACCGTCTTGTTGATACCACGTGTTAACTAATCCCAAAACATGCAGTTGGGGCGTAAAAAAGTTTCCAACCACATAACGATATCGCTTCCCATTCACAGTTAACATTACGCCGTTTTCATTTTCAAAGAAGTAAGGTTCAAATATTCCTTCTGACCAAATTGCACACCAGACTGTCATCTTTGATGGTTGCAAAGTTGACTGATGAATAGTTTGAGGGTTTTCCATTGCCCAGAAGCGACTATTCTGTTAATTACATATTAATGAAAATCGGGGTTGTCATTGCCGAGCTGTAGCATCCTATTGGCAAATGTATGGCGGCTAAAGAATTCACGAAAAAATATGAATTTGACAAGGATCGGAAAACTTTCAACTCTTTGAGTCCTTTTAGCTATGCCCAAACGAAATGTAATATTGTCTATGTAATACAAGAGCTTTTGGAGAAATGGAAAATTTTAGGATATATGCCTTAAAAACTTTCATATTTGCTATCAAAATTGGGGAAATTTTAGGTACCTCCTAATTTAAAATGAACCTTTTATTTTTTATTCAAAAGACAGGAGCAATTAAAATAATAAAATATTTGAAAACATGCTAAAATCTTTACTCACTATAGAGTCAATAGTATAAACACAACAACTCCAAAAATATTCCTACAACAAAAGAAACTTTATTATTTTAAATTTATGAGACACAAGAGGCCAAGTTTATTACTTTAATTAAATGTAATTTTCAACACCTTTTTGTTAATTAGAAAAAAAAAACATCAAAACTTCTTGTTTTATTTGAAAACAAAAAACATAAAAAAATATAAATTTATAATTATAATTATTATTATAAAATAAGCGGAACATTTATGAAAAATGTAATCACGTTTACTTTTTGTTGTGTGGATAAGGTAGTTTTTTGACAACTTTAAATACAGTAAGTAACAAAAAAAAAAATATTAATAAATAAATAAAAAAAAAAATAAATTTTAAGGCCGTGGAAAACTTAAAGTTTATTTTAAAAAAGTCTTATATTAGACAGATGCGAGATATATTTTTGGTAAACCGATCTGCAGCCGTGTTATTTATTTTTTAAGAGACGTAGCACTCACTTTCCTTCTTTGAAAAGTGCTGGAGTAAAGTAGATAGGTGGTGAATAATAGTGACGGATAAAAGGATTTACTTTTTTAAAGTATTAAAAGTTAAACAATATAAGCATCAGATTCACTAAAAATTATATGTGCCGGATATAGCTGATATTTGTCGGTTAAATTGAAACAATTTAGACACTATCAGATCGTCATTAATATGATGAAACGCCATACCCGCCATCAGTATTTCGCTTATTAAATCAACCATCTTAAGTCAAATAGACATTTCTAAAACCAGCTTCTGGAAGCTTGAAAAAAATTAAATTTGCTGTAATTATTTCTTTAATTAAATATAATTGATTCAACACTAAAACCAATAAAACAACAATGTTTTTCAGTGTGCAGAGAAGTACTTACTTCATCTGGTTCTGGTTTTAAGTAGTTTGATTTCTGGCGCTAATTTTAATATAGCTTTTCGTAAATACATAAGCAGGTGTCTGAAGAGAACCAAAAAAAAAAAAATATTTGCTCCAGAGAAGCCAAATGGAAAAGCCCATGTGCAAAAATGTATGTAACAAATATTTAAAAACTTAAAAGGCGCAAAGCATTTCTATTTATTTTATCCAAATATCAAAGGCTATGTTGCATACAACCAGAATAACTGCAAACATGTCGTATAGTTTCGTTTTTTAAAATATCGAAGTCTTAAAAAATAATACATTTAAATAAGTTGAAATGAGAATAATCAAACTGTGTTTACAACAAAAAAAATAAGGTTTTACCCAAATAATATAATTGACCTCCTACAACATTTAGTAACAAACGTTTACACAAAAGTTAGCAACAAAATTTGTGTAACTATTTAGGAATCAAGCGAATTATCTGACTTAATATAAGTTGTGAATATTATATAACAAGAGTATATCACTAGAACTTATTTCATTAAGTCATTAAGTGATAAAAAGCTGACATATATATTGTATAACACCTGCTCCTAAATTTATAAACACTGCAATATATTGTTTTCGGTGAAAGATTTCTTTAAATCTGCTTCCACTGTTATCACTTTTACTTTTCCCAATGTGTTTTGTCAGGTAATTAGTTACGAACATTAATTTTTGTGTGAAGCTTAGGAAATTTTATATATATATATTTTTTTTTTTTTGTATTTTTAATTAAATTAAATTGTTTGTTTCTTCCACTCTTAATGGTCATTTCTTTAGGCAGCCAGTTTTAACTCGTGTATCTCAGTGTCCAGCTTTTCGTGTGTATTGCCAATAAACAACAGCTTTGCAATTAAATTAAAAATATATTATCGCATTTTGAATAGTTTCCTTTCTCAATTTTTTATTTGTAATAATTTATCTGTGCACTATTATTTTGCTTCTTCATTTTCAAAAGCAAATGAAATCATACTTTTTTCAATTGATTGCGTTTCTCTTCTTTCGTTTATTTGTTACGTAAAATATTAATAAAATGTTTTAAAAATGGTGTTTTTAGTTCAAAGATAATGAAAACAAACATGAAATAGTTAAAAAATATTTTCGAGTACGAAATAATACAGAAACCAACTAAAAAAAATTCGTAATGATTTATTTTTAATAGAAATTTTTTAGTTCTTATAAATCAAGTTAAAAATTGCAAACATGTTGTATGGAAAAATGCAAACACATTTGATAAAAAAATAAATAAATTGATAAATATTCATACGTAGGAAAATGAGAAAATCTCGGATGTTTATTTAAGTTGCAAATATTTATTATGCTTAAATAAACAACTACGCCAATGCAGTGGTAATATAATGAAATTGTAGCTAAGTTAAATATTAAAAATCTCTAATATTTGGTGGCCATAGGTTACGTTAGGTTGGACAGGTTGCCGGCATAAGAAGAGGACTTACTTTGGTGGCAATAAGTACTAGACACTGTAATAGATGATATAAAGTTTTTAATTAATGAAAAAAAAAACACTGCCAACAATAACAAAAACTGACATTTCAAACCCCTTACACACGATAGGCTGGCGTATCAAATTTCCCACTGTCCAGGGGCACTGTTAAAACATTGCTTTCCTAAAAGATATGTGTAAAGTTATCTGGAACTTTTGTAATTTAATCTGACAAACCACCCGATAATAATAAACGTTGTTGCCTGAAATTTATGCCGACTTGTGCTTGTTTTTGTTTTAATGAAGTGCTAAGTAAAAAACTGTAATTATATGAATATATTATATGGCGCTTAGTAACAGTGCTGTTGGCCCACCTTGTAATAAACCTAAATTCGAAATTTCACATCAATGGATTTCCGTTTATATTAAAAACAGTGTTTCTTTTAATCAATAATAAACAAACATAACTTTAAAATACTGAATAGCCTTGCTATTCGAACTAATGAGCATTGCAATTTTGGGAAAATTTATTCAAAAAGTTTTTTCGACTTCTAAATTAAAGTAGCAAATTAGTTTAAGGAACAGATTTTTAAAAAGTGCATTGCTGGGGTCAATTCTATAATAGAAAATAATTTTCATAATAGTCTGCAGGGTTCGTAATTTTAAAACATTACGTTTAAAAACTAATAGCACAACTGAAATATCTTCAAAGCATCGACTGGTCAAGATATAATTATCTTATCTTAAATTAATTATTAAATATTTTTGTCTTAAATAAAATGAACTTATCTACATCTCAGTGACTGCCGGCTTTGCAGTAGCTTATCCTGTTAGTAAAGTTTTCGAAACTTTGTTTCTTGTTATATCTCCCTAATGGCTAGGACAGCCATTTCAAGTTTTTTCGCATTGCAGCTCTGAATCAGCCTATTAACATCATAAAAAAAAGGTGATAATACAATTGTCGTACTTAGTGCTCAATATCGATTGTTTGTGCGAGCTATTATTTCATATTTTGCATTTCAGACAATAAAAGTACTATTGTAATGTCTCTTGAGCGCTCTTAGTTGGATAAATTTATTTAAATTGACACAATATTTTTGAAATTTGTGTAGCCTGTTTAAGGAGGATACTATCAAGCATTTTAATAAAGATTTTTTGCAAGTGTTCGCAACTGTAACGATGATAGTTAAATTATATCGTAATTCTTCAGTAACTTTACTTAAGCTGTAGGTCAGTTGTTAATTAAAAATATGTTTGGATTTTTATTTTATTTTTCTGATATTTCGATCAACTTCGTTGATCATATTCAGGAATCTAAAAATATTTATGTAATTTAAAACACAATTTACACTCAAATAAAGAAATTGACAATAATAACGAAGTATTTTAACAAAATAATAATAAATATAGATTCCTTAAAAATATAATAAAAATACGGTATTTTCACAGCATTCTTTTTTCTTCTCACTGTTCATTAATGACTGAGAAGCTTATATTAATAAAAGCTTGTAACTTAGTCTTTTTTCTATCGGTACGCCAATTATGTGTAACATCTCCAGTGTGTATCTTTTTTTGTAATTGTCTTCTCTTGTCAATACTTTTATGTTTTTAAAGTCCGGCTTGTGTCCCGTTAAAGCACAGTGGGCTGCAAGTGCAAGGGTTTTTCCGACTTAATATCAGACTTATGTGAAGCCATCCTTGTCTTTAGTTTGGGTTTTGTGGTGACAACATATATCTTCTGGCATATAATGGACCCGTATCCATTGCAGTTAATTTCATAAACTATATTAGAGTGTTCTTCTTTTTCTAATTTTTCCTTAGTCTTACTAAATAATTTATTTGTAGTATTAATAGTTTTAAAGCCTAATTGTTTTTTTTTCTTTATTGTAAATGTCCGTCTGTTTTAATCTCTCTGAGAAGCCATGAACGTATACCATGGATTTGGATACCGCTAGAGGTTTATTAATTTCCTTATTTTCAGTATGTCCTTTTCTATTTGGGTGCTTCAACAAATCGTTAATAGTTTTAATAGGGAAGTAGTTTTTCCTTAAGATATTTTTAATTTCGTTAATGTTTTAGAGTGAAAAGACCGATCACTGATGCTTAAGATTAAGTTAAGGGCGGTGTTGACAATAAAATTTCTGGGTTGTTTGGAATAAAATTCAATTAATAAAAGAAATGGAAAAGAAAAATATTTATCTTTACCAATTAATTTTTATTTGAGTTTGTTTAAAAAGAAAACATTTAAAGAACATTACTGCTCTCTCTTATATAGATATGTAATATGTTTTAAACTCACACATATACACACCGACATCGATAGCAATTTGTAAGTCTTTTAACATTTGTTTTTTGCTGGTTAGTTTGCCTCTTTAGCCGTTTTGACTCGGCTGAATGGTCATGGTTTAGCAAACGTTTTTATACTTTTTGTCTACACTTTCTGCATTAAAATGAAATATACTCTCTACTATATAGCGTTGAATATAATATTTGCACACAGAAAACAGATTAGTAAAATATCGTTGGAGATTATTAAAATTCAACCACTTATATTATTAATTAATTTTTATTCTTAATGAAGTATAATCCTGACATATTATCTATATGTAGAACAAAAAAATTATAAATGGAAATAATTGTCGGTCGCAACAACCGTTAAGAAAATTTACTGGACAAATTGTTGTCTTTGCTGTAATCTTTTCTGTTAATTGGGAGATGCAACTAAATTAATTCAGCACATTAATACGGATACTCAAAAGTTGGTAGTTATAATTGAAAAATCGATATTAATTTTGAAAACAAAATCGTTTTTGACATTATAAAAAAGAAGAAGAAATTAACATACAAAATTAAGACATTTATTTATTTATTTACTTTACAAAACAAAAGAACAAACAAGAAGCTGTGAAATTGGCAAACAATTAACCAATTTTGTAGAAAGGTAAGTTCAACTTGATTAAAAAAAGAGAAATTTATAAATGTAAATAATTTTGAAACATTTTTTAGCACTTTGGCAAAACGTACAATATTTTCGGATGGTACGGCAAATGAAAAATATTTGGAAATAGCAAGAAATCAGGAAGAAAAAGAAGATGTATTGCTGAGGTATTCACCATTTATTATGTTCTCATCTGTTAAATTACTTTTTAAATAAAGTTTTGTAAAAAATTATCATGTTGTTTTATTTTATTCACAATAATATTTTCTATTGTCTGTCCTCTTTCTCGAATCATTTTATAAAATAGTTACGAGCAACATATTCATACAGTCATTTCAACCGAATTTCAAATAATACTCACAACCGATAATATTCGATTGGAAACAAATTCGGTTGTCATAACGAATCTCTTTTCTCTGTGTGTCTAGATTTAGATCTTAAAAAAAAAGTGATGTTCCTTCGGCGTGTGTTTTTTAAATATGGTTTTAAACAACTGTGACCGTCTTCTCGCAAAACTTATTGTGTAAAATGCACATCACAAAGTCACCGTTTTATTTATAAAATTATATGTTTATCCAAAACTATACTTTGATGCATGAATGCAAGCATATATAATATTTTTCTTTTGATTTTTTAAATAATTTCTGATGAATTTAGTACATGAACATTTATACTTACAAACATATGTGTGTGATTATATAAGCATGAAAATACACAGTCATTCAATTTGTTCAATTAGCTCCAGTTTGTGTTTTATAGCATCATGTATTGTCCTGTTAATAAATTTGCTTCTAATAGGATTTCAATTTTCTATTTTTATTTCATTAAATTGATCCCAAGAAAGATAAAGAAAACTTAATTTTAGATAAAAGGCTGCTGCTACTATATTGGAATGAAAATATTTCCCAAATTATATACAACAGAATTTAAAACCAAGAAAATTATAGAAAATAAAATGTAACAAATAATATAAACAATTGGGCTTAAGTTTAGTTAAATCGCTACAATCAAAATTAATTTAGAAAGATGAAGTCCCTACACAATCCAAACCTTTTCTTCGTTATTCTCTTTACAAATTGTTACTTGCATCTCTTTTTGCTTTCTACTAACAATTGGTATATCTACCTGCATGAATTTTCCATAGATTCACTTTAATATTCACTTTATTCACCATCACTTAAGGCCGTGTCAGATAAAACTTTTGCTTTGCGTTGCGTTGCAAATTCGCTTTGACATCTAAGATAAAATGCACGAACTTATATGAAGTATGTCACATAAAACACTTTTAACGCAAAGCAAAGCGGAAAGTTGGGCAACACTCATCTTTTTGCGCGCGTTGACAATTAGCTGCTATACATTTGTATATTATTTTTGGCAAAATCGAGCGTAAAAGAGTTAAGAATTTTAAAATATTATTTTTTTATTATATATTCTTCCTTTATTATTTTTTTTTAGAAAATTATGGAAGAAAAACTTATAAAAACAAACAAAAATTAGGCGCTGTTAAAGTTTTTATTGTGACATACCTCTTGCGTTATACGCTTTTTTTCCAAAGTTTGAAACGTCACGCAAAGCGATAAAGTTTTATCTGACACGGCCTTTAGAGTATCGTCAGATCTGTATATATATTTCATAAGAGCTCATTAATCTCTCTGAAACAAATGAATTCTAAATGACCTCGATATTATAAGGGAAAAAAAGAAAAACACGCATACACATGTTGCAGCTCTTGCAACAATAACAATAAAGTCTTTGGATATAGCGCACAGTAAAACAATAAAATCGATGTCAACAAAAGAAATCAAAAGTGTAATTAGCTCTAATGTCGGCAGCAACATAATCATTGTCTCTTTTGTCAACCCAGCAAAGACTATAGAAAGCTTGTCATAGCCGCAGTGATATTTTGTTTGTTTTCAGAGTAGGCAGCAGTGATGTCCAAAAGTAAAAATGTAATTATATTGGTGAGAACAAAAAACATGCAGTAGGAGTAAAGTTTAGTAATTTAAAAAAATTGTTTGGGAAATAATAAACGAGAATTTGTGATAAAAATAAATTTCAAAATTTCTGTATAGTGTTGTGCAAGGGTTTAACTAGGTAGTGTCGTCCGTTTGTACTTGGAAATGTCAAAAAACACTATTTGGTGCATTTATCTCTTGTTTCTCTTTCTGTTTATGACATTTCAAACGGACAAAACAACAGTAAAAAGTTGTTTTTCAATTGTTTTGTATTTGTTCAGAGCCGCTACTACCTAGTAAACTAAATGTACCTTGGTGTTGTAAATAACTTTAATGAAATAAAAAAACAAAGTGGGTAAAATTAACTGCTCTTGGAGAAATAGAACAAGGAATGTAAGGGATATCAAAATGTCGAAATAAAATTACAAAACGGTAATACGAGTAATGGAGAAATACTTATTTAAAAAATGGTAAAGACAAAATTGTGCAGAAACTAAATAAGGGCCCAAAGCACTGCAGTCCTGAATAATGAAAATTTTGAATGATTATGGAACATATTTTATTAAACTGCAAAAAAAAAAGTATTACTAAAATCACTTTGAAAATAAGTTACGCCTAATTTATAGTTACAATTATTATTATTAAGAATAATAAACATGGCATGAATATTTCGTTATTTTTTGCCATGATAATAGCAATAGCAATAGAAATTATAATTTTAAGTGACTCCAAAAAAAAAAAGAAGGAGGTTTCGTCTGAATTATATAATTTTTGGGTAAATCTAGAAAGTTATTTTTTATTTGACACGTGATGCTTACAGATTTGTCTTGTTTTAAAAACAATTCATAATCTTAAAAACTGAAGGGTTTCCTCATACAACATACACTTTTTTATGTGTATTATGAACCCTAAAGGGCACCATTTTGAACATAAGGAAACTGCGTATTACTGTAGTTTGCAGTGGCTAAAAGTAATAAAATAAATCGAAAAATTAAATTGAGTAAATTGACCTATATGGGCCTATCTTTTGAAACGCAATAGACTAACGATTGCAAATTGGACTTTGTTCGCTATAAGAAGAAGTATAAATTATTTAAATTGTAAATTAAAGGATCACAATAGTCACAATAGTTGATGAAATTTGATGTATATGTCCAAACTGTTGAACAGTTGTAGACAGACGGTTGAAATTAAAAACGAGTGATAAGTGTGCTATAACAAGTATAAACTTTGAAGATGAAATATAAGGGGTCGGAATACTTAACGTAATGTGATGCATGTCGCCATACTTTTGAACTGTTATATAGACAGAGAGATGAACTCTGTCAGAAACACTGTCAAGCACTAAAGTTTTATCTTCCCATTGGAATTTTAAACAAACAGTTACGGGCAAAAATTCTTTTTTCCCAAAATAAATTTTAATAGAGGATGTGACATTCCGAGAAACATTATTTTAGTATGAAAACAAGAAAAATTTAATGAGAGTCAGAATTGGTAAATAATCCTTTCGACACAGAAATTAGGTGTTTTAAATGTCCTTAGTAGACAAGTGTCTAAACGAGCACTTTCACAATAAAAAAACTTAAAACTTAACTTTTCGTACACCTTATTTCATCTTTTTGCTTTACAGTAACGTTACGAATGTCAACTTTTTTTTTTCAAATTATTTATCGTATTATCAATATATTTAAAACAGCAATAAATTTATTTTAAGTCCAGCATATTTTAGACATTTCTCTAATGACTAGGATTTCTGGATAAGAGATGTAATGTCCCTTCCTCGCAATGATGTGCTACCACAGACGTAGAAAAAGTTGCATGCTAGTGGGCTTGCACGTGTTCCAAACTTATGCAAATGCATTTTCCCATGTTTTACAATATTTGATTTAACTAACGGCACGTCCGTGATAATTTTTTGCAACGTCCATAAACTGAATTTCTTAGCGCTATATTTATTTAAAAATCGAACTACAAATTTCAATAATTACATAAGAAAATTTTTAATAAGACAATTAATTGTGCGTCGACTAGCACAGTATCTTTTTATACAGAATTCATGGTATTTACTGTTCGATTATTTGAAACTATTTCGTAGAATTAAGCAGTAGCTGACTTAACTAAGTGTCTTGTACGACATTCACAGTTTGAGAGTAAATACAACGTCAAATTCAGTTACTCAAATTCTTTTCAGATGTACTAGGTACTTTGTTTGGCGCTATGCCTTTCAGGTAGGAGTATGCAATGACAGTTGGAAATTTATCACCAATATGTAAGGTTAATTTAAGCCAATCAATTTAAAATTAAATTATAGAAATTTAAACTCATCATTTAAAACATGATAGTTTCTTAAAAGACCTTTGTAAAGAATCAGAATTAAATTTTATACAACTTCCATGCATAAATATGAACACCAAATGAAAATAAACTCTTGAAAAAGATTTTAGTGCTCTAGACATGCATAATCTATATATATAAAAATGAATGTCTGTCTGTTTGTTTGTGCTTTATAGGAGGCCAAACCCTTGGACCGATCTTCTTGAAATTTTCACAGCATGTTACTGTGACTCTGAAGGGAATAATAGGCTATATGAAGTTTTAATTGGACAAAGGGGCGTGGCACCGCCCAAAAGTGGGTGGGACCCACTTTTCTCCTGGTACGTATTCCTAATTATGCCAATACCATATGTACCAAATATCGTCGACGTAGGTCAAAAAATGGCCAAAATATGGAGATTTAAATTTTTGGGTTATATGGGCGGTGCCACGACCCTTTGTCCACTCCCAACTTTATATAGTCAAGAATATCCTTTGCGAAAATTTAATGACGATTGGTCCAGTAGTTAAGACTATATTACGATTTTTAATTTTTCTAAAAAGGAGTGTGGCCTCGCCCATATAACCCAAAATTTAATATCGTCATATTTTGGCCATTTTTTGACCTACATCGACGATATTTGGTACATATGGTATTGGCATAATTAGGAATACGTACCAGGAGAAAAGTGGGTGGGACCCTGCCCCTTTTTAGAAAAATTAAAAATTGTAATATAGTCTTAACTACTGGATCAATCGTCATTAAATTTTCGCAATACTTTTAATTTTATTTAATAACGAAGGGGGTAGCGAAGCATACCGGGTTCATCTAGTAATTTTATAAAAGTTTAAGCTTAATCTTTACTTCATACAACTTCGACTCTGCTTCAGCCTACATTATTTCATAATATAATTATTATTATACAAATGGAACCATAAACATTTAAATTCCACCACAAAAGAGACCCCATTAATGTTTGAATATCACGAATAAAAAGCACTCTGAAAACTCCCACATTTTATGGTAAAAAGTATTAAACAAAAGAAGTTAAATAAAATAATTGTTTGAATTAAATCTTTTTATTTAAGGCACCTAGTTGGCAGTGACTTAAACGAAGCATTTCAATTTAAATATTTAAATATATTCCTCTTTTTGGCTTATGCCAACCAACTGACACAATAAACTCATTCCATTCTTTTTATAGTTTTTGGTGAAAATATTGTACAATAAAATCATCATATAATTAGTGTGTCAATTTACTTAAAAACTACTAAACATAATTATCATTAAAATTATCATCTTTTTTTTTTTTTGTTATCGTATTATGTTTTTTTATAGTTATGTTTGCCTTCTATCTTTTGTAAGGAACGTGTACTTGGTGTTAATATTTTAAGAGTACTTTAACATTTTCTTTTTTTTTACATTAACAGTTGGAAGCTGACACATAAAAGAGTTAAATCTTTTTTTTTTTTTTTAATAAAACGTTACATGAAGGAACAACGAAAATTGGATTAGTAAAAAATACTAAGACACCTGCAAGCCATTCAAAAGATTAAATAGAAGAAACTCGGGTCAATTTTGATTAAAGTTCAGTAATACGATTTCAGTGCCGTGGACAAGAATTTCCAATACGCAGTACTACTATACTTTGTGATTTTTATTATACTAGAGCAAAAGCTAAGGACGCTCATTCATGTACAGCAAAGATAAAACTCAAATTTGGTATGCATAGTGGGGTAGGAACGAAGTATTTTGGAAATATTTTAGCAATCGTTGAATTACTTTAGAAATTAAATATAATTTTAAATTCTAGTAGGAAAAGACTATTTGAGCTTAAGTTTCAGACTTGAGCTTTGTACACCTTTCGAGAGCGGTGAAGTATCGTGTCAACCTTTTGCGAGACGGCCATTGTTAGTTTTTTTTATCAGGCTTCAAAATTATTATAGTAACAATAAGTATTCAGTTCTTTACAAGAACTTTAAAGCCAAAAGTTGACCTTAAAGTTATTTTCTAAAATAAAAGGTACGTTTGATCTGCGATTAATTTGATTTGATTTCGCAGAAGCAAAAGTAGAATAAATTTAGCTCCGTAATTAGGAAAATGACAGCAAAAATTTGTTAATTTTTTTTTTTTTTTTGTTCTTTTAGACTATAAGTATGAAGTAGAATTATAATAGCAAAAATTAAAATAGATTTTTCAGTGGTGTCATAAAAAAAATCTTCTCAAATCAAGAAACCCAGTAAAAGAAGACATGCAAAAAAAGTAGGTAATTTATGCGTTCTGCTTGAAATGAACTGGTTCAATTTAGGTGAAAAACTTATCATTGGCGAGCATGTGTTCAAATTAACAAAATGGCTTTTCGTTTAAATAAATGATTAAAGCCAGTGAAAATTTAAAAATACGGTTTTTCATTAATTTTTTTATAATTTCTTAAAATAAGTTTAAGCAACCCGTAGATATTATAAACTTAAATAGTTTTTATTAAAATTTGATTTACTGTAATGAAACGGAACTAAATTTTTAAACTTTTTATTGAGACGGCTAATACATCTTACTTTATTTTTTTGAGTTTAATACCAGTTTTTAGTAATAGAGTTTTCAAAGTTCAAAAATTAAAACTTAACTATAATAGGGAAAGTTATTAAAAATGCATTATAGAAAATAAGTGCAAGAGAAGCAATGAAAAGAAAAACAGCATTATCCATGATTTTTGAACTCCTTATTTTTTTTTCTGGGAAATTAATTAATTTATATTAAATACAATTTTTTATGTTTAGAGTAGACAAGGTTTTAGTGATTTCAAATACACTATTAATCCTCAAATTTGGTTACACTGTTTACATTACAATACATCAAACATGGTTTCGTTAGGTGCCACATTTTTATCCAATTATTCAGATAATAGTTGTGTTAAAAATGCGGAATAGTTGAAATAAAATTTGCGCCCGGTTTTTTTTTAAGTTGATTACTTTCAGAATTATCAAAAATAAAAGCCTGAGTTACTAATAAACTTAATTCAATTTTAGATTCTTTAGGATCAAATGTGTATATATTGGCGTAAGTACGTCTGTCCAGGAAAGGATAAGCTTCCCCCAGAAATCATTTTGCCCCCACAGTATTTTTTTTCCTCTGCGGTTTTTGTTAATAAATAAAGTATGAGCCAAAATTGTTAAGCAATTTTCAAGCAAAATATTAATTTATAATCCATAAAAATGTTACTTTTAATAATAATTTTGCAATTTAACATTGCTGTTGTTTTATATTTCATAGGAATAATTCATCATTAAAAGAAAGCCATCCATGAAAAATGAGTGTCACATGTGTGACTGCAATAAAATGTTGACGACAATTAAATTCTTATGTTGTAGATAATAATGCTGATTAGATAGGCTGACGACAATTTGGATGTTGATGCTTAATGCCTAAAGCAACTTTGACAGAGATGGTCTTGTTATATTTAATATTAAGTGTTGTTGTTGTTGTTTTTATTGCTTTTTTTATATTTCAAGTCTTTAACAGATTATTCTCATTTTCTACACATTTCTTATTTCTGCATTTATTTCTTAATATTTAATTTGTTTTCATAAACCAGTACCTCGTTTCTGTATTTCTCGCATCGTAAAAGTTTTCACATCAAGTGTGAAACAAAAAATTTCATCGTTTCTCGATTTGCGAGTAAAAAGTGTTTCTGGTTCTTAATGCGAAAACAGACAACATTGATTCTGTTTTTACTGGAATAATTCCAGTACTAGTGTCAAATAAAAACAAAACGTCAAAATAAAGAAATAAATTATCAAACAATATAAAAGTTAATAAATAAAATAAGTTTTAGATAATATAGCGAAAAAAATGTATAGTGTGGTCTTAATAATAGCTGAAGAGAATGATCGGCGAAATATTATTAAATTTTCTATTTTGTAAATAAAAAGATACAAAACATAAATAAATGCATGAATACTTATTGATAATACTTTTTTATTATTAAGTTAAATTGCTTTTTACTTTTTCGTCTGAATTAGACTCCATGTTTACACAAATTTAAAAATATATTTTTAATCTTACTCGTTTTCGCACTGTTTTTAAATGTGAGTTGTTTTGACAGTTCTTGCGTAAAACTTTTCACAAAATATTGGTACAGAAACACTTTTTCTCGCATACTTCCAATAACTGTTGGAAAATAACTTAAATGACATATAGTTCTCGCGTTTTAAAGATACAGAAACACTTGTGTGAGAAAACCCATTTTTTGTTTCAATTTACATCGTTTTTCTAAAAATTCAGTTGTTCCATGCGAAAACTTTTACGATTCGAGAAATACAGAAACGAGGTACAGGATGTGAAAGATATTGTGAAATGGTGCGATGTTAGCTTCGACTAAATTGCGATAAAGTGAATGGCATTCTTTTGTTATATTCATAGAGAGGAGACAGCGATTTTTAAAAAATGCAGCCATCAAGTTTGATAGAATTTTTTTCTTCCTCTTCTTTGTTTTAGAAATTCTAATAAATCTTAGTACTTTTCACTTTTCAGGAATTAAGTTTTTTGTTCAAGTTAATAAAGTTTAAAAGTAAATGAATCCAAGACAATTAAATTTTTTGCTTAAAAGTGTTAAAAAAATAAAGTACAAAAAAATATTGGGTTAGGTAAAAGAATTTAAAAAGCTTCAAATTCTTCATTTACATCGTTATGATTTAGTACAGTACGATTTAAATGTAGTTGCAAGAAAAATTACCAAATATTTATTGGCTTTCGAAAATTCTTAAAGTATACAGGCATGTCACAGAACTAAATTCCGATCGAAAGTGGTTTCAATTCCGTAAATTGGTTCTTTAGAAAACGAAAAACGAAAAATTTCTTCGGAATCAAACCAATTTTAAATTTTGAAGTAGAATTTAGTTTCTTCGAAATTTTGTTATTTGCGGGTTTCAAATTTACTTTTATCATGTGTCCTTATTCAGATTAGCCTTGTTGTTTACTTTAGTGTACCCATATTGCCACATTTAAATAAAAAGGTGGAGATTAAACATTTTTTAGAAATAAGCTAAATCGATCGGATATGTTAATACGGAATTAAAACCATTCCGATCGGAATTACATGCCTGATACTATATAAAACTTAATTATTGATATTTTTAACTTCAATTTAACAATTCTCACTCAGCTTATTCTTCTTACTTACATTCAATGAGTACTGGTAACTTATTTATTTTGAACAGCTGTTCAATGAAGGGAACAAATATTTCATAGAAACTCCATGATACCATTTTCACTAAGAGGGGAATGAAAATTTCATGGGAACATAAATTTCATTTCTTATTCACAACAGGAGTGATTTCTTAACATTTTTTTTAAATTTATTTCCTTTCTGATATTTAAAGAAATTTTTTTGCGATTGGTTATAATTTCTACTTTTTTCTAAAATTACTATGTTATTGTTGTCGATTTCAACAAAAGTGTTTAAAAAAATAAAATTTGTTCGTTAAATTAAAACTGGATTTCATTAATGAATTTAATGTTCCTTAAAGATACATATTTACAAATCGTATACTAGCAAGCACTAGTACATGTCTAGATAGTATACTGCCAGCTACTAGATCATTGTAAAATATTAAGCCAAGAAAAAAATTATTTCCCTCAAAATTTTTTTCTTACGTCATGCAGTGTAACTACGGTGATAACAAAAATTTCAAGTATTCTTTGGGTAGGATTCTGCATATTATACGGTTAGGTCAACGGTCACTCAATATTACCTACGGCAGCTGGGAATTGTCATTAGGCTTATTAATAAATACCGGCATGTAGGCTTCATTAGATCTAATTCTTCCAAAAAATATAACTGGAGCTCAAATTACGGTCGATGGAGATCCTAGCTGTACGATGATTATAGATTTTTTTAGTTGCACAAAATGGCGCTGGGAGCCCTACTTCGACTGCTACTGTTGCATTAATGGAATCATATTGTCGATAACTTGATTTCAAAAAATGAACTTGTCAATTGGTTTTAAAAGTTGTGCGATTTGGCACCTCTTCATTATTTCCTGTGGAGCTACGTGAAGTCACCGGCTTATGCTGATAAATCGGCAGCAAAAATGTTTCTGTTATTGTTTACGTACTATCAGTAAAAATTCGTGAAGAAAAGCAGTGGTAGCCATATGCCCAAACTAATTTTCCAATTTTAATACCATCAATTATTGATAGTTCGAATGCAGATAACAATTTTTAATAAAATTTAATTTCCTGCGTTATTTTTTACAATTTAAAATGCACTTTCTGCTTCATTATAGCTTTCGTCAGCATTCTTCGTACCTAATTAAAATGTAGTTATCAATTGTAATTTGTTTTATTTATACAACTATTTAGAAGAAAAAGAATATGAGAAATTTGTTTGTTGTTTTTTAGTATATATTTCTTTACAGAGTTCAATAACAGACACACGAATTTCTTTATTACCAATTCTTTTAATCCGTTTAGCTTCTGTAATACCTCATGATTTTCTTTTTATATTAAATAACATTTGAACCGCTCATTCAATTAGAAAGTAGTTAATTTTCTTATCTTCATTGAATCCCTTATACAATATTTGAAGCAAATAAACTTTGATAAAATTTTTTGTACAAACTTTAGTAACTATAACTTAAGAAAATGTTTACCCATTATCGACAAAGATCTAACAATATAGTCCACCCTTCTCATAGTTAAAGCAACCGACAAAACAATCATCATTAAAGGCAAACAATGAACTCAAACACTTGAAGTAATCTTTTTATAAAAGTTGTTTTCTGTTTTTTTTTTAACAATCGTGTAATCAGAAAATTACTCTTGAATTACGAAAGAAATACAAGTAAATCGTATTTTTTGTTGTTTTTTTTTTTTCTTTTATTGTTTGGGTTTAATTTATTGTATTTTATTATTCTTTCTAAAAATCTGTATCCATCATCACCCACAACCGGAACATAAATTAATAACCAAAGAAACAAACACTCGCCTTAACATGGGGAAGAAAAAAACTTAAACTCATATTTGTAAGCAAGTTGAATGATTATTCAACCACCCGTAAATAAAGTTCTATCTCTAACTGTCTAACGCAGTCACGTGTATAAACATAATTACTAATGACAGTCATGCATACGTATACACTTATGTACATTATTACATACATGTAACAGTTAAAAAAAGCTTGCATGCAGGCTTCCACACATAAATAAAATAAAGATTTTGGTCTCAGTAGTGTGTCTGTAACAACAACAACGAAAAGGAGTTGAATTTTTATAAAATTTAAGGATGTTGAAAAAAAATTTAATTACCAACACTAATTCCTTAATTATGCACTCACAGGCCAATGCAAAATATCCCTTTATTTTGTAAACAATTTTTTCATCTGTAAGAATATGACGTTTTGTATTATTTCCCTTTCTTCTTCGCTCAGCCTAACTGTATATTGGCATTAGTCAATTAATCGCCAGTATTGATAAAGGGGAATGAGGTCTAACAAGCATCTTTTATAATATAAAGATTTATAAATATTTATGAAAGTGTGTACTATCTTAGCCCCGTAGTTCTTGGTAATTCCAGTGTTTTCGTTAAAATGCCGTTTTTATACACCTCAGTAGTGCGCCTCACTAACTTTAAACAATAAGGCAATCGTTATATGTCGACATTTTCTGTTGTTTGAGTAACGATTAAGTGTTTCACTAACTTCAGCTTAACGATGTTATACATCATTATTTTCCTATTTACACAAATTACAATTGAGTGGCATCTCCGTCAACAAATTAATGAAAAACACAAAAGAGAAAAGTAAAAAAAAGACTATCGTAATTTAGCGCGCAACGCTCAATCTCAACAATAATAGTGCGGCAGAAAAGATTAGCAATTGGAATACTTCATTTTGATAGTGTGTTATGAAGTGAAGTTGGCTGCCTCTTAGTGTGTTTTGTGTTTTTTTATTGTTGAAAAGTAATGACAATTTAGTTATTTTTACTGCAATATAGGGGTTTCATCTTCTTTCATCTTTTTATTTTTATACAGTTGGTTTTATAAAATAAAATGAGTTAACATTACTGTTCAAGACCCAAAGTTGGCTCTCTTAGTTAGATATTATGTTTCAGTGCAAAAACTATGGGCCAGATTGCGTTGCGCTTTATGCGTTAATTTAGGCTTGTCTGTTATATACATGTATGGACTATGACAAAGTTAAGCATAAAAATTGGTTTGGTTGGGCAATCTCTTCTTAAATACGTTCAATATATTTTATTTTGAAAATGAATTTTAGGTAACCGAATATCTACTGAGTTAAACAAGTTTAATTTATTTCGTTTAAGTGAAAACAAACTGTGTTTATTTTGTGTACGAATATGTATGTTCTGTGTTTAGTATGAATGTACATAGTTAAATGGTGTTCGTCGACAAATTTAACAATTCAAAAATAATAGTCGCTTATTTAACAACTAATAGCTGGTTTTTAGAAACAACGAATATCGTTAAAAGTGTTACTGAATAGCAAAATCTACAATTTTGTTGTTTAGTCAATTTAATGAAGCGATAATCGTTAAAAAAGGGTAGTGAAATAAATTACAAGTAAATTACACAAATTGTTAGTTCACCAATCAAGAAGACAAAAAAAAAAAAAAAAATTCAATACTACATATACCTATCGTCGGCTCTTAATGGGTTAAGTATTTAAAAAAAAATTTTATTATCCTTAAAGATCTGACAAACTTAGTTATACTCTTTTTCCACTTTTTGTGGTGAAGGGTATAAAACAACTATAAAATTTATCTCACAAGATTTATTGCGAAGGAAAGTTAAACTTTGGTTGTAGAAGGTGTCCCTTATTATGGACATTAGACGGCAATTTGAAATTTTTGTCTTAGCATGTCATAGGCGCCTTAATATTAACGTTCCTTTGAAGTGACCCTATGCACTGGTTAGAATAGCTTCACAACATGCGTTTTAATAGCGGAAATAAGTTTAATAAAAATTTTTATTAGGGAAAAATTGCATACGATTTTATGCGACCAAATTGTTTGTGTATTTAAAAATATATTCAAGTGGCAGCTAGTGGAGTAGCTACTTTAGCTGGTATTGGCATATACTCATTTAAAGCATACGATTAAATTCACAGGGTCTTCTGAACAGTAACAGCAAGATAATAAATTATTTACTACGATTGTTTAATCACTAACGAAAATTTTTTTCTTTGCTTGCGAATAGAAATTGTATGAATGATAAATTGCTAATAAAAGATTTTTTAATTAAAGAAATTGCTTAGAATAAATGAGATTAGAAACCATGAAAATTTTAGCTCTTAAGTATCTGAGGGAGTAGTAAAAGTCTGTGAGGTTTATTAAACAAAGTAGAAACTATATAATTTCATTTTTAATAATAAAACAGCTACATTATCCATCAGCCCCTTTTCATTAAGAAGAAATTGCCATGTTATCTAAAAAAAATTTTTTTGTAAGTGAATGGCATTAATATCAGTGATCGGCAATACGTCGTTATTTCGCTATTCATAATCACTTACAAAATTTCAAATTCAAGTGAGTATACATCATTTAAATTTTAGTACTCAGACTTGTTTGCACTCACTATAAGATTGATTCATAAAGACAAGTTGTATGTTTATGAGTACTACGTCGACATCGAACCCATATATGTATGATTCGTGAAGTATGTCGTTTAGATTTATAATTTTAGAAAAATACTCTAAATACTTACAACTCATTTAACTCATTCAAGCCACTCAAGAAAAATTTACGGTTCTAATCTTTAGTACTTTACAAAAGGACGGCGATTGTTACATTACAATTTAGGGACAAAAATAAAAATATAAAATATTTTTTATCAATATAGAAGTGTGTAATAATCAATGAAAATGTAATAAATGAAAACTAATAAAATATATAATCAGCAATACAAACCTTTCTTTTTTAAAAACCACTAGTATTAGGGCTTATTACTGTATTTTTAAACTCTGCCTAAAACCTATAAAAAGTTTCAATTAAAAAATTTTCCTAAGAAAACTTTCACTAAGAACGTTGCCACGTAAAAATTTTCAATTAAATTTTTTTGAAAATTAATTTTTCCTTAGAAATGTTTTCGAAATAGAAGAAATTTTCTTCAAAGCATCTTTTGTTTTTTAATAATAAACATTCCTCTAAACATTATTCTAAAAACCTTTAAAATTACTTAAATAATAAAAAAAAGCATCTCACATGCCACTGTGAAACCTTCTATTGAAATAATAAAAAAAACATCCCACACGCCACTGTGAAACCTTCTACAGAGTATTTTATTTTCCGTTAGCGAATCATACTTATTTTGTATTGACTGCATATAATGAGTTAGTGAGAGTCGAAATCATCAACATCATACATGTTGTTAAGTATGAATACTCAGAGTAGTTCAAACCTTTGAAATGTTTGGTGTTTAGTGAGTCAGAAAAATGTATAAATGCGTATAAGTACAAAAAAATAAGAGTCATGATTCAACTCCACTTGTTTTTCCACTACTCATAACCGATCACTGATTAATATACAAATGGCTGAGATTTAAAAAGAAAAAGTTAAGCACTTTTTATATGTTTATCATATTTTGCGTTGTTGGTTTTCCTTTCTTTAAAAAAGATAAAAACATAAAGAAAATATATAATATATGTGAAGAACTTGTATTTTTTAATAAAAACTATATCGTTAAAGTTGTTTACTGTTGTTACTTTTTCTTTAGATTTTGTTGACTTTCTACAACAACTTACAAAAATCATATTATATGTAGTTTTAAATGTAAATTTTTATGTACAATTAAAAAATCTTATGAAGAAATTTTTAGATTAAAAATATTTGAATATTTTTTGTTGATTTAAATTTTTAAATTATCGTATATGTTCTTAAAAACGCTGCGTTTTTTTCAAATCGCTTACGTTGTGAAAAACGCAAAACGAATCTCTGCATGTCCTGAAAACGCTGCGATTTACTAGCGTTTTTTTCGAAGTTGTGCTCAAACATTAAAAACACATGTTTTTGTTATAAAAAACAAAACGAAAAAATGAATTTTAAACAAAAATCCCATCAGCATTCTTACTTTCTATTTTGGCTTTAAAAAAGCTACAATCGAAAGAAAATTATGTTTGTATAAATCGCATATTCAAACGCACAAATATTACGTACGGTGCTATGGAAATACCCATATGTTACTTGGTATAAAACCGCTTGGTCGTTTAGGCGCTTCAAAATAAAACATATATAAATTTTTTCGATTAAATACAGATATATGAAACTAAAGGTACGGACATATTTCACCAAAAAAGGATAACCTATATTTTTACAAATGGTTATTAAATCTTTCCAATTACATCTGTTAATAAGTATTTAAGAAGAACAAAAAAAGATTGGAGTGACAGAAATTTAAAAATTAAAAAAAAACTGGTACTGCCTTCCTGGCATAAATTAAACTTTATTTTTTTTATTCCATTTAAAAATAACAACTTCTTTGGAGTCGCACTATTGATCTAAACACCCAATCTTTACATTTAAATGCGCTAGTTTTAAAGAAATATCTGGCACATATGATATGTAGAAAAAAGACGCATTCTAGTAATTAAAAGTAAAGTTTCGATTTCAATTTAAATTGTAAACAGAACAACAAACAACCAACGAATGACTAAAGAAATATAAAGAATTCAAAACTTTTCTTCGAAACGAAAGACGAAAAAAGAAAGAAAATAAATGACATTCACCCAATTGTTGCAAATACATTAAAAATGAAAGCAAGTTTTTAGTAAAGGAGATAAGTAAAGAGGTAAAGAGTTGTAGGACGGTTTCTAAACCAGAAATAAAAACACATGCAATAGATATGTACGTTTTTGTACGAGTCTGCATTATTAAAAACAGTATCGCAGCAGCTATTTATAGTAGAAAAAAAAAAACAAAATAAAGTCAAGCAAACGAACACAGAGAATGAATATAATTTTATTTTATTTTCAGTATTTTCACACATTAGTGACCCAGAAATGATGGCACAGAAATAAAATTTTAAAACCAAAAAAAAAAAAAAAAACTACAACAATAATATATTGATAAACAAATACGAAAAGTGAAATACAAATAAAAAGATGCTTAAAAAACTTCATGTACACATTCAATAAACTCATATGTGAACGACTGAAAGACAAGCGAGACGACAATTAAAAAATAAAATAAACAAGACTTATTAAAAAAAATGCAAGAACTTTCATGGCAAAAGATTGTAGCGAGTAATTTGCAAGTAATTTTTTGGAACTTTGTGCAGACTGAATATAAATTTTTTCTTAAACCTTAAAAACTAATGAAATCAATATTTTAATATTTTTTAAAGAACTGGAAAAGCTATGTTTCTATGTATAACTTAAACAATTTAATCTAGTTTATGAAACATATTTAAAATAACAAGGCAACAATGACGGGTTTTGGCAGAGAGGATCAAAAAATAAATGCAGCTGCGCTTGAAAGTATAGAAAGGTAAAATGGTGTTTAGGTATCAAACATTTCCACCGTCTTCCTTTGAATTTGCATAGAAAACCACAAGTAGTTTTGCGGAATATCTGTATCAAAATGGATACAACAGTTCTTAAAATTGTTTTAGAACATTTTCTACATCAGTTTAGCTAGAACTGTAAAAAGGGGGAAATTACACCACACATTCTTTTTTGGACACTTAGGCAGAATATATTGTCGTTGTACGTCATTATTAAACACTTGTATAAAAAGCTTTTATTTTTTTAATGTTCTTTTAAGTTCTTTAACAAATAACTTTTCTCTTTTTTATACTTTTTTTTGTAATTTCGAAAAGGTAGCTTTTTTTATTGCATTAGAGAGTTTATTTACGATTTTGAAATTTTTTTTACTAAAATATTTAGGAGTTTTTTTAAATAAAAAATAATATATATCTAAAGTAATTGTTTTATATTTTTATCTTGACTTAAAATTTTCGATGTTCATAGTTAAATGGCTTAATAAAAAAAAATATAAATCAAATTAAATTATAAAAAAAAACATTTAACGCAAACGAACCAAAAACCATTTTTTATAATCACCAGAGCAAGAGCACTTATTTAAAAAACTTAGAATTTATTTTTTCAGTTTAATGTTTAGCACGTTAGCAGTAAACACATTCATAACAGCAAACACTATCTCTTAACCATCAAAAATTTTCGGAGAATTCTTGAGTAAATATCTGTTGCTTAAGTCGTAAAAAAGCGTTATACAAGAAGCAAAAATATAAACGTGTTTAGAACATTAAGTATGGTTATTTTCAAAGCTGTTTATTAAAGGAGTTGTGCGCTTGACCTTTGTTTTTCTCGTCATTTGTATATCTCCTCAGTCATTTGTAACCACTCTTCAAAGTTAAATGAAGATTTTACCTTAATTTAGAAGATTTTATAATAAAAAAAAAAAAATTAATTAATTGATAATTATGTTACCTTTTCCGTTCTGTAAACAGATAAAAAACGATTTATTTGACTTTAACGATTCGACCTTAAAAATGCTTTCTTATATTGACCCTCAAAACGTTATTAACAAAAGTTTTTTCATCAGCAGTGAGAGTGATAAATGATGCAATAGTTGTTTTGGCAGAGGTGTTTGAGTATTTATTACAGTATAAGATCATTAAATTAACCGACGGCGCACGGTGGTTCAGAATTAATTTTCATTGGCCAAAACCTATATTTTTTGTTGACACAGATTCTTAAAATTTTTATGTCACCAGAAAGAAAACAGATCAAAACTAAGGTGGCCAAAAAATTGGGTCAAAATATTCGCAGTAGTGGGCGTGGCATGCTGCTAAAGGCAAAGAATTTATGTTAATTTAAAAATAAAATAAAAATTGTAATATTTGATCTCATATTAATTGCGATTTCTTAAAAACTGTTATCGATATTGAGCTGCGGTTTTTTTGTTATGTTGGGTGAACTGTTGTTTTTAAGAAATGGTATATGCGCACCCTGTATAATTTGTAAATAGGGTGTTATGTTTAAAATTGGAAACCTCCATTTATTCGCAAAGTTTGAAGTTTAGTAGTATATAACTTCTAAAGGACAAAAAAGGACAAAAAACCAAAACCACCCAAAGAAAGGCAAAAGTGTTCTCTTTAAGCCTATATATACTTTTGCACCCGCCCGGATCCGCCCGTAGAACACTTTTTCTATTTTAATGAAAATACTCAGCATTTTTACAAACAAATTTCTATCAAAACTGCTAGTAAATTTACTTTAGAAGTCATTCACTGCCAAAAGTACAAATTGCAGATAGCAAAACCTAATGGGAAAGAGAGGAATCTAACTAAAAAGTTAATTTTATTCGAAAATTGAGAGTTTTAGTACACAAACCAATTTTTGGTAAAATTTCCTTAAAATCCAGTATAAGTTGTATATGACAAATTTTCCCATAGAAAACTTGTATAAACCGAATCAACTTAGGTAGTTAAACTTAGTTTTTTGTGTTTAGGTAATATACTTTAGGTTTAACACTTTTATATGTAGTATAAATCACAATAATTTGGAAATAAATTTTATTTCGGTACAAGTATTCGATTTAAAAAGGTAAATTTATTGTACGTTTTCCAAATCAGCTTAGGTAGTTGAACTTGGTTTTTGTCTTAAAAAATTCCATACAAAAGCAAAATACCTGAGCTAGCCTAGGTAATAATAGCTCTAATATTTTTTTGTGTGTACGTAATCTACTTTAAGTTTCTTTATTGAGTATATAAGGACAAAAATTTGGAAATAAATTTTACTGTCAGACAAGAATTCGATTTGAAAAGATTGATAAATTTTTGGAAGTTATTTTTATAGAACTTAGAACTCAGCTTAATTAAAATATGGAAACTTTCAGCTATAATGAATTGACCGAAGAATATTTTAAAAACAAAGAAGATGTTCTAAACCATATTGAAAGAAAATTGAACATAAATGCTATCAGCAGTGAAACGCAATTGGAAATAAAAAACAAAGTATCTGATTTCGTAAAAATATTGCAAAAACGCTACAAGGAAGTTCACTATAGTAAAAGTAAATTTTAAAAGCGCTTTGAAAATTGGTTACAAGGAACTTAGTATCCAGGTGATTTCAGAAACCACAAATAAGAAGAGTGGTGGAAGACCAGAAAAATCGCTAGATAACTGTAGCCATAGATCTAAGAGACGAAAACTTAAGAATATAAATGAAGAAATCGGATGTGAAAACATTAAAGATAGTTTTCTTTACAAGCTGCGATCACAAAAACAATTAACGAAAGTGGGTATCATTGAAAAAGTCATTTCTGCTAGTCCGGTGAGAACAAAACGGATGCTTAAAAGCATTCCGACACCAAACCAGGAAAAACAGTTTACAAATGAGGAAGCGCTTGCATTATTTCTGGATTTAAAGTTAACAAAACAGCAGTATACTCAACTCAGATTACGTGCGATCGAAAAAGGCTAAAATTTATACCCGTCATATCATCACATAATTGCAGCTAAAAAGGAGTGTTATCCTCCAAAGGAATCTATCAAAATCACACCAATTTCGGCACAGGTACAACTTCAAGCTGTACTTGATCATACAGCCGAAAGGTTGCTAAAATCACTTAAAGTAAGTGAGTTGAAAAAATATGGAAACTGCAATTTAAGATTTTTTTTGGATCCCGAAACTACATCTGATATAACAGGTGTTGATATAGATGTTATTTCAAGATTTAAAACAATTACTGAAGTAGTTGCGTGCAATGAACTAATTAATGCTAAAAAATTTGGTGATTACGCCAAGGAAACCGCTGCTATATATACATCCAAATACAAATATAGAAATATATCAGCAACAGTGCATAAAGTTCTTTATCATGGAGAAGAGGTCATTAAGCACCATTTATTACCAATTGGAAATTTGTCAGAGGAAGCCCAGGAAAAAAGAAACAAGGATTACAGGTTTTACAGAGAACATAATACCAGAAAAATATCACGAATTTCTACAAATGAAGATTAATTTCATATATTATAGGCAACTTCAGATCCCTTCATCTCTAGCATTCGAAGTCAATGGAAATTGAATCATTCGGAACTAAATGCCGAAGCTAAGGCACTGCTACAGGTCACAGGTAATACAGAGCAGAATATAGAATATTTACAGGAAATATTCCAGCCAAATGAATAATAATTATAATTTGAATTTAGTATTTGAATAAAATAAAGTATACAGACATTAATATTAAATGTTATTTTATTTACCTAGAATCTATTTATAACTATAAATAAATATGTATATAATTAAAGAAAAATTAAATTACACTGTTTTGTTTTAAAATTGACCAAAAACTAGGAAATATGTAAGTATTGTTAGGCATAAAGTTGAAATTTGGACAATCCTAATGAAAATACGGAAAATACCTTAGTGAAAATAGCGGCCACCCTAAGGATAGCAAAATATTGTATTGTCAACCAAGATTGACCCGTGGACCAAATTTGAGCCACATTGTTTAAGGAAAAGTGGGTCAAAAATGAGTTGGCACATTTGAAACGGAATTTCAAACAAGAATTAGGAAAAGCAAATCGAAAGTTCAACTTTAGGCTTGAATTTCTCAGCAACCGCTGAACCGATTTTAATAAGGCCCAAACTCGGTAAAAGTTTAAGATGTTGTCTATCGACTAAAAAAAGAACTACTAAGAAATCTTTATTAGTTAAAAAGTTACAGAGTTTTGGCCAATGAAAAACGTTTCTGAACCACTGTGCGGCGTTAACAAAGAAAAAAAATTAGAGTGCTGAATCGTATCTACCCTTTGCCTTAGTGAAATAAATCCAATAAAAAAGACAAACATTGTGGTGACAGATAAACTAAAAAATGAGAAAAAAATCAAGTACTTATATAATTTTACATAAAAATGTCATCGATTTTTAATTTGTTAAGCATTTTTAAAAACTTGTAGTAATTCCTTAAAGATATCTTCAAATAGCTTTTAAATGATACCCAAATAGATATCTTAAAAAGTGATATTTTTTCCCTGGCCTCGAAGGATAGGACTGACTGACCTTGTTTACTTTCAATAGCAAAACTTTCAGAACTATGTGAGATCGATTGGCGTATTTGGATCTTCCCTAGCCTACCTAGTGCCTTTTCAAAGTTGATTTCAACCTGAACACGGACGGACATCGCTCAATCAACTTAGCTCTGCATAAGAACTCGGAATATATATACGTTATGGTGTCGGAAATGGATATTGTAAAAATTAAATTTGGAATGACAAACTTCGATATACCCTTTTTCCACCTGTAGTGAAGGACATAATAACTTGTTGGAAAGGCTGTTTAAAAAGGCGAATAAATTGAAAACCAGCGGTAAATTGCGACGTCTTTGTTACTTAACAGCCCTCGCGAAGCGTTTGCTAGCTACTGATATTTATAAAAATCCAACTTATGCGCATGAAAGAATTTAGTTGTCTCTCCCGCAAAATACTCATGTGCTCATCTTCATAGGAATCACGTTTGAAGCGGCGTTAAAATTTAGGCATATTGACTTTTTGGTTTTTGCTCTTTTTTAATGGGCTCTTTGAAACAATCACTATAATGTTGTTTTTTGCTTAAAATTTGTTATCGGTCAACTTTAAGCAATACAAAAGCGAACCTAAAAACTTTTTAGGGCCTTAATATTTAAATAAAGGCACACGCAGGTAGACAAATTTGTTGTTGATGAGACATGTCCAAGAATATTTAATTATAAAATAATTTTTAGAAAATTCGGAGTATGATGATAACCCAGCGAAAAACATTTTAATATAAGCAACCGTCTGTTACTAAGAAAAAAGTATAAAAGAGGGTATAGGCATTTAAATCAACCATCAGTTTTTCTTTTTTGTCTAAATTAGTCTTTTTGGTTTTATCGATTTTTATTTAGTAATTTTGTATTTTGCATGTAATTTTCTTAAAACTACTTTTTTATTAGTTTCCGCTTTTCATCATTATGTTTGTGTGCCGGTCGTTAAGATAAGAAATCGCCCATAAGGAAAAAAATTTTTAAAATGAAAAACTAACAACAAAAACTTAGAAATCCAAAATAAAAATAGGACGTAGAAAATAAAATACAAAATCCTTGGTCAAAAATAAAACAACAATAAAGTTGTAAAAAGAAGCAGAAAAATAACACATTAATGACGAAATACATACGTACAATTATTTAAAAAGAAAACTTACAATTTATGCAAATGCAGTCAATTTGATGAATAAAAATTGTACATTAAAAAAACTTGTAAAAATTACAACGAAGTAAATAATAAATTGTAGATGTAGACACGCATTAATACGAGTACATCATAAATAATATGAAATGAATGAACAATTTGCTTATCATTTCAGCTGCTCATACACAGATAAAACTAGACTTGCCCTCTTAATAATACAATGTGTTTCAGAATGTTTCTTTGAATGAAAGACTGTGTGTTATATTCCGCAGCAAAAATCAATCATTGTTATCACTAGAAATAAAAGATCCCGTTTTATTAAAAAATTTACCTAAAACAAAATAATTGTGCGTTCCATTTTTGTGTGTTGGGTGAGTTTTGTGTAAGAAATTCAAATCTCCTTTTTGTTATGCCCAGAAACACCGACATTTTATACAATGGAGTAATAATGGAGAATACACTCAAAAGCCGATATAAATAATTATGTCTTAGAATAAAAGGCTTAAGTATAAGCATAGCTAAGCAGTCTAATCTTAAATAAAATATTAATTTTAAGACAAACGTCTCACTATAAAATTATTTGTGACAATAATCTCAGCATAAAATTAATCCTTTAAGTAAATTATAAACACCAATATCTTTCAGTACTAAACGATTATTGGTATAAAAGTTAGTATTTAACGATTCTATTAGAATGCGGCTATAGTCATGGCAGTAGACAAAAGTCTTAATATAGTCATACTAAAGTAACAGCTAGTATAAGACAATACTCTTAGCATTAATAGTATTAAACAATAGTCTTAGTATAAAACAATAGTCTTAGAATAAGACAATAGTCTTAGTATAAGACAACAGTCGTATTGTAAGACAATAGTGTTAGTATAAGACAATAATCTTAGTATAAGGCAATAGGCAATAGTATTAGACTATAGTTTTTGTAAAAGACAAAAGTTTTTGTTTGATACAATAGTTTTTGTATAAGATAATAATCTTAGTATAACGCAATAACCTTAATATAAGACAATGGTCTTAGTATATAACAATAGCCTTCGTATGAAACAGTAGTCTTAGCATAAAACAATAGTCTCAATATAAGACAATAGTCTTAGTATAAGACAATAGTCTTAGTATAAGACAATAGTCTTAGTATAAGACAATAGTCTTAGTATAAGACAATAGTCTTAGTATAAAACAATAGTCTTAGTATAAGACAATAGTCTTAGTATAAAACAATAGTCTTAGTATAAGACAATAGTCTTAGTATAAGACAATAGTCTTAGTATAAAACAATAGTCTTAGTATAAGACAATAGTCTTAGTATAAGACAATAGTCTTAGTATAAGACAATAGTCTTAGTATAAAACAATAGTCTTAGTATAAGACAATAGTCTTAGTATAAGACAATAGTCTTAGTATAAGACAATAGTCTTAGTATAAGACAATAGTCTTAGTATAAGACAATAGTCTTAGTATAAGACAATAGTCTTAGTATAAGACAATAGTCTTAGTATAAGACAATAGTCTTAGTATAAGACAATAGTCTTAGTATAAGACAATAGTCTTAGTATAAGACAATAGTCTTAGTATAAGACAATAGTCTTAGTATAAGACAATAGTCTTAGTATAAGACAATAGTCTTAGTATAAGACAATAGTCTTAGTATAAGACAATAGTCTTAGTATAAGACAATAGTCTTAGTATAAGACAATAGTCTTAGTATAAGACAATAGTCGTAGTATAAGACAATAGTCTTAGTATAAGACAATAGTCTTAGTATAAGACAATAGTCGTAGTATAAGACAATAGTCTTAGTATAAGACAATAGTCGTAGTATAAGACAATAGTCTTAGTATAAGACAATAGTCTTAGTATAAGACAATAGTCTTAGTATAAGACAATAGTCTTAGTATAAGACAATAGTCTTAGTATAAGACAATAGTCTTAGTATAAGACAATAGTCTTAGTATAAGACAATAGTCTTAGTATAAGACAATAGTCTTGGTATAAGACAATAGTCTTAGTATAAGACAATAGTCTTAGTATAAGACAATAGTCTTAGTATAAGACAATAGTCTTAGTATAAGACAATAGTCTTAGTATAAGACAATAGTCTTAGTATAAGACAATAGTCTTAGTATAAGACAATAGTCTTAGTATAAGACAATAGTCTTAGTATAAGACAATAGTCTTAGTATAAGACAATAGTCTTAGTATAAGACAATAGTCTTAGTATAAGACAATAGTCTTAGTATAAGACAATAGTCTTAGTATAAGACAATAGTCTTAGTATAAGACAATAGTCTTAGTATAAGACAATAGTCTTAGTATAAGACAATAGTCTTAGTATAAGACAATAGTCTTAGTATAAGACAATAGTCTTAGTATAAGATAAAAGTCTTAGTATAAGACAATAGTCTTAGTATAAGACAATAGTCTTAGTATAAGACAATAGTCTTAGTATAAGACAATAGTCTTAGTATAACACAATAGTCTTAGTATAAGACAATAGTCTTAGTATAAGATAAAAGTCTTAGTATAAGACAATAGTCTTAGTATAAGATAAAAGTCTTAGTATAAAACAATAGTCTTAGTATAAGACAATAGTTTTAGTATAAGACAATAGTCTTAGTATAAGACAGTAGTCTTAGCATAAAACAATAGTCTCAATATAAGACAACAGTCGTATTATAAGACAATAGTGTTAGTATAAGACAATAATCTTAATATAAATAATAGTCTTTGCATAAGACAATAGTCTTGAAGACAACAATCTAAGTATAAGACAATAGTCTTATAAAATGAGACAATAGTTTAAGTATAAAAAATATGACGATAGGTTAATTTCAAGAAATGGGCCTGTTAACTCTTGGTTGTTGATTGTAGGGCCACGTGAATTACTTAGCTTGTGCCAATATACCATTAACAGTAGACGCCTTTAAACCCAGTCTTGTCCGTATTTTTTGTGAAATACAGCCAGCATTGGTCGAGAAATCGGTCATCTGTAATGCGCTTAGGCAAGAACAGCCACGTTAACCATATGCCCAAAATCGTTTTCAAATAATAAGACCACTTAATAATCTTTCGAATAAAAAAATTTCTTGATTAAATGTCTCTTTTTGGTGTTAGTTTTTAAAATTAAATATCACTGCTTACAATTAGACGATGGTCTTGCATAAAACTTTAATATAGGTTTTACTGTTAATGGAGAAGGAAAGAATTATTCAAGCATCTGAATAACATCTGCTATTAAAATGGTATTTAATATATTGTTATACAATGGTTTATATTTGGATATAAAATGGTAGTGCTTACCTCGAATACGAAAAAATATTTTTTGGTAACACACCTTTTTGTCGAGTGTGTTTTATTTCATAGTATAGAAGAATATTTATTAATATGAGTTTGGGCAGAAGTGCTAGAGATTACAGTTTCTCTAAACATTTGATCATTTTTAAAAATGTGTTAAGATCTCACACTTAAATGTGTGCGTGTAATTTCCCTATACAACTTATACTTGTATACAAGTTGTAATTCTAACCATTATATATTGTTTATACACAAGTAATTTCATATTTCTGTGTTACCGTGAGGAAAATGTACTTGCGTTTTTCATCATCATCATTTGCTATGGTTTTTCATCTATTTTATTATCAGTAGATTGTAAAAAAAGCCCATAATATTAGTAACAGAACTATGGGAAAATATAATAGTAATTGCAATAAAGAGAAAACATATTTGAAATATAACTACGCCACAAAGAAAGAAAAACGATAATGAAAAGTGTAATTTAGTTTTACGATTGCAAAATATATAAAATTTATATTTAAATAATTCTTGCGAAAAAAAACCGACTTCAAAACAGATTTCATCTATCTGCCTATAACAGCTCAAGTGTACGACTATCGCCACATAAATTTGGTTACATTAACTATTGGGACACACTTATATCTCCAAACATTATACTTGTTCAACTGTTCAATAGTTTGGCAATATACATAAAATTGCATCAACTATAGGGTCACTCTTTAAATTACAAATTCAAATTAATACTTGCTGTTGTAGTAGATTTAGCAATCAGGTTTTGTGTAAGTTTCAGACGTCTGTTTGTAACGCTTCAACAATTTGCCCATATACATCAGATTATATCAACTATTTAATTTATAATATAACATTTTTATATCGTTCTTCTTAACTTACCAAATAAAGTAGTGGACAATTTTTCTAAAATTAATATGTTTGTATATAACGGTTTAAAAAAATACGGCCATGTAGAACAAATTACATTAATTTTGGGAACACCATTTAAGTTCTAAATTTAAATTATAAGCTTCTTGTTAGAGCGGACCAAGCAAAACATGTCCCTTGTAAATTTCAGCTGTCTGTCTATAACGGTTCAGAAGTCCGACCACTACACCATATTGTATAAATTTTTGGAACACCCATTTATTTCCAAATCCAAATGTTATACATGTTTTTATAGAGAGTTAATAATACAGGTTCTTTGTAAATTTCAATCGTCTATCTACAACTGTTTAAAAGTATGGTCATATACCAAATTAAATGAACTATTGGTGCACCCTTTAATTTATAATTTTAATTAATATCACCTGTTACTATAACGCCCATAGCAATCGACGGTTCAAAAGATAGGCTTATATAAGTAAGTCTACATTAATTATGGGACACCCTTTAATTCATAAATTCAAATTATAAACTAGTTGATATAGCGGACTTAGCAATACATGTACCTTATAAGTTTTAGCGTTCTGTCTATAAAGGTTCAAAAGTATGGCCACACACTTGAAATTACATCAACTATTGGAACACCCTTTAACTTCCATATTTTATACTTGTTGTTATAGCGGACTTACCAATACAGGTTCGTTGTAAATTCCAAGCGTCTGTCTATAACTATTAAAAAGTATGGCAATACTTTTATTAAATGAACTATTGGGACACCCTTTAATTTTAATTTTAATACTTGTTACTATAACGGCCATAGCAATCGACATTTTGTCCAATTTGCAAGCGTTTGTATATAACGGTACAAGAGATAGGCCCATAGTAGTAAATTTACATCAATTATGGGGGCACCCTTTTGTTTTTAGATTTATTTTTGTATAATGTTTTGTTTTTGGGAGCTACAGTAATACGCAGTCATTTTAAATTTTACAGAAGTGCCCTTTAAAATTCATAATACCCGTAAATAATATTTATGTTGTACGGGGACACCCTTTAATTTTTAAAAATTTTAGCTGTTTTTAAAACGGGACCAATCTGTAAGTATAATCTATCATATTACCAAAAATTTTCTAAATTGGATCAGAAATGACTGAGTTCTGGGGGCACAAATATAAAAAAAGCAACATTTAGCCGAATTGTCCTTCTTTTTTGAAGTCGGTTAACAAAATTACATCATTTCATAGGATTTTTGTTTTGTTTCCAGTTGCAAGCATATAAGAAGGAATGATGGTTACAAATAACGAGTCGAGAACTATTGCAATAGAACACTGCAAAAAAAGAAAACAGATAATGTCGTGACAGTATTTTTGTAATAATTATTTTACAACAAATGTAATCTTTTATAATAAACGCTGAATATGCGAGATAAATCCAGAAAAAAAATGTGTGTGTTTCTCTCGGCTTCACTCTACAAACGATTAATTTAAATTGAAACATACTAAAGAAAACAAAATAAAACCATATGCCAAAGCAAGTTTAGTTCCAACGACTAAAACAGGCTGAAAAAATTCAAATATGAATTAACATTTCAATAGATCTTAAAGAATGTGAATAACATTTGTCTGTATATAACGGCTAGAAAACACGGCCACGTATATCAAAATTTATTACTTGCTTATTTAGTAGACTTAGGAATCAGGTTTTTTGTAAACGGTTCAACAGTTTGGCCATATACTCCAAATTACCTCAATTATTGTAGCACCCCTTATTTATAATTTCCTATTATACCACACAAAATAGTGGACATTATGTCTAATTTTCAAGTGTTTGCTTTATTGCACCGTCATTATCGGTCACTTAAATTTTAGTATTTTAGTGACAGCTATTACAAAAAAATTTAGACAACTCTAAAATTTAAACGGTGTTACAATGTAATGTTTTTTTAGCAAATATGGCTTTAGTTTTTTAATTATAAATGTAAAATATAAATTTGAAAATTTAAAGGTATTAATTAATTTTCAAAAATCTTTTTTTTGTGCTATTTTCCCGATTTAATTATTTCTCGATAGCCATTTCGTTATCGCTTACTTAAGTCTTCAAACTTTTTAAAGGTATTTCCATGGTCTTATAATATAAACCATTATAGGCAAATTTTATGCAAACGTCATAAATATTGAGCAAAAATATGAAAAATTTAAATTCAAATATCACTTTTTCTTATAAGTTTAGAGCAGACGGTTCAAGATTTAAAAAATAAAAGAAAAACTTAATACGAGAATTTTACTCAGTTATTGTTGTTTGCAGAAAAATCATTTTAAAAATCCAAAACCACTTATTTTACATTAACATACTTATTTTCTATTAAACATGGTGAACCAAAACGAAAGTAAACGACTCTTAGCAAAAAAATAAAATAATAATAATAAAAGTAGCAACGTATAATTGCAAAAACGAACAAGTGTCAAACATTTGTGAATTTCTTAAATTTTTTTTTATTTGTTTATCTTTTAGATTTTGACAAAATATATTTTAAGTCAACAAATGAATATCCATACATATATTTTAATATATCAATCATGTGAACACACAACATAACTTTTAAACTCTTCTTTCAGAATTTATTTTCCTGTTCAGTTACCTCAGCACGTTTTCAATAAAGTTGGCCACATTCATGAGCACGAATATGATGCTTTCATATTCACATGTTTGCGCTTATTTTCACCACTTAAAAAATTTTGTGAATAATTTAACAATTCTGCATACGAACAAAAAAAAACAAACTTTAAGAAAAAATTGTTTGCTGCAAAAATGTTTCTCAATGATTTTCAACTTCGCTTACGATTTTTGTGATGCGTAGAGTTCTACTGTTGCAAAAAAAAAATATGTATGCATGAAATTTTTAACCGAATCTGCCGAATTTTAAATACTCTTCATAGTGTTAAGAGATATTTCATATTCTTTATTAGCAATATTATAAAAATAAAAAATAAAGTTCATCATATACCAGCTGATAGCATTGACGAATTCAGTAACTTTTACCGATGCCAAAAATCTAAAATTTCATGTAAAAAGAATTTGAATTCGCCACTGCCACATGGTACATGATTTCGCAATGACCAATATTTTGTTGGTGAAACTTTGATTTCATTTGTGAAATTTAAAATTTTTTGATGTATTTAACTTTTTTGGTTTTTGTACTTAAATCTGAATACACATATATAATTTTAGATGTAGAATAATAAATGTAACTGCAGAATTATACATATAATTGAACACTTTGCTGAATCCAGCGTCTTAAATGTGTAACCCTGCAGAAAGCACTTGGTAAATTTAAACCGCAATCAATATTTTAAAGAGTTATCTGAGAATAAATACTAAATGCGATCTCTAATAAAAGAAGAAAAAAAAATACAAACCAAAGTCAGACGTCAAAGTAAAAGTGTTCCACCAACACTATTCGATTTACATATTTATTTGTTTGTTTTCCATTTTTGGCGTGCGGTATTTGTTTTTTTTCGCAAAAGCACGTTTTTTTGTGGCTGTATCGCTAAAGTAAAACATTGCCATGTGAATTGTTATTGTTAAAAAAGTTAAAAACTTTAAGACGTGAGTTTGAATAAGAAAGTGTTTGATAAAATTTGCATATAAATAAAAAAAAACTGTTTAAAATAAAAAATATTAATGTTACCATTTGTATATACAAAAGCAAAGAAAGAAAAGACATCAATAATTAATTTAAGAAAATACCCACACGAATTTTCTTTACTTTTTTTTATTTTGGGTGAGTTTTTTTCGTTAAAAACAATTTTGTCATTAATTACAAAAAATCAAATGGTAATAAACACATAATCTTGGAGGCCTATTTTATCCAACCGCAAAAGATACAGTAGTATCTTTCTAAAGAAAATATGCAATAAATGCAATAGTTGAGTTATTTCAAGAGCTGTATTGCAAGTTGCAATGTTTTGTTACAATCGTCCAATATCATCATCAATATCCCGTAGTTGTATCTTTTTTTGGAATAGAGAACAATAGTATCAGTTGTTGCTCGATAAATAAATAGGGATGCGAATACGTTGAATAAAGCTCCTTAGGGCCCTATTTTTGGGGATTCGAAATGAAAATTTTCTGGCTAAAAATAATTCAGGTGAGTGGAAGCAAATAGCTCGTCATCAGGGTTCGGGGTATGGATGAAACAAGAGAAGACTATGATTAGGGACAGTACATGTTCTAGGTCTTGAAGAAAATACCTCGACATCGGAACAAGTGAATCAGGAAGAATGGGGTGAGCTATTTCGTCACACCTTTGGATTGTCAACAGATTGAATCTTTACCATCCGAGAAACTTTTAAAGAGCCTTAGAAGATTACACTGCATGATAAAAATAAATAAATTAAAAACTGTAAAGATGCTTTTTTTTATTAGAAATATGTTTTTGCAATTACATTATAAATTAAAATCAATAATTCTTGTTACTTATGAATGCACTCTGTAACGGCTTTTAGGTTTTCTGACTTTCTATTTGGAAAATTAAATTAAGTTGTAAAATTTTATAAAAATTTTAAACGTGACGTCAGGCAAAGAAAAATATCTGTTGAAAAATTTTGAGGGGAAACGTTCTGTTTTATCTTATGTGCTTATGTTGTCTTGGTTACGATAATACACTGAAGTATTTTTAATTCAGTTACCTTATGTACAACATTAACTGTTTAATAAATATTTATTTACTAAATTCTTTAATTAATAATTAATGAATACATAAGAACATTCAAACACTTGCATAGCAAGTATCGAAATTTGATTAGTTCAATATTTATTTATTTAAAAAAAATTAAACCCGTAAAAAATTCGGTTTAACTTAATCGCAATTTGAGTTTTTTATTTTTGTCTCGTACAATTAGAATTATTATTATTCTCCTTCTTCGAAAAATTAACAATTTTAATAATTGTTTTTCATACCATTTTATCTGTTTCCGTTTTCATTTTAATTAGAAAATATATATCATTGTAGCATTTGTTATTTATTGTCTTTTACTTACACTCAACTCCTTAATAACAAAACAGCTAGAATGATTGTTAACATCCAACAACTCAAATGAATAAGTAGAACCATGAATGCCAATGAATAAAATTATGAATGTTTTCAAAAGAAACATTTGAAGATACATATGTAGGAATGTATGTGTATGGGTATCTGCTTAAAAAATCTTCAATGCTTAAGATTGTATGCAGGGCTGCCGTTTTTGGTTATTTCTAACCAAAAGTGGTTATTTTTTTCTTTAATGTGGAGATGTGAATATTTTTCTCATTTTGGTTACTTTTTCTCCAAAATAATAATACACATGTACATATTTTTTATGTTATACTTTTTAAGCTTCAATTTTTCGAATTGCTACCAAGACAACTGAAAATAAAACAGCTGTGACTGTCAACAGCTTTTAATTTTGCTAAATATGAAATTTCACTTAAAAATGCAATGAACTTTTAATAAGTAAATCTATGGTCTCAAACTATTATACTGTGAACTGCATGTTTTAAACAAACTTTAATTTTTTTAAATATATGTGTACAATCGTTACTTATTACATACATACATATGTAGGTAAAATAATTTTATTTTTGTTATTATTATTAACTGAATTTAAATCACATAAGTTACATTATAAATATGTATCCATTTTAAATGTTATTTAATAAAAATACTACACATTGAAATTTGGTTATTTTTTTTCTCATTTGGTAACTTTTAAAGCAAATTTTGGTTGTAAAATTTTTTTGGTTGTGGCAGCACTGATTGTATGTAGCTATACATATTTCATTTCAAGTAGTAAATCGTATGATTGTGTGAAGACTTCGCATTATTTCTCATTATGATGATGTTTGATCATTTTCATGAACATAAAGAGTCAGCAACATTAATTAACATTTTCATTGTTAAACAACAACAATAGATATCTGTACGATCATGATATAGTATAAACTTTATCCAACTACAAATGTGCATAAGCATCTGCGTGTAGCTGTTTTGAATATGTGTGTGTAATTCTAAGGATTTAACGCTATCACAATTCAACTTAATAATAGTAAATGTGATAAAGTGTAAGTGTATGTAGTGTTCTTGTTTAAAATACATAATAAAATGCGTAAATGAAAAACAGGATGTTGTTTAATGAAGCAGTAATTATTAGTAGTTTAGGAAGAATAACACGATTTATATTACACATCGAGATTTTCCAGAAAAGTTTATTATAAAAACAAATAAAAAACTCAAATTTTAAATCATAATTTGATCTAATTAAAGGGCGGCACACTTTTGCTGGGATAACAATTGTGACGAATGACGAATTTTTCGTTGCGAATATTCGCCGTCAGAAATAAAACACATTAATGCATATGAAAATTAACACAACACCGCCGTCGACGAAATTCGTCATGCGTTACGAACTCTTCCATAGATTTTTTTTCTATTTCTTGCGCCGACGAACGACGAACAAACTAGTACAGGGTTGTCGTTTCTCTTTTCAGTTTTTAAATATATTAATAAATAAAGCTATTTTTGCCTTAATTATTGTTTATTTCTTAATATACATCATTAAGTCAAACATCCACAATTGTTTTCCATAAAATTACCTTCTAATGGCTTTTTTTTTAATGTTTCATTTTTTGTATAACAATTTTTTTTATTTTTTAATTTTATTCTTTGGTAACACTATCAGATGTCATATGCAAAACAAAACAAATTTAAATATTATTTTAATAATTTTCATAAAACTTAAAATTGTTTGTCATTGGCGCCAAACAATTTTTTTGATCATAAAGGCCTCGTTATGCGAACGTTGATATAAGAAAAACTTAACGTATTTTAACGTACGGTCGTTTATGTACTTATAGAAACTTTACAAATGTGACGAATGTCAATAAAATAAACAAAAACAAAACATTGTGCAGCACAATGTGTTTGTAATATTAATTTCAAAAGCCCGAAAAGAATTTAAAAATGGATATTGAGGATTAATTTACTGATGTCCATGAAATAAGTACAATTGTTTTGCAAAAAAAAAAAACTATAAAGCCAAAATATTAAATTACAAAACCTAACACAATTTTCAATTTGCTGCAGCTGTTCAGAACAGTACACTGCAGTGTTGAGATTTGTGGCATAGTTACGGACACTGTTCCATACATGTAAATTTAGAAAAAGTACTAATTTCGCTTCGAAAAATATTTTACATTGCAATATGTGCAATGTATTGACAAATTTAATTATCTGTTTTAAAAAATATTATTATGTATTTAATGTAACTATTTATTTATTATACTTTTATTAAGCAAAATAATAAAAACTGATGAATGATACAATTATTATCAATACTTAAAAAGTACCTAAAAAGGGCAAATGTGCCGCAATGGTACTTATCACATATAATTCCAGCACTATCTTACGAATGTCACGTAACAATGCCGTCAAAACCTATTTTATACAGGTTGAAGCGTTCCGGAAACGTGACAGTTAATTTCGGTAAGCGTTTGCATTGTTTTAGTATATTTAAAAACAAACGGCCGTTAGGTTAGCTTACGTGGACGTTCGCATAATTGTACCTTATCAGTTGTAACTTTCTTGTCTTAATTGTGCGCCACACTGCGAATTTACGCAGCGAATTTTTACAGACGGATTCGTCAGGCTAGACGAAATTCGTCCTTCGTCCCAATTGTATTCCCAGCATTAGTTGGAGATGGTAGCCAACTCAGAAAACACTAACGGTTATAAAATTTTGGAAATTAAAATATAATACTAATCTTTTAATATTAGACTAAATGTAATACGTTTATAGGACTTTAAGTTGCGAATAACAAACTATCAATAATGTTTTGCTTTAATAAATATTTTTTAAGTGACTTTTAAATTTGATATTGTTTTAATTGCTTTTATTAATGTTTTTGTTAAGCTTTTCATAGAATTGAAACAAGCACTATGATCCAGTTTCAATAAAAAAATTATTTGAAATTTAGACACTAATGACCTGAATAAAGTATGCAGTTTTATTCGAGGTAACGAAGCTTGTATTATTACATCAAGATCAGGCCAGTATTACGGTACGTTTACGTCCAAGAAAATGTAGACAGATGTCTAGATAAAAACGCGACTGATTAGATAATAACTCTGTAAGTATCAAATAGTCAAGTGATGGTAGTTGCGAAGGCTCGGTCTTGAAACCTGTAGATAGATAACGAGAACTAACCCAATTACACATAGAAGAGACTATTTCAAAACCATAAACGTCAATTGGCTCCCACATTGTGAACTCAGTTTCGGAACTGATTGCATTTAACGGTCGAAAAGCCTAGCAGAAAGTGGGACATTCTCTTCCTGAGGAGCCAGTTGTAGTGTCTATTTACAAATAAATAGCCCCAGATTAAGTTTTAATTGTGATTGAGTGAAAAAGAGGTAATTAATATGTAAAATACTTCATTAGGAAAGACTCTAATTTTACTCTTACATGCACAGAAAAAACATGGTAATAAGAACATCATTATCTTATCTATAAAAATATATGGTTACTGTGAAGATATTATAGATTTTTAAAATAATATTATTTGTCACAAAAAACACCTTTTTTTTAATTTGATCATTAAACCGTTATGACCCAAAAGAAGTGCAACATGATCGACTGCTTTGAAGTATAACGTTTTTCTGCAACTTATAATGGCAATGAAGTTGTAAAACTATCCGAAAATAATACCGTATTTATAATTATAATATAATGTTAATAAGAATAATATGTTAAATTTACTCTGATACAATCAAAGTATGGCTAATGGAGGAAAGCTAGATTGTCACATTTCATTTAAAGTTTAAATAGAAATAGATGGTTATCTAAAAGGTGCTGGCTAGTTATGCATTTTTTCAGACCCAGTGAGGAGATGATAGGAAAGACGGGCAATTTTACTTGACCGATTTTGATGATATTTGTAACTTTTATAGATCCTGTTCTAGAAGTGAAATAACTATGTGTGAATCTACTCGATGTTATTGAAAATTAAGTCTATATGTGAATGTTAATCTCCACAAGTGCCTAACTAATTAATAAAAATTTGTTCTTGTCTACCTATGATTGCGTGGAGTTTTTTCTGCAATCTTAAAAGTTTTATCTCCAAAATTACTCTTTCGATTTCAAATATGTTTTTTGAAGTATTTGAGTTTAGCCTCAGCGTCAACAAAAGCCACAAGAGTTTAGAGAATTTTTTTTTTTGTATTGCATGACTGAAAAGAATTAGTTTTGCATAATTTCACATCGTTTTCTAACGCATACATGGCTCATCAGTGGCTTATAACCAAATTTTCATGAGGATACCATAAGTTAAGTATGTAAGTCTAAACATAATTGATTAATAAGAACTGTATTTAAGCTATTGAGCAAAAGAGTATAAATTCTTAAAAATGTTCTAAAAGAAAAAACAGCAACCGTTAAGTTCGTGTTTTATTTATTTTTCATTATCATACATCAGGGCCGCCGTTGTAGCCCATCATAATGTAAAGTAAGCGTTAACGAATGGGTATGCTTTTTCCCATGTTAAAGCACTGTTCGCGATTTAATAAAACGGGTTGGCAAAAATTAAAGCAGCTAGAGTTAGGAGGTAAAATTTGGCATTAATGATTTTCTTAGGAAAAATGGCAATTATTTAGAAATTAAATATCTGATAAAATTGAAATTTCGCATATTGTAACATATTGCCTCCTTTTGTTCAATGAGAACACTCGGTCGGACTCTACTACTTGCATTTGCTTTGTAATATAGTATAACACAATTTAGCTTTATTGCTAAACAAAAACTTTTTACCGAAACTTACGTTACAAATTATTTCACCAAATAATTCGCTATCTAGCCAGTCACTCAACTCAGTTTCAAATCTATCTCTCATGCAATGATATTTAGACCAATTGGTAGAAAATATTAAAAGAGTAAGCTTTATTTTTTATTGTTTCTTTCTAATGATATGCGTTTAAAATGATTTTATACAAAATCTTTAACATGACGCATAACACCGCAGTGTTGTTTTTACTTTATCTCTAGACACAGTCAAAAAACAGTACAAATTCGCAACGAGGTTGACACTAAAAAAGAATTACAATAAGGATTCGGGCAATATCGAGCAGCTGAACATTAAATATAATAAACTAAATACTTTTTGCTACAAAAACAGGAAAAGTGTAATCCTGTTCCAAATTTGGAAGCCGATATATTCAAATACTTAAATTCTTGGTAATATAAATGATCATAAAATTTGAGATTTTCCTATAAATTTCGTATACACAAACTTTAATTTTAAATCACTATAACTATAACTATCACTATAACTTTTAAGTTTGCAAACATTTTAAAAAGATATTTTAGATGTCATCTATCCAGAGTGTTTTTAAGAAATAAAATTGAGAAAACCGTTCAAATTCTAACATTGACTTTAACCATTTTTGGCCACCCTCGTGCGATCACAATGGCGTACATATTGCAAGAAATAGTTTGATACGTTAAACATAATTATTATAATACTTAGCAATGCTATTAATACGTAAGACAATAATATGGTCTCAACGGTAACAACTACATAGATTAGTCTCTGTTTATCACAGCTTTGCTTTTCGGGGCATGTATCACCATGGTATTTGGTTTTATGGATTCTTATAGTAAAGAACAAGTTTTAAAATTAATTCTTATTTCCCGCATACATACAAACATACACACATACATAACAAGTAGTAAAGAAAGCATCGCACAGCATTACCGAACTCCGTATGGATTTAATTAAAAGACGAAAACAATTGAAATATCCATTTTGAATTTCTTAAATATTTTATCATAAATTATGTCTTGCAAATTGTTTTTTTACTAGAAACGTAGACTTTTAAATACTCACATTGTTACTCCGATAATTATTACTATTCTTTTTCTTGATGATTGTTTAATGATGCCACTGTCATCCATTGTATTGTTCATTTTTTTTTAATGATTAATATTTCTTTTATTATAACAGAATATTATATTGTATGCAAAAATAATTGATACGCATATATTACAGTTGATGCGTATAGTTGGCCTAAGTACTCCCAAAATATTCGTACAATAATTCATTTCTGCAATTTTTCATTCATTCATGTAAATAACTATGGTTATTAATATATTATAGGATAAGAAAAAGATTTTAGTGTATTTCAATGCATTATATTTAAGATATAACCAAAATAATTTTTCAATTGTTCGAAATTAATTTGCAACCATTATCATGCCATATTTAGCCTCTTGTTCCTATAATTGTCATAGTAAATCTACTGATGATGGCGGTAGTAGTTGTTGTGGTGGTTGTTGTTCAAAGCATAATTATTTAGTTGTTTCAGTGCTTACCAAGCCCATGTCTCTTTCGTTATAATCGTGGCTTACAGTAATGCATTATTGTTGTGTCAGTTATAGTCGTTGGCTGTGTCATAACAAATTATACAAATTATAAATCATCTTTAGTTGCAAAAGCTCCTTTTGTTGCTTAGTTGGACAAATGGAAACGTTTTCTTTATTAAAATAATTGTCTAGTAATTGTTATTATGGTTTTTTCTTTTTAGTTTTTCCGTTTGTTTTTCAAAAAATATTATTAGATGAAATTGTATACAAAAACCGCAAAAATTGTCAAGTTATACAGTGAAATGCAATTTTATCATTTATTGCTACTTAAGCTGAAAAGGGAGTTATAGTTAACCTCTTAAAAGTAGAGTTTGCTTTAGTTTTTGTAAAACATCCACAATCACATTTTTACAATTAAAAATATATTTCTTTTAAAGATGGCTGCAGTATTTTTGTTTATTAGGTGTATATAAGATTTTGTAGAGAAGCGATTGAAAAAAAAAAGTAGATACTCTCTTTAAGGATGACATTTGAAAATTATAGGTCCAGCTGGTGCATTTTACCCTGTCGTCACAAAACGAAGGTTGGGAAATAGTTAATAAACATTGCTCCGCAATTTCTTCTGAACCCTACAGGAAAAAGGCTTTGGATAACAACTACCATTCAAACAGCAGACAGGTAGCACCGAGACTCTAGCAGATGGGCCAAGTGGAAGAAAACAATCAAATCCTTGTTATAATAAACTGGAGAAGACACGTATAACATCTAAGTGTATAGAAGTCATTTAATTTGTAGAGCCACTATGAGAATATAATAGTGCCTTAGAAAATTTGAAAAAAATTAAGGTTTTTTAAGTAATTTACTTTTTATAGGGAAAGGTGCCTTACGCCCATTATATGTAAAAATATTTTATTTTTTTTTTTTAATTTGCATTTCATAATTGCAAATTTTTTAATGAAGTAAACATCATTTTCCTTAATAATTGATGATTTTTATTTTACGCTTTGTACATTCATAAGAAGACATTGTTAAGGGCACTTACTACAACTTGCCCAAAGTTTATGAATTTGGAATTCTATCGCACAGTTCCTGGAAGCTCTAAAAAGATATGTCTGAAAAGTTATACTCGAATACTCCTTAACTACCATCGTGTTAAGTTTAGTTCTAAGCGAGCCAGCGGTTATTCCCAAAACATTTTGTTTCTGACTACTGTGAACTGTGAAAATATTTAATGCCTCCAGTTTACTCTTTCCCTAATCTGTAAATTTAGAATTGATACAATAACGAATTTTAATCGAGAATGCCGCTCGTTTTTGAATTAAAATTTAACAACACCGAATTGGTTTTTATTTTCAATGTAATTTTGAGAATGAACGAATTCTTTTAACATCGAGGAAGAAGCATTAAGTTAGATAAGACCAGGTAATTTTTCAAGGTACTCAATGGTATTTTATAAACCCTGTTGGCAACAGATAGAAGAGATGGACGTGGAACACTTTTATTGAATTGAAATTGGTTGGTTAAGTAGATAATGTTCACAATGTCCACAACCTAAGGTAGATAGGTGCAAAGAATGATGGTGAAGGATATAGCGATCCAAAAATCCAGCATTACATTCTTTTGGTGTCTAATTTTTTTTATATTCTTATTTGATTGAAAAACATCCGAATACATTTGTAAAATTGTTTTTCTTTTTAAAAAGAAATTAAAAAAATGAACTTAAGCCAAAACCAATGCATTAAAAATTACATTAAAAAAATATTTTATTGATATTTAAATCATATGAAAATATATGAGATTGTTGATGGTAGAATAAAGGACAAAATCGGAGAGAATAATAAAAAAACGCAGAGGCACAAAATAAATTTTATCACAGCCGTATTGTCATTGAACGATAACTTATGTCACATTTATTTGAAAATATCGTGTACGTAATCAGGCTGACAAGGGCTTTCTATTAGACGATGCCACAGATCCATTAAGAAAGAAATGAACCGCTTTAAATTATTGGTCAGTATTTCTTTAATTATGACCGAAATTAACTTCGTCTTCTTTTTATTATTTCACATCTTAGCATGCGAATAACACATATATAACTTTTAAATTATATCACCTCTATTAATTATTGCTTCTAAAGAAAATTTTGCAAAAATTTTTAAAAAGAATAAAAACGTAATTTTTAATAACGTTGTTAAAGGGTTAAATAAAAAAATATGTAACCAAAAATCTGACAAATTCATTAGAAAATTACAAATTATATGCTTAAGAAAAAATACAACATGAAATTTTTTATTTATTTTTTGATTCTGTATTTTTTTTTCATTTGTAAGTCAAACATCTTCACAAATGAAACCAAAAATAACTTTCTCCTTTAACTGAATTTAAAGCTTTAATTTCGGGTTTGTACGTCTTTGCACACAACTACTGTTTATTGCTGTTGTTTTAGTTGTTGTTTTAAAATGATCATTTTGAACAACCAACAGATACGTACTCTAGAGAAATGTCTGAACAACACAAAATTAAAAAATCTCTGTTTTCGTACTAGAAGTTATAAAAAGTAATTGTTAAGATTTTTCTTCATTTACGTTTAAACTTTAAAGATATTTACATACGATTTACAAACAAACATGCAGAAATACAAAATATAATTGGTATTCTGCAAGATTTAACTAAAATTATTTATTTGTTTAAAAGATTTGTTGATTTTAAAAACTAAAAATAAAAAAGATATATTAAATGTAAATAAAAGTTGCTCTGCGTATTTAATATGAAATTAAGTCTAAACAACTGTAAAGACCTCTTGCAAGATGTATTGAATATTAAAAGATGCAAACATGACACCAGGTAAGAGTAGATACTACTTTTGTTTTTAAGGTTTATCTGATTACTCTTCAGCTAATTAATTTTAAGGAAAATTTTTAGAAATGTTTTAAACCCCAGACACTGTAAACAGAACTGGTGAGAATGTTATGAATAAGGCATTTGATTTCAAGTTGAGTCAGTATAAAAGTTTTCTGATGAAAAGGGGTCGATTTTAAACTAAAAGGTTCATATTGTTACGCTTTTACCCTTTTAAACTTAGGAGACATCTTGTTTCCAGCAGCAAACAAATCAAGTTTTATTTTTTTATTCTTGCCTTCTGTTTTTCTGTAGGTAGATTTGTACCCACAATGATATCTTGTTTCAACAAACTTGCGCAGCCATCCAAACCGCAAGAGGGTGTGCCTCTAACGAGTTTTAAACTCACGATTTCGTGTTTATATCTTAGGTCAGAGCATCTACTTAGGGATGACTGCTATTCACTGTTATGTTGTGTCATTCCCCTCTGAATAAATCATCGTAAAATTTGAACCACAATTTGCCTCTTCTAAAACAGGTACCTTCATCAACTCATTTACCTCTTTTGTCCAACAATTATTTAACTCTTCCGTTCGAGACTCCACTAAGGTTTATTTGCCTTTATACAACCCACTTACCGCGCGGCTTCTCAACATTATTATATTTATTTATATTATTATTATTATTATTATTATTATTATTATATTATTTTTCTTTATATTCAAGACTCTCTTGGAGTGAAGAGTATAATAATATTTTTTGCCCCGGCTTAGAGTGAAGATTAAGATTTTATTTTTGCGCTTCAGGAGTAACGGTATGTCAGCTAGAATTAAGTTGTACGCATAAAAAGAGTAACGTAGGTAAGAGTGCTGTATCTACAAAACAAGACACAAAATTTGTAATCGTGCATAAGCTCGAGGGGACAGTGTATTTACGCGGCGTGCAATGCCTTTAACTTAATCAGTTTTTTTGTTCTTGATACATATAATAAATTTAAAAAAACATCTATTTATTACTTGTTAGCTACAGTTTTGATGCGTTGATATATTTAATCTTAGTTAACAAAAAATTCATCATTTATTTAATAACTAAAGTAAAAAGTTTTATTAAAAGGCTGACAAAAAGAAAAGAATTTTAATCCTCAAAAGCTACATGAGTACCACAAAATCTTGTATTTTGTTTCATAAAAGTATTCTTCGGTATTTCATCCCCAATAGCTAAAAATATGTGAATGGTTGTTTGGTAACTAATTAAAAAAGATAATATTGATATAAAGACGGCAATTTAATATTCCTTTTATTTAAAAATGAGGCTGCATACACAAGTCATGGTGATATGATAATGGTTGTTTATTTTTGTACAAAAAACTGAAATTTTGACAGTATGAGCGAATGTGTGTTTATTTCTATGGTATGGATTTCAGTTCTATTTATTCTTTTACTGCAGATGAGAAGCATATTGAACTAAATTTTGTCTTTGTTATGTTTAAAACATTGTGTAACATTTCTTAAAGTGTAACTATTCTGCATCTTTACCGGCAAGGAAGTTTACTTAACGATGTTCCTCTAAGCTGTTTTAAAATTTTGATCTAAAATAACTTACAGATCCTTAAATAGGGAAAATAAAAATGGAATACAGGTTGTCATATATATTTTTGTACCTCCTTTGGCGTTGCACTGCCACCATGTTTTTGAAGTTGTAACTAAGATTTACGAAACTTTATATAAATAGTGGGTGGCATCGTGTTATAGTTGGACTCTAAGATATCTGCGGACATAAAGTTTTAAATTATATTTTTGGCTCTAAATACGATGTGGGCATTCATGAAATTTTCTACTTCGGCCTATATTTCTTTTTGAAAAGATTGGTTTTATTCATTGCAAAAGTAAAAGTGTAAATTTTATTTATTAAAGTAGTAACAATAGTTTTTTTTTTGCTTATTATTTATAACGGGTTTTTTTCTTTTTTTAAGATGATTCAAGTTAATATTGGTGTCTGCAAGAGCATTTCACATATTTATCTGCCGCGGAAGTTTTGTACTTCTCTTTTCCATTTATCCTATTTTTAGCAACTTATTCATTGCGGTTACTCAACAACAATATTTTTTCTACAATAATGACAGAGATGGGAGTTGAACTCATGTAATCTTTTATTTTGCTATAAGCAGACAACTCTACCAATGCAGTTAACGCAGATGCACAAAATGTGTAAGCTATCGATATTGTGCGGACAACAACAACATTAGCTTTTGTTGTAATAGACAATTTCAAGAGATGTTGTCTATTTTGCGATAGAATTTTTAACATGAAAAGTAAGAAGTGTGATGTGTAATTGGTGAAATTAAACAAACAGTTACTAAAAAAGCCTTAAAAAGAGGTCTAGTCTGTTTTTTTAACGGGTGATGATGAGTTCACATGCCAGTAGAGTCATGCTTTTACAATGGATCAGCTGACTTAGGGTAAGCCTTTTCATTTTTGTGTTTGCTTCATAATTTATATTTATTAAATGTTATATTTATATAATTATAAAAAGATTATCAGTGTTTTCTTATCAAATTAACAAAGAACAGCATTATAATTTATTTAAGGCAAAGTATAACTAATTTTAAATAAAAATTTTATTTAAATTCTGCCCAAAATTCTTCACACTCCTGAGGCTAAAGACATTATTTGAAATTAAATTTATACAAACTATAGTTTTACGAAAAATTTATAATAGTTTTTTATTCCTCTTTTATAATATTCCTATTGAAAACATATATTAAAAATTAAGGCGTGATGCTAAGTAGGCGTACTTAACCTGCCAAAATATTCGTCTATAATTAAGTAATTTATTAAATTTATGACCACAATATTGATTCACAAAATCTTACCTCATTAGTTGCTACAACATTTAGAGCCTTAAGCTATTAAAGCTAAAATTAAGTTGCAAATAACAAAAACCCAAAATGTATTTTTCTCTTTCTCCTTTTTGTATAGGAATTGTAGTTTCATTTTAATATTTTACTTCAAATCGGCTCAAAGGTTGTATGCGTTTAATTTAGTTATTTTGTGTGTTTCTGATATCATTTCTCATATCGTTTCTAATCTTTTTTCTATATTTTTTATGGCAACAATAAAATCAAGCAAATAATATTTTTTGTTTGCGGGTAAAAGAGGCGATTGATTGGTTTCACAAAGCTTTTCAACAATACACAATCACAATATTTCTGCTGGAGGTATTGCAGTTGTGGCGCTACACTTACTGCACAAGTATTAGTTTTAATTGCATTATGATGTGCTGCGTAATGACATTTAAAAAATTACGGCACGATGGTGGCCCCAACCTTTAAAAGTGCAATAAGGGGTGTATTTTTTTTGGATATAACTGAGTCGGATAAACTGCTTTGGGCTGGTTTCACTCGTTACTAAAAAACCTCTTAAACCAAAATGATTCTTATGCATTAACAAAATAAATTTAGATACCATATAGTATATACTAACCCTACAACTCAGCATGAGACCTAGTTTGCTTAACGGTTAACAGTTAAAATTCGGCGAAGTAGAAAATAAATAAAATAGTTGTACTGGTTTGAAAAGAAAACTTCGACTACTTAAGGCCTATTTACACCTATTATACAAGTCTTAAGATTTGCATTAGATTTTGTTTGAAAGAAATCTAATTAGAATTGTTGCGATTGCCAAAAAATCCAAAGTAACAAAACGTATTGTGTCTACACTATCACACTTCAAGTAAAATGAATATTTCCAGCAAAGCCCACGAATCAGCAAGGAAACTTTACTATTAATTTCTCAGAGCTTTTACGCTCATAAGGAGAACAAAAACAAGCATTTGCCGTCCGAAAACCTGCAGAATAAAGGGTTTCGGATGAAGTAGCGATGATTTTCGAAACTGTTTGAGTTATAAACCAAAAAGTGTTATCAAAAAGAATTTCGAATATTATTTTCTAGAACATTTGAGAATGAGAAATAAATATTTAGTTTTTAATTGAAACAATTAAAAGATCAATCAACGTTTGTATACTTTAGAGAATTGCAAATAAAAAATGTTTCTTAAATTTATTTTATTTAATTAAAATTTTTACACCTTCAAAACTGCTAAATCAATAAAACAGTTTTTTTTACACTTGGTATAGGAGCTTTTTGCGATTATGATACGCCGGCATTTTTTTGGGAGAAACACTTTTGAACATTTTCTGTTCCGTTTTTGATAGAAAATTAATTTAAATAGAACAACTGTAGTTTAGTATTTACTTGTTCTTACTTGTATACAGTAACTAGTTTTAATGTTTGTCTCTCCGTCCCCCTTTTTTTCTCGCATAGACCAAAAATGATTGTAAATTATTTTTTTTTGTTTATTGTATATTGTTTTTAGTACCATGTTTTACAATTCTATTCTCAAACATGAGTGAGTTAGAGAGATACGTTTAACATAAAAACGAAGACTATTTGAATGCAATTTTAGGAATGACTTGACAATAGACCGTAAGTATGACTGCCTGGGATGGCTGACTATTAAATGGAATTTAAATCTCAAACAGCTTTATAAAATTTGATACGTAAGCAAAAAAATAAAAAATAATAAAATGCAAATATGTACGATACACTGAATTTTTCCTTTCCTTGTTTAATTCTTTAGTCGCTATAAACATTTGTCATAGAGAATATGATGTTTAGAAGTGACTAGCGTGGGGAGAAACCTGTGTACAATACAGGAATGATTGTTTGATTGATCTAGAAATGTAAATAAAGGTTTTCTTTTTTTGGGTTCAAATATGGCTTAAACGGGACGTTTTTTTTTGTCAGCTTTAAATATTACACTTTTAATTCGTATTTTAAAACATTTACCTGGAAGACAATCAAACATCATTGGGTTATATTTTATTTGTACAAAATATTATATTAAGTGACCAAATATATTTTGGTCGATCTTAAGTTCTGGTGTGACAATAAGAAATGACTTCTCCAAAAATTTAATACTTTGCTAATTTTAAACAAAAGGAAGCATATAATTTTTGCAAAACAAAAACCGACTTCAAAACAGATTTCATCTGTCTGTCTACAACGGTACAAGAGTATTGCCATATACATTAAATTACATTAATTACTGGGACACCCTTATATTTCATCTTCAAACTTTATAATTGTTTAACTGTTCATATGTACATTGAATTACAGCAAATATCGGCGCACCCTTTAATTGCCAAATACCAAGTTTATACTGGCTGCAGTAGACTTAGCCCGCAAGTTCTTTGTTAATTTCAACTGTCTGTCTATTACGGCTCAGCAGTTCCACCATATACATCAACTAGTGTAAAACCCTCTAATTTAAAATTTGTACACTTCTTATTATATTAAGACGTGTAGTGGTCATTCTGTCTAATTTTCCAGAATTTGTTTTAAAAAAATACGGCCATATAAGTCAACTTACATTAGTTTTGGGAACACCCTTTAATTTCCCCTGTCCCCTGTAAGCTCTAGCTGTCTGTCCACAACGGTTCAAAAGTTAGGCCACATACACAAATTTACATCAACTATTGGGACACCCTTTTATTTAAAAATACAATTTTTATATTTGTTGTTATAACGGAGCTGACAATACGGATTTGTTGTAAATTTCAAGCGTCTGTCTACATCTACTAAAAAGTATGGTTTTATATATCAAGTTAAATGAACGATTGATGTACCCTTTAGTTTATAACTTTGAATATTAAAATTTATTACTATAACAGTCATAGCAATCGACATTCTGTCCAATTTGCAAGCGTTTGCTTATAACGCTTCAAAATAAACTCTTTTTAAAACGAGACCAATCTGTAAGCATAATCTATTAAATTACCACAAATTTCCAAAAGCGGCTCTATAGGCACAAACATTAAAAAAATCAGCATTCAGACGAATTGAGAACCTCCTTTTTTATTTGAAGTCGGTTAAAAATATTTTTTTTTTTACAGACGAAGTAAATCGCATTTTTAACATAACTGTAATTAACTCTTAATAAATTTGGTTATTCTTGTATATAAATATCTTCATCTTAAATGTTCTTGTTACATTAAAATTTCTTTTATTAAAACATATCTACAAAAATATGGACTTAAATTTGCCTCGTTTTTTATTTCTTCTAAAAAGTTATTTTTGAAAGTGGTAAGGTCCATGCAGCAAATCGGCTTCCAAATAATTTTAGTAATTATTGTTTCATGAAAAAATGTAAAAGATGTATAGAGTAAAAAACATCACTCGAATGCATTAAAGTTGGCCAACATTTTTAAATTGACTTAAACGCAAACCCTTTTATATCTCAATATATGAAAAAATGGAATTATACGACTTTCAGACAAACCATCTCGATCAAATACTAGTCTTCGCCTGTATTAAAGACGGCAGGTCTTCACAAGTTAATATTGCTAGCATCAAGTATGCCATCGGTCCAACTGCGAGTTCTTCTTTTCCTAAAAAATTTAAAAATCTTTAGAAAGTGTAACTTAAATTTTAGTGTATTTATTTATTTATTAGATAAGTTTATTCTTTTTGCATTTTTTTTTTAATTCAAAAAGTGCAAATGTGATAAAAACTTATATTATTCATGTTGAAATACAATTAAAAACTTGATTATTTTGTGTAAACTTTTTTTCTTCTACGACAACTTGTACAAGTCGAGCAGAGTAAAATGTCATAAACTTGCAATTAAAATTACTTGTCATATTTTTTGTCACATTCAGAATACCTACACAAAACGAAGAATAATTTTTATAAAATAATTTCTATGTTCAAGTTTGGGGTGGGTTTTGTGAAAATCCCATGTTGTTTGTCACTTTTTAAATTTACAAAAAAGAAAATTTTTTATAATTTCATTAACAAATTATGTAGAGTCTTTTATTATAAACTTGTTTTTTTTTGTTTAATTTGTTACATTTTAAAAGGTACAGAAAGTCATATTAAAATTGTTCACATTTTATGCTGTCATAAACCAAATTCTCTTTTGATATTAATTTATTATGTAAATAACCTCTAGATTAAAAATAAAATTCACACATTTATCCGCTCATTCATTTACTTATTAACTTATTAACACATTCAAAATTATTACTGGAAGGCACACAGTAATAAAAAAATCCGATTAAAACAAGGATAAGGCAGTTAGTGCTCTGTTAGCACCTTTGGGAACTTGGTTTAAATGGAAATTCTTTGCGTTAAAAGTAATCCTACATAACTTTAACATAACACTGTACAACAAAATCAAATTTTTTCAAAAATTACAAGATCCGGGCTATAAATTCTGATAGAGGAGACAAAAAAAAAGATATACGTGTATCGGCGTTTTGAAAGTTTACATCTGGATTTCATTTGAGAGGGGGTTAAAGTTTCCCAGCTCTGGCACATTCTTATTGTTAAACGGCATAAGAAACCATGTGACCCTTACATTTTAGGTAAAAAATATGTTCAGCAGATTTATGTAAAATGTTACGGAGAACATTTTTGTAAAAAATGTTAACCCTCTAACTCCTCAAGATATGGGTCTTTTTTGTCCTTTTTTTAAGAAATAGCAAAAAACAACATTAAAACAGGGTTTTAGAGGGTTAAAATGTTCCACAAAAATGTTACCCGTTAAATTTTACTATAAGTCCCTGAATACACCAAAAAGGAAAATTCAACCATTAAGTCAGAAATAAGACCCAACCAAAGACAGGTTAGGGTTAATTTCGCATTTATTAAGAATTTTGTTTTAAATCAAATTTGGATAGCATTAATGACATTTTTTTTAGCTCTAGGCAATTCCACTTCATTATCACACAATGTCCAGCATATTTCAGCGATAAGCGAATGAATGCTTCTACATTTATAGCGTTCTTCAATGAGTGCGCATGTCTGATGAAATTTTTCACCATGCTCATCAGATTCTGTTGACAACTGGTTCTCAAAGTAATACATATGCGAATTAAAAAAATGAATTTTTGTTGACATATGAACGCAATAAAAGGTTCCTGTTTCAGCGATTGTTCCATCAACATAATGACTAGGACTTCGAAGTTGTAGCACAGGTACTGGGAGTTCGTCAGAATGCGGAAATGGCAGCATGGCTGATGGCACAGTTTTGTATACAAAACTCTTTCGCCTATATCTATTCAATTTTAATATGGCACACGTAGCACGTAGCGTCATTATGTTCACCTGGATCTAACCGCCGCATAGGAATACCAAACTGCATTGAATTTCGTTGACCTTCAGCGAGAGTTCAAAAATAAAACTATAGTTTTAGAACAAAAAAAAAATTTTATTACCTTTGGACCACAAAATTAAGCCATTATAACAAATAAAAAATAAGAAAAAAAACATCAAGTGAAAAAATTGGAGCTCGCCCATATCTGCCGAGGTACGGAGCTTAGAATTTTTCCAATTTTTTTAAATATCAATATGGATATCACATTAAAGCTTTTGAAAAGATCTTTAAGGAAATAGCATTAAGAGTTGATGAAATTTTTATGTAAAATAACATATATGAAGTACCATTTTTTTTTAATTCTCTGTCACCCCAATATTTGCTTTTTTATTGGAATTACTTCACTGAACTAGATTTACATATACTATATGGTGAAGGGTATATAAGATTCATCATAGCCGAATATAGCGCTCTTAATTGTTATTTACAATCTTTAAGAGGAGAAATAATAATGATAAAAAAAATAATGATAAAACAACACTTTATTGAGGCCATAAATACATTTTCAATTACTTCGCAAAATTATTTCTCCTCTTAAAGATTGTAAATAACAATTAAGAGCGCTATATTCGGCTATGATGAATCTTATATACCCTTCACCATATAGTATATGTAAATCTAGTTCAGTGAAGTAATTCCAATAAAAAAGCAAATATTGGGGTGACAGAGAATTAAAAAAAAATGGTACTTCATATATGTTATTTTACATAAAAATTTCATCAACTCTTAATGCTATTTCCTTAAAGATCTTTTCAAAAGCTTTAATGTGATATCCATATTGATATTTAAAAAAATTGGAAAAATTCTAAGCTCCGTACCTCGGCAGATATGGGCGAGCTCCAATTTTTTCACTTGATGTTTTTTTTCTTATTTTTTATTTGTTATAATGGCTTAATTTTGTGGTCCAAAGGTAATAAAAATTTTTTTTTTGTTCTAAAACTATAGTTTTATTTTTGAACTCTCGCTGAAGGTCAACGAAATTCAATGCAGTTTGGTATTCCTATGCGGCGGTTAGATCCAGGTGAACATAATGACGCTACGTGCTACGTGTGCCATATTAAAATTGAATAGATATAGGCGAAAGAGTTTTGTATACAAAACTGTGCCATCAGCCATGCTGCCATTTCCGCATTCTGACGAACTCCCAGTACCTGTGCTACAACTTCGAAGTCCTAGTCATTATGTTGATGGAACAATCGCTGAAACAGGAACCTTTTATTGCGTTCATATGTCAACAAAAATTCATTTTTTTAATTCGCATATGTATTACTTTGAGAACCAGTTGTCAACAGAATCTGATGAGCATGGTGAAAAATTTCATCAGACATGCGCACTCATTGAAGAACGCTATAAATGTAGAAGCATTCATTCGCTTATCGCTGAAATATGCTGGACATTGTGTGATAATGAAGTGGAATTGCCTAGAGCTAAAAAAAATGTCATTAATGCTATCCAAATTTGATTTAAAACAAAATTCTTAATAAATGCGAAATTAACCCTAACCTGTCTTTGGTTGGGTCTTATTTCTGACTTAATGGTTGAATTTTCCTTTTTGGTGTATTCAGGGACTTATAGTAAAATTTAACGGGTAACATTTTTGTGGAACATTTTAACCCTCTAAAACCCTGTTTTAATGTTGTTTTTTGCTATTTCTTAAAAGAAGGACAAAAAAGACCCATATCTTGAGGAGTTAGAGGGTTAACATTTTTTACAAAAATGTTCTCCGTAACATTTTACATAAATCTGCTGAACATATTTTTTACCTAAAATGTAAGGGTCACATGGTTTCTTATGCCGTTTAACCATAATAATAATGTGCCAGAGCTGGGAAACTTTAACCCCCTCTCAAATGAAATCCAGATGTAAACTTTCAAAACGCCGATACACGTATATCTTTTTTTTGTCTCCTCTATCAGAATTTATAGCCCGGACCTTGTAATTTTTTGGTGTGTTGTACAGTGTAATTAATATGTTTTTATAAGGACCACATTTCTTATGGCTTATTTAAAAGTGTCCTATTTCCATATCAAGTGTGTTAAGAACAAAAAACTCCTCTACTTGAAATATTTTTTCAATGTAAATTATGCTTATAATAATAATAATTAGTATTACGATTATAAATATAGTTAATTTAATAAAAATTTATGTATTTAATTTCATAATTTGGTTCCGATATTTAATTCAGAATTATAAATTACTGATTTAATAAAACTAGATGAGAAAAGGGTCGTTGCATAAGAATTAAAAATGTAATGTATAATTCAAACTGTATCACCTGTGTTTTAATTTCAAGCGTCTATCTATAACAGTTCAAAAGATGTGATCATATACATAAAAGATACCTTTTGATTATAAATTGTAGAATTTTATGTGGTTGTTATAGCGGACTTAAAAATAAACATAAAGTGAGAATTATAACAATCTTTCTATTACGGCTATATTTCTTAAATAACACTGCCTATGAGGGGGGACACCCTTTTAAATTAAGTTTATTTTAAAATTTTCTTTCATTCCTTCTGTTATTGTTAGCTGTAGTGATTCTTATTTTAGATAAACATACAATAATCATGTGTGTTTAATGCGGGTACCCTTTAATTTTCCATATCATACACTTTTGTTCAAGAACAAAAAATCTACTACGGTTAAAAATTAATGAGTCTTCCTATTTTTACGTCGGCTTAAAACGAAATTGATAGTGCTTTCGTTCGTTCGATTTAGTTTTTATTTAATTGTATTTTTGTTTTAAATTTTTATTTTGTACCGTCGTTTTTGTCCTTGTCATATTAATTTCGATTTTATTTGGATTAGCTGATTCGGAGATTGTTTTCTTTACTTAGTTTAAAATTTTAAACAAAAAAAGTAACTTTTTTAGTTTTTAACATAAGACTTACGATATAATATATATATTATATACTAAAATACTCTGAATATATTGTTACAAATAATAAAAAGCTGGCAACCCCTGTAGTTGTTTCCGTATGAGCGTGGTAAATAAGTTAATTCAACTAATGGGTGTTTATAGAATAACAAAACCATAAGTTAGCTAACAAAAGCTGAGCAGCCTCAATAGCTGCGTGGGTAGAGGTGCGTACTGCGTGCAAAGAAAAATAATAATAATTTTTATAATGCAATTAAAATTAATAAACAGCAGTACAAACCTCCCGAGAGGCAAAGACAATTATTGAGTGAAGCCATGGCAGACAATTTAGTGAAGACGTCTAATTTAATAAAAGGAGTAACAGATAATTGTCAAGAAGCCCTTTATAATAAAAAGTAAGAGCAATAGCGGTTAGCGCGGGGAAGTGTATGCCAGACGTGTGTTGTGGCTACTGGATTAAAGGAGAAGACTGGCTTGGATAAAACGAGTAGTGGAGATGTCTGTGGATGGTTAAGGTTACTAAACAAGGCATCGAGTAGTTCATGCCTCGCCGGAGTAACACAGTAGTGTAGCGTGGATGGCTGCGTTTGTGGTGATAACGCATGTTTAGTAATACGAGATTGGTAGAATCGAGAAGTATAGCCAGAGAAAGCCATAAAGTTAGAATACAGAATTTAGCCACAGTGGTATTTTCAATCAAAAGAATCCGTACGTTTGCCTGCTTAAAAGGGTAAAACGTAACAATATACTATAATACTCTGACTAATAATTTCAGAAATTAGATATAAGATAACATTAATTTTAATAGAGAAGAATATAACATTGTTTTTTAACCGCAGCTAAAGTTTTTTTAAGGAGCAATACTGCTTCATTATGTACTGACTGACCACTGTCGTCATAAATATATTTTAGCTATAAATATTTTATTTGTTTGGTTTAACATATTTTAAATAAACTTTCTGGCCAAATTCCACATTTATTGTTCTCTACACTTTGTATTAGACAGACACGCACAGATACATAGTTTTAATAAAATTGTTAACCTTCCAGCGTTGCCAACTGTGCCACAAATTTTTATGTTATAATAAATTTGTTGGCTCCTGTTAAGCTATTTAATTAAAGCTTTTTGCCACCAATTTATGATACTTATACAAACCAAGTAATTTTTTTTCATATTTTTCAACAAAAATGCAGAAAAAATATGTTGTCTACGCATAATAAAAGTTATGCATCCATTAACGTTATCATTTAAAATTTAGCGTAATATTTACATGAAAATAAATAAAAGGAAAAAATATGCGTTATTTCAGTGTGGAATACATTTTCATTTTAATTGTATAACATTTTTTTATTATACAAATATACAAATTTAAATACGATAAAAGAATCGCTGGAATCGTTAACTTTGTTTGAAGTATTCGTAAAATTTGTTATTTCCTTGTAGTAAAAGCTGTGTAAGGCGTAAAGTCTTTAAATTCTTACTTATACAGGGTTTATTTATTTATTTATTTTCCTGTGGGTAAATGCCCATAGAAAATAAAGTAACTTTCGCATATTTGCTCCAGCATTTTTTGGTTTTATTTGGGACATAAATGTGTTTAAGTGTTTTTTTTGCCATTTTATGCAGTATTCAAGTCGATTGGTGTTGAATGTTTAAGATTTTTTTTAAGACCAAAATGTGCCATTAAACAAACATTAAATATTATTTAGTCATGAATTCAATTCATATTATAGACACACATTCTATAATGGTATTGATCTTATGTTTATGGTATTGTGTGTCAGTATTGGGAATATGAATAACTTTGTTGCGTTTGATGATTTATCGTTAATGGTTTAGATAAAATAAAAAGCCAACAAAAAAACAGTATAGAACAACTAGAAACATTGATTTAAGTAATAAATGATACGTGGCTGTGTGCATTATAAATAGCAGGGTTGCAATATGATAAACTTATAAGAGACCACAGAAAATTTAGGGATATAAGTTTTATCTCTAAGAGAAGATTTACAAAAGATTTTGGTTCACAGCTTAAATAAAAATTTTGTTACCAGAACAGATTTTTAAAGAAATAAAATTTTTTTTAAATAATTGTAAAAAATAGAGAAGTTTTAATAAACCAAATTATCGATAACAAAATTTTACAAAAAAAATATATATCTCATCGAAAATTTTGCAAAATACTTTGTTATTGATTAAAAATATTTTATATAAAACTATGTTATCGATTACACACTTTTACATCCCAGCAAAAAATTAGACATTACCTTAAAAAGTACTTGCCATATAAGGACTTACTTTTGTGATTGCCATATTTTGTTACTCGCTTACAAAACACATTACATTAGTTTCCGAAAAAGGAAGTAGTAATTGAACTAGTTCTTTATGTTAAAAGAGACTACCGTACTAATGGCGCTCATTATATTATTATATTATAATTATATAATAATCATATTATATAATTATAATGTAATCGATTCTAAGTAATTGATTATAAGAGTCTCATGCCTTGTTAAAATCATTAAGTTGGCAATCTAGTTGGGAAGTACTTCTGCCTAAAATGCTTAATTCCACAATCGATTACCTTTTCAAAAATTTTTTATTGGGATGTTCTACACTGAATGCAATAGTTTTCTTGAAATCTTTGGTACCAACAACTTTAACATTTATAAAAACAAAATTTACTAAGACTGGTTATTGATATAGAGAAAGCTTGGCTTTTAGAGAATTTCTAGTCACAAAAGACATTCCAGTACCTACCCAAACAAATAAATCAGCTTAATTAATACAACTAGAGCTCTTATTTAGCATGTCCAATGATCGAAGACTTCTCTTTATTGGAAACGGATGTGTTTTAAATTACTCTAAATAAAAATGACTTCAGAGTTTTAATAATCTTTGGACATTATCGTCTTTAAAATCTTTAACTCATAAGCGCCAATGCCTTGAATGGGTTATACGAAGTGCTTTAAGAGGCACTTAGTAAAAAAAACTTGTTTTCCAAGCACATATGTTGCGGTAACCAAGGTTTTTAAGCTTTTGCGGGTTTTTTTTTAAACTCTTTAAACAAAAGACCTTGGCATATATTTATAGAAACATGTAAAGTCGGTTTCTCTTAGAAATTACTTTAATTTTAAACTCTGTTTCTAACTTTTTTAATATTATAGTAAAAAATAAAGTATATTTTAAGTTGAACCGACTTTAAGTAGGTGACAAATCAAACAAAAATGTTTTCCCATCATTTTTAACAAAATACAGTTAAATAGATTATCCGTCTCTGATCAGCTGCTTTTATTTTTTGTTGAAAATTGAAAACAAATATACATACAAATATAAATTTGTTAATTTGAAGAAGATAAATTAGTTTCAACAGATAAACTTAAAATGTAAGTTTATGTCATCAAATTTTTTTGATAAAGTCGCTACTAAATCAGTTAAAAAAAATTCAGGATGTTTTTAATTTAAACCACTTTTACATATAAAACTTAATTTTACGTGTCTATAGTACACAAAAAGTCCACTTCTAAGAAAACTCCACGCTTTTATAACTTAACTTGTATTAAAATTTTGTTTTTACTGACAAAATATTTATTCAAACACGATCCAAGAAAAAGCGATGTACGTATGGAAAGTTTTGTTATTTGTACAAGATATAGAATAATTCTCTTTGAACAAAAAATATTAATAGTAAACTTGCAGTCTAAAATAAATTGAAATTTTCCTCTAAGTTTTAAGCCGATATAAGAGATTGTAATATGCAGAAACTGAATTTTTTTTTGCTAACTAACTATCTGTAAATATTTAATATCAGACAAATTTATTTGCCTGGGGAAGAAAAAAAAAACAGAACAAAAGAATATTGTATAATTTAATTATTAACTTTCTTTAAGCAGTATACTTCCCCACCAAAATAATATAAATTGTTTAAATTCTTGCTTGTACCATTCTTTCTCTAAAGCTTTACATTTTTTTTTGCAGCAGCTTACTTTATCATGTATGTATAGATGCCGACTTATTACAAGTATACATGTTAAAAGAGATATCTATTCGGTTCTCTTCTTCTTTGTCCGTTTCAAGGTGAAAAGACGAAAAAGCTTTTATAGATATACTTCAATGAAGTATTACATACATCTACATACATATGTGAGTTATTATAAAACTGATCACGCCATACGAGGCTAAATGAAAAGTTAAAATACCACGAGAAGTCTTTTACTTCTTGTGGCCGAACGATAAACATCCAATCAATAATTTAACTCACGGTTGAAAGAAAGTTCTGTATAATAAAAATTTAATAAAGTAAATAAAAATTTAGTGAGTTATTTATATTAAACTTAAATTTATCGGGCAGCAAACAAAAAAAGACCATACTTGGGATCAACTTCGGGTATCGAAAGATTTCCATTTTTTTTACCGGAGCTAAATATATTTAACATACACTTACCATATTGAGACGAAAGGTAATTATTAGTGTTAGTTGTAAAATATAAAAGCAAAATTCTAGACACTTTTTCTAATTTATAGAACTTTCCACAATCAATACCACTCTCGAGTGACCTTTTAACCTTGTGCCATAAATTGGGGTTATATTTACCCATGTGGTCGGTAAGTCACTCGAGAGCACGTTTTATTAACCCATAAGGAGACATCGAAAAGAACGAAATTTTACGATCAATATTATTGTTCCTTCCAACACTAAACACCACCTCATGTGTCAGACCAAGATAAGCATCATCTGCATCACCAGAAACAAATTGCGCCTAATTTTGCAAAGATAATGCAACATTATTATTACTTATAAAAATAAGCTATAACACACGTATTGCATTTAAGTGAATTAGATCCAGAGAACATATGTATATAATAGTTAAGAAGATTTCTAACCCTATTAACAAAAAAAAAAATTTGTTTATTTTTGAATTATGATTGCTCTTAATGTGATCAGATTTCTCTGTTTTTGTTTTTTCTCAATGAAATACTTACATACAGATATACTTATAAATCCCCTAATGACGGTTAATTAACATGATTACATAAATAATATTTGTTGTTGGATTTATTACCATACTTGTTTTTATAAATAAAGATAGAATTTAAGAGAAATGTATAAGAATGAGTAATCATTAATTTATGTAAAATGTAGAGCTTCAGAAACGGATTAAGAGGGTGTGTCGTTTTAGGGTTTTCTTAAAAAGTAAACTGGGCCTTTAAGAATAAAACATGGTAGGGAGGGTATAGAGCCCGAGCTTCAACAACAAAGCTCACCAAGCAAACAAATTTTGTAGAATGTACCTAAATTGAGGAATTTGAGCTGTTTTCATGCTTTTTCACAACAAGGGCACATAAACCGCACGTAATTTTTTTATTGTACAGCAATGTCGTAACGGAACACGAACCCAGCCCATAACTCCCGAACTAGATAGTTGACCAGTACGTGCGTACCGTTCCTTAACGTGACCCTTTTGCAATTTTCTTAAATGGTATAAACAAAACGTATAACATCTTATATTCAACGAAGATTATCATAAAATATGACACTCCAAATAGAGCCTATAATCGCAGCGAATAATTAAATTTAAAAATAGAAAATTGCATGCAACGAGAGTCTTTTCACCATCGTTGAACGCTGGCATTACAAGATTTATAGCGGGTTGAGTTGTTCCTATTCGTGGGTACATAGAAACACAGGCAAATATGAAAAAATCTTTACAAGTTTTATATTATTTTTCGGTTACCCAACAAGTTAAATGCATCATTATTCGTATACCTGTCACTTTTTAATTTTAATTTACGTCTTCATACACAAGGTATTATTGCCCGATCCAGGAGTGAATTTCACATTACTCTTAATAAACATGACCTCAAAGTTTTACGGGTTGGTTCAGTGGCTTTGTAACCCCCTTAACTCTTAATCGGCAGCCCCAAGAATGGGCAATGTAAATATTTTGAACAGGCTGCAACTGCTCGGTTACTAAAATTGTTATGTTGCGTCTAATCAATGTATATAAGTTCTCTCTGATTAGGATGATGGGCCTAGGACGGTATTAGAATATCACAGTGCCTATGGCGATTAAAACTTATAATGTTGTCTGTAATCCGCACCCTGTTACTTTGTATATAATTATTATCCCTTTTGGTATATTATGTGGTAACATTTATCATAATTCCAAATACAATCTGTTTTTTTATATCCAAACGTAAAAATACAAATTTGATGTATGGCTTTTACTACAAATACATATAAATTTTACTACAAGTACATATAAATAAACCCCATACTATAAAAATGTAAATACTTTTTAACATTCCACATTAAAAAAAAAAAAAAAAAAACGAAACCCTGCAAACATATTACGTAAATTAAATATGTAGTTTTAATGAACTAACAGCAATAACATAAATTTTAGAAAGAATGAATAAATGAATAACTGATACATATTAAAAATGTGTGTTTTTTATGCTGCCGTAAAATGTAAAACTGTTTATATTGGAATTGAGGGATATGGGATTTTTTTTTGATGCCGATAGACCTATTGAAATACTTTTAAAAATAGGCTTTCAAAGTTATTAAAGACAAAACTTTTATATATTTTCATAATTATTACAAAGTAAGAAACCTTCAGAATTGTACAAAATGAATATATATTTTTAATCATTTCTATAAACTAGTGACCTAATAATTCCACATTCATTTGTAATTTTAAGAAAAATAATTCAATAATTTATTTATCTTAAAATAAATTGAGCGATACAAATTTGAATTTCTAATATTTTATGTATTAAACACAAAAAGAAAAAAAAGAAGAGCAAAAAATATGTTAAACTCATGTTACTTTTATTAGATCAAATATAAAGAACTTTAAACATAGAAATGTAAAAATAAAAACTGAAAGACTTAATTTAGTGGTATGCATGTTTAGAAGCAAATCTTCCAAAACATATTTTTTTTAGCAAGTAACAAAATATTGATAAATTCTTATTCAGAAATTTGAAAGAATATTTCCTGCCTCTAAATAATTTATTTTTTTATTTTTCTTGAACAATCTTCAAAAGTAGAATAAATTCCTATCAAAAAATTATTAAATTCAATAATAAATAAAACCAAAATAATTTTCGGTTCCGTCTACACAGGATGATAATAAAAATTTTATATGTTTTCTCTTTTTTTTATTTTGTTCAGCTTAATGTTTTCTAAGAGTGATTTTGAGTATTTGAATGTAAAATAGTAAAATATTATAAAATTGTTTGCGAATTTCAATATTAATCAGAACTAAACAATAAAATATATACAAATCTAAAGAAAGAAAAATTAAAAAAGTTATAAAGAACAAATCAATAGTGCAGCTACAGGGCTTCTTTTTAAACTTTAGAATGAATCTATTTATATTTTTTGGAATGAAAAATTGAAAAAAATAATAATGAACCTTCACAAAGAGGTCCTAATAACTAGAATAAAGGTTTTCGCAACATATTTTGTTGCATAAACAGGCTTCTTAGCAAAGGAGGGTTTCAATTAAATTGCTAACAACAACATGTTCCCTTTAATGTTAATACTTCAATAAAAAGTGTTCTATCAAGCTCTTTTTATTGATTTCAAACTTATTGAAATATTTTTTCTTATAACATTGTGTTCTAGGTAAAATGATGATATAATATTCCGAGAAACTTTTTTGCTTTTATAACAAAAAGTCTACAAAACATTTTTCATTGACAATAAAATTTTTCGCAAAGTAAATGCTCTCAAAAAAAAAAAAAAAAACAAATATTTTATGAAAAATTTTCTATCGAAAACTAAATGTTTAAGAAATCATTTGTAATCGAAAACAAAATTTTTTTAGAAATATTTTTTATTGAAAAAAAAAAACTATTGTTGTTTATTTTCGTAGTTGCATGCAACACTTACTGGGAAGCAAAATGTTGTGTAAGTGTTGTTCTATAAATTATACAATACCAATAATATGTTATCTGATTCATTTATTATAGATGGCTAATCTTTTAAGAATAAAAAATTATACAACAAAATGGTTGTTAATTTGTATAAGAATATTTTGCGATTGATAGCAAAATGTTTAAATTGCTGTTTTAAAATTTTTTTATGCTGTTCGAATTTATTTTTATATATAAAGAAATACTGAAGTTTTTGAGAACTTGTGGGCTATGAAACATTTGTTATTTTATGAAAATTATGAATGAAAGAAATTGTTGATAGCAGAAAAATTTGTGTCATATATTTATTGTATAGAACATAATACAATAAAAAATCAGTAATAATAATGAACATTTTTTAATGTATCTTATTATGAAATAATAAATGTTTTCAGATTCATTTTTTCAGCAGCAAGAAAACGTTCTGTGACACATTTGATATCGATAAAATAATTTTAAATAAAAGATTTATAATTTATAAACAAATATGCTTCACAAAATTGCAAAATGTTATATACATAAATTATAACTAGATATTGCATATATCACTTTATAGCGTATGTTTCATGCTTCATTAGTTATTGGAAACTAAATATTTTACAAGTAAAATTTTAAAAATGTAGAAGACGAGTTACGGCGAGAACAACAAAGAAATGCTTGGACTTGTATGGGAACTTCATCTAACCAAATTAATATTTAATAAATTAGTTGGTTAAACAGATGATGTTTACAATGTAAACAACCCTAAGTAGATAGGTGCGAATATTGCTTATTAAGGATGTAGAGATCCAGAAAATGCAGCACAACATTTTGCCGATGTCTAATTTGTGTTATTTTCTATGGAAAACGCCCACATACATTCATAAAGTAATTTTCTTCCTAAAAAAAGTTTTTAGAAAATAAAAAATAAACTTAAGTCAAAATAAATTATACCTCAGTATGTAAGATATTTACTATCAATAGCAAAACGTGTTACCGGCTATTTTTTAACTGTTTTCTTTTTGTTGATGGCAAAATATTTGATTTTCTTGCTTTTAAAATCCTGTATCAGTATTTATTTTAATCAGTAATGAAATGTTGCATTTTTTGCTAAATTGTTTTTTATCGACAGCAAAATTTATTATTAAACATCTCTGTTATCATATATATATATATATATATATTACAATTAATAAATATCTCTTTTATGATATTCTGGCACATATTAGTTACCTATAGTAAAATTTTATAAAAATAATTTTTTATCTAAAACAAATATTTTGCACGTAACATTATTTGTCTATAGTAAACTAAGATATCATATTTGATATCAGTAAATGTGTATAAATCAATGGTTAAAGAAAATAGAATGAAATATGTTATTAAAATATTGTATTAATAATTTTTTCTCAATAGAATATTTAATTATTTTTAACAAATTTAAGTCGTTTATTTTTGCTTTTTAATTTCAAAATATTTTTTATTGAAGAGTTTGTTTTATATTTTTTGTTGTTTACCATATTTTTCACAAAGTTCTGTATAAAGTATTGTTGTTCTTTAATAAACTTTAATCTATTATTTTAACAAAGAAAATTTGTGTTAAATACGTTTTAAATGAAAACGAAATATGTATCAAAATTTGTTTTATTGGTATGACCATTTTTATTGATAAATTTAATCGATTACTTTTTATTTATTTTTAATATTTACAGTATTTTAATTACTCAATATCCTTATTTTTTATTACAATAAATAAAAGTACTTTTCCTTTAGGTTTCAAACCAATTTAGCAGCATTATTTTGAGTTGGGTTGTATTTATTCATGGACATATTGAAGCATAGAAAAATATGCATTAAAAAAATCTTTAAATTTTAAAATTTTTCTTGGCTACTCATCAAATTTACTGCACTTTTATTGCTACACCTCTCAATCCTTCGTACCTTTGGTAAAATTTGCTATGATTTAAGTCAGCTAAAGTATTACAAATTCGTTTTGCTCAATCGTTGTTGAGATACGATAGATGCTTTTAAGAAAGTTTAGCTACATTATTTCATTTATATATATTTTTTCTATTTTGTTCTTACATTTTTTATCGCTATTATTCTTTAGTACTTGTGTTCCCACTTTGATAATGTTGTCACTGTGTTACTACTTTTGTCATTGCATGCGGTTTACATAGATTTTATTCAATACCCAAACACTATGGTTTCTTGGCGATAGAAAAGATTTTCCAATTTCAATTTCTTTCGTGGTGACGTTTTAGAAGAATTAAAAAAAAGAAAAGTATATTTTTTCAAGTATTAAAAGCAAACGAAGTTTTTATAGTTGTTACTATTATCGTAAAAGGGCTCTTAGTTTAGGGATGATGCTGAGATGTGGGGTAAAGTATTTTGGAAGAAGTCGTTTTTTATAATCCTGCTCTTAACTTAAATTTTCAGTTGAAGTTTGAGTTAGACTATGCTTTTTTCTTTGTGTGTGTTTGCGTGTTTGAAGAGCTTTCTAGTTTTTTCCTTAACGGATTATTTACATAGCAGCTTTTAATAGCAAGAAGTTGGTAAAATATATTGAGATTACAATTGTAATGTTAAAAATTATTATTATTCCTCGCTTTTTTTGTGCTCTTTTTTTATAAAACGTATTTTTTTATATTGTATTATTTACGATGCATGTGTCTGTGAGTACGGAAAGTAAAACATTTAAGGATAATGAAATTTTATTGAATATTGAAAAACATGATCCAAGAAATTAATGAGAATTGTAAGGTTGTGATTTAAGTGGAGTTTTTCTCGAAAAAAATCAATTTGAAGTTAAAAGTTTGATTTCGCTGTGATTTAAATAGCGGAAATAGGTGCGCTTTGTAATGGGAAAATCTGTGATTAACATACGCCTCAATAACGTAAAATGTATTAAATGAAAAAAATATTGGTGCTTTAAACTTCAAAGTTCGCGACAAGTATTTTTCTTTTTCCTAAGGGTGAAAATAACAAGGATTAGTTATATATGTTGCAATAGAAATGAAAGTGGAAAATAGATGAGATCCGTAAGGTTTAATAGCCCTTAAAAATCTCAAACTAAGTGTAAAAAAATTCTGAACGCCATTTTATGGGATGAATATAGTTTTAAAAATATTCAAAAACTTTCACCACCTTATTTTCGTAGCTATCAAAGTCTATATATGGAAAACAAACTGAAGTGTTGCCGAGCGTTAAAACTGCATTCCTAAAATTTACCTACGTTTATTTTATTTAAAACAAAAAAGTTTTAAACATAATAAAAAATATTTTTACGTTCATTTTTAAGAGCAGAATGCTTGGTGTGGAAGTTGGATAATTTTTTAGGAAATACAGCTAAAAACGGTATTTCAGTGATTGGCAAGTTCAATAGAACCACGGACTGACTACGGACTCTCTTAGGCCTGAACTAGGAGATATAAACTTAATTTCAGTTCAACAAGCAGTCGAACTTTTGAGCACTATTTTCAATAATCGTGGTATCAGCCTTCTTGAGGATGACAATTGGCTATCAATCAGTTCCGATTAGGCCCTATTAAAGTTTTTCCTGTAGAGTGCCCTTAATCAGCTAAAAAAGGCTTTACAAATTGGACTGAAAGAATAATGCCAAGTTATTATATGTAAAATGAAATTAAGTTTACTTAAATTAAATTTTGATTTCGACCTCCCGATAAAGCCACCCGCAATACTGTTAAATTACCCATTTTAAAATCGCGAAATTCGGCATACAAAACATTTTTCTTGTAAAAACTGAGAGCCAGACTTTTTTACTAGCAAATTGCAAGTCTTAAATTTTTTCTAGTCGTGTTTGGAATGTCTAAAGGTTTTTGATAGATGTATATAAATTTGTCTGAATGCTTAAAGGATTTAAAGTTTATTGGATTTCCCTCTATAAATTTTTTTAAAAGACCTCATTGTATAATTTTATTTTCTTTTTATTCAATGGCGTAAATTAATTTAATTATGTCTGGAACTCATTATTATTATTCGTTTTTTTTTTTTAACAAATTATACTCTGCACACACGACAACATTAACCACAAAAAAAAAACTTAAATATCCAATTTTTTTCGAATTGTACGCCATTTGTGCTTTTATAAAGTTTCTTTTTTTAAAAAACTGAATTGTCTAAACAAAACTAAATATCATTGAAGCATTACCAATTTCATTCAGCGTGCAAAATGGTGGCCGTTTTGTACAGTTTTAATAAAAACTGCAACATCGTCTTAATGACAACATTTTTCTAAACAATAAAAATCATTGTGGAGAAAATTAAAACAAAACCTAAACATTTGTTCTGCTTGTGATTATGATTGAACGAACGTTCGTCAAGAACTCAAATCAAAATTCATATACCACAAAACGAAAAGTATTCTTTAGTGTTTATTTACTTAAAGGAACAAAGTTTTCCGTTAAATATGTTGTTTTTGTTGTTGTTTTATTCAAAGAGAGGTCAGTCATTACATTAATTAATATGATTACGATATATGACCAATAGCTTATTTTCTTTTGTGTATAAAAAATCATAAATTTTCTATTTAAACCAAGAAAGAGTCATATTTTATCTTATGTACCCTTCACCATGTATGTTAATCTAGTTTAGTGAACTAACTCCACTCAAAAAAACAAATATTCGGGTTACAGAAAATTACAAAATAAGAAAACTTCATAGGCCCATAACTCGAAAATTATGGGCGAGCGCCAATTTTTTCATTTATTTTTTAGTTAGAGTTACTTCGTTAAACTTGAATGCAGTGTATTCTGTTACTTAAGCAATGGTTACACAAGTCAATCATAGCTGGAAACTGAAAGTAGTTTAAAAATCACATTGGTGAAGTAAAAAAAAAATCGTCGTGTTTTTAATGCTGTTAGTTTTCATTGAATTGTAGGATCTGAACTTACATTCAAATTCCCTTTTTTCTTTTTTCAGTATTATACTTTCAGCGACTTGAATGATAAAAAGAGCTTTATTACTATTTAATGTTCTTGAAATAAACTCAACCCCTGCTTCTGATGAAAATATTTTCAGACGACCGGATAAACAAGTTTATCTTAGCAACACAGACGGATAGATCTTCAGGACTATACAGTCTTGGAGTGCCCATAAGAGCCGCTCAGTTCCTAGAAAAGGCTGGACAATGGCAGAGAAAATCCTTCACCGTTTTGTCGTCTTCCTCGTCTTGACAATTTCTAAAGAAGTTGTGATATGTAATTTAGTCTCCCAGCATGGGTACCAATTACAAAGTGTCCTGAATTGTTGGACTTAAGGCCCAACTATAATGTGCATAAGCAAGCTTTAGCTTATGTCAAAAATCTAACGAAAAGCCTGTGAAGTGCTTAGGTAACTTATTAAAGAAATTTATGTGGCTACAAAGTACTTACATAAATTTAGTAACTTATTTGCCACAGTTGCACATTTATGTTTAATTCGTACTTTTTCCAAAAATAATTTCTATACAAATAAACAAAATTTTAAAACAAAAAGGATTTAAAGAAGATATTTTATATATTTAATAACATTCACATACATATTTACATATTTTGATTCATGTTCTAAGCAAAAGTAAAAAAAAATTATTACAAGTTATTTTCTGTTTAGTGTTTGTGGCGATCATCGCTTATATCGTATGAATATGTGTGTATAAATACAAATTTAATTTAAATATATTATATTTGTAAAAAATTGGCCATAAAGAAAAATGTTGTTTATTCTACATTTTCTATTGAATTAAAAACTAAACATTTAAAAATTTAGGTCTTGATTAAAATTTTTCTTTATCAATGTGTAACACAAAGCACAATCAGCTGTTTCCGTACGGAAAGTACGATCAGTTTCGTACCTTGCATAAAGAACGAAATTTAACGAAACTTGACGAAAAGTTATCTTATGTACATTATTGTTTACCACATATAATTTAATGTATTTGCACAGTTGTATAAGCTTGCTTAAGTTGTTTTATGCACATTTTAGTTGGGCCTTTAGGCTTAGATACTAATTTATGTATGGAGCTATCTTGCTTACTTGATTTAACTAAACTTGCTTACGTATTGTTGCAAGTGATTTCACAAATGTGGAATATCGTCAAAATGTATATTTCACAAAATTTCACCTAAATATAAAAAAAAAACTTTATTCAAAAACCAAGATTTGATTGCAGAATTAATTTTTAACTAAAACGAATATAAAAACAAGTTTCAAATAGGTATAAAAACAATATTCAAAGATTGACTCTGACGCATTGCTAATTTCTTTTCTTTATACCTTATACAGCTTTAAGGTGTTCGCTCCTACAGTGTGTCGCACCAAACTCGAACGGGTGTGTTTTTTTTTAATTTATTTCTTTAACAGTTTAGCTGCTAATTTACGTTCAATATTAAAGTGGTATCTTTCTCTTTTTATACATTTTCTTAAAACCATAAATGTCCAAAATTTTATGACTATTGTTATTTCGTACATTGACTAACAAACAAAGCATGATAATGAAAAATGGCTTTTTTTAATTATTTTCAAACATTAAAAATCTAATAACTCGTCGCTATTATAAACACTTTTAAAATGAAATGTAATACATGCTGTGCGAAAAATTTGCATAATTAACCAACTTAAAAGTAAAGAGCACAATACGTAGTAAGACCAGACTTAAGTAGGCCATTTAAAAAAAAAACATACATAAATAAATTAAAGTTTTCAAAAATTAAATGATTAAAACATAAAGAAAAATATGTGAAAACTTTTTTTGTTTTTAAATTTGTAATATTTATTATTGTTGTTATTTGTCGAAACGATTGACAAAAATTTATTGCAATTGTAAACAAAAAATTTTCGTATAAAATTACCAAAAAACCACCTTCCGATTTCCTGAAGCCAACCTTAACCTTACAAACAAAAAAAATATATAAATTAACCAACAACCCACTTGTTATTCTCCCTCTTAATTATACCTGTTACTCAATTCCTATACGTATATGATTGGTTATACACACAACTGTATGTGTGTTTATACGTTTTTTATTCTTACTCATCACTTGACTTAAACGAGTTTCTAGTTTATAATACCGTTAACAATTTTTCTGTTGTGGTTTTGACAGTAAGATAAACTTTTATATAAGGCTTTTTGAGAATAAGAGATTGTGTCTGTTCATGTGTGTGTATGTGTGTCTGTAGTAAATACAAAAGCAAGCTGAAAAGTTTTCTTACAATTTATTGAAAATCGTATTAGTTGGTTTAAAAAGAATTTTTAATATATACTTCGTTCTGATAAAATAATAGTTTATTTGTTAAACTTACATCTGGGTGGCCAGAATATCAGAAGCAGCATTTGAGAAAAAGGACATTCTGAAGACGGTGAAACATAGCTGTGGTAATATAACAGTGTGCACCTGATTTTCTTATTATTTTGTGGGACTTCTGTATCGCATAATGAAACCAATTAATTATAATGAAACTCTTCTGTGGTCATATGAAAACCAAATATGCCACTTTAATGGGTGTTCACAACGGAACAACGACGAGAAACACAGAGCCGAACTTATAACAGAGTGGTTTGCAAACAAAATAAATGTGATAGAATGAACAACATAGTACCAGTCTAAGTTTAAATTCTAAATCCTATTGAAATTTCTTATTAAAATATCAATAAGTGGAGGATTTATCGAACGCAAGACCTGTTTTCGTCTGTCTTGTTACTAAAATATAAGAGAATATTTAATGAACAGAGTTTGTACGACTTTGCTATTAGTTTCTTTATTTTTGTTGTTATTTTAATTAATATAAAGTATGCCGGTTATTTTTCGCATGCCAAAACTGCTTAATAGTTAATTTTAAGCAAAATTGAAAATTTAGTTTAAAAAAAACAAGTAAGAGTGCTATATTCGGCTATGCCGAACCTTATATACCCTTCCCCATCTATGTAAATTTACTTTAGTGAAGTAACTCCAATCAAAAAAAGCAAATATTGGGATGACAGAGATTTAAAAAAAATGGGGCTGCATATATATAATTTTACATTAAAATGACATCGGCTCTTTAAGTTTTAAGAATTAAAGAAATTTAGTATTTTCTTAAAGATCTCTTCAAAAGTCTTAAAATGATACCAATATATATATATATATAAAATATATCAATATATATTTAAAAAAAATTTTAAATTTCAGAGCTTCACAACTTACTTGATGTTTTTTTCTTTCTTGATTCGCCCATAGATTTATTTTTTTGGTTGGAGTTATTTTATTGTTCCAAATGACATAAAAAAATTAAAGGTAGGCGTGATGTTTTGCCTGCTGCCTCAAATGGCGTGGACAGATCATGCTGATTTCCCAAAGAACCTCTTCGATACTATATCTGATCGATCGACATATTTATTTATTTTGTAAAATCAAGTTTGTCGAGGCTTTTTAACGCTAATACGGACGGACAGAAGGACATCGCTCAATCAACTTCGCTATGCATAAGAAGTCAGAATATAGAAATTACACACGGAATGGTGAAGGGTATAAAAATAAAGCATACGTGTCTGTAATTGTCAAATTGATACTTCAAACAAGATAAACATACTGATTTTAGAAATTATGGGATGCAATATTTACTTCGCTTATCACTGACTTATTTAGTTTTCACACAACTGTATGTATATAAAAGATAGTTGTTAATTATAAATAACAATAATTTTGGAAATTCTTTTGACGAAGCAGCATATAAGAGATGTTTAACACTGTATATTAACACTTTATATATATTTATTAGTTTTTTTTTTTTGTTTTTTATTTTTTGCTCTTTCCTATTTTTTCTATGCAGATTTTATCTAGCTCTTCAAAAGATACCTGTCCAATGCCTATTTATTTAGTCAAACCATGGTTGTATTTGAAATGCATCATAAGCTTGCAATACAAGCAAGTCTTTTAAACCTATTTTCAACCGTTTTACTTTGTAGTACAATAAAGCATCAACAATAAAATAAACACAAAGAATGTTGATAGTCTCAGAGACTGGTTCAGCAAAACAAGAAATATCTAGGCAGAAGAAGAAATAAAAACAAGTTACACGAAGTAGGTGTTTACCGTTTGTTACGAAAAGTTTGGTAGAGTGTGTGGTTAATTGTGACAATTTTTATTATTTTTTATAACAATTTTTTTATCTCGAATTTAATTTAATAGTTTTGCGTTCTACCAGCTTTATATAAATATTTTCAAGAGACTACAACTGTAGCAATTAATTTATTTTAATTGTTTACGAATAAAAGTAACTGCAAAAAATTTCAAGAAATGAATATGTTGTCAACTAATAGTGCATTTACATTACACCAAAATCTATTAGATTTGATTTGAAATCTCTTTCAAAATCTAGTTCGTTTACACTTTATTTTTTTGACACTAGCAAGATTTGATATTAATAAGAAATCGAAAAAAGGATATTTTAAAATATTTTTTACACTTTATTTATAATTTACACATCATTCATTTTTTAATTTTGTTAATATTTTCATTTTGTTAACATTTTAAATAAATTTTCTTTTATTGTTTTAATAAAACTGTCACTTTTTCTGCTACAGCGTAGTATTTTTTGGTACAATATTTAAAAAACCATAGTTGCATTGGTACGTACTACTAGATTTTAAGTAGATTTCGTCAAAATCAAGTGGCGAAGTAGATTTTGTTTTGTATGGGAAATCCATTTACAATCAACTAGATTTTGCTCGAAATCTCGTTCGTACTAGATTTGGGTATAATGTAAATGCACTATAAGACGTAAATCAACTACTAGAAAAAAACTTATTAATTAGAATACAGGGGAGTTTAACAGAAAAACACTGTGTGAAAATTTTAAATTTAAATGTGAGTTCCGAGAAAATATTATGGGAGCAATGCTTGAGTACATTTTTGTAAAATGTAACGTCTGTAAATAAAAACATAGTTTTAAAATAAGAACTACTGTGTTGGTTGGGAGTTGAACACCATAAATAGAACATAAATTCTTTAAAGAATATATTGAGGAACCTTCATTTTATGAAAGTTGCTTCAGCATTTTTCTCTGCAAAGTAATGGATGTGCGGAAAATCCTAAAGAACCTTCGAATTATTTTATAAAACTTATTTTATACCATGTTTCCACGGCTTCTTAAAACACTTGTTTCGCTCTCTTTAACAAGATTGCGAATCATGCTGTTTATACGAGACATTCCTGTTTCGATTTGAAAGCACTGTTTGGAAGCATACATGCATACATATTTATGTATGTACATGTAAATCTTTCTGAGTAGAGAGACATATTAAGATGATGAAGCTGGTTCAAAACATTACCATGTCGCCTTTGTACATCTTTCAGCGCCTCGAAACACTCCATAATAATATTTTTTTTTTATAGCGTGATCTTTTTCCATTTTAAAAGTTGGCACAACAGAAATTTATACTTTTGTTTGTTTTCGTTTTGTTTATATTTTTGTTTATGTTGTTGTTTTTGACAACTAGTGCGGATGAACGGTCGATAAATATTAGAGATGATAGTAGTTTTTTTGTGTTTCGTGAGGTATTTAAAAATAAAACAAGATAAATTGAGCTGTTTTGCTCTCAATATTTTGTATGGCGAAACATGTTATTTGGCAGTAGTTTGGTCTCTAAAACATGAATAGAGAGTAAAACAAGTGTTTAAAGTAGCCGTGGAAACATGGTATTAACTAAAAGATTTCTGTTATTTTAATTACAAAATTAGTTAATCCTTGAATGTTTTTTCTGATACTTTTCACTCTTTTCTTTTACAAATAAACGTAGTGTTAGCAAAAAGCAAGAAGAAATATACATATATGGCGATTTATAAAGAGAATAAAAAAACAAGCCTTGGGGTGTGTGTTCTTCTATCTTAGAAGAGCAAATAATTTTCAAAGAAATTTTTTTATCCGACTGAAAAAGAGACCTTTCACGTTTGCAACGCAAGCACACTTCTACTTTTTAAGGTGCTTTTTCAGCTTCCTTCCTTCTCTACTGACGATTCAAAATTCAATTAAGCAATTTCTGGTCATCGACTAAAACTGTGAACTTTTTTCATCGCAAAATCTCACGAAATAACCAGCACTTGCGTTAGGCTGAAGTCATTCTGGAATTTAGAACCAATATATAACTAACCAAAAGATATCTAAAGGCTACTGTTAAGCACGCAGATCACGGATATTTTCGTTTCGCCTTGGTTTACCATCAAGATAGGATGTATTCTAGTTAACCTACTGTGTTAACTAGAATACATCCTTCTTGAGCTCATCTTCTGGGTGTTTGCTGGAATGCACTGCAACGGTTACACAACTACACTTTTAGGGTTAATAACCTTGAACTGTGTCTTTGGTTCAATTGCTTTCAGAACAACATCATGACTTAATAATTTCTCACCTCGGTTTGTCTGCCATATTGCGTAGTAGTTAAACTGCAATTGTACTGTAATAACTTTGTTCTTACATTATTGTTTAAATGAAACAATTTTGTTTTCTTTTAAATTATTGTTTTATTTTTTGTTATTAATACAGTTTGGTTAAGTTCAGCTGGGAGCTCCTGGATTAAATTAGATTATGCTCAACTTGATATTTAACTGTGTCTTAACAGCCAAATCATAGCCGTTTATAAAGGGCGAATGAGAAGGCTGTTACTAGTCTAGAGTTTGTTATATTTAAATATAATTATACTAATACTAATTTATCTGCAATATTTTATATTATTATTAATATTATTATGGAAACGAAAAGTGTAAAATTGTCTTATTAAATATTTTCTGTATTTACAATAAGTGTGTTAATACAACAATACCGTTAGTCGGCATTTTTGGTGGTGTACTCTTTTGACTTGACCGTAAGCGCATACAATGCACTTGAATTGTTTGGGTAATTTGAAACCTCTTATTGTGTCAACTGTTAGTAATAATATTTATATTAGGGTGGTTCTACTATGAGCATGAATATTAATATTTGTATTAAGGTGGTATTACTACAGTAAAGGAATAATATTCTGGCTGTAGTTGCTCCACGATCGGAAAAATCCATATTTATATACGTTGGATTATTTCGGGCTATAAGTCGAGAAAATTATAAGGGAAGAAATAACAAAATCCTTAACATAATTTCTAGAGATAATTTGCTTTCCAAAACCGTAAAAATGACGCAAAATTTTATCTAATTAAATTAAAAGCAAATTTTATAGTTGTTTTTTTAGTTAACACATCAACGTCTATATTGCATGTGGGACCATAAAAACTTCAAGTTTCTATAGTACATAGTAGACTTATAATCAATGATCGCCAACCAAGTCCAAGGAAGCACGGCACAACCCCTAAAAATTCTCAAAAAAGAGAGCAAAACACATGACACAAACATGCTTGCTTTCAACAAAAAATCATTTTTCAAAGAGAGTGGTACACTTTGAAAAAATCTTTTTAGGTCTAATAAATATAAACATACTCAATAACTTCTTAATTTCATATTTAATATATTTGTGAGGTTTAATAAGATGTTTAATAAGAATATAAGACAATATGACAATTTAATCTTAAAAATTATTGTAATTGTAACGCGACATTTTGCGGTGTAAAATTACCAATACGAAAATACAATCTCTGGATGATAAATAATAATAAAATTATTATAACTACATAGACTTAAAATGAATTATCAATTTGTTTGAACATGAAAACAACATTATTTTAGATTTCCAAAATTCCAAAACTACCTTCAAAAAGCCTTTGAAAGCGCTTTATTCAAAAGTAGTTTTTGAAATTCCCTTTACAAAGTAATATTTTTTAATGACTTTTAAGACATGCAGACATCTTTTATGAAATGAGTTATTTATTCAAATTACAAAAAATTGTAATCTTTTATTTTTAATCTTTGGTATTTTACAAAATGTTAAAGGTTTTCGAATTCAATATTTCAGCTGGCCCTTAATTAACATATCATCAATCAAAAATAATAAATAAAAAATAATTTTTTGTGGAATGCTAAAGAAAATTTGTTTATTATCGTTTATTATATAACAAAAACACAAAGGAAATAAATGATGGGAATTGGTAGACAACATCCACTCTTTAGAATATCTTAAGAGTCAACAAACCTAAAACGATATTTTTAACAAATTATAAAAGCCAAATATCTCTAATTATAATGGTTAACATTTGTTTTCTCTTCTAAGTGTAAAAAAAGAAGGAGCAGAAGAACTGTTATCAAATCTGTGGTGGGCTCAAGTGACTCCCTAACAAAAATAAGAAAATAATACAATAGTGTTTACAATACCCTACATTTATTAACACTTATTATGATTTATTTTTTAATGGAGTTAATCGATTTGTCAAGTGAACCTTTCACATAATTTTTGCGTTTTTAAAGCCTTCAAATATTTTTAAATCATAAGAGCAGTACGAGAACCATAATATGAATCATTTTCGGTAACAAAGTCATGTTTTAAAATAACTCAATTTGCAATAAATTTATTTACAATTTTGTTTTAATTGTCCAAGCAAATGAAACAAAATTGTACTGCGACATTTTTAATATAAAGGCAAGTTTTTTAGTGACACTTGCAGTTTTGCCGCTCAACTCAGATATTCAACAGTTTGACTTAACGAGCACTTTTAATTGTGAAAAGAATGTTTTTATAATAAAAAAAAAATACAATTTTTCGATTGAATGCCAACTTTATAAAGAATCCAAAAAAAGTTGAAGAAGCTTGTGGCACAGCTAAGCTAATGCTAAAGTGACACCCACAGCTACGGTTTTCATTCAAAAAGCTTTGTTGGCAAAGTTACGTTTGAAATCGGCGATAAAATTGAGAAATTAATTTAGTGAATATAAAAGTTATTATGCTAAACATATATGAGACAAGAACAAATGGAACGTGGTTTAGAAACCTTGTTTTTTTTTAACAAACCAAAATTGAAGAAGGTTATCAATTCGTCTAAATGTTGTTTTTATATTGATGGCCGCAGAGCTCGGTCATTTCTGCACCGATTTTGAAAGTTTTTCCGTATTTAATAGATAATACATACAGATTAGTCCAAATTAAAAAATAGTTTATAATCTTAAAAATTAAAGGGTACGTGTATTATTACCCATAAAGGGCATATCATTTTAGCTCCTAATGGCAAAAATTAATACCAAAATAAATCAAAAATTAAAGGGCAGCCCAATAGGCGATTTATATTGAAGTATATTTGCCCTTATTTTGAGCACTTACAGACAAACGCCTGAAAATTTAACAGAACGTCGATTGTTATGGCCGTTATAGCACGAAGTTTAATATTCAAAATTATAAATTAAGAGGTGCCCCAATAGTTCATTTAATTTGATGTAGCCGGCCAAATTGTTGAGCCCTTATAGATAGACGGTTAAAATTTTCAGAGAACCTGATTGCGGTATCTGCTACAACTGCAAGTATAGAATTTAAATTTGAAAATTAAAGGGTGCCCCTATTGTTGATGTATATATATAAGTTACAGGCAGACAAATGAAATCTGTTTTGAAGTAGGGTTTTATTTTTTTGCAAACATTAGTTTAGAGTACAGTCGAGGCAACCACAAACGAAACATTTATTAATTCATCAGTTCTGTTTATAATTCATGCGTTAAAGACATGCGTGAAGGACTAAAATATAAATAAAATAAGCGACACACAAGAATTATAATTGTCGAAATAATGTATGAAAAAGCAGACATACCGGAAAAAAAGAAAAGAAAAATTCTGGAAAAATTGTTTTTTTTTTTTAAAGCAAGAATTTTAATTGAAAATTTTAAAGAAACAAATGAAAACAAAAGACTACCGAAATTATGTTTCTTCCATTTTAATATTTTATGCTCAAGGATTCATAAAATAGCCTTTACAGCACGCTTTTTGTTAACCAAATATTACAACAACAAAAATGTAAACATTGCTTCAGACAAGGGAACATCGCGCTAAGATAATACGAAATATCAAATGACATTTTTGACTACATAAACGGAAATATAAATATAAGCAAAAAATGTTGCTACGTATGAGAAAACTTTAAGTGGAAAATGCCAATGTTTTCTTTAATCTTCCCTGTTTTCAGCTTAACGGGATCGTCATAAAGAATCTGACTGTGGACAAAACAAGAAGTGAAACATAATAATTTAGTGCTGTAGATTCTACCAGGTGATTATTTTCACAAAAAATTCTCCTTAAACGGTTATGGTGACATATTTTTTGCATACGGCCATTATCTCATTCGAAAAGGAAAAATATTACACTTAATAAATTACGAAACAAAATCTGTGTCTGTACTTGGCGAAAAAAGTGATCTTTTATTAAAACTATGCTCCAATGCATTGATGTAAAAGATTAGAACCATCTTTTTTCTATGTAACAAATAATGTAAAAAAGTATTTCTAAAAACAGTAAAGTTTCAGAACCGTGGTTTCAATTTTATAATTATATAAGCCAGTTGGTGGATAGAAGCGTGTATTTGCGAAAGTGGATTACTTGTTACGATTTAAAGTACCAAAGAAATGTAAGCTTTTATTTATCAACTTTATGCGCAGAAAAAAATAAAATAATGAAAATGCATTGTTAGTCAGGTCATACTGGAGGAACAAGTCTGCATAGGACTTTCTAAATTTCTAAATTTTTATTTATATTCTCGTAAATTTCAGATGTAAAATTATGAATTTTACTGTCATCTAGTCTCATGATCTCTCAAAACATGCTGATACATTCATATTGCTGTATTCGAATATTCCGAATTTTATATTCGCTTGACTACAGTGATGTTAGATATAGCCAACAGTTATCTACGGTTTCTACTCTTATGCTTTTCAAACTCGTTTGTATGTTACAATCAGTTCAGTACTTGTACAATTATAATCTAAAAGTAAATGGTTCAAGGACCGACTGTTTAATGCATTTAATTTTTTGTTCCAAAAATAAAAAATTTTATTTTGACGTAACCAGAGGTAGAACTCGTGCCTCAAAAAACTTGTGTTTTAATAGAATATTTTATTAAAACTTTAAATGTTTACTGCTATATTAATAAAAAATAAATAAAGCTTGATATGTGTTTTATAACAAAATATCCACACAAATTTGTTCTAAAATACATTTCAAATCTATTTCAATATTTTATAAATACGGCAGTTAGTAATTAGTTAAAAAAAACTACCGATGGTATTTTTTTAGTATTTTGAATTTTTAATGGAATTTACCAACTCAAAAACAATAATTAAAAACATTAAAAATAGTCCACAGTTCAAAACTATATCTAACAGTTTGTAATGCCAAGAGTTTACATAAATTATCTGGAATCTTTAGAAGCGACATTTCTACGCAAAAGCGAACAGACGGAAATATCCACCGACTCTAGATCTGGCAATTTGTATAAAGAAACTGCTGTTTACATTTTAATTTAAGATCTTCGTTAATTTCGGTATAGCTTTAGTAAATAAAAACAACAGTTAATTTCTCATTTATAGAATTCTCTCTGATTTTAGAGCTTGAGAAACTTCATTTCAAGGCTGTCTAAATATAAAAAATTATATAAAAAGATTTATTTCCTTTTATAAACATGCATTGTAATACGAAAGCGGTATTTTAACTTTGAAACTTGTTTTCCTTACTCACCCTATTTTGAAATTAAAATATCGTGTACTCATGCTACTGCTACAAATTGTATATAGAATATGTGCAATAGAATTTGACGTTTTTATTGAAAAGATACATTAAACAATTATGAACGCACATGTAAAGTTTTATTTTTTTATTATTTATAAATTTGTAACGCATGTTCGCATTAGACTACGCAACAAATTAGAAACAACGTAGAAAAATTAAGAAAATGAAAGAAGACAAGAAACAAAATATGTTGAACAATAAAACAATTTTCTTTTTTATATTTTTCAACGTTTGAAAATGTTTGTAAAAAATAAGGCTGAACTCTTAATGTACATATGTATGTATACTTCTTTTACGTCAGTTCTTAAATTTTTCTTAATATACAGAGACATTGTTTAATGGTAAAAACTTACGATTCATTCAAACAAAAGAGAATCTTTGTGCCACATATTTTGCTTACCTGTAAGAGAGAACAAAAAGTAAAGGAAAATTATGAGTTATTAATTTATAGGTTTTTCATTCGTTGAAAATTTTAAAAATTTTCAGTAGAAGAAATAAAATTTTTTATTAAAATTTCAAAGACCCATAACTCGGAAAATTATGTTTTTTTAATTCTCAACTCTCTATCGCCCTATATATTTGTATTTTTAACGGACTTAAAAAAATTTAAAAATAAAAAAGAAATAAAAAAAATTTTATTTAATTCGGATGAATGTTGTTTTTTTATTTTTTTTATTAGATTTGTTCCATAAGCTATGGAAATATTATAGGGAGACGTTATGTTTGGCTGCTGTCTTAAAGGAGATGGAACGATAATTCTGATCTTAATAGCAAAATTTTAAAGCTAAACCTGATCGATTGACGTATTTAAATTGACGTATGACAGGTATCAGATAAAACTTTTAAGGGTTTGACCTCTTCTAAAGATTTATAACTTAAAAAAGTATAACATCTGTACAATTAATGTTTTTGCATTTATTGAACAAAAAATTAAAGAAATTAAAGAAAATTAATTAAATCTGTATAGTAGTGTAAAATAAGTATGAAATGGGACCCAAGGAACTTCTACATCAATTGGCAAAGGAGAATATATGTAGTCTCTTTTTTTAAGTATAAAATTACGGAAACCGTCTAACAGCCTTAATTTAATTTACAATCTATGCTGTCATACTTTGCCTATGGGTATGACAATATCTCGAACAACATATTTTATAGCTCTGATCGAAATTGCTAATGTTTTGTTGATTTTTGTTTTTTTTTTTGAAAGAACTTATAGCAATATATTTTCATAAATCTCTTTGTTAGTTACATTATGAAAGAAAATGAAAAAATTTTCTAAGGTAAAGGAAAGTAAATTTGGAAACACAAAAACCTTAAAAAATCCAAAAATTAAAGGGAAAGCCTAAAATTTCATAAGTTTATGGTAACAAATAGAGAAGACACAATAAAAGAAACTCCAATCTCGATTTAGTGGAAAGCAATATATTTCTTAATTCGCAAAGTTTTATTTATGAAACTTCGCAAAAATTAAGTCATGGCCCAGTAGTGCGAGCACTAAACCCCAGTAATATTTTTACCGACTTCAAACAAAGAAGAAGGTATTAATTTGCATGAATGTTGCAGAACTCAGTCCTTTCTGAACCGATTAAAATATTTTTTCTTTATTTTATATTATAAAGGTAATGCTTACATATTAGTCCTGTTTTAAAAACAGTTTTTAATCTTAAAAAATAAAGGGTGGCCCCATACAATATAACCGTTTTTTACGTGCATTGTGAACTGTAAAGGGCATCTCTTCAAAATAAAAAGAAAAAACTGTGTATCAAAAATGTATCTAAAAATTGAAGGGCGTCCTCATAAGTGACGTGAATTGACCTATATGGGCCTATCTTTTTAACTGTTATATGCAAACGCTTGAAAATTGGACAGAATGTCCACCATTTTGTTTGGTATAATGGGCAAGTATAAATATTTTAAATTTTAAATTAAAGGGTGTTATAAAAGTTGATGTAATTTGGTGTATGCTGTCAAACTGTTAAACCGTTGTAGACAGAAGATTGAAATTAATAAAGAACTTGATTGCTAAGTCTACTATAACTGCAAGTATAAAATTTGAATTTGGAAATTAATAGGTGCCGCTATAGTTGCTGTAATTGTATGTATATTGCAAATTTTTGAACACTTGTAGACAGACTCTTGAAATTATTAAGGAGCTTGAGTGGTAAGTCCGCTTTAACAACGCTTTAACAAGTGTCATTTCATCATTGGTGTTGTAGGTATTATTTGAAAATGATATTGTAACTCAATCCATTGCCCCAAGACCCTCTTCACAGCCATCTGGTATTTGATTTTTGCACAAGGTTAAAAAATATACTTGCATCTACACCTAAAATTATTAAATCGAATACTTGTTTATATTTTGTTGTTCGTAGTAAAGAGTGCTAGAAGCAGTTATACAGTTCCTTCACAAGAAAATCGACAGAGTTGGGGATTGATTTTGCCGCTTTCGAGCTGTATAAGTTTAATGATTTACAAGCGCATATAACTAAATAAATACAACTATTTTTCTTTTTGAGAAAAACATAAAGAGATTTTTTGCATCACACATATTGCTTGCACTGTCTGTTCCAATGGTAGTTAAATTTTTAAGACTTCAACCCGTATAACGTACAAAAATATTTAAACCACTGTCTGGTGTCTACACATACAAATTTATATCATGCTTTTAATGTGTTAATTCGACTAGACAGAGTACAGGTAGAAGAAACATACATAATTTAAAATTCAATGCTAATAAATCAAAGTGCTAGTAATAAAAAAGCTAAGAATAAAAAGTCCCCAAATCCTTCCCCACGAATTTCTGTCCACAAACTTATGATGAAATCCGCAATTTTGGGAAAAATTCCCTTATCTGGCTACACTGCTTACAATTGCTTTCATAAAGCTGTATGTAAGTGTATGAAATATTCGTGTGTACTTTCTATACACTGTTAGTATAACAGATATACAGATACAGCAAACGGAAAATGAGGTCTTGCCTTAATGTCGAAGTTGCAGTTGTAGTTGTACTCGTTATAAAATTTCTTCTTCTGATAATGACGATGAAGACTATGACAACGTTTAAATGAAGAAGATCAAGTGCTATTGTACAACTGTCTGTCTAATTGTGTTTCCATGAAACTGTGGCTGGCATACGATACGAAAACACAGGACAAAAAAAAAAAACGCTAGAAGTGTATTCGGCAAATAAATTGCAGTTGATGTGGATGTCTTTTTTTTTTTTTGCTTGCGTTTAAGTATCTTTGACTGTCTGTACTGTAATCTATAAAATAATAGTTACTACAGCTAAATACTATTTCAGATAAGTTTTATATTTCTCTGTTTTTTTTTTAATATTTTTATTAGTAAAAGATTTTCGATAAGATGACAAATATCTTTCAAATTCATGTGGTTGTGGTAGCAACGAAGCTATTAGAGTGTGAGAAAATACATGTTTGCTTTTCAAGTTTTTCATGTTCTTTTTTGCGTTTAATTTTTACTATTAGTCGGTTTAACTTTCTTACGTGGCTGCTTTTTTCTTATTTTCATAGTTTTGTTATTGATGACGAGACATCAGATAACAAATGTGTTTCTAATAATTGCATGTGTGTCATTTTTATATTTTAAATTTATAACAATTAAAAGAAAATCGTGTGGAATGAATTGGAGATTTGTGAGCAAATTTTTATGATGCCAATGTCCTTTTCAAGTTGCCAGGAAATAAAGTCAATTAAAAGTTTTTTTGGTGCCAGCGTTAAAAATCCAGAAGCATTCAAAAAACTACTTATCAGATTAGAAAAAAATTAACTGTCATTTTCTCTAACATTTTGAAAGCAAAAACTATAAAAAATTTTAAATTAATTGATACAAGTACAAGTGGGACGAACGACGAATTTCGTATAGCACTTCGAATTTGTTGCATTAACAATAACTGAATATAATTACGAAAAGAATTTAAAAAAGAATATCTTGAAGATCTAATATAAATTATAAATCGCTATGTAAGTTTTTTTTGTTTATTTGTGTGTTTATTTGTTTGTTTGTTTGTGCGTGCGTCAACCACGGCTAAATGACTGAATAGATTTTAATAAAATGAAAACACAGGTAGATATTTGTCCATATTGTAAAAAATGGTATTTATATTTTTCAAAAGCGGGCAAGGAGGCAACAAACATTCGGAACATTCATGTAAAAAAAGAAAAATATGGAAATGTCTGTTTACTAATTGATTGTCTTGAGAACACTTTCCCAATAAAACTATCCAACTGCTTTATTAGAATTTTTAAAAATATTGAATTTTAAAATAGCAGGATAATTGAATCCTCGATGTTGGGAACTTTGTTGGAGAAGGTAGTGGCAGAACAACAGTGTTTTCATTATATTATATTTAAGAAATTGTAAAGCACTTAGTGTAACTTAAAGGTGAATAAGTTTATTGCAAATTATTATTTCAGTGCGATCAGAGCTGCATTTCGGGTCGCATTTTTTTATGTAGCATTGTGTATGACTTTCTTGTGAATAAATCAAGTAAAACGCGGTTTTAAGCTGCGGAGAACATTTTGAAACAACTTCCCACAACATCTAACTGTTGGCCGAGGACTTATGCTCGTTGGCCTAAAATAATGACTCTTAAGCAGTAACTATTACCGTTGCTTGATATAGCGACCTGATAACTGAGCTCTTTCTGATGTTTTTCTCTTTTCTTGTTATTATTATTATTTTTGTTATGAGATTTTATATTTAGGCAGAAGAACAAAAAAATTTATTTGTATAAAACTCTTTTTAGGTTCTATTTAGATTCTATAGAAAATTTTGTGATAAGATATCGATCGACTACTTCAAAAAGGATGTAAAGCTTATATTATTTATTTATTGCATATTTAAATGTATGTGTAATAAAAATAAAAATCCTACATCTTAAGAAGTAATAAGTTGATCCCAGGTAGACTTAAACTAAAATTTATAACAATAACTAAAAATAATATTATGTGGCGGCACAAAAGACTTTTACCAAAATGTTTCTATATGTCATTTTCGCTTCTGGGATTAAAATTAGTTAAATTGATCTTATATCTAAGGAACACCACTATTTTTATGAAGAAAACTAAAACGTTATTAGCATCTAGCACACAAATAGCTATCCATTAAAAGGAAAGTAAAAGTTGTCGAAGAAAGGTATATTTATTAGCATTTCCATGGAATCGTATGTGATTTGTCTGCTTATAGACTTAAATAAATTATGCTATGTAAAATAGATTTTTTATGTTCCACTTAGGGAATGCTATATCTGAGAGGAATTAAACAAATATGATACATTGTGATCTAAGATATTGAGCGAAATAAGAATATATTGCATGTTATAAAAAATGGAAGCAATTTTATGGAAAATGTGTTTTTATTTATTCTTGTACTAAGGCAAAGATTTTTTTTACGTTCCAACATAATCAAATTAAAACAGTCTATAGCTGATTTTTTACTTAGTAAAATTCTGAATTGCTCGTTACATACCGTATCTCTTATAGAAAGTTTTGCTTTGAAATAATATTTCGGAAGACGTTTGAATAAGGCAAATAAAAAGATATCACTAATGGAAATCTATCAGGCGTTCAGTTAACATTTCGCGTAGATTTCAACACATGCCTGAATATTTTCCCTTAAAATGATACAAATTCGGGTATTTAATCGCAGTTTAATAAATTTAGGGCCAGTTTTTGACTTCGTATTTAAATGTCATTTATATTTAAGTTCTATTTAAGTACAAAATTCAGTTTTTGTTTCGCAAAACTAAACAAAAGTAAACAAACATTTTTGCCATTGATAGAACAATGTTTTATGTTTTGCACACATTTCTTAACGAAAATATTAATTAAAAAGTTAAATTAATAAATAAAATAAGTTTAGGTGGTAAATACATGAGTATCGCTGACATTTTTTAATATATTTAAAATTATTTTCACACAATTTGCAATTCATTGTGCTTGTTTGCAGCTGTTTTTCATAAACAATGGAGATTTATTTTGATATTTCGTAGTGCTGCCATATTTTAATCATAGTTAAATAAGAACGATCATAAATGACTGAAAAACTGAAACTGTATTTAAATACTACTTAAATTTAAATGCAAATTAACTAAATGCCTATTTAAATATGAAGTCAAAAACTGGCCATTAGTCTATTAGTTTTACTCTTTATTTTTTTATGTAATTTTTTTCCACTTTAAGTGAATTCTAAGGGTTTCTACTTTTTAGGGCGTAGTTGGCATATTATTAGAATTGCCCGTATGTGCCTGCAAAACTTTAATAGAAAGTTTTCCGAGGTGCAATCCTCTACATAACTAAATCCGAAACAAGGTGAATATGCTTAAATTGTTCTAAAAGACCTTTTTGAGGACCGACGCAATATTGAATTAATTCTATAATAAAATCATTAAAAAAGCACCAAACTTGTCGGAAAAGTTTTAGTGTCATACGTATCTTAAACACCAAAACATTACTTTTTTTGCTTCTGAAGCTCACAAGACAAAAAAAAAATAAATTGCTAAGTTTATTTTAATTTTAAACAATTATTTTATGATTTTCTTTTTTTAATTTTATCTAAAAAATATTATATTATATATATTCTGATTATGACACTTAAACTTGTTCGGATAAAGATATTTAAACCAAAGCGGTTATGGACAGTGCTAAGAAACTTGTAAATTTAAAAGACATTAAATAATTAAATCTCAAATTTATTTAAATGAACAAAACTTTATAAAAAATAAGGTATTAAATTGTAAGAAAAAAAATATCAAAATAATTAGCAATAATTTAAAACCAGTATATATAAACTCTTCGGACAAGAGTATGGACTAAGTCAACGAGTTCATGAATGAGTGAGTTAAATAAATTTGAACAATGAAAAAACGTGCATGCGTGCAGCCAATATTTTTTCACAACGGATTGGAATACGAGAAACTACTCTGGTTTAAAGAAAGAAGAAGAAAAAATAAAAAAAAATTGCAAAAAAAAAAAAATTAAAATAAACAATTTTACATATAATAGAAAACTAGCAAAAAAAAAAGACTAAAATAAGAAAGAAATCATATGAATACAGCACAACCAGAACAAAACAAAATACAAAATATTAAATAAAAAATAAAAAAAGTGATACGAGGGCTGCTATATATATTTCTGGCCTGGCAACACTGAGTGCTGCCAAGTGCAATCTGACATTTCCATTGGAAAGTTTGTCATTTTTAAGCATAATCGTACTCAAAACGGTTTGGCGTACGACCATTATTTGTGTTGTTTACAGTGATTAATATACAATTAATATAGAAAAAAATGGAAATAACTCGTGAACATTTTCGTGCCATCATTTTTAACAACTTTCGACGTGGATTATCACGACAAGAGTGCATTGATGAACTTAAATCTTTGTATGGCGATGAAGCACCATCCTATAGCACTGTGAAAAATTTGTATAATGAATTTAATCGTGGCCGAAGCTCGCTCAAAGACGAATTCCGTGAAGGTCGTCCAAAAACGGCTGTTGTGCCAGAGAACATTGATGCCGTACGTGAACTCATAATGCAAGATTGACATGCGACATACCGAGAGATAGAGACATCCTTGGACATTCCTTCCACCAGCATATATTCGATACTGCATGAACACCTGGCCGTAAAAAAAGGTTTGTTCTCGTTGGATCCCGCACAATTTGAAAGTCGCTCAAAAAAAGGCTCGTGTCGATTGGTGCAAAGAAATGTTGCAAAAATACGATTGCGATGCTTCAAAAGACGTTTATAAGGTCGTCACAGATGACAAATCATGGATCTATGCGTATGAGCCCGAAACAAAACAACAATCGATCGTGTGGGTCTTCAAAGACGAGCAAAATCCAACGAAATTTATTCGTAGAAGAAGCACTTCGAAGCAAATGGTCGCCTGTTTCTTTGGAAAAACTGGTCATGAGGCGACTGTTCCGCTTGAGCAACGTAGGACGGTCACTTCTGAGTGGTACACTACAATTTGTTTGCCTGAAGTCATCGGAGAAATTCGAAAAACCGACAAGAGAAGACGAATCATTGTTCACCATGACAATGCGAGCTCTCACACATCGGCTCAAACCAGAGCGTTTTTGACCGGCCAAAACGTCGAATTAATGGGTCATCCGCCGAACAGCCCTGACTTGACACCTAGTGACTTCTTCTTGTTTCCGCACATCAAGAAAAAAATGCGTGGTCAACGATTTTCGTCGCCAGAAGGAGCTGTTGAAGTGTTCAAAAACCATGTTTTAGAGGTGTCTCAATTGGAGTGGAAAAAGTGCTTCGACAACTGGTTTGAGCGCATGCAAAAGTGTATAAATCATGCTGGAGAATACTTTGAAAAACAATAAAACCATTTTTGATTATAAATATTTGCATTTTCACTATTAGGCCAGAAATATATAGAGCAGCCCTCGTATGAAGCAAGAGCATTCAACAGATAAAAACCGCTCACGTGGATTTGCATAAAACTAAATTGATGCAGCAGCAAGTTTGTGGAAGTAAAACAAGTTTAATTCATAATAAATAAAAACGGGCAATCACATTTTACCAACGCATCGTATTGGCAGCCGCAATAACAACAGACACATTCGCGCAATACAAAAGCCGCTTAGGAAAGACTGTTTTTAAGGCTCAGCAACATTTAAAACAAGTAGGAAAACAAACAAGAAAAACCTTCAGAAAAAAGATCTCAACTCTACCACAATAAATGACGAATCAACCAAAAAATATGTGCTGAACGAGAAAAAACAAACCAAATTAATTGTATAAAAAAAGTTTTCACCAGCTTTTGAGTGTTCAAAGTGTTTATTTTTTCAATTTTTTCTCTTTCCAGCATAAAAAAGTCGAATAAGAAACTTTAAAATAATGAAATCATGTTTGAAAGTAAACACTAGTCATGAGTGGTTTTTATCTGTGAGTTACCATTTTTCTTTCCGTAACTGTTTTTGTTCCTTCCTGTTTTATACAGAGACATTAAGTCGGTAGAGACATTAATGTCGGTAGACACATTTAGAAAATTTTTTTCAGGATAAAATATAGAAAAGGAAAGTGAACAAACCTGAACAAATTCCGTTATAACATAAACAGTTAAAAATGTACCTCAGTGGCTGAGCCGTTCATTCAATGTAGTTCCCCGATTTTTATGTTTGAAGGAAAAAATGATGAAACTTATAATTGGATGCACTGCAGGTTTATTCAATAAAGATGTTATTTATATCCAGGTGTTAAGTATAATAATTACGGTTAAGTAAGCCCAAAGTTAATAAATATAACAACTGTCTTGTACAAAAATATCTTTTCACCCTCGATTAGGAGCACATCGAAGCAGGTAAGAGGAAATAAAGTCATCGGAAAATTGATTCCATAATCGTAGGCAATTTAGCAAACTTTATGAGACTTCACTTCGGAGGCGAAAACATAGGTTCCTTATAGAAGAACTTTCCCAGACCTAGTAAGCTAACTACCAAAAGGCAGCTCAACCAGTAAGAAAAAAAAGTAAGATGATGTAACTGTCTTTTACTCCAAACTTCCCCATAAATGCAACAGGGTGAAATGTAACAGGCAGTTAAAGTAGCTCCTGTGGCAAGCGTTCTTCCCGCTACATAAAACATATTTTCAATCAGCTTAATAAATTTAACAAAACGTTTTGAAAAGCTTTCATTCACAACTCACAAACTTTCTCACAGTTTTTAATCCATTTGTACACAAACAAAATAAAAACAAACATTTTTTGAATGTCAAAGAACGCAAGCGAAACATTTGCTTTTTTGGTCATCTGTTTGGCTGGCGTGTCATAATGGCTAAGGGCATAATGTCGCCCCAGAATGTGGCTTAGTCATGAATATTATAAGTATATTTTATGGTATTCTATGTAAGGTAGATATAACGTCTTTGTTAACCGGCCTGTGTTAGTTACACCATAGAGGAAAAGATCTTTGCGACCGGTCAAAAGCGGACTTACTATACAGGAAATTTTTGTAGAGCGAAGTCGTTGTGTTTTTAAATGCGAACATAATGACACCTTCATAAGTCACGCCATGTCCATACTAAAAACGGGACAGTGTCCATAGACACCACGATGTTTTTCAAAGCGACATAATGTTTTTGCTATTTTATCCCGATTAAATTAATTACCGATATTGATTATTGAAGGTGAAATCACATCTCGATGGCCATTTCGTTACCGCTTACTTAACACTTCAGGAAACTTCTGACAAACATTTTAAATAAACTACAAATTTTTGTCCAAACAATAAAGCAAAGACAAAAATCGAAGTTTAAGCTTAAACAACAATAACCAACAGTTATTATATTTTTCTTTCTCCACTTTATAAGGCTGACCTTTTTTCGGCTCTTTTATACAGTTGCAAGAGGATAAAAAATGCACAGGCACCCTGCAGATTATCAAATTAAAGGCACTGGAATATTTTTTAAATTATTACATTTTCATAAAAAGTTTGTACTATTTTTAAAACTATGTTTAAAAAATCGAGTTTCTCTATATTTAAGATTTTATTGTGCTTTTTTTATTGGTAATTGCTGGTTTTGCTTTGTTATATTGTAAACCGAAATTATAGAAAAACCTTAAAATAACCAGCAGCATTATTCTGTAGGACGCTAAAGCTAAATCTTCATTGCTAAAACTTAAAAAAAATCAGTTTAGCGATTTTCTGCTACCGTGCTATTTTGTAACACTTTTTGCAGAAATTTATTTTTAGCTTTTTACCGATCGATATTTAGATTTAGCTACGAGAATTACTGAATAAGACTCAGGGTAGTTGGAATATCACTAAACCATTCAAATTTCACCAAAATATTTATTTAAACAAAAATTTCACCAAAAATCATAACTTTTCAAAAAAACTGTACTTGCAATAACAAATTTTTAAATTTTAATTAAAACCAAAGATGCACAAAAAATAACTAAAAGCTATCAACAATTTAATAGTTAAAAAAAAAACACCAATTCTTTTGGTAAATATTCGACACAGCCGAATATTGCACTTTTACTTGTTTTATTTTTTAAAACTTTCTTATTTTGTTCTTATTGACGGAAATATTAGATTGTTAAAAAAATATGCTATCAGAAACATCTCGTGATATTTCATAGTACAACTTTGGCGACATTATTATACCCTTCACCACAAAAAGTTGAAAAACTCATTGTGCAATTTTTACAATATCCATTTCCAACCTCTTTAAGCAAGTCGATTGAGCAATGACCGTCTTTCTGTCCGAGGTCGAGGCAAACTTGATTTCACAAAAAAAAAAAATATATGTCAATCGATCAGATATAGTGTCAAAAGACGTGCTACTGGAAATCAGCATGATCGGTCCATGTCCTAATTCCTTCATGTCATTTGAAACAATTAAGTAACTTTAATCAAAAAATAAATGTATGGGGCGATAGAGAATTCAAAAATAAGAAAGTCCAGATTTGCACTATGCAATTACTTGAGGCATTTTGTTTCTCAATTTTCTATTTAAGTTACAGCGTTATGAGTTTTCTAAAAGTAAATATTAGCAACAGAAACATCCCCTCAAAACTCAAGCAATACCATATTGCTTATTCCTCCTGCTTAACAAACAAATAAAAATTTCATGCTAGTTTCATGAAAATTTTTATAGTGTAAATGCCGTAAAAAAAAACATCAAGTGAGAAAACTGGCGCTCATTCATATTTTCTGAGTTACGGGGCTCGGAAATTTAAAAATTTTTGGAAATACCAATAGGGTATCATTTTAAAACTATTAAAGAGATCTTTAACAAAAAACCTGTAAAATAATAAGTCCTGAATTATATCATGTTTAAAACCAGCCATAACGACATTTTGTTTTTTTTTTTCGCTTTGTGTATTGTAAAACGATACATGGAATGTATGTTAAAAAGGAAAAGAAACTTAAATATTTACTTCATCCTAGCAGCTGCAGACGATTCTAATTTAATTCAGTTTTAATAAAAATTTCTAACGTTTTGTTGCCATTTAACTAAAAATCAAAGTGATTTCAGATTTGCCCTTCAAATGATATGAAACAAACTGCATTGATACATTTTAAAACTTTCCGGAACACTGTCATAACCTACAATATCCAGTAAATAAATGTTTTGGTTTTCAGTTTTTATTTCTTTTTTATTTCCTGCACGAGTAAAGGTATTTCTTTTAAATTATCAAGTATCTAACAATTCTGTTTGCAAGCAAACATTCCAAAATATCAATTAAGTAAGAAAATAGAAAACAGAGAACGTTTTAGATTGCCAGCAAGAAAAACTCATATGATTTTAAAAGAAAATATAGCGCTTCATCTTAAGTATTTATAAATTGATTATGAAAATTAAAGAAAAAAGAACAAACTGAATTTCTAAATGTAGCCTCTGTCAATCATTAGAACAACATTGCTAAAAATATATGTATAAAAAGTACAAAATGAACTTAACTGCATTCATAAACTACTGCAACAAGTAACATCCAGATTTAATTCATTTTTCTACTGTTTTGTTTTTCTTTCTTTATTTCGCAATTTATGTTTTATTCAATTCCCAATGGCTACTGCCTGCCGCCTTTAGGTCTATGAGCACTAACGGAAGCCAGGAAGACGTCTTCGGAACATGTTTTGAAATTGATAATAAAAAAATGTGTAACCATGGGAAATTGCTCTGCTAAAGAAGCATGTAAAAAATTATTTCACTGCTATACAAAGTATGTGATGAAGAAAATTACAGCTGTGAACAGCAGAATTTCCATTGAGATTAATTTAAAAGTCAAACAAATAAAATACTATTTTAACTAAAAGTTTAAAAATTTGTGTACAAAGTTCTTGAAATTAACAATCAGTTGTTTTTCTAAATTTAAACTTTCAAAATAATTTCTATTTTTGGTTAACAAAAAAAAATACTTGTCCACCTTGAACTTCATTTATTTATTTTTAAATCATTTGATATCAAATTGTGCCATAAGTGTGCTTAAATGTTGTTGACTGCTTTTGAAATGCAAGTTTACATTTTAATCTTAAAATTACCTGACATCTATACAATAGTAAGCAAATGAATATAAAGAAAAACAATTGATGGAGAGACAGATTGTGACAGAGTCTCAGAAACATTTATGGTCATAAAGATATCTTAATTTCAGTATTATTCTATTCAATTAGGAACAGAATTAATTCGTTAAGATGCAAGCAATTTTAACTATTCGAAATGACTTTGCACTCATTAATAATTATTTGTGAAGGGCAATCAGTTTATTTTCAATAATTTAGTGGCTACGTATTTTTAACGGAGTTCAAATAAAAAAAGGAGGAATGAAAGTTAAATTTCTTATGTTTGTGGCTGCATAACACAGTCATTTCTGAATGAATTTTGAAAATGTTTTTCATATTTGAAAGGCTATGTTTACAAGTTGCTCCAGGTTTAAAAACAGTGCTTAAAAAAATTTAAAGGGTATCCCCATACAGCATAAAGGTATTTTAAGTGTATTATGAATCATAAAGGATACCGCTCTAAAATGAAACAAAAGAAACTGAGTATGACTATAGCTCACAATAGCAAAAAGTAATAGCAAAATAAATCTATAAATTAGGGGGTGTCCCCATAGGTGTCGAAAATTGACCTATATGGCCTATCTTTTCAACCGATAGAGACAAACCCTTAAAAGAAAATTTATTTATGTAAAACTGTTTTGTTCTGACCTTACTTTAAATTTTGAATCTAGCGATTGATATGTCGCAGGCCAGATGGTCTAAGGAGTCGACATATTCGATCGCTAGAACAATTTACTAAAGTTAGCAAGAAGTCGATTGCCCGACTTGGCGGCTGCGGTTAGTGGGCATGTCTTTTGGAAACCTATGCTAGGAAAATGGGTCTTTATTTTAATGATTTCTGCAGAAGTTGTCACTTCGTTAAATTCAGTCAGAGTTAGAAATCAAATTATAATTTCTCATGGTTGTATCTATTGTGAAGCAGCTAAAATTAATCTTTAATATTAGTTTTAGAGAAAGTGTTCAAGCCAACAGCTTGACTGCATTGTTAAATACATTATACTAATTTTGCATATCTGCTTTTTAATTTATAAAATGTTTTTCAAAAGCGTTTTTACATTTACATTTGTCAAGAAAAACTAATGGGTTAACGTTATCCAAAATACTTATGCTAGTTTCCAGCGTCTATGCCCAAAAAATGTGCGGGAAAATGCGTAATTTCACATTTTTCTTAATTTTATTACTAAAAACCTAAACAAACTCTGAATATAACCTTTACAGTTCTGATATCTACAATGCCGAGGCTTTCGCCACCAGATATCCTAAGCTGCACCTTTTCAATTTTGACCCATTTTTGGGCATCTGAAAAATGTCCATATGGGGATATATGTACGTAATTACACATTTTTCTTAATTCTATTGCTAAAAACCTATACAAATTCTGAATATAACCTATATAAACAATTTTGTTTGCTTTTTAAATTAACAAATATTTGTTTAAACTAAAGACTATATTTCATTACTCTTTTAATTGATTCTATTAATGTTTGGGTTAAATTTTCTTTTTCATTCATTGTTCAATATTAAAAGGACTTTTCTTAAAAAAATATTTACGAATTTTTGTATTTAATTTTTTTAATTCTTCAATAGGTTCTCCTTCTATCAAAAAAACAAAAGTATTTGAGCCTACGAATATTGTAATGAAGTACGAACTAGAATTGTTCCTGTATACAAACATACCTCCAAACCAAGATTTTTTTTATATAAGTTAAGATTTTGCTAATTGCAAAATCTAAAAAAAAACACAATTTATTTTATTTTCGGTCTTTACGACCTTTTATTAAAGAGTTCAAATTAAAAACTAAAAACTAAATTTACAAATTATTGATTTTATAGTATTGTAAATGACCTAATTAATGAAGTGGCGTGATAATATTTCCTGTTAAACTTAACAAACAAATTTAGTGAGAATTGCAGTTGTCGCAATTGCAATATTGCAGACGTTGAACTTGCAGTTCTTACCAAAGTAGGTTATCAAAATATAAGAAGGGAAATTGCGAAATATTTATTGTGTTAACTAAGGGAAATTACAAAAATGTTTATTGTGTTAACTCTTCCCCTCTTAAGTCGATTGTCCTCAATCGGGGAGGTTTACAAGGTGTGTTGGTGAGTTGAGATGATACCAATTGAAGATATGGCCCATCTGAGCATGCGTTACTAGCAACATTATCCCGTAGTTGAGATGAAATATAAACTTTTTGCTTATAATTGACAATATAATAAAAAATTAATATAGTTATAATAATAATAGTCACAATTACCATGTCTGAGCTTAAACTTATTAAGTGTGTATTTTTATTCTTATCAATTAACAATTTTATGTTGTCTTGAGTGCTTAATTGGTTTACATATAGGCTTTCTAATTTTAAATCTAGTTTATTGACAGTTTTCTTTTCCTTAATTTTGGTTATTAGGTTAGGCAAAATAAAGGTTTCATGAATTCTAAATTTCGTGTTTGTGTAAGTTGCATTTAGTATTCTAATTTTACAATTTTCAAACTTAATGAGGAATGTTCCTTTAGGACTTACTTTTAATTGGTTACAATTTTGGTTAATATTTTCATAAAAATTTTTGAATATTAGTATTCCAGGCATCACTTCTACTACAGTGGATACTTGCACTGTCTCTAATTCACAATGTGCCTCTTGGAACTTTAAAATACTTTCAATACATTTGTTTTCTATTTTCACTAAATTTTTTTCCAAATCATCTTTTACATTCTTGCTAAAAATATTAGTGCTATTATCCATCAATACTTCATATTGGTTTAAGATTAAAGATTTATTCATTGCATTAGGGATTGGAACAAATTTTATTTGAGATAGAGTATTAGTGGAAAATCGGGGTATTAATAAGGTTAGAATAATATTATTATCTTCGAAAACAACCGCGATTTTCATTCTGCTGTAGCTGTCAAAATCACTGATTAAGTTAAGTTCTTTATCTGTTAGTATGTCAGAAGGAATAATTCCCAATTTACAAGAAAATATGATCTGTCCAATGGCGTCGATATGGTTTTGTAAGAGGGTTATATCGTTGTCGATTCTGTAGGTCTGTTCGATAAATCCCACTTCGTCTTCTAAGGTTCTTATCCTGTTTAGAGATTCGTCCTTAAATTTGTTTATGTAACTGCTAATAAATGTCTGTTGTTTATTAATGTGGGTAGTGATATTTCTAATCTCCTCAGCCATGCCATTATTAATATGTATTAAACTGTTTAGTGTCATGTTGTTACCTTGTTCGTTATTTCGAATGTCTGCTATTGCTTCATTTATTGCTATCTCGTCGTCACTGTCCATCGATCCCGCTATGTATTTTAGTCCCTTTCCCAAAACGTTAATCAGTCCGCGCTTTTGCTTTGAGTGTACATGCAGGCTGTTTATTTTCGCTTTTAATAGAATGAGGTTTTTATTAATAGTCTCCAAAAGTCGTTTGTCCTCATATGTCGTGGTCTTCAGGGTCTTTATGTTTTCAGAAATTAGGAGTAGAGTCTCGTCGTATAGCGTCATGTTAATAAAATGCAGCACCTTGTCATAACTTCCTATTGTCCTTACCTCTCCTACTTTTATAGGAATGTATCCGTTGTTGTTATTGAGGTCGTGTATATGAAACTGTTGCGTATTTATTACAGTGGCCCAGGCTAAGATAAACATTATAGTCCGCATTTTGCCCTGCAGGGAAATAGTTAGAAAAAAAAATGCAATATTACTAAGTCTGCCTAATATTATTTTTGTGCACAATTCTTCCAGATTGTGTTTTAACAGTCGTATTATAGTTTTCTGCTACAATCTCTTTCCTATATCTAGCAGATAGCTTATCTCCTATTCTCCTATTTACTTTAATAAAAATTTCTTCTCCTTGCTTGTATTCCTTTGGCGGTTGTCGATGTGCATTATGATAAGTAAGGTCGGCTCTCTGTTTTTCTGAAAGTTTTTTAATTGTCTCGTTCCTAAATTTTTCCAATAGTTGGGGATCACTACTTACACGCCGACCAAAAAATATTTCTATGGGCTTCTTTCCTGTAACTGAGTGAACGGAGAAATTGTATTCTTTCACCGATCTATCCAAAAGTTCCTGAAATGAGTGGTGGGTTTTGTCATTTTGAAGGCAACGCATTATCTCTTGCAATGTGGAATGAAATCGTTCCACCTGCCCATTAGAACAACTCGTATATGGAGGGGTTCTATAAACAGAGATGCCTAATTCATTTTCTATCATGAAATTTATTGAATCAGAATTAAAAGCTTTCTCATTATCAAATACTATAGATTCAGGTATCATGGCAAAAAGGATGTCCCTTAGTGGTTGCCTTATGTCAACTGTTGCTCTTGAATTAATTAGTTTTGCCATACCATATTTTGAAAACTTATCTACAGCTGTCAGTACTAATGTTTTTCCCATCAATAGTATATCCAAATGGACCAGTTGTCCTGGATATTGAGGAATAGGCGTTGATTGTATTTGCATTTTTGGTGGGTGCCGATCATACTTGTTAAGTTTACAAATTTTACAACTTTTTATAATTTTTTTTAACTTGTTTGCCATTGCGGGAAAATAATATTTTTCTAAGATTTGGGTTCTATTTTCTTTTGCGTTTCTATGAGCTCTATTATGGAACCTAACCATTATATCCTCCTGGTGTTGATTGTCTACTATATCTTCGACTTCAACCTGAGTGAACCTTATCTTGTATCTGCTAAAATGCAAGGGGTACACCTCCTGTATCTTTCCCATTGTTCCCTCATCGGTTTTGATACAGTTTATAACCGAGGGATTAAGGTAACGCCTTAAGATTGTGGTTATTATTTCTTCTGAATAGTCTGGCTCGGTAATCACATGCCGATGATACGTTGGAAACACGATTTTAAATTGATATGTTGAAGCTACGTCCGTTTTCAAAAATATCTGATTTTTAAATGCGTTTATAGGAGCTTCTACGCTAAGTATCAATCCATGGGATGAGCTCTCATCCGAGTGTGTGGCTATTGATAACGTATGCAAGGGTGATTCTTGCGAGGGCATCCTGGACAAAGCATCAGCAACAACGTTTGTTTTACCAGGTTTATAAAACAATGTGTAGTTGTACTCTTCCAGAATCGCCTTCCATCTTTTCATTTTACTGTTATGATTTTTGTTACTGAGCGCATACGTAAGCGGCTGGTGATCCGTGAAGATCTTAACATTAGCCGATCCGTACAGATAATTTCTAAATGAGTTTAAGGCCCATATTATGGCCAACATTTCTTTTTCGTTGGCGGCGTAATGTTCTTCCGCTTTATTTAACGTTCTAGATATGAACGCTATAGGCCTGTCGTTTTGAGAGAGAACAGCACCAATTGCAAAATTAGAGGCGTCAGTTACCAGTTCGAAATCTTTATCAAAATCTGGGTAGGCGAGAATAACGTCCTCGGATATAAGAGAATTTTTTATTTTCTTGAATGCTTCTACTGCGTCTGTGTTTAAAGAAACTTTAATATTTGACGACTTTGTTTTTGGGACACGTCCCCCTTCCCCTCTTAAAAGGGATGTCAAGGGTTTTGCTATCTTTGCGTAATCCTTAATGAAGCGCCGGTAATACCCTGACATACCTAAAAAGCTTCTAAGTTGTTTTAACGTACCAGGCTGGGGAAAGTTTGCAATCGCATCCACTTTTGCGCGATTGGTTTTTACACCATCTCGGGATATTACATAGCCCAAAAATTCTACGCTTTCTTCAAAAAATTTGCACTTATCAAGTTGTATCTTCATATTTGCATCTTCTAAAGTTTTAAAAATTTTCCTAATATGTTTGAAATGATCCTCTTCCGTTTGGCTAAATATTATAATGTCATCAATGTAGACATAACAACATACCCCGATAAATTCTCTTAAAATGTCGTCGAGAGCGCGTTGGAAGATTGACGGGGCGTTTTTTAGGCCGAACGGTAAGCGAGTGAATTCATACTTACCGTTATTAATTGAAAAAGCTGTCTTCTCAATATCAGATTTTTTTAGTGGAATCTGATGGAATCCACTTTTTAAGTCTAGTACCGAAAAAAACTTGCTGTTTCCAAGATGCGATATTACTTCCGTTATCTCCGGAATCGGATATCTATCCGCGATTGTAACCGCATTTAGTTTCCTATAGTCGATTACCAGGCGGTATTGCTTGTTTCCCGCAGAATCTGGCTTTTTCGGTACGATCCACACCGGTGAATTGTACGGCGATCTAGATGGTCTTATAATCCCATCGTGCAAAAGTGCCTTCACTTGCTTTTCAACCTCCGCTTTCAATGATGAAGGGTATGGGTAAAATCTCGTGTAAACCGGAGTATTCGTTGTAGTTCTGATTTCCCCAGTAATTTTTGTTGTGTAAGTGAGTTTCTCATTTGGGTCTGAGAAAAGATTCGAATGTTCTTTTGCAATTAATTTCATTTCTCCCTTTTGGAAGTTAGTAAGATTATCTAATTTTATATCTATATTATTCACCGATTTTGAAGGCAATTGTTTCAGGCCTATTTTCTTGCCATTGTTCAGTACCATATAATTTTCTCCCGTATGAATTATCGCTTGTAGTTCCCTAAGTGTATCGTTCCCTAAAATCCCGTCAAAGGTTTTTAGGGAAGGCATTAAAAAAAATTTTATTTTATTTTCTATATTAAAAAGTTTAACATAAGTATGTTCTATTATTTCTATATCTCCCTTTATTGACTTAGCAAAAAATGGTGTTTCATTTTTTATTCTTTTCTTCGCCAGATGCGATTGCAAGTAATTTTTACTAGATCCTGTGTCAACCAGGAATTTAAGAATATTACCGCCCTCCGCTCTCACCTCAAAGAAAGGGAGTGAAGAGCTCATTATCCTAAAAAATAAATATCAGTTGGTTCCGAGTACCCTTCGTTATCGACTTCCCATCCTGCTGAATTTTTAACTTGGTATTGCTGTGGAGGAGCACCAGTGTCAATGTGGAATGTTCGTTGCGCTTTTCTTTGCTGATTTTGCACCGAATGTGGCCTTTTCCCTTGCCAGTTACCCTGGCTTGGCCTATTCATATAGTTTATGCGACGAGAGTGCATGCTCTGGTCCACGTCCATTGGTTCCGGACGATTCTGAGGCTTTGGAGGCCTTGGCGGGATATTAAATTGATGTTGTTGTCCCCTATTAAAATTAAAATTTGGTCTATGCTGCCATGTTGGCTGAATTGCATGTGGCATGTAGGTTAATTGCGGGTAAAAAGGGTGTTTTCTCTGCCCTATATTTTCTCTTTGTGTCGTTTGCGGTTTTCTATGACTATGCGACGTTCGCCATTGCTGATTTTCCAGCTTCATACAGAGCTGTAATGCTTGGGGGAGATCCACAGGTTCTTTAATTCCGAGCAACTTTGGTAATTCACCGTTAAGACCCCTAATAAAAGTATCGAGAGCCTTGTTACGGTATGACTCGGTTAACATGTGTAATGCCTCGTTGCTCATTTGCGAACAACCTAGCTTGTTTAACATTAGGGATAGATGTGTATAGACCCGTTGATAAAATTCTGGGATTGAGCTACTTCCCTGTACCATCGTTGTCATTTGGTGTTCCAATGTGGATAAATCGCGCTTGTCAGCGTAGTGCATTGCCAAACATTTTGATATTGCTGGCCAGTCGAGTGGCGTGTTATATGACTCTAGCGCTATATCTGCGTTCCCTACAATTTTGTTTCTTATCACGCTCAGTATACCATAGTATTTTGGCGTGCCTTTTAATGTTTCATAAATTGATAATATCCTATCTACGCTCTTCTTCCAAGAGCTAAATTCCCCTATTTGTCCTGAAAATTCTTTAAGACATTTAACAATGTCAGGAATTTTGTCTAAGTCGGTTAAATTGTTCCTGTGTCTATCTTCTATTACCTGATCTGTCACATTGAGGAAGTTAGTATTAGGATTTAAAACTTCTTGTATGATTTGTGGTCCTTGCTGTCTTAACAGATTTGAAGCTACAGAGTTTATTAAAGAGGTTAAGTCCTCTATGCTTAGCTGCCTGTTTGCATTTGCTACAGGAGCAGCCGGGTCGTTAAGGACCGCCGGTCGAACTAAATTGCTAGGGTTTGACATTATGAAATATTTATGGAATTTCTACACTTTTATTATTTATAACAATTTTTCCAATAACAAAATATCTTAAACTAAGGTAAAGTATTACAAATATCTTTTGGAAATACCGTATAAAAGAGAAAAAGTATTAATCTACCTTATTTTATTTGTAGATTGGGTTACGGCTTCAACTCAGTTTCTTCAGGGGTGATAGGTTTCTTCTACAAGTCACTTCACTATTCACAGCTTCTTCGAGATATTTGTAGCAGTTTCTTCAATATAGTTATTCCAGTTTCCTCAAGGGTGATAGGTTTCTTCTACAAGTCACTTCACTATTCACAGCTTCTTCGAAATATTTATAGCAGTTTCTTCAATATAGTTGTTCCAGTTTCCTCAAGGGTGATAATGAATTTCATAGCCACGGATAAATATTAATTTCAAAGTTTCTTGAATATAATTATTTACGCCACAGTTTTTCAAAGATAAACATTAATTTCACAGTTTCTTATTTAAAAAGGATTTCTTGAACAATTATTTTTATTTAATGTTATTGTCACTAGCTTTTATTTATTAATATCCTTCATGGATTCACTGTTTATTGTTATCCTTAACGGATTCACTTTTTATTTTTATCCTTTACGGATTCACTGTTTATTATTATCCTTTACGGATTCACTTTTTATTTTTATCCTTTACGGATTCACTGTTTATTATTATCCTTTACGGATTCACTGTTTTTTATTATCCTTTACGGATTCACTTTTTATTTTTATCCTTTACGGATTCACTGTTTATTATTATCCTTTACGGATTCACTGTTTTTAGAGCCGTCGGACAGGCTGGCACATAATACCCCCGTTTTGTTTAACACTACTCCGGAGCCTAGTTACCGAAACAGGCTTTTAAAAATTTGCTCGGGCGCCAGTTAAGATTTTGCTAATTGCAAAATCTAAAAAAAAACACAATTTATTTTATTTTCGGTCTTTACGACCTTTTATTAAAGAGTTCAAATTAAAAACTAAAAACTAAATTTACAAATTATTGATTTTATAGTATTGTAAATGACCTAATTAATGAAGTGGCGTGATAATATTTCCTGTTAAACTTAACAAACAAATTTAGTGAGAATTGCAGTTGTCGCAATTGCAATATTGCAGACGTTGAACTTGCAGTTCTTACCAAAGTAGGTTATCAAAATATAAGAAGGGAAATTGCGAAATATTTATTGTGTTAACTAAGGGAAATTACAAAAATGTTTATTGTGTTAACTTATATAAAATTAAGTTTTTAAATTTTCATTAATTTTAAAGCACATATTTTATGGAGATAAGGTTCGTAAAAAGAGCTACCTAAGTTAGGTAGCAGACTGTTTAAGTTTGGCCTATAACCGCTGCGAGAACATAAAATCCTTTTATTGTATGACCCAGTTTTTAAGGTGCTTTTTATCTGCAAGTAGCTCTTTAATTTATACTAAAAAAGTTATTGAATATTTTGGTTGGTGTAACTCGAATCCTTTAAAGCATAAGTCGATGGTTGAGTAAACTGATTATTATTGCTTCAGAAAAGTCTTTTACTTGAACGAACTATAACTTTAAAACAATATATAACTTACTTTTTCAAAAAAGCGAAACTCTTATAATAAATTGATTTATAATTTATAGTTCAATAATTTATACGAAAACCTTTCTAATATTTATAACATTTTTTTCTTTCTTCTTTTTCTATCGCTTAACCGCTCTAATTACGTTGTATCGACCCCTTCGTATTTTATGAGTAATAAAATTAAAGTGTAAAGTGCTTTCAAAAATCTAAAAAAATACAAAATAACAATTAGCATGGTTTCCATTTTGTTACTAGAATTGATTAACAATAAAATAATAAATGAATAATAAAATATAACAACTGCATTAGATACTGATGGTGAATTTCTATTACATTTAAATTAATATTAAAATGCTTTTTGTTTCGCATAATTTTAAACATCGATGTATGTATGTATATGTCAGGTGCACTTATGTTTCCAAAGTTGAAAAATAAAATACTATTGGTTCCACTACAGACAGAAGGTTGATATTAATTAATGTCTTATAACGAGTAAGACAAATGCTATTAGTTTTTTTTTTTTAATTTGTATGCAAATGTATAATTAATAAAGCTCTATTAAGAACATGAGTTGAATTAATTCAAAATTAATAATATTATTAATAAAATAGTATCAAATGAATATTAGGCTTAAGTTCATGTTCACAAAATATTACATTTTCTAATATTTTTTTCTTTTTTCACCTCTTTTTTCTTTTCGTTTTTATTTTTTAGCTAAATCTAATTGGAAATGAAAAACAAAGTATGGTTGCGGTAAGCAAAAATATAGTTGCCGCAAACAATAACTCCGTCACGTTAAACAACTTTTTTCTACAATTTGACCATTAAATTATTACTACGCATAAAAATTGCAACACACACAAAATAAAATGTCTACGGCCATAATATATTAAATTTTTCTTATATAGTCAAAGTAGAACTAAAAACGAGCAAATAATATCTAGTCTTTTTTATGCTAATAAAAGTTAGGCCTTATAAGCTTAAAAATAATCAACATAATTAAACATTTTAAACAACGGGATTTTTTTAAATAATTATATTAATTAATTCTCTGCTTAAACTTTGATTTTTGTCTTTGCTTTATTGTTTGGACAAAAATCTTTAGTTTATTTAAAATATTTGTCAGAAGTCTCCTGGCGATAACGAAATGGCCATCGAGACGTGCTTTGACCCTCAATAATCAATATCGGTGATTTAAATAATAAATCGGGAGAATAACATAATTAATTAGCGTTAGATAGAAGAATCACTGAAGTGATAGACATGCATTTAGCGAAGCTCCGAAACGAAAATATCTTAAAGCAGATATTTCTTGATCTTTTATATTCACATTTGATTACGAGTAAAAACATCTTATTTATGCGTATTAATGATATATTAAATTATTTTCGGATAGTTTAACAATTTAATTATAGTTCAAATTTAAGCAATAAATGAATCAGCTCAATTAATAACAAAAGTTTGTTTAACGCAACTATAACTTGTTCATGACAACCATATTTTCCAGTTACTATACTATAGTAATAGTTTTTCTCTGCATTTGACAAATGTTGTGCAACTTGAATACAAATTACTTTTCAGTTGAGAGGATCATCCCACTTTAACCAATCATCCCAAATTAAACAAATTAATAACCAAACAGAACCCAAAAACTGTCATAAATAAATTTAAAATAAATTACGCTGTATCTATAAAAACATAAAATATATTTTTATCATTGAAATACAGAACTTCGAATAAAATGTATATTTCTATTGGGAACCCTTAATTTTTTTCTACGATTAGTTGTTAATCTGTTTGGTAATGACTTACAATAGCTCACTGGGTCACACATAAAGTATTGTATTTATTGTTATGAAAATTTTTTATTTGTTGTTCATGAAATATTTTTTATTAAAATTTAAGTGCTTATTTTATTCTTAAAGTTGATTTTAAATTTCAATCTGGTTCTGTTGTCAACCAACTTTTTTGTAGTGTTCTAGTAAAGTATATCTATACTTTCTGTTAAATATATATTGTAATAATTTCTATTTAATTATGCTTAAATTTTCTCTAAGCACAGCCACTAACTGAAAAAAATGCATTTTGCAATCCAAAAGTGTATGTGTATTTTAAGATTAGGAGCCAAAGCAAAAATTATAGAAGGCGTTAGATATCCCTCATTTCTCTCTATTGGTTGTAAATTTTAACATTTAAATTCGATATAATAAAAAATTTATTACACATGTATTTTGCGTGGGAATAAGTTTATTATTTTTTTATTTACAAATGCACGAGGTAACTCAATAGTTCTTTTCAAAATCATCTTTGGTATGGAAGCACGTGAAAAATTAAAAAGTTTAATTAATTTTACAATTGGGTTAAATATAAGGAAAAGTGACCGCATAAATACTTATGATGTATTGCATTTATTTCGAACGGTTGGAACAGTTTCCTTAATACTTATTGATGGCAAGGCCATATAATACTGACTGGCCTAGGACTTAGAGTGAGCGTATAAGCATGAACTTTTTTAGCAGCTTTTTCAAATCCTTTTGCCGATAACGCCTTTCGCGTACAAGATGTAAGATTTTAATACATTAATTTTTAAAAATAGGTGGTGGGTTTCCTACCCATGGTTGTTATGATTAGGGAATTTTGTCTTCTTTTGAAAGGAATTCAACTTTTGCAATTTTTACAAAAATAAAGAAGAAATATACTTATTTAGAGAAATATGATATTTTAAACATTACAAATTTTCTCTTATTATCAATTTTAGGTAATAACTTTTCAATTTTATACCAATTCCCAGAAAAATTTTGGAATTCTCCAAAAATGTGATTTTCAGTTTTTAAGCAGTATTTTTTCCACATTTAGAACTAAAACTTGACTACATCTCTGCTGTAGCTGTGTAAAGTTGCATAACAATCGGACTAGTCATTTGAAAACTATAGAACTATTTCTATATTTCTCAACCACCATGGGATGCAACGAATTATCCACGTTATTATTACTTTGAAAATGAAAAAAGCAAACAATAGGCAATATTTATACATTATTAAAACTTAAGAAAAAAGCAAAAAAAAAAAAATGACTCCTTCCATATAATACAGTAATACAAGTTCGATCGCAAGAATACACGTACATATTTCAATTAAAGCCGTTCCATTCATCAAATTTAACATTAAATAATTTCTTTTTGTATTAAAGGATAGCTAGGATTCACCTCTGCAATAATCCCTTGTATTGCCTTCTAAAAATTATCCTTATCTTTATTTATAGAGTTATAAATATCCATATCGGTGAATTTAAATTACTTAACGAAGAATTTAGAACATCAAAATTAAACAAATTTTGTTTACATTTAACATATTGAACCTACCTCGTAGTTTTATATCTGTATAATTTCCAACTGCCACACATGTGTTATTTGATTTTTATAATAATTTAAATATGAGAACAGAAAAACTCACTTTTTGCAAATAATTTATTTATATTTTTATTTCTATTTAAAACAATTAGTGTGTGAAACCAAAGTGGTTTGACTTTTGGCATTCTCGCCCAAAATTAACTCATATTGTTATTTATATGATTTGAAGAGTATGTATGAGATTTTATCTTGAAGAAAATTATTAAAATGCAAATTATTTTTTTACTGTGAGTATGTTTACAAGCGTCATAGAGATTTTAAAAATTAATTTAACCTACAATTGGTTATGCACAAAAATAAATCAATGTAGTTAATAAAATTTTATTTGCAATGCATTAAGAATTGTTGGTAGTGCATTGCGATAACACATGGATATAACTATGATATAGTATGGTAGCTCAAGGCAACCCTATATGGCAATAGCTAACAAATTATGATTATTTTAAATCATTTCAGTATTTTTCAAATCATTACAAAACAAATACTTGAAAGGTCAATACGTGGCATTAACATACGAAGATGAACAATATTAGCCCCAAAGGCATCAATTGTTCATGTTTAGCAAAGAGCAGTGACTTCCCGTAACCCCGCAGAAAATACCGAGTGGTGCCAAATCGCACTACCTTGGAGAGTAGTAACTGGCTGATCCGTTTTTCAAACAAAAAAAAAGAACTTATCGCGAATTTTTTATTGAAACCTCATCTCGCACTGATCTATTACATCTAATTTTCAAGTAAAAAATCATTGATCACTTTAATTCAGCGGGCAATGATCTCCATTGACCGTAACGCGAGATTTAGTTTTATTTTTGAAGAAAAGAGGTCATGCCACTTTTGTGTAAACTGTGATCAAACGGTGATTTCATTTCTGGATTTAATGGACCCACTGGGATCAGTTGTTTGTTTTCACTTATTGCTGAAATCAATTTTGAGGTACGTTGAATTGATGATTTTTTCAATTTAAATTACTAAAATCAAGCGTCAATCTATTCATGATGATCTGCCACAGTATAAATGTCGAAACTTAAGCAGCAGTTCGTTTGACAGTTAACCTTCTTTTGATAAAGGATTAAATCGAGTTTCAACATGGCTAATCTAAGTAAGGATATATAATAAAAGTATATTAGAAACTGCAAATAACAAAATTAAAAAAAAAATCCACTTTAAAATTAAAGTGGCTAAATTTGTAAGAATTTTTTTTTCATTTTTCGTTTTTTGAAGAACCAATTTTAGGAAGTAAAACCACTTTCGATTGTAATTGAGTTCTGTGACAAGCCTGTATAAATTGTTTTCTCAAATCTTTTTTATTGAATGTTTCTTTACGTTATTTTGAAGTTTGTATTTACATCGTAATACTCGTATATATATGTCAAACTCAAGTGTGAATTGTTCTTAGCATCTGGTGTCTAGTATACTGAAGTAAATCCCAGGCTTAAGATTTACGATAGACTATTAATTTGCTAAAGTATTTATATCTAATCGAGAAAACAAAAATATGTATAAATCTTTGCTATTTAAGTATGGAATTTATGATTAAATACTACACCAAATAATTGTTTTCAAAATTCTGTCTGTTAGTTTCACTTAAAAAATTTTGGTTCTTTTTATTAAAAAACTCAAGTTTCTTTTATTATATGTTAAAATCGTTATTATTATTAAAATAAAAATGAATAATGTTTCCGCCCGGGTCCGAATTGGGGACCTTGTGCGTGTGAAGCACACGTGATATCCACTACACTACGAAAACTATTGATTACTGGAACCCATTTATTTCTTTTGACTTAAAAAAAAGTGAAAAAAGAAACATAACAAGTAAGAGCGCTATATTCGGTTATGCGGAATCTTATATATCATTTATTATATATTTAAATTTAGTTAAGTGAAGTTACTCCAATCAAAATAACAGATATTGAGGTGACAGGGAGTGTGCAAGAATTGGGCTGTTTCCATTCACTACGAGGAAGATTTTGAAGAAAGATTCTGCTGGTGCAGAAATTAGATTCAGGAGACAATAATATATGTTGTTATTAGCCGATTTTGCCTTAGAGGAGTTGAAAACTGATTCGATGTTTTATCTGCAATCTTCTTTTTTTATTGTAACAAGTTTCTTGATAAACAAAGTTGCAGCACTTATTAAACTAAAATTTTCTACAATAGACCGTAAAGACCCCATAACATCCAGAAAATTGTACTGTTTTTACGGTTTAGGGATTTTTGACTATGTTCGTGATATTTAGCAGCTCTTGATTATTTTCATAATGCGCGTCCACGATGGTCAAACCTTAATGAACATAATTTGAACTTTTATTATATTATTACATAAAAGTTACCAGCAAAAACTAAAGTCTTTTTCAAACATAATAAAATTTTTTATTATAAATTAAATATCTTTTTAATTTTTGAGCAGTAATAAGCTTCATACAGCTCCCTTAATGAATCGCAATGGCTAAAAAATAAAATCAAAAACCTGTTTTCTTTTTAATTAAAAATTTCTAATAATTTCTCTTGATTTCAAGTTCAGGTATAACTTTAATATCAGTAGCAATATTTTTGTATAGTAAAAAAAGTGAAAAAATATTTTATAAATTTACATAATAACTAACCAAACGAAAAAAGTGAAACAAATAATAATTGGATTTAAAATATCACAAATTATAAATTGCTAAACCCCCTACAATAATTTACGACAAACAGCCAATTAGGAAATGGCGAAACAAACATCGCTGTCAAGCTAAAATTAAAATCAAAGTTAATAAAACCGTTAAAAAAAAAACTTCAAAAGAATTAGTGTTTTTGTATTTAAATACCACTAACTTTGTGAGTTAAAAACTTTTGTTTCTTTTACTTAAAAATATTTTGTTTAAAATGCATAAATTGATTACAGCCATTTCGTTAAACTTTTTATGTTCATCTCAAATTTATAGCATTATTGTTAGCTGCTGATACTTTTGTTACTTTTATTTATTATTATTTTTATTTGTTGGTTGCTTCTGTTTATAAATGTTTGAATATAAAAAAATGTATTCATAAAGAAAGTGAAAGTATTTAAAAGGCATAAGACTCCAACCAAATACTCTTGAACTCTTTACCTAAGTGCTGTTACACTCATTCACTCATACACGTTGTCACACAGCCACACAGAGTTAATCCAAAAAACCTCATCAGAAAAATAAGCAAAACTAGCAATATGAATTTGTTAACTTAAACCTGGAAATGTTGCATATTCAAAAGTACCATGCCACTCGTACAGCTTGACGTGAAATTAAATATTTTTTTATTATAAACCACATAAAAATTTGTTTACACAAAAGAAAATGGTATTATTGTACCCCCATAATTTTACAGTTATTGTTACTAGAGAACGTTATTAAAATTGTTTCAATAAGATCATGTCTTGTAACTATTGTTTTGTGAGCGAGATAAAATAATTTTGATGAGCCCGATTTTAGCAAATCGATCGATTAATTAATTTCAAATAAATAGCTAAAATAAGTCTTTTAAGGAATAAAGCTAAAAATAAAACTTTTGAAAATATCAGTTTTTCAAAGCGAGCATTCCATTTTTTTTTTTAATAGAAGCACTCAGGCAGTTAATGTCTATTAATCACTTTGTTACTTTCTTTGGAAAGTTATGTGTATGGAAACAGGTGTTAAAAAAGAGTGAAAGCAATATTAAATTTGAATTACAGTTTGAATGAAATAATTTTGATTTCAATTGAATTTAATACTTAATAATTATACAAAAATCTGACTTCATCCCGTCTTATATTTGGGGAAAAATTAATAAAATTATAATTAAAAAAAAAAATTAAAACAAATTAAAACTATTAACAGTTTATTAAATTCAATTCGTTTAAAAGAAATTTTAACAAGGGTGCTATATTCTGCTATGCCGAATCTAATTAAGTGAAGCAAATATTGGGGTGACAGAGAATTAAAAATTAAAAAAAATGCTACTGCATACATGTTACCTTACTTAAAAATGATATCGGCTCTTAATTGGTTAAGCAGTTTTAAAAAATTTTAGTATTTTCTTGAAGATCTCCTCAAATGCTTTAAAATAATACCCATGTTGATATTTTAAAACATTCAAAAATTTCAGAGCCCCGTAACGTGGAAAATATGGATGATGATGTTTTTTTTCTTAATTATTAATTCTATGTATTTATTTTTGTATTTATTTTTTTGATTGGAGTTACTTTATTGTTCCAAATGACATGAACAAATTTGAGGTAGGCGTGGCTTTTTCCTGCTGTCTCAGAGGACTTGCACCGATCATGCTGATATCCAACAGCACCTCCTTCGACATTATGCCTGATTGATTGACATTGATTGCCTCGGCAAACTTAATTTCAACACTAACACGGACGGACGTCGACTTCGCTATGCATAAGAAGGCAGAATATATATACTTTATGGGATCTGAAATGCATTGCACACAGAATGACAAACTTATATATACACTTTTTCCACTTGTTGGAAGTCTTCGACTTTTTTTTCTTAAACCTTCCCGTAGCAATTACGAACGAATCTGCCCAATTGAAATGACCAAACAAACTATAACACATTTTAAAACATACATATTTGTAGCGTCTCTAGGGTTAAGTAGAAGTAGTAATTAAAAGCTGCCATAGCAAATTGGTTTATCATTTGACTTCACCAAATAAAAATAAAAAAATAATAATTCATACAAATTACGGTTCTTTTTGTACCGGTTGAGATTTAGACCTTAAGGCCCAACTATAATGTGCATAACATAGCTTGAGATTATGTCTAATATCCAACTTAAAACCAGTCAAATCCTTAGGTTACCCATTAAAGAATTTAGGGTGACTACAATATACTTACATAAACTTAGTATTTATAAATAAACAAAGTTTTAAAACTAAAAGGCATTTAAAGAACATATTTTATATATTTAATAACATTCCCATACATATGTACATTTCCTGTTCATGTTCTTTTCTGAGTTCAATTAAAACAAAGTTGTACGTTTTTTTCTGTTTTTGTATTTATGACCAACCATACTAAAAAATGCAACTGTGTATATCACGTAAATCATATACATATGTACGATAATAAATTTTATTTCAATTTTTGCGTTTGTTAAAAATGAACAAGAAATAAAAATGTTCTTTTTTTTCTACATTTTCTATTTACTTGAAAACTAATTTTATTTAAGAGAAAATGTAGAATAGAAAATATTGAATTTAAAACTTTAGTTCTTAATTGCAATTTTCTGTTTCCGTACTTAAATTGCGATCAATTTGGTACTTTGCTTAAAGAAAGGACATTTCACGAAACTTGACGAAAAGTTTTCTTAAGTACATTAAGTTTGCTTAATTTATCTTATGAACATTATAGCTGAGCCTTTAGCAAGATCAAAAAAAAAAACAAGTTATGCTTACATACAGCCGTTGGCATTAAAAAAATTAATTTTCTTAAAGATCTCAGGCTGAAGTTCTGGTGTTTCAGCAATATTATATCTAAAGGTTGCTGCTTTTCTTAAAGTCTTAAATCTCGACAGTAAATTTTTTGATGCAAACATTCCGACGTACATTAATGGACATTCTGAGATCATACTTTCGGTACTATAAACAAGTAAGAGTGCTATATTCGGCTATGCCCAATCTTATATAGCCTTTACCATCTACGTAAATCAAGCTTAGTTAAGTAACTTTAATCAAAAAAACAAGCAAAAAAGGGTGACAGAGAATCAATAAATAAAAAAAATTTTATACTGCATATATATTATTTTACATAAAATACAACCGGCTCTTAAAAGGTTAAGAATTTTTAAAAAATTTTAGTATTTCCTTAAAGATCTCTTTAAAGCTTAAAATGATACCCATATTGATATTTTAAAAATTTGAAAATTTCAGAGCCTCGTAACTCGGAAAATATGGGCGAGCACCAATTTATTTACTTGATGTTTGTTTTGATTGGAGTTATTTTATTGTTCCACATGACATGAAAAAATTAGAGCTAGGCGTATTGTTTTGCCTGCTGCCTCGAAGTACTTGGACCAATCACTATATCTGATCGCCTGACATATTTATTTTTTTTTTTTAATCAAGTTTGCCTCGGCAATTAAACACGGAATTCACTTTTTTGTGGTGAAGAGTATAATTTTTATTTCAACCAGAACTATTTCAATGAAAATGTTTACATAAGGCTCAAGTTTGCCATCTATATCATGCGTCTATATTTAAAACCCTATTTTACTAGCCACATTTCTAGCAATAAACTATGAAAATTCCTGGTAGATCAGTCCACTGAAAAAGTTGCTGATAATAGGATTTGCATTTTTATCTACATCAAACTTAATCATGATTTTACAACAGCTTTTCTCTGTGTGTTTCGCAGCAAAGGAAAAAAAATTAATCTTGTAAAAGCTAAAAAAAAACAAATTGCCACAACCTAACAGGCTATACTAACCTCAGCGTAAATAACAGTAACCCGTGAATATTTTTTTCTTTTTTACCAACAATTGTCTTCTAATAACCTAAGCAACCTCTAGGGATGATAATTATATGAACCAGCCAAGAAATAATGAAAACGCTTTAATTTTATTTTTTGCCAAGTTTTATAAGGTTTCGCATTACAGTTTTAGTTGTAATTTTGTTAATTTCATCTTTAAAAACGTTGGGCTATTGTCGTAAATAGAAACAAAGAAATCAAAAACTTTCTTTTAACATTAATTTTTAAAGGTTTTGACTTTGTAACAGTGTAAAGTTTGAATCTGTTTGTTCATGCTTTTATTTTCTTGCTAACTTGTGTTAATGTTTTTTATTGTATTTTGTTGTAATCGTCATCTCCTTTCTAAATTGGAAACCGTGGTACCTACTGCTAACTGTCTTAAAGAGTCAGACATTTTTGTTTTATATTTTAAATTTTTTGATATGGAAGTAATTTTTTTTTTGTTTTGTATTAGTTAACATTATTGCTTTGTTGTTTTTCATAGAAATCTGTTATTAACAAATTAAGAAAAATGAAACGATTTTATATAATTTTATTTTAATAATAAATTATGAAATGTTTGTAACGTTTGTAAAGAGTGTCCCGAAAAAAGCTACTGAAAACAGTTAATTGATTTATATCTCTATTTTCGCCATATATCACGATAAAACTCAATACGTCAATTATAGCTGGTTTATCAGCATAAAGCAGTGTTTTCATGTGACCCCATAGAAAATAATCAAGAGGTATCAAATAGCGCAACCTTGGAGGCCAGTTGGCAGGTCTGTTTGTTGAAGTCAACTTTTCGTTGAATTTATAGTTCAATATATTATTGATCACAGCCGCCGTATGACACTAAGCGCCATACTGTGAAAACCACATCCGGCCCGGGTCAAGGCCCGGACAGAAAATTGTTGGTCATGGTGCGTTAACAATCTGATCGACCGTAACGGGAAATGCAGCTTTATTTTTGAAAATAATAATGGAGTCACCGGTGTAAAGGCCGCACCAAACGATAAATTTTTTTGGATGTAATGGAGTTTATAGGATCTGTTATAGATTGGTTTCTCAGCAATTTTTACTGGCAATTTGTTTTACACTTTATCCTTTCGTAAGTTTAAAGGGCTTAAAAAACTTTTTTGCATTAAAATGAAATTCTTATTCTTGAAATTATGTTGTCGTCTAATATAATAATAACATTGTAATATATAAAAATAAATATTTGAAAATTATCAATACGATAGGAATAATACGACAATAGCATAATAAAAAAATTATCATTTTATAATTAAATATACAATTGCAAGAAAACTGAAATAATTTCATCCTGTTATTTAGCTTAAATGAAGGTAATTCTTTCATAGCATTCTTCAATTAAATCTTTAAATATAAGAAATTAGGATGACGAGACATCGCAAAATGAAATCTGCTATGAAAACTAAAACGAGATATGAAAACAGATTATGATTTTAACTTTTGAATGCATGTCTCGCAACCATAGTTCCCGTTGCGAAATTCCTTAAAAAACGATTATAAAGGGCTTCACGATTAGATTTGGTCTTTTGTGTTGTCATTCCTAATTTTAAGCAAAAATCTAGGCAGAAATGGAAGGAGTTGCAGAAATAGAATTTTAATATGTGTGGACACTAATTGTTAAAAGAGAAGATGAAGTGACGAATAAATATAAGAAGCTAATTGAAGAGAGAAGCATTTTTGAGCTTTCCACATCTATCAGGAGGTAGATGGTAATAAATAAAACCGATGTGACAACCATATTACCTCTAAAACCTCCCACTTTCTGCTTATTTCATGGATGGAACAAATTGTTATCTTTATAGCAAAATGTTTCTTTCAATAATGCTTTTTCGTGTATACGGTATGCGGCAGAAATAGCAAAAACTGGATCAGGCCTGGGAGCTTAAAGTGCACAAAAACAGGATTATTATATTATAAATACCTTATAAACACAATTGCACAAAAGATCCGCGTTTACACGGACAAACATTTAAAAGAAAAACATTTGGAATCTCCTTTCTATCATGTTGTCAGCAACATTGCATTGGTAAGTGTCAAGAAAAAACGACGCTTTCTTCCTCACCTGTAATTTGTTATTAAACTGTTCGTTAGTCAAAACTCGAAATTATACGTAATTACAAATAAAGTAAAAAACTTACAGTATGTTAGTTCCAGGTAAGACTCCGTCAATACAACTTCAAAAATAAAATGAAATTAAATTGTTTTATAACATCATCTTTTCTTCTAATAAAAAATACTAACAATAGGGGTTTTCACACCGAGCTTGTTAGTTTGTTAGTCGTTAATCGTTAATTTTTTACACGCATATTGTTTTTGTATATTTAACGCGCTACCGGATTAACATTTAACAAATTAACGACACGGCACCCATGATAAAATAGTTGTTAGTTGGTAAATATAATAAAAAAGTCATTTGTGATACATTTCTAAAAAAATATTTGTGTTTTGGCCATTTTCGTGTAAGTAAGTATGTTTATTAAATAAATTTTTATTTTATTTTAATAAATCAAAACTCTTCTTTTACACTTTCTCGTGTTATGTTTTATTTATTTTTTTTTTTTCAGAATAATAAATTGTGTCAGAACAATAAATCAGCTGTTTTACTAAAATTTTACCAGACTAACAATGTTATAAAAAGGGGGTCGTTCACAGTCGGTAACTTTAACAAATTAATAAACTACCGAGAAACAAATTAACAAATTCGGTGTGAATACCACTAATAACTTAAAGCCATCGATAAGACAATTCAACGCGGTGTGAATTAAAAAGATATCTATCCGAGTTCTAAGATAAACCCTAATCCTATAAAAACTAAAAGAATAAAAACAAATTGCGTAGTGAGTCAATACAAAATATTAAAAAAATGAGATTGTTGTAGGTAATTTATTATTTTAAACTGTTTTAAAAACTGAATTTTAATAAAAAAGTTTTTACAGCTGAAGTTCGAATCTTGTAGAGTACATTTGTATTTAAAAGTTTAAATTAAATCTCAAAATTGTAAAACAAACTTACCTTCTGATTATTGGCAACGGTAGCGTAAATCTTCCATCACTAACAATGGGCGTTGCACCTGGTATAGGAACCGTTGATATCACGGATGTTAGCAGAGTTGTACCAGTCGGTGGAGGCTGGGGAGGTGGCCCCAAAATAGTGGCCGTTGACGTTTGTTGTGGCGGATGATGAGGATGTTGATGGTTAAATGTTATAGGAGATCCATTATGATGTGGTATATGACCACTACCCGAGGCGATGGATTGGCTTGGTAACGCACTATAGGGAGGGGGAAAATGGTTATGTAAGATATCGGGCAACATGGGTCTTAACATGGCAACATTATGGCCAGTTTGTTGTAGGTTACCGGCCAGGCCAGGGTGTAAATGAGGCGGATGTAGAATGGATGGTAGAGGAGGGGCCGGCATAGAATGACGATCTAAATGGCCGTGACGTAAAGGATGGACATGAGGATGATGGGAGTGAGTGGCAGCGACTAATAATGAAGCTGTATGTTGCAAATGACGACGTTCACGTCTTTCCCGACGTCGTTGATCACGATTGTTATTCAAAGTGTTGTTAGAGTTTGTAGAAACAATTGGTTGTCTGGCTGTCGAAGGTGATCTTAGTTGCACAGCAGCTACATCGTCTGTTTGACTCTCTGTAGAGGCAAATGTACGCTGCGGCGATGAATTAGGCGTTGATGAGGAGGAAGATGACGTCGATTCATTATTTGTATTACCGGCCACTTGGTTTACTTGTATTATTTTCACTTGGGTATTTGAAGAATTAACTTTCAAATGCTTTTGATAATTTTCTGCCACTTGATGATTTTTTATATCTTTAACGTTTAACACTTGGGACATTGATCTTTGTGATGAAGTATTGGGAATATTATCAGTATCACTATTATAATTAACGCTATTATTTTTTGAAATACTATTTAAATTTGTATGTTGATTTGGACTACAATCATTATTATTATTATTCATATTGATATTATTGACACTGTAATTGGTTGGTATTGTATTAATTTCACATTGATTTGTATTTGTTGCATTATCGCTTAAATTTGTTATACTTTTTTTGTTGGTATTATTATTATTTTTATTATTATTGACATTATTCACATAATTACAATTAATCACACTTACACCGTTCGTTGTAGAATTTACAATGGCCTGATTTAAACCCATTTGAGATTCATTTTTTTCATGTTGGCCAATTTTTTTATTTTCTTGAATTTTGTTATCATTATTACTACTTTGATTCACTTGTATTTTTAAGCTGGGATTACGCTGACAAGGATTAGTTAAAGCGGTAACACTATTTGTGGTTGTTAAAAAAACACTACTTGTACTGGGATTTAATCTTGTTGTTTCACTTACTGACTTCCCTTCGTTAACATCCGTTGCCATTTGACTAACGGTTTCAGAAGTGGACGCGGGCACATTTAAACGCATTTTTGCAGTTGATGTTGTTATTTGTGGATTTTGTGACTCGCGTAATTTTTGCTCACGTAAACTTTCACTGGCCCGAAATTCGGCATATAAACGTTCCAGCTCCGCCAAGCATTTATTGGGTGTTAGGCTATACGTAGTAGTTGTTTTACGTGTTTCGTTTTGTAGATCCGTCACGAAACTACCATGTTCAACCGTTAAGCCAAATGTAAACGAAGTATCTACCTCAAATGAACGCGTCAAACTGATCGCTGACGATGAATCGTAAAATAAACTGGCCGTATTTTTGGTGGTTGTGGTGAAATTTGTTGCTGCTTGCAGCAGTGGTGAACTTTTTGGATGGTTCATTGCGTTAAATTGATCAGTTGTAAATTCATTTATGTTCATTTCATTTTTGCAGGTCTCTCTTACATTTTGCTCTTCGCATTTTGTATGTTGCTCTTTTTGTTGTTGACTTATTATAAAATTATTATTTTGTTTATTTTCTTTATCTTCGTTTTGTTTTTGTTTCACATTCGACATGTTTTTCATTTGTTTGTGCGCGTGTAGTTGTAGATGAATCGTTGTTTGTTGTTGTAATGGAGTTTCTCCATGTATGTTTTCAGTTGTGTTATTGTTATTATTGTTAATGTTGTTATTATTATTGATATGTTCGTTGTCAACATTTGTATCATCAACATCTTGTTTGTTTAAACAGTGCTGGAAAAAAGAAAAGTAAAAATTGGTGAAGAGGATGGTAAGGGTTGTAGTTTTTTATCTCTATTAACCCAGACACGTTATAAGCAATTTTTTGAGAATTAAAGGTCTATTTTACGTTTTACGTTCTAAATTTGAAAATATTAGATATTAAATTTATCGTTTTTTTATAACGAATGAATTTTTAATTTGCCCTTACGTTATTTTAATTAAGAAAGAAAAATTTGAAACACATTTTCCATATGTATTTTAATTTTTAGGTAACTTCAAAGTTTATTATTAATTGTGATTTTTTATAAACAGTATAGTAAAATTTAGATATTGACAGAGTGAAAAGCAGCTACTGGCTATCTACAACTCATGTCAGCATTCTTCGTGTCTATCTACAAGGTACTTATCTACTGTATTTTTATTTTTTTTTTTTTTTCATTTTAAAACTATTTAGAAACATAGTATATGAGAAATCCATTTTTCTACTAAATTCATTATTTATTTAAATTATTATTACGTTAAAAAATATATTTATACATTTTCAGGGGACTTAAGTTACACTGAGAAACATAAAAAATGTCTACTTTAATTCAATGAATTTTTGAAGTACGAGAACAATATACAAACTATTTTAATCTGTTAATATAAATAAATTTATTAAATGAGTTTTTACTATGACACAAAAACATTAGAGCAGCCGACAACAACAACCCAACAGTACATTTTTATAAAAGAAAAAAGGACATTTATATTTATTAACCACCACCAAAACGAAAAAAGTGTAGAAAAAAGCAACGTTAAAAGTAAAATGTTGTATTTCCCAATTTATATGAAGCTCAGTTAACCAAAACATAATTACATTAATTACTCCATTTAGACACGTATTGTTAGAGAGTTTCCAAATGCATGCCAACCTTTAATGCAAATCTAAATAGTATAATGTAGATAAAAACCTGCTGAAGGATATAAAACCTACAAACTAGTGGGCACAACATATGTGTGCATAAATACCAGAAAAATTAGGGTTTTAAACATTACTGTTTTACTACATAAAAAAAGGATAAACAAGCAACAGAATTTTAAACATATCTTAATAAATATTTGGAGATTTTTCATTTGTAAAAAAATTAAAACAAATGGTTGAACTTAACCGCAAAGAATAAATATTTTTTTTTAATAATACTAAAATATAGTGAATAATTACTTAAACAAAAAAAAAACTTATTAAGTACGCCCGATAGAACTTTTTATTTCAAAAAATAACAAAGAATAATAATTTACGCAACGTAATATTTTTACAATTTGAAAATGATTTCAGGCATAATACCATCGCGGCTGTTCATGACTAATAACACGAAAAACCTTAAACCAGTGCTTTCACCCGTTCGCACTGAAAATAATCGAAAGCTGTCATAGCGCACGATATTGGAAGCCAACTGACGCTCCATTTCCCGAAATCAATTTCACACTTAATTTTAGTTTAAATAAGTCTATGATGAAACATTTTTCATTGAACATAATGTGAGCTTCTGCTTCATTTTGTAAGAAATTAGGTCAAATGATTCCACCAGCATGTGCAGACCGTGTTAAACGATGTGTGCTATGGATTCGTTTCACTTCAAATGAAGAAATGTTGTTTATTTACTACCAAAAAATTAACATTATAGCTGCACACGATTTTTTGATGTTTTTCAAGCGTCAGTCTAGACTTGATGAATTTCCAGAGTTTACCGATCAATAATATTAAAAGGTATGAACAGTACGACAGTTTTCTTATCAGTTATTTTTATAGTGAGTTTTTATTAAAACGATTTACAAAAATAATATTAACGTGCATCTGGTGTTGATAAAAATCGTAATAGTTTTATACAGGCAGCACTTAATTTTAGACATAACCTCAACGTAAATTTAGTCGCATTACAATCTCAACAAATAAGATGTTAGCAACATAATCCAGACAAGCTAGGTCCATCTGTCAGTCGAAAAATTTGAGTAAAGTCGTGAAGTTTCAGTTTTCTTAGGAAAATACCGAATTTAGTTTTCGTTTTTTTTTTAATTGTAAAAAATCACCAGGATACGACTGTGTGGATGGAAAAGTGGTCCAAGCCTTGCCCAAGAATTCAATTTTTAGGCTTAATCATTTTCCTTCGCAATGAAAATGAGCGGAAGTGGTAATGATCCCTAAACCTGGAAAGCCAGAAAATGTTGTAACATCATATCGCCCAATAAGTTTGCTAGTCATATTCTCCAAAATATTTGAGAGAATATTTCTGAGAAGAATATTACCTATACTAGGAAAAGAAAATATAATACCAGAGTACGAATTCGGGTTTAGATATAGGCATGGCACACCTGAACAATGTCATCGTATAGTAAATTTCATACGGGATTTCTTGGAAAACAGAACATATTACTCAGGTGTATTTTTGGGCAAGCATTTGATAAGGTCTAGCATACAGGCCTACTATAGAAGCTAAAAAAACTAATTCCAACACATTTTTACCTAGTGCTAAAATCTTATATAAGCGAAAGTTATCACTATGTTAAGGTCAACAGAGATTTTTGTGGAATTTACATTGTCAAGGCTGGAGTCCCTCAGGGTAGTGCGGCCCAATTTGATATACAGTTTTTACATCGAATATGCCCTTAATTAATAGTGTACTAGTTGCAACCTACGCAGATGACACAGCGGTATTAGCTGCTGACACAGACTCGGACGTTGCATCACTATATCTTTAAAGAGAGCTTGATGAAATAGGAATTTGGTTAAATAAATGGAAGATAAAAGTCAACACCGAAAAATCTTTACACGTAACGTATACTTTGCGTCGTGGAAACTGCTCACCAGCGTTGTCAACTTGGTGCGTTTCGCACCATTTTGGGTGCTTTTTCGAATTTTTAGTGCGAAAATTTCCCGTGTTGGTGCGTGGTGCGTTTTTTTTAATTTTGGTGCTTTTTTTAATTTGTGGTGGCACTACAAAAAAAAATTTAATACCATTTCAAATCATAAGCACAAAATAAAACGGTATTGTTGTTGTACGAGTATTAATTATGTTAAAAAAGAAACAATTCTCTGTATGGCATATAAAGGGTGTTTTTTATAGACGTATAGAACTTTAAGTTGGCATCGCTTTTTTAACTGGCGGCCATTTTGTCAGCTGTCAAGTGATTAATATTTAGTTTGGTTTGCCATTTCATCATGAATAGGTTGACAAAAGAACAACGCTTGCAAATCGTGCAAATTTATTTCGAAAATAATGGTTCAGTTCGCGAAGTTTACCGCAAGCTCCGTCCATTTTATGGTCGACATAATCGGCCATCAGAGCAATTAATTCGGTTAACCATGGATCGTTTTCGCACTACGTTTACTCTATGTGATAATACGCATCCGCAGAGACGTCGAACAGTGCGCACCGAAGAAACAATTGCCGCTGTAGAGCAAAGTGTTGAAGAGGACCCGAATGAATCGATTCGCCACCGTGCACAGCAATTAGAGCTTTGTCCATCAACTTTATGGAAGATTTTGCGCAAAGATCTTGGCTTGCGACCTTACAAGATCCAGCTTGTGCAAGAATTAAAGCCGCGAGACCATGCAATGCGTCGTGATTTTGGTGTATGGGCCGAAAATGAGATTGATCTCGATGCTGATTTTCATAGCAAAATGCTGCTCACATGTATCAATTAACAACAGTGATATTCTGCATTCTGACACGGCCAGCAATTCTAACTTTGAAATTCTACAGCTCCATTGTTTGTATCAAACAAAACAATTCGCGATGAATTGTCAATTCCGATGGTTAAAGTTGAAGTTAGAAAATATTGCGAAAATTACTTGGAAAATTACTTGGCTGAGTAACCATTGCAACCCATTGGCAATAATGCTACTAGATGACACAAACGAAGTAAGAAGACTAAAAAGGAACCATATATTAGGCTTGCCAATTCGAACCTAATCAATTATACATAAATAAAATTCTTTGTACGTATACGTATGTAAATATTTATACAGATAAAACATTAAGATTTTTGTATATAATGTATACATTATAAATTTTTGAAATAATTTCAACAATTTTTTGTATATTGTTGTTCTTATTGGAGTTCAACAATGAATGTTGTTTTCTTATTTTATAAAATTTACTTATTATCCTTAGATAGATTGTAAATAAAACGAATAAAAAAATCCAAAACCCCTTGGTTGAGAGCACTATTGCGCTAGTTTGGAACAAATGATTAATACACACAAAAAATTTTAACATTAACTGTTTGACGTTTATTTAGGAAGTTTTCAGTAAAATTAAAAATAAATGAAAATGTGGTTGTTTTAGGAAGAAAATTTTTATTTATCTTTTTTCGTCTGTTGTTAGAAAAACAAACGACAAAAAAATACTGATTTTCGGTGCAGTCAAAATTATCAATTAATTTTTGCCTTGTTTCAGTAAAAATGAAATTCTTAATTAAAAAAAACAGTTCGTCAGTAGAAAAGCACTATTTTACAATAGCTTTAAAATATAAAATAAAAAACATAAACTGTTGGAAAATATGTCAGTTATAAAAAATATATTTAGAACAAAATAATTTATAAAAGAAAAACATCATAAAAATATTGGTAAGTTTCTTACATAGTATTTAAAATTTGCATTATGTTTTAAAAAATAATGTTCCCTTTTTGCAGGTATTCTCTTCTAAATTCTGTAGTCTTTAGGCAGGCAGCCGTGATGCCACAGCCCACTTGGGTCCATTGGTTGGTCTTAAACAAAGGTATGTCATTTAAATTTTTAAATTACAAATAAATCGCTCATTTAGTAATACAACGTTATAACCCAAAAAATAAAATTTTTTATAACGTGAAGATCATATCGCTTCTTAAAATATCGTCATATTTCGTTTTGTGTCTATATATACATTTGAAAAGACGATCTTTTTAAAAGTATCGAACTTTTACAAGATGAAAACGTTAACTGTGATTATCTTGAAATGATTTTTTGTTTGAGTTAAGGCGTTCTATTTCTAAATGAGCGATATGTACTTTAATTATTGGTTGCAAAAACATAAACAATTTTGTAAAAGTACATTATTTTTTCAGCATAAAACTATCCTGAAATCCTTGGACTTTCAAGGAAGAACAACAATTTAAGCAAATAAAAACAAGAAGAATTTGTGTATCAAAATAGTATAAATAATCAATAAATAAATTAAATCTTTTGACTTTCAAAATAAATAAGAAAGCTGTAGTTTTTGTTGTTTTGGTAGGTTACTTTTAGAGAGTTGGAATGAAAGAAAAAAGCAGTTAATTTTACTTGTTTAGTAGGTTAAATTTTATAAATTAAAATAAATACAGAAACAGTTATTATTAATGTTTTGGTAGGTTACATTTTGTTAGTTGAAATAAATGAAAAAACAGTAGTTTTTACTTTTCTGGTAGGTTGTTTTTTCGTGCGTTGAAATAAAAGAAAAATTATTTATTTTTAAATATTTTGTTAGTTATAAAATCAACATTCAAAAACAATTGTAAATTACATTTAATTTAAATGAAATGTAAGTGGACCGTTTTTAAAATGAAAAAGTAGTTGTTTAAAGTGTTTTTTCATTTAAATTTACCTACATTATATTTTGAGTGTATATAAACTAATATTTCGTTTCATTATAAAAGAAGTTACGACTTTTTACAGAAGAATGAACAGATTTATTAGACATGACCATACAAAATAGGTTAATTTCGTTCAAAACAAACACCTCGAATATCATTTCTAAAATCGAAAAGCTTTGCATAAAGTTTTGACATCTCAAGGCCCCGGATATTCTGTGTTGTTTATTAATTTTGTATGACTTTTGTATGACGCTTTTGACTTAAAGCAATCGCTACTGGTGAAGTATAATAGATAATCGACACAAATTGATGTTAAAGGTAAAAAAGCAGGTAGCAAATAAAGTAAGTAAATTAACTTAAGCAAAATTTTTGATTATATCAATTAGTAGTACACCGGTTTCAGAAAAATGGCGAATAATCCATCAACTTATCAAATACCTTTACTTTTCTCACTTCTCATTGATTATAGAAGATTTTAATTACAAGAAAATCTAGTGGGGCTCTCGGTTGAATGCATACTAAGTGCATGTTCATTTCCAGAGCATCATAAGCCTCAATTTCTTTATGCTACTCCTTTATGTTGCAATAAATAATCTTTTCTCCGTTGCCTACAAGATGATGAAACCTGAAATCACTACTTCTTACTAGAAATGAAATATCAGTTAACGAAAAAGGTTTGCAAGGTGAATCTAACCTGAAAAAAAAAACAATGACAGCAAAACGAGCTGACAAGATAATGACCACTTATTTTTGGAGATACGCGAATTTATATACACTATGTACTTGGATGAATTAAAAAATTAAAGGGCTAATCACTGAGCCATGACACTGAACAAGAAAAAAAACAGTAAAGTGAAAATGCACTAAAATAAAAATTAGACGGACACATGTGTTGTGCCGTATAAAAAATACTAAATTCGACTTTCGACATCCATCTTAAACCTCACATTTAATCTATCTGAATTAGTGACCAATGTCTTCTATTTATTTAGCGCACATAAGATAGAGGCTTTATTTTTTATGCATAGCTGTTTTAAGATATTGAAACAGAGGCAATAATATTTTTTTAACAGTTTTATATTTTTTTTTAGTACTGTATTAAATTCTAACTTTCATACACCGCTATTTTTTATTCATACCCTTCAAACATTTACTATATGGCACTCATATTCTTATCATTAAAAAAATAATAACATAAAATATTTTACAAATAAAACAACCGCTATTAGTGGCACCAATGTAACGACATGTTGACCGGAAACTGATGCCTCCGTATCTCATATAATAATTTATGCTCTAAAAGTAGTAGCCATAATAAAAATAAAAAAAGCAATAATAAATCTAAAATAATAACAGCTGATAACAAAACAAATAACAATTTGAATTATTTTTACACAATAATAAATAATTCATCTATAACAAGAATAATTATCTTTAAACGACGCTTAAAATATTTAACATAAAGGTCCATATATGCATTAACTCACATTCCACACATATACAGTATCGTCAATAAATTTTCAAACTTGACTTCCTGTATAGTGAGAAATAGTAATAATTTAGAATGTCTGTGTAACTAAATACCCAGTAAAAAATAGGATCATCCAAAGAGTAATCTTGGAGCGCTCCTTTGCGAGTAATGGATTACTCCATAAAACTCCGAAACACATTTGATTTTTAACATAGCATGTCCGCAGACACGAGTACTCCTTTTAAGCTCCTTATGGAGTACTCTCTTTGATTTTGAAAATGACGGCAGAGGGAGTAATCGTTTTTGTCTCCAAAAAGAGCATAAAGGGAGTAAACATCCACATTTTTTAATTTTTACAAAAACAAGCAAATATTCATTTATTTAAAAAATGTTTTTAATGTTGCTATTTTTTTTTTTTTCGTTGCATTCGACGAGGTCGTAGTTTTTGTCAAGTAGGTCTGTTGGTAAACAGTTGCTTTACATTTACGAAATGCCACCTTGAAAGAAAAAATAACACGTAATATATTATTTAAGACATGATATTAAAAATTCAGCTATTACCGAATTAAAAAAAGTTAAACAATTTGTATTTGTTTGTTTTGATCCATCCCAATTTAATTTGACCAGCATATTTCGCGGATCATTTTGTGTATTGCGTTTTCAATTTTGATTTTGTCAAACCGCAGTTTAATGTACGAAATCTGAAATAAATTAAAATAAAAAACAAAGAATTTTGAACACTTGTTTAACTGATTGCATTAAAAACAAACTAAGTGTTACCACTTCTGAATCAGGCTCGGTTTTAATCATCTGTTCTGCCGAATTTAATTCCTTCAAAAAATCAATTGGGAAAATTTTTATTCTTTAATTTGATGTGACTTTTAAGAGCTTTTATAAAGCGGCATTCCATCCACAATTATATCGATCAATAGTTCGGCATTTGCATCAGGTGATATGTATTGGCCGTGCATCATCAGTGCTTTTTCTAAACCACAATGAAAGTATTCACCTGGTGCCATATCTATTATGTCTGGGCTACCTGTGAAGCAGCGTGGGTTTTCTGCATGCACTGCTTTTAACAATTTTCTCTACATAGCAGAACGTCCATACCTTCACTTTTTAAAATGTAGAGTAGTGAATTACAGCATTCGTTCCAAACACGACTTTCAATTACCCAAGAAGCGAGCTTCTTTTAAAATTTTCACTAATATCATAATGAACAACAAAGTTTTCCGTTTGGCTATCTTCATTTGTTAATTCATTGATTTTGTGAGGTACTGATGCCTCTTGTTCACTTTAAGTCTCCCGATTACAATTTGAGAATTTTTAAATTTCTATTTTAACTAAACGTCTTAAATTACGATTAGAAACTAAATTTTCACACATTTTTAACAAATTTGTTACTATAACCGTACCTTTTCGCTTTTATTAAAAACACATCTTTCACTTTTTAAAAGTAAACTGACTAAATATAAAAACAAAACGAAAACATCAACAATTAAAAGTTATGTCACAAACAAAAACGAACTGATACATCCCCCATTGATCCATTTGGAGTATTAAGCGAGGCATAAACCAAAAAAACAAAAAATAGTTTCGATAGCTCGCTTATTACTCCAAACGGATGAACAAGTCATTACTCCTTTATTGCTCGATTATGGATTAATCCATATATTTTTTACTGGGTATGTTCATACAAATACTTTGGTTGTTGCCTTATATAGAACATATGAAGCTGCTTTATACGTTAATATGTTTTTTTTTTTGTAAAATCATAATATGGTATCCCAGTTAGAGAGATGTCATGAAATAACTTAAAGTGAATAGTGTAATGGGGAACATATGGTTCATATAGCAAGCAAGGTTTGTATTCGTACTCTAAATAGTGATCATGGTCTCGGTAGAAATTAATTTTTTTAACCTTCATTTTTAACCCTGCCTTAATCAAAAAAAATTATCATTTAAAACACATCATATTCTCACTGAAAACGAAACTTTATTACGCAGTTTTCATCTTACAAACTCGGCTTGAAAAGAGTAGTGATAATGACTAATTTTTTCTGTTTTCTTTTAAAACTTACACAAAAATCTTTAAAAATAACAGAAATTACAATATTTTTGAATTGAAGCTGGGTTCATAGTTAGTTAATTGATTATAAAACTAAAGTTATTTGACAAACAAAAACTAATAAAATAAAAATAATAAAATTACAAGCAAGGGATCATGCCCTAATAATTCATGTTTTGTATGTCCAATTTTAAATTTTTGTTTTGCCTTGATTTATGTGAAAATACATTTCATCTGGCAAGTTTGAGTACCCTGGTGAGTTTAATAGACTCCAACGAATACACGTTGAATTCAAGCGGCCAGCAAATCCTACAGGGGGTTAATAAATCTCATAGGCGAATAGCGCAACATTAGGGTCTCATGGGAGCATTATGAGTGTCCGCCCATTGGGTTTAATAAAAGGCCGCAAAAAATAGGCAATAGAACACATATGGTGGCTTGTTAATTTTCATCAATATGTACTCGTAGTTAGTTGGATGGTAGTTCGTCTAAACTTGTTATAGTGGGGTTCAAGAAATGTATCCGACAAGAATTTTGGACTGTTGCACTGAAGTGTTATTTATATTGTTATAATCGATATAATTTGCCTCATCAATAAAAACAATTCGTTAAAGACAAATTATTATTTCACAAAGAAAGTGTGCTCTAGGGAGCTCTATAAAGTAAAAGCTTATGTTAAAAAACTAATATTCATCCATAGATTAAAAGGAGAGAGAAAATAAAAACTAGACTGTACATGAAAATAAAGATGACGAAGAAATAAAAATATACGCCTTTCTTTTAAAATGGAACTAAAAGGGACCCTTTACATACACTTTAATATAATAATGCATACCTAACAACTCAACAGATACCAACGTTTAATAGAAGAAATTGTGGCAACTGTACAAATATCCCAAGCATTTTTGTTAGATATTTTCAAGTTCCAAGGCGAATTAATTATTAGGTGGCCGCATGGCTACAAAAAACCAAATGTAATTGTGTTATTGGAAGCCGAATTCAATTTATCCTCTTATAATTACTTGGTACTTTATGAAGTTGTTCCAGTTGGTTTCATTCTCCTGCATATGCAGGAATAACTAACATTTCATTTTTTTTTTTTGGTTTTTAAATTTAATTTCATAAAATTTAAAATTTTTACTTTTTCAAATTATTATAAAAGTTTTATTTCTTAAATTATTTTAAAATTTTGAGAACGTTGAACAAAGGTTGAACAACGTTGAACAGATGGGCTTTTAAGACTACCTGTAAATGAATTCGCCTTGGAATATTTATTTCAAATCTAACTACAAGCAGCATATTTAGTTTAGATACTGTACGCAAACACACGTAAAAACATATGTAACTGGATTATCGAAGTAGTTGTGACAATATTAATTTTAATAAAAAAAAAAAAAAACAATTACTAAATACAACGAGTGTTTATCAGTATTTAATTTAATTTTAATAAAAAAAAAAAAACAATTCCTAAATACAACGAGTGTTTATCAGTAGTCTTTGTATGTAAATCGTCTTCTGTTTAGTAAAATACTTCTGAAAATGTTTATGGGATATTATTTATTATTTTATAACACTTAATGATCATTTTATTCTATAATACTTGGCTGTTTATACCCAAGCACAGATAGACATAAGTACTTGTTTAAGTACACACACAAAACTTACTCTTTGTCTGTCGAAAATTATCAAACATTGTAACTGATTTGACAGCAAACGTCAAGTGCAATCAACATGATGACCCCAATCCACTCAGAGTGTTTCAATATTTCCTTTTTTTCATATCTATTCCTATTTTTGTTTAAACAATGCCTAATATACATTACACACACGCACGTTGGTGTTGAGTGAGATGGGTAGAAGTGTGTTGATAAATACACAATTTATGGTACGTTTTAAAATATAAGTAGAGCTACATTTTTTATACCCTTCACCATAAAAAGTGGAAAAGGGGTAAAACTAAGTTTCTCATTCTGATTGTAATTTCTACAATATCCATTTCTGACCCCATATTTTCCGAGTTAGGGGCCTCTGAAATTTAATTTTTTTTCAAATATCAATATGAATATAATTTTAATGGTTTTGAAGAGATCTTTAAAGAAAAACTAAAATTTTTGTAAAAATACTTATCCCATTAAGAGCCGATGGACGTTTTATGTAAAATAATATATATACAGTACCAAATTTTGATTTTTTTTTTAATTCTCCGTCTCCCCAATATTTGCTTTTTTGACTGCACTTACTTCACTAAGCTAGATTTATATAGATGGTGAAGGTTATATAAGATTCGGCATAGCCGAATATAGTACTCTTATTTGTTTTAATGTTTAGTTTACTTCTAGAAAAAACTTTATGGTAGACAAGTTTGAATTTAATTTTTATATAGTTAAAATAACTTTTAAAAGTGATCAAAATGTAAATGCTTTAGCAAAATATTTTGTTTAAAATTTCACTATTTTAATTAGAACTTGATGCTGATCAGAAAGATCGACTATGCTGTTCGAAATTTTTTTAAAGGACTACAACGAAGAAGATGGGCAAATGTAAAAATACAGAAAGACAGAGTTTATTATGCCCTTCATTACAGGTTGCAAGGGTATATAAAAATTTTTTATTGGATCCTTATACAAAAAGTCGATTAAGCGATTTCCGTCTGTTGAACCTGTCACGCGTAGTTTTGAAAGAGGTGCTATGGAAGTCCGGCAACATCGGTTGAACTGAAACCCAACTTATAAGATCACATAAATTACCGAAACAAAAATCGTGATTTCAGCAAGATATTGCACTTTCAAAAAATTTTTAAATTATTGAACCAAAAATGTCAAAAAAAAAAAACAATTAATAATTTAAAATTCTCTATCGCAACTTCGCAACTTCAATGTACTTAAAAAAAAATACAAAAATTTGTTCTTGCAATAAAATAAATATCGTTAAAAACTGAAAATGTACAAAAAAAATTTACAAAAATACCACAATTCCACCGAAATTTCAATAAAAATAATTTTAATTTTACCAAAAAAAATGTTACATAGTGGGCACTAAGTAGACCACTGTTGGAGGAAAAAAATCCCAGTCCGGCGATTAATGGATTAAGTGTGAAGGGTCAAAGAACCTCAAGTGCGAATAAAATGGAGCTTTGGGTGGCAAAAGGTGTATTCGGCTTTTTCAGTTTGTTTAACGCTACAAAAAATTATTAAAAAGCCATTAGAAAAATAATCCCACGTCCTTTAAAAACATTATCAATTCATCAAAGAATATAAAAATAGATCTCATCGTGTGAGTATCGCACTTACACTTGTTTTTTTTTATAGAATTCGTTAATGCCGACTATACTTAAACTGGGCGACAAGATGACGAGAAACTTCATTTAGAGACATGTAATAAACATTGGAAATTAGCTCAAAGACTTTTCAAAGACAAAACAACTACAGACAATTTTGACTGTTTCGACAGGGTGCAGGGAATCCATTTACATCTGTACAGCAATGTCTGTATTAGGAGCTAGGCGACTTATAAAAGATTAAAGTGATTTAAACGACTTATTTGGTCACAATACAAATATGGTTACATAAGAGCCTGCATCACTTTTCCTAAAAGCTTGATTTGATTCTTTCAAAGCTTTGACACAAAACATGAACACAAAACTATTAACCCAAACTCTAAATTATAATTGTAGGTGATTCTTAATTTTATTTTTAAATAATTCTTGCGAAAAAAACCGACTTCAAAACAGATTTTATCTGTCTGCCTATAACAGTTCAAGTGTATGGCCACATAAATTAGATTACGTTAACTATTGGGACACCCTTAAATCTCTAAACTTTATACTAGTTAAACTGTTCAATAGTTTGGTAATATACATCAAATTACGGCAACTATGGGGTCACCCTTTTACTTCCAAATTCCAAATATATACTTGCTGTTGTAGTAGATTTAGCAATCAGGTTCTGTGTAAATTTCGACCGTCTGTCTTTAACGGTTCAACAGTTCGCCCATATACATCAGATTATATTAACTATTTAATTTATAATATAACATTTTTATACTTCTTATTATACCAAATAAAGTAGTGAACATTCTGTCTAAAATTAAGGTGTTTGTATATAACGGTTCAAAATATACGGCCATATAGAACAAATTACATTAATTATGGGAACACCCTTTAATTTCTAAATTCAAATTATAACCGTCTTGTTATAGCGGACTTAGCAAAACATGTCCCTTGTCAATTCCAGCTGTCTGTCTATAACGGTTCAAACGTCCGGGCACATATACCAAATTATATCAACTATTGGGACACCCGTTTATTTCCAAATCCAAATTTTATACTTGTTGTTGTAGAGGAGGTAGTAGTACAGGTTCTTTGTAAATTTCAATCATCTGTCTACAAATGTTTAAAAGTATGGCCATATACCAAATTAAATGAACAATTAGTGCACCCTTTGATTTATAATTTTAAATATTATCAGCTGTTACTATAACGGCCATAGCAATCGACATTGCGTCAAATTTACAAACGTTTGTCTATAATGGTTTAAGAGATAGGCCTATATAGGTAAATGTGCAGTTTTTATGGGACACCTTTTAATTTCTAAATTTAAATTTTAAACTCATTGATATAGCAGACTTAGAAATACAGGTCCCTTTTAAGTTTCAGCGTTCTGTCTATAACGGTTCAAAAGTACGGCCACACACTTGAAATTACATCAACTATTGATATACCCCTTAACTTCCAAATCCATATTTTATACTTGTTGTTACAGCGCACACAGCAATACAGGTTCGTTGTAAATTTCAAGAGCCTGTCTATAACTATTAAAAAGTATGGCAATATATATCAAATTAAATGAACTATTGGCGCACTCTTTAATTAATAATTCTTAATATTAATACTTGTTACAATAACGGCCATAGCAAGCGATATTTTGTCCAAATTGCAAGCGTTTGTCTATAACGGTTCAAAATATAGGCTCATATAAGCAAATCTTCATTAATTATGGGACACCCTTTAATTTCTAAATCCAAATTATAAACTCGTTGATATAGCGGATTTAGCAATACAGGTCCCTTTTAAGTTTCAGCGTTCTGTCTAATCCGATTCAAAAGTTTGGTCAAATACACAAAATTGCATTAACTATTGTTACACCCTTTAACTTCCAAATACAAATTTAATACTTTTTGTTATAGCGGAATTAGCAATACAGGTTCGTTGTAAATTTCAAGCGTCTGTCTACAACTGTTCAAAAGTATTGCCATGTACATCAAATTTGATGAACTATTGACCCTTTAATTTATAATTTGTAATATTAATACTTGTTACTATTACGCGCATAGCAATTGACATTCTGCCCAATTTGCAACCTTTTGTCTATAACGGTTCAAACGATAGGGCCATATAAGTAAATTTACATAAATTATGGGGGCACCCTTTAATTTTTAGATTTATTATTTATAACTTTTTGTTATTGTTAGTGTGACGCAGTTATTTTAAATTTTACAGAATCGCCCTTTACAGTTCATAATACACTTAAAAAATATGTATGCTGTATGGGGACACCCTTTAATTTTTAAGATTAAGAACTGTTTTTAAAACGGGACCAATCTGTAAGCATAATGTATCATATTACCAAAAATTTTCAAAATCGGATCAGAAATTACTGAGTTCTGGAGGCACAAATATATAAAAAAAGCAACATTTAGCCGAATTGTTTAACCTCCTTCTTTTTTGAAGTCGGTTAATAAAAAGCATATTTTTTACCCATTTTTGTTTGCAAAGCATAGAATTATTAAGCTTTTTAACAACGCATTTATATAAACATAACCAAAAAACACGGGGCTCATCTACTTCGAGCTAAAATTCATCCAGCCAATAAGCCAATAAGTTTGGAGGTCCTTTTTATTTTACGCCGCTGTGCACGGCCTACTTTTTACTTCCACAATTTATTTTTATTTACAAAAATTTTAAAATCGACCAATATTTAAAAACAAAAAAATCGTACGAGTATTTAGAAGTTTTCCATAAGTGGTTATCAAATATCAAAGAAAACAACAGCTTATAACTGATTAAATTGTTTTACAACTTCGTTGAAGTACTCTTTTTGTCTTTTTGTGTACAATTTAAAATAACAACTCTCATCACTACCAAACAACAGTTTTTAACTTCAACATTCATATACGAAAATCTAATTTGTTTTTCAAACAATGATAATAAATTACAACTAGAGTTATGTTATATAGAGCTAATCAAAGTATCGTTTCCGAACAGCTGGTTCGATTGGTATAAAATTTAAGAAAATTACACATACAACAAAAGCCAAGTAAGAAAAATTTTTTTTATTTTGCAGAAATGCATTTGAGTTACATAATTAAATTAAGTCAGTTCTAGATAAAATATAAATACATATATACTATTGACACGTCTTTAGATTTTTTTTTCAAATTCTGTCCTAAGACCTGTAACAAAGTGCTTGATTTCTGTGAGTTAAGGTATTATTTGATTATTAACTCGAATAAAATAACACCATTCTTTTCGATTATTTTTGCGAAAAAACCGACACAAATTGTGTTTCTTCAAGATATGGTATACTTATGAAATATTTGTTACTAGCAGTGCATGTTTTTTAATTATTTATTCCAGAGTTCTGTAGGCAGTGTTAAAAGATTTAAAAGCACTGAGCATGGTAGTAAATCACTGCCTTTATGGAACAAACAGCACTGTTAACCGAGCTTTATTAAATAAAGGACATTTGAGGAAAGAGCTAAAAAAATGTTGAATTCACCTACTTATTTTTTTTATTACAGGATAAATAAAAAAAATTTCGAATACAGGAAATAGAAATATATTTGACTCACTTTTCTCTGGTAGTATTGTTATATAACGAAAAAACCCGTTGAAAAACACAAGCAACATTTCAGTAAATAGTATTTTGCGTAGTGATACAATAAAACACTCCTGATTTTTCCGCATCATTTTAAATCACACTACTTTATTTAGAAAAGAACAGTTTTAAATAGTTTTTTACGGTTAAGAAGAAGAATTTATTTATAATCAAAAATTGACATGTAAAATTATTATCACAAAACATTGTTGATATTTTTGAAATTAATGCGAGGAGGGTGGTATTTTTGTAAATTAAAACAAAGCAAACATTATTTTTTAATAATAAACTTTTACATTCAAATCTTCAAAAACTAATAAATAAATGAATATTGTGTGTCGTTATCTTACTGTATCTGTAAACACATTATTTTAAATTAGGAAAAAATTAAATAAATTCTCTTTAATCTATTTTATTATTTTATTTAGTACGCCGACAATTTTTTATTATCTAGAAACAGGAATGTGTTTAATTAAATTGCGGACTATCTAGTTAAATTGTTTAAAGATGAAAAAATAAGTTTACGAAGTCAATCTCAGAATTGTTTTAAAATGCATAAAGAAAAATAAACTCTTAAATTATTGTAGTATGAATAAACTCTTTACGGAATCAAACATTGGCTGAGCGGAGCTAAGCCACCCCTAGAGCAAAATAATTTCCCCCATACAATCCCTTGAATTAGTTTAGTTTATCTAGAAAAATTATCTAGTTACGGAATTAAAAGACTTATTCATGGAGTCAAAGAATTTAACGAAGGATTACGAACAATGCAAAGTTCAGTGCACACTAATACGAGTATATTTTAGTTTTTTCTGCCTATTTGACATGGGTTGCACAACTCACACTTGACATAATAATTAAAATCAGCAGAGAGGAGAGCACTGTAACCAAAGAAGGCCAATAAACATGCTTATATATTTGCCACCAAACGAATCTAAAAGAGATCTATTATTGTAGGAAAGTTTTTTCTATTGCATATTTGGCAAGTGTTCGATACACATCTACGTTAGTGATGCATTTTAACAAATTTGAAATTTATCGATGCAGTTTCGTAATAAGGAAAGTAAAATTAACAACAGTGTGTGGCTAAGTTGGTTAAGTGGCTAATTTTTAACACGAGTTCGAATACGGAATTGGTTCCACATCATATTGTAGTTTCAATAGTTTCTATCTAAACTTTTTGTAAAAATTGAAGATTCTTATGCCTCAAGCCTAATTTATTAATTAAGAATTGTATTAAACAGGATATTGAAGAAAACATACAGCAAAATCTAAAAATTAGAAAGCACAGTCACCATTTTCATTTAAAAAAATATCACTGTATCGAGAAGAAAAAATTAATGAAGGAAAAGCAACAATAGTAATAGCATTGCGTCTTTATCATGGCTGAGTTCGTTAAAGAGGCTAATTAGTAAAATAAGAAATTTTGATTTCATGTCTCGCATGAGCCAGATCGTTATGCAGTTCATGTAGTACAAACTAAATGGATCAAATGCGAATGTATTGCAAAAATTTTCTTTATTCCTACTTTTTTTACACAACGTTTTTTATTCGAAATTACTGCCTTTTTACTTTGTTCGATTAATACAATTCTCAATTAATAAATTAATTTTGGGACATACGAATTTTTAATTTGGCAACAGTTGTCAAATAGCTATACGGATATTTTTTTGCAGTAGCAATTCTTTTATATTTAACAGTTTTTCAATATTAATCATTTTATGATATTCTTACTTTTTAGGTTTTATAATTTTTTTGTTTTATGAAATCAAGCACCATTAATTTCATATTGGTAAATATTTGGTTGTTAAGCGCAAAACAAACAGTAAGGCAATTTTCCACTGAAACTTAAGCTCTTGAAAAATGCTTAATGGATCTTTAAACTTTTGAGTGCCACTGTGCAATTTTACAACTGCTTCAAATTTAAATTGTGTCTGCAAATATATAAACTTACCTCATGTAGAAAATTATCGGTAAATGAATGAACCAAATTGTTACTTGTACTTTCCGTGCTGCAATTATCCTCAATATTAACTGAAGTCGCTTCTATTGTTATTGTTGTTCTTGTTGCTGTTGCTGTTGCTGATGCCGTTGTAGTTGTCCTTTCGCTGCCAGCATTTGCAGATTGTATAAGTGTGGTATTAGTAACTCTATTATGAACCGTTTGTGTAAGTGCAGGAAAGCGGCCCTGCGTTATCGTTGTCACATTTGCTTTTAATGTCTCTAAAACTGGTTTGAATAAATTTAAATGTTTGTTGAAACGATGACGTTGACGTAATGGACGTAAAGGATGTTTTTTATATAAGGACTCATACGAGGGTGGTTTCTTATTGGTATTATCTGTTGGGTTGATAGATGATGACGAGGGTGCTGGGGTAGGTAGTGGTAGCGGTGTAATTGCTGTAGCTGAGGTGGGTTCAATAATAGAATTTGAAGCTGTTGGCGTTTGTGTTGCACTAGAAGTAGACCACCATTTGGTGAGACCTGGTAAGCGTCCATAGGACGATGAAGAGGAAATGCGATTTTTCTGTTGATAAGATGACATCATCTTCTTAGAGGAACTTGTGGCTGCTAATGTATTGTCATTGTTAAAGACATCATTCTCATTTAGACTGATATCATCACTGTCATCGATTTCGTTGCTATCATACACAGCTAAAATGGCAGTGTTTTGAAGATGCGTGTTAGGTGTTGTCGTTATTGTTGTTGTTGCTGTTGCTGTCTGCCCATTAAGCATAAGATTTGAAAAAGGCACTAATGGTGTTGTTACACATGGATCACATAAATCTTCTGCTGTATAATATGAGTTCGTCGTCGATGTTAAACCTGTTGCAGCCACAGATCTAGTTGCCGGTGTTGCTGTTGTTATATATGCTACGACATTTGTTGGTGTTAAATGTGTTGATGGCAGGGCAAATTGAGTAGGTGGTTGCCGAAATGATGAAAGTGATGGCAGAGATGCCGGTGGTGTTAAGGGGGGTATAGTTGTTGGTACACTTGTGTAATCATACTGACTTTTAGATCTTTTCAATTGACGCTGTAATTGTTCATCATCATCCTCTTCGGATGATGTATCTGTTAATGAGGCGCGTTCGTATGGTGTCCATAGCATTGAAGATAAGGCCTCTTCCACGTCAAGTGGTCTTCGCTGTTGCTGTTGCTGCTGATAGTGATGGCAATGCTGTTGTAGTGTTTCTTGGTGAAAACTCATACGTTTTGTGGCCATCGTATCTGTGAGCATAGATGTTGACTTTTTGCTTTATTATCCTGTTACCATAAAATTGAGACATTTCACTTTAAGTTCTTTTTTGCTTGTATTTTTGTCTATTCTACTTTTTGTTTTCTTTGGAAGACTTTTCTTTGGCATTAATAGTTTTCAAAAAAATTCCACATTGGTTTGTTTACATCTTTGGCAATATGACGAATATTTAAAAATATTTGCCATTTTGAAAAACCTTTGCTGACGAATCTTTATTAAAAATTTTATTACTTTTTTTTTCTTTTTTAGTCTGAATAATTTAAAGGGTAATAGAAAGATTTTGCTAAATCTTTAAGGACCTGAAAGTAGAAATATAAAAAAAATTTCAAATAAAATATTATGATTTATAGAAATTGAAGGTAAAAATTTCAAGAAGATCTGAGAAGAAGATCACCCTTTCATTGGAATATACTTCATTTATTTAAGATGCAAATGTTAGAGAAATATATATAACTAAAACAAAAACTAAAATTTGTTGTCCAAACAATAAAGCAAAGACATACAACAATAACCAATAGTTTATTCAAAATATTTGTCAGCCGGTCCATATGTAGCCACATTTGAATTATGATTTAAAACTCCATTAAGTCTTTAAAAGAAATAAGAAACAAAAATTTTTTAAAATCAAGAGATTAGTGCAATTAATTTACTAACATGACCTATCTCTCCTCCAGCAATCACGCATAGTACAAGCTTGTTTTTTTTTTTTTTGCTTTTCTACTATAAGTTTGCAGCTGCAATAGTGCGAATTGTTTTGACTATGTGATAACTAATTTTGAACTTGTGTTGCTAATTATATTTAAAACTCAACCGAAGGAAATCTTTATATTGTTTTTTCTTTCCATATGTATAAAGATTTTGTTGTGGCTGTTGCTGTTGTTGTTTGCATTTAGTGTTAATTAAAATGCATAGTGTTATTACAAAGAGAAAATGTGTTTATATTTTTAATTCTCACGCTTTTTCTTTAATAATCACTTTTCCATCATTTCGTTTTTTTATTACTTAAAAATTTATTTTACAAATGAAGAGTGGAATTGCAAAAAGAAATGACAAATGAATAAAAAGAAACTACATCTCTGAATGAGTGAGTGAATGGATGTTTGGTTTGCAAGGATGCTTTTGCAGTAATTTGTAAAGAACTTAAATTATAATTTTCTTTATTTTAAATGCCACATGATTTAAATATTTAAGCTATTCATCCATATGATGGCCACATTTGCAGTTTCCGTTTTAAATTTGTTTGTATTTGAGTTTTCCCTATTTTGCTAATAAAATTATTTAAAATAAAATTTAAGTGTGAGAAAAAAATAATAAAAATAAATCTCGTATTTTCACAGGACTAAAGATTTCTTCAGTGTTTTTTTATATTTTTATAAATTTAAAACTTCGTTTTTCTTATGAATGTAAATAATTTTCTTTTGTCTTTAATGCTTTTGAGTTTAAAATTTCGAATGTTTTATGAATTTTAAATTTAATTTTGTTTCATTTAATTTTCCTTGATCTTCTTAATTTAAGTTTTGTCTACAGTTTAAGACAAACAGAAAATTGCTTTTTTGTTTATTTTTAAAACATTACGTAAATTTTAAATATATAAAAGATCACAAAAATTATTACAAATCTGCATTCTGCATTCAGGCTTTCAGAAAATAATATTTCTATCAGCGTATGTGATACATAGGGAAATATCCACAATAATAAATAAGACTATCTTGGGTGCGAAATAATTTTTAAATTAAATTACTAGAAGAAGTTATGATATCTTAAAATTATTGCGAATCCAAAATGGCTGATATTAGCACTTAAAACCAACACAGCCCTGCAAAAATTTCCCAGATGTTTTATTTTCTTCCTTGAAGGTAAGATTTCAAAGTTCGGAACAATTTTTACAACATTCCAGTGCATAAAAATGTAATTTTTAAAAGTAGTCGCTTTTATCAAATTTTTTATTCTATTTTATGTAAAATTATTTAAATAAAAAATATAAGTTCGTTTAACTTATTTTATTTCCAAAACATGCTTTCTTTCTTAGACATAATAATAAAATGACCTATTATAATGCGCTTACTTTTAGAATTTATGACCAATCTACTCTGGCAAATCATTATAAATAAACTTACGTTTGAACAACGCTACAACATTATCCACTGTAACTTTGAAAATTAATCATAAATTCCCACAATTTATAGACGCAAAATTGTGTCAGTGTTGCGGATAATTTTGGCTTAAAAGTTTTGTTAAAATTGACGTATATGGAGTGAAATAAAACCACAACAGACTTTATAATATCCAGAAAAAAACCCTTTGATATGGCTTGCCCCCTTGTGACATTGTTGCACTTCAAAAAAATTAACTGCCAATTTCACTAAATGCGAACGAACCTTTATTTCGAATCTTTACATTAAAAACAAAAACCAAATTTTTATATATTGTTTTTGTTTTTAATACAAGTATGCAAAAGAAGTGTTCGTTAGCATTTAGTGTAATCAGCAGTAAGTGTGAGCTTATGTTACGGTCGCCATAAAGCAACTGACCGCTACCATTGACTTAGCGAAATAAGTTATTATTGCAAGAAGGATCAGTCAAATTACCTCTAAGGTCGTGAGATCTGTCACCTATCGATTATTTCCTGTAGAGCGACGTGAAGACCAGGGTTTATGTTATAATCCTCTAATAATTAAAGACTTAAAGGCTGGGATTGTTCGTTTTAATAGTGAAATACACCCTGCAATGCTCGAAAAAGTGGACGAAAATTTAACGTCCAAATGCACTTCTTCAAGAACAGATGCGGTGTCCGAAATCATTTTCAAATATTAATTTCATGTGTTAATAAATATTAAATTTTATTAAAAACACGCCCTTTGTTATTTTTTCTTTTAAAATTGTTTTTTTTTCTTACTAAATAAAATCATATTTTAAACTGCGCTTTTCTTAGTTCTAAGTTTTTACTTCTGCCATCTATATAGGCCCAATTTGTCCTTTAAATGGGTGCTCGCCAATCATATAAAAGGCGTGGGAACAAAAAACAAAAATCTATAATTAGCGACTGTCGATTGCCTGCATTTTTGATGTGTGACATAAAAAAGTGACCATGTTGTTTCAATGAAATGTCAACGCCACTTCATGCGCAATTATTATACGAACATTTCACAACGTTTAATATTTAATGACGCTTGGCCAATGCGTATTACTTTATGGCCTGTTAAAACCTAAAAATAAAAATCTGCCAGTTGCATGAATAAATTGAGTGAAAGTCTGAATGGTTGACTTTTAGGCCGCCGCACAGTGGCGCCGTTTTAGTTTTTTCGTTGCAAAAATCATATCTTTTGAACCGAATAAGATAATTAAACAGTTTAAACAGCATATGATAGATAACTGTTCAGCCTATGAAATGAGCGTTTGGAAAGGGGCTACGCCTTGTAGGGGCCTACTTATGGCTTATCAAAGTTAAAAGTAGTAGAAAAATCAATTTTATGGTAACTAAAAAAAATTATTTTTACATTTTTAAATAGTTTTTATTTTTTTCTTTAGGGTTTTATGTTTTAAATTATTACCCAACAAATTAAAAAAAAAAATAATTTTTTTAAAATTAATTTTTTCAATTTTCTGTAAAATATTCATCACAAGTCGTAAGAGAAGGTATATCTAAAAGACTTACCAGGAGAAACACAAAGGAAACAGGTAATTTTTTTTATCATTATACATTTAATAAATACATCAATCAATACAAACAAAAAATATGGCGATTCGTTACCTATTTTTCGTGATATTATACCTGAAATCGCAACAAATTGACTAAAAATTTTGTGTTTTTTTGAAAAACGAAAGTCGGTCACCTTTGAACGGTTATATCTTTTAAACTAAAAATGTGATATTATTAAGAGTGGCATGTTTGAAATCGTTGAAAAGTTTCCTATAACATGGGTTTATTCAAAACTTCGTGGGCGCTCATAAAAATTTTGGTTTTTGCAACCTCATTTGCTCTGCGGGCGCGCCGGTTAAAACATATTTTTCAATGTTGATGTCTTTTTATATCTTATATGTCCTGTTTGTTTATTTTGTATGTTTGTTTGAAATTCCAAATTATGGTTCCTATGTCCTACATACATTCCTGGTGTGCTTTTAGTATTATTTTTATTTTTTTAGTCTTCAGCTTCATGTTGAAATGGTTAGTCTTTTTGCTGTCTGCGTGATATAAAATGCAAGGAAATAAATACAAATATTAAAAAAAAAACTCAAAAGTGAATACTTTATCCATGGCAGACAAATGCACAAACAACATTCTATTTGTTAAATTAAATAAGCAAAGAAAAATAAAATTCCGTTTTTATACGAAAATAGTTCGGATTTTTGAGCAAAGAACTATCATTATAGGAGATAACACTAGAAAGAAAATGTTAATTCAAATATGTTTTTTTCTTTCAGTTCAGTAAGATTCAATTTAAGTGAAAAAAAAGAGAATAAAATTATTAAAGAAAGAACTTTGAATTGTTGAAACTTACAATACATTAATGTATTATAACAGAAAACTTAGTATATACCTAGCAACAATGCTATGTGAGATTGAAGGTTATAATGGGTTTTAAAAAGTTATAAATAACCACATGACAAGTGAAATATCTTGTCATATCAAAGAAGATATATCAATAGGTCTTACCACAGGCAAGAAACTTTCCTGGAGAACCTAAGCAATAACGTAAAATAAAATAACTTGTAATAAAATTAATACATCATATTTCTTGTAAAAAGTATATAGTCAGACGGGCAGAGGTCCAACGAATATGAAATAAAAATTGAAAGGTTAGGGTCATAAAATGGCGTCTAATTTGGGGACACGTTTTACGTTTTAAGTTTATTTTTTTATTTGCTCCTTTATAACAGACTCTCTAGTGATACCAACTTCATTCAAATTTTATATCGGTGGTCATTACATTTCTATAGACATGTAAAACATGATTTGTTGTATTAGGTCACCCTTTAATTCTAAATATTATGAACTTTTTTAATGGAACCAATCTGTAAATGACTGAATTCTGCGAGAACTAATATCTAAAAAGTACAGACGAATTGATAAACTTCTTCGTTTGGAATTGGTTAAAAAGATTTGGGTAAGGGGGAACTACATGCATTTAGGTAGAGTAGGAAAGAGTGTCTCCATACAACAGATGTACGTGAAGCGTAATGTACACGCAGGGCAAATTAAAAAAATAATAATAATAAGCAAGAGGGCTATATTCGGATATTTCGAATCTTGTACATCCGTCACCAACTATGTAAATCTAGTTTAGTGAATTAACTCCAATTAGAAAAGCAAATATTGGGGTGACAGAGAAATAAAAAATAAGAATAATTTAGTACTGCGTATATATTATTTTAGACAAAAATGCCATTGGCTCTTAATGGGTTAAGAATTTGTTTTAAATTTTAGTATTTTCTTAAAGAAAATTTTAGAGCCTCGTAACTCGGAAAATATGAGTGAGCGCCAATTTTTCACTTGAAGTTTTTTTTCTTGTTTTTTAATTCTGCTCCAAATGACATAAAAAAATTTGAGGTAGGCGTGGTGGGTTGCCTGCTGCCTCGAAGGACATGGACCGATCATGCTAATTTCCAACAGCACCTCATTCGACACTATATCTGATCGATTGACATACTTGTTTTTTTTTTTGGGAAATCAAATCACCATGGACGGATCGACGGACAGACAGACATTGCTTAATCGATTTTGCTATGCATAAGAAGTCAGAATATATATACTTTATAGGGTCGGAAATGAAACTACTCACAGAATGACAAACTTATATGTACCCTTTTTCCACCTTTTGTGGTGAAGGGTATAAAAAAGGTTTCCTATAGAGACACTATATACTACGTATATATAATTTTACATGTAAATGTCATCGGCTCTTAATGGGTTAAGTATAGCTCGGAAAATATAGACAAACGCGAATTCGTTTTCTTACTTCAACTGATATGGAAAAATCATAGGCAGAGGTGGTGCTTTACCCGGTGCCTCGAAGGACATGGACCGATCTTGCTGATTTTCAATAGCAAAATTTTCGAAATTATGTCTGATCAATTGAAACATTTTTAAACTAAAATTCGCATTTTCAAAACTTAAATAAAACTGAAACCGACCGAATTTTTTAAATTCCAATAAAACCCTAATCCAAAATACCAAACTACTTGATAAACTGATCCGCTATTTCTTTTCTTAACATTTCTCCACTGTTGTATTTCTAGTAGACGTGTGTATTAGTTCTTTTAGCGTTGGAAAATAAAAGCATCTCTAACAAGTCACAACTGAATTGTACTCAACAAAAAAGTATTTTTATCTGATAAATTTTAAGTTGAAAGTTAGAAATACGTGATATCACAACAAACAATTTAAATTCAAAAACAAAAATTACTTTTGTAAGTGATTTAAAACGTTCTATATGCAGAATACCTTTGTATTCATATTTGATATCACTATATATAGAATTTAAGTTTTTAGTTCTTAATTATTTTAGTTTTAGCACTAAGTTTTTAAGTTAATGGTTTTTGCAGCCACTTAAAGCGAACAACACCGATTAAGAAAACTATCTTCATTGTTATAAAATTAAACAAAACTGTAAATGATAAGAAATAAGAAATAATAAGCAAATTAATATCGTGTTTTAAGATTCAATTATTATGTAATGTGTTAATAATAGAGGTATTATTAACATTGTTGCCTTTAATTGAGAAAGATTTCCTAGTTACTAGTATAAGATCTACAACAACTCTAAGAGCACTGAGAAAATTCTAGCATATAAGGGTACAAGTGCTTGATTCGTAATATAAAAATACTTACAGATTCAATGTATATAAGAGATTCTGATTTTGTGACTCGCAGGAGCCCTGAAGTATTACGGTTTTAATGGTGCGTAAAATTCTTAAAGCTTATGTTCCTAAAACAAGTCATTGTGATTACAAATCTAGCCAGAGGCACAGAAGAAGAACATTAAACACTATTGAAGAATAAATAGAAAGTCGCTTTTGAAAAGTAAAAAAGTTAAAATTGAATGAGAATTCCATGGATTCTCTAATAGATTTCGCAAATTATAGAAATAAATAGAAAAGATTTCGTGAATCTATATCTATATATATATATATATAAATGAATGTCTGTCTGTTTATTTTTGCTTTATAGGAGGCCAAACCCTTGGACCGATCTTCCTGAAATTTTCACAGCATGTTACTGTGGCTCTGGAAGGAATAATAGGCTATATGAACTTTTAATTGGACAAAGGGGCGTGGTACCGCCCATATAACACAAAAATATAAATCGCCATATTTTGGCCATTTTTTGACCTACGTCGACGATATTTGGTACATATGGTATTGGCATAATTAGAAATACGTACCAGGAGAATAGTGGGTGGGACCCTGCCCCTTTTTAGAAAAATTAAAAATCGTAATATAGTCTTAACTACTGGACGAGTCGTCATTAAATTTTCGCAATAGGATATTCTTGACTATATAAAGTTGGGAGTGGACAAAAGGGCGTGGCCTCGCCCATATAACCCAAGGGGGGTAGCGAAGCACACCGGGTTCAGCTAGTATATTATAATATCAACAATGTTGCTTTTGCCAGTACGTGTTTTCTGCTCTTCGTCCAAAAAATATAAAGTAATTTACGGTATTTGATACACCTGAAAAGTGACAACTCAAATAATTTATTTCATCCGTTTAGAAATAGTTTTTATTATGATAATTAAAATGGGTAACAAGCGCGTTTGGAGTTAGTCTACCATAGTTTTTCAACGCTTTAAGTTCTAAAATTAAAGAAAAATACAGTGTGTAGGAACAGTGTGCCAATATATTTGTCTATTTTAACATTTGTAGAAATCGTGTAATTTTTAACAATTGTACTTTTATCGCTAAGTGGTTTTGACTTTTAAATATTGGAAAAGAATGCTTACGAAGGCATTATATACAGGAAAGGTCCATTATCTCTTACGAAAGACTCGTAGACGATATTGTATTATTTCTAAATAGTCAAGGTATCCATTTTAAAGTGTAATGAAAGGGTCAGTTATCTGGGTATCAGGGTAGCATCGCTAGACATAATGTAATAAATTTATTTTCCTCAGAATTAGACCAAATTGTTCTACAGCCTGTTATTATTAGAATTTACTGATGTCATCAGACAGGCCAGGTAGCAAATACTGTGCTATAAGTTCTCAAAAAAATTTATTTATTTGGAAGGATTATAATGTGTTAGCATTACATTGTTGACAATAACAGCTGTCGAAATTAGGGATGCGTTAAGTGTTCGCTTTTCTCCTATCTAATAGTTGTAAATATTGAAAGATGTAGGCGGTTATTTTCTGCAGTCTTTTCTTCCACCACCGGTTAGAAAAGACCGTATAGTATCTAAATAGCAAGTAACATATTTTAGAAATTCAATACTTTTCTCTATTATTTTATTTGTTCAATGATTATTTTGTATCAAACATGGCTGTTGTAAAATGTATAACCGAATATTAATGCGGACTCCTAAATTATTTTTGAATTAGATTTGCAAAGAAACTTTGCAGGATTAAGAAATTTTAGAGAATAATAGATATCAAAGTTGAAAAGTAGATCTTTTTTTTTTGTCACCCACATGCAAATGAAATTTTTTGTTGTTTACGTTATTTTGCAGCTATAGCTCGGTATATTGTAAAATGTAAAGCGAATATATTTAATTAACTACTTTATGGAAATGTAACATATTTCTGTTCCGTTTGGTTTGCTTATTTAATGTTAAGTTTTTAAAAATTATCTATAGGTTTTCAAAATTGAAGACAAATTAATATTGCAATTTTTCAAATTTATATTATTTCACATATAGTGTGTTTTATAGCTAAAATCAAGACAAGGCACAATAAAATTAGGAAAAATCACAGCCAGACATAAAGGACAGTCGGTTTAATTTAAATAACAAATAAGACTACTTACAAATTTCTCACTTGCAATGCTATATGATTTTTATGATCCATATGGAATGAATTTTCTTCCTTGCACCTCATCTAAAAGTTTTTGTAAAGAGTTGTGGATTGTCATCAATGTATACATAACATGTAATTCGACAGCTTAGAACAAAGTTGATCGTGCCTTAACTATTCAAAATGATAAAAACCTATATTCTTTTAGAAATACTTAGTTTTGATCACAACTGTCCAAAAAACGTAAGTATTATCATTCATTTGTGTAAAATACAAAAGGGAGCTTACCTCCATGCAATATTCAATTTTATTTTAGCAGGCAGAAAAACAAAAACTGCATGCAAAACAAGGCTACATGCGACAAAATAAAACAATAGCAATAACATTAATGGAAATAACAACAAAAACATAGATATTATTTAATAATTTATTTTATCGCCAATTTTGGAGTAAGTCTACAATAGTCTTTCAACGTTTTTAGTTCTAAAATTGAAGAAGAATACAGTGTATTGCAAGAGTGTGCCAATAAAAAAGCCCTTTTTAAATTTGAAGAATACGTTTCATTTTTAAAAATTATACTTTTATCGCAAATTGGTTTTAACTTTTATATATTGGCAAAGAATGTTTACTAAACAGTTATAAACAGGGAAAGGTCTATTATCTATTACAACAGACGCTTAAATGATATTGTATGTCCAATGAGAGGGTCAGTTATCTAAAAATAGGCAAAGCTTAAAGTTTTTAACAATTACTAGGTAGCAACGCTACCCATCTATATATATAAAAATGAATGTCTGTCTGTCTGTTTATTTGTGCTTTATAGGAGGCCAAACCCTTGGACCGAAGTTCCTGAAATTTTCACAGCATATTACTGTGGCTCTGGAAGGAATAATAGGCTATATGAAGTTTTAATTGGACAAAGGGGCGTGGCACCGCCCATATAACCCAAAAATTTAAATCGCCATATTTTGGCGATTTAATATCGTCGACGATATTTGGTACATTGGTATTGGCATAATTAGGAATACGTACCAGGAGAAAAGTGGGTGGGACCCCGCCCCCTTTTAGAAAAATTAAAAATCGTAATATAGTCTTAACTACTGGACCAAGCGTCATTAAATTTTCGCAATAGGATATTCTTGACTATATAAAGTTGGGAGTGGACAAAGGGGCGTGGCCTCGCCCATATAACCCAAGGGGGGTAGCGAAGCACACCGGGTTCAGCTAGTATTTTATATTCTGACAGTTTCACAATAAAAATATGATGGAATTACTCAAAAAACAAAACATGATTTAATATAAAGTTTGTTAATAAGAAAATAAATTATTTTTATTCGGTTTAAGTTCACATTTTATTTTTAAATTTTATTAAGAATTAATAACAAAATATTTTTTTAATAATTAAAAAAAACAAAATTTTGTGTTAATCGACTTCTTGCGGAGCTATGGGCATTCTCTTCTCCTTAACTATTTTCAATGCTTTTTAAAGGATTTAATAAATGTTTTATTTATGAAAGGAACCCTTCCTTGTTCGTTGTCTGTCAGCCTCGAACGGTCACTTTTTCAGTGGCTTTACAGGTTCTGTGATCACAAATGATTTAATGTATTAACCTTGTGCACAAGTATAGGTAATTTAATTACGACTGATATTTAACGGTACATAAAAAATTCTTCCCTGCTGACTAAAGAAAATTCCGTGCAGATAATACAGGTCGTTTAATGAAACAAAAATTTCCCTTCATATAACTTTCAGTTTGACCCAAAAAGTGGAAAACAAACATTAAATTCCTTTTAGCTTTAAAACAACAACAACAATTTGCTTATATGCTGTTAAATTTTCTATAAAAAAGAACAATTCACTTCATCAGCCTTAAAATGAATATTTGTATGAGAGTGTGTAAGTGTGTGTGTATATATTGTTAAAGATGGCAACAGACAAGTGATGAAGGATATTTTACGAAACAACAACAACAAAAATAATGTATAAAAATCAAATTCCTGATGAAAAACCAGAAAAACCACCAAAAAGTCATTAAGACACTGTGGTTTTTTATCATTTAAGCAAAAATACGATTTACTTCCTTTTTATTTCTCACAATCAAAACTTGATATAAAATAAAAAAAATTGTTAATCTATGACTCCAAGGCAAACACATACTATTACACATTTTATTAGTGTATTGTGTATCACGGTCTTTAGGGTTGAAACGTGCGAAAATAAAATCTTTCCTTAAAGTCAACCAAAGTTAATTGGAAATCAATAAAAAAAAAAACAACAATCACACAGAACTTGTTTTGCCCTTTGTTCTAAACAAAATTGTTGTAATTGTGCTTTTACATTGAAAAGACAACGTTAAAGTTTCTTTGTTTAGTAAAATTAAGAAGTCTTTAAATTGAGGGGGAGTTTATATGCTCAAATACTACAGAACCTCTACAAAGTCACTTGCAAACATTTTCTATGCGCCATTCTAATAAACATTTTTATTTATTCATATTTATACTCGCAAAAATTCAGAAATTCATTTTATCTGTTTTTGAAGGACACGTGCCAGTCATTATTTATGGAGAATATGAAAATGTTAATATCACAATTTTTAAATAAAAACTTTTATATCAGGCCATAATAAATTTTTTATTTATTTTTTTTTTTTTTTAATTTTTCCCTGACCAGGATTCAAACCATCGATTTTGTAAAATAATGAAATTTTACTTTATTTTCGGCTTTTAGGTTCTTTTTAATTAATTTCTAAACATTTTTAGAAAGAAAAATTATTTACAAATGTATGCGGACGTTTTCCAAAGAAAACAAGAAAAATTAGACGCTAGCAGAATGAAATGCAGCATTTTTTGGACCGCCACATCCTTCATCAGCATTATTTGCATCTATCTACCTTATGCTATGTACATCCTAAACATCATCTATTTAACCAACTAAACTTAATTTTAATTTGGTGAGACGAAGTTCACACACAACTTAAAGCTTTTTTCTTTGTCGTTCTCTTTGTAACTCGTCTTGTACATTTGTTGTTGCTTTTTTGTGCTAGCAATTTGATAGCCACAACATGCAACTTTTTATTTTTAACCATCGATGGTTCGAATCCTGGTCAGGGAAAAATTAAAACAAACGCTAGGCACCGCGTATTTACATTCATACTTAACTCATAAAAGTCAATATGATACTGAAACAGTGTCTATAACGTTGTGAGCAAAAAGGTATGCATCAAGGCACATTAATTTTACAGGTAATAGCAGTTCTAAAACAACTACAACAATAAGTAAACAACATGTATTTTGTTTGTGTAAAATATATTTTCAGATGTCAAATTCAAATAAAGCACAGTGGTTTGAAAAAGTTTTTTTTTGGCAAAATTGGGTATCATATAAACCACTTAATATATCTCAACGAAATTCTATAGAGGCAGAGCAGTATTTTTTAAATGTCTAACGTACCCAAATGTGATAAGAAGTTTATTTTTAACTCAAATGTTAAGATTTTTTAAATTTAATCAAACCTTGAAAATGTCTATAAAAATATGTTAAAATGTAGCTTATCTTAACTTAGTGTTTTTGGCGTAGTACGCTTATTAATTATCGGATTATTACTTTAAGACATTTGCTACATTATTAATAAAATTTAAAATAAACAAGTTTAAAGTTATGATTAAGAAAATGTAAAAAAATATCGTTTTTTAAGGACTTTCCGCAAAAAGGTAGTATTCTTTTCTTATGTAATTTAAATTTACTTCAGTAGTAGCAAATTTGTTTAAACAATTTTAAAGAAAAGCTAAAGCAAAATAAGGTCAACAATTATAACGGTTCCCCTCCAGCCCTTTCCAACATTGCCAATTTTGGAACAAAATTTTAAAATTATTGTAAAATTCCTCGGAGTGCAAAGCACCGATTAAAAAAGGTAAACGGTAAGTCTCCAAATTTTGGCTACATACAACCATTTGACAGCCCCGTGATTATCTAAGGCCTCTTTTTTTAGAAAAACAATTTTTTGGGACGTTTTCTCCTTTCCGGGAATTTATATGGTAAAACAAAAAAAATTAAATTTTATTTTACCATTTGATTACAAACACTTTTAGCTGTATTATTTAAAAATTTTGTAGGAATAGCCCGATATTTAATTTCTCAAAAACCCATCTTAACATGATTTTTTCAGTTTTTGAAAATGTAGCTCGAAAAAAATAATTAGAATATTATTAATCTAGACGTCATAAGCTTTCCTTTGATGCTACTTACATGCATATATTCAAGGAGCTTCCTAAACCTCGTGATTATGTCAGCTTATTTGTTATATGTAGAAATCAAAAATGTGTATAAACACATTTTGTACCAAACTTCTTGCGTTTAACATATAAAATGAGCAAACAAAATCATGAGGAGGCGAAGCCTACAATTTGTAAATAAAATTCAGTTTCAAAAAGTGTGTGAAACAATTTTGTTTTATGAAAATTTTAAAAATATTTCCACAACACCACTGTAAGAAAAAAAACTTTGTAGGAAAAAAAATAATAAGTATAAACAAAATATGACATCTGAAAACATAAACAAGAAAGTCAACTGATCTACTGCCACTACCTAGTATATTAATCTGCCTTGGTATGAATAATTAAAAATTAAAAAGTTGCATTTGTGGCTATCAAATTGCTAGCACAAAAAAGCAACAACAAATGTACAAGACGAGTTACAACGAGAACGACAAACAAAAAAAAAAACTTTAAGTTGTGTGTGAACTTCGTCTCATCAAATTAACATTAAGATTAGTTGGTTAAATAGATGATGTTTACGATGTACATAACATAAGGTAGATAGATGCAAAGAATGCTGATGAAGGATGTGGCGGTCCAGAAAATGCTGCATTTCATTCTGCTAGCGTCTAATTATTCTTGTTTTCTTTGGAAAACGACCGCATACATTTGTAAATAATTTTTCTTTCTAAAAATGTTTCAAAATTAATTAAAAAGAACCAAAAAGCCGAAAATAAAGTAAAATTTCATTTTTTATTTACTACAGCGCAAGACGCTGTTTTTTCGCTTGAAGTGAATAAATTAATATATAATTTTTCATAAAAATTATAAAATTTATCACTTTCTTTTTAGTTGCTATTTTACTATTTAAATTCCCTCGGCTAGAAGTTTGTTTGATATGAGATACTTTCTGAGTGTATGTGTGCGTCTCTAAAAGGCCATGTTTGCAATGAGCCACATCTGTTTGAGTGAAAAAGAGTACAATTAAAAGCACTATGCTGCAATGGTTTGGCTGTTTATTTTTTTAGTTACATTCCACTAATTGTACTACTACTGTTAGCAATCCCAAAAGCGACAGCGGTGTATAAGAACACTCAAATCAGGGTGTTAAATTAACGGAATTTTTTGTGTAGAAATGCTTTTAAGCTGTGACGGACAAAGTTTTGCTAAACAGTTGGAAAAACTGTTTCCATTCAATTTAAGCTCTTCCTCGGCTTAGCTTTGTACCAAAATGATCTTAATTTGAAATGAAAATGAATGAATGCAATAAAGTATTTGCATGAAAGTATTTCAAATTATTTATATAGAGAGAAAACAGGTACAATAAATTCAGTAAGGGTGTGCATCGCGCTATCTTTACTAAAATTACAGAAACAAAATACATGTGAAGAGTATTCATTCTTATTGCAACTTCTCGGAGAGATTGAGAGAAAAAGTATTTCTTAAAAAAATATATATATCTTCAAGGATGATAATGCTCACCTTCACATTTATCCACAGTCGGCTAACAGAGCCTTCCTTAACTTCAAATAAAGTTTAAAGAAATTGTATCATGAAGAGTTAAGCCTTGCACCAAATCTTAAAAATTCTGCTTACAAAGCATTAAATTTAACTGATGCCACAATTTCAAGGCAATTCTAAAGTCTTCCCAAGAGGCCCATATTCTATTAATATCCTTTTTATTCTTGTGACAAAATAAAAATCATCAATCGAGCATAGACATACCTACGGCTTCCTAAGCTATTGGAATCACTTAACTGATCGGCTAATCTGCCATACTATTCTCCTGCACGATCTGCTGGGGTTATAAACATCTCTATGCTAAGCTCCGCATTTTTATCATTTAGAGATTTAAAGTATTTATGAACTATTTTCATACTAAGGGAACTTGAACGGCACTCCCGCTATTAAAATTTTTACTAAAGGCGATTGACGAAATAAAGTTATTCTCAACCAATTCAATACAATTTTTTTTCGAAAAAATCTACTTTTTGGTTGGATTCTTTCTTTTGGAAGGAAAATGTTATTTATTATACGAGGGCTGCTCTATATATTTCTGGCCTAATAGTGAAAATGCAAATATTTATAATCAAAAATGGTTTTATTGTTTTTCAAAGTATTCTCCAGCATGATTTATACACTTTTGCATGCGCTCAAACCAGTTGTCGAAGCACTTTTTCCACTCCGATTGAGACACTTCTAAAACATGGTTTTTGAACACTTCAACAGGTTCTTCTGGCGACGAAAATCGTTGACCACGCATTTTTTTCTTGATGTGCGGAAACAAGAAGAAGTCATTAGGTGCCAAGTCAGGGCTGTACGGCGGATGACCCATTAATTCGACGTTTTGGCCGGTCAAAAACGCTCTGGTTTGAGCCGATGTGTGAGAGCTCGCATTGTCATGGTGAACAATGATTCGTCTTCTCTTGTTGGTTTTTCGAATTTCTCCGATGACTTCAGGCAAACAAATTGTAGTGTACCACTCAGAAGTGACCGTCCTACTTTGTTCAAACGGAACAGTCGCCACATGACCAGTTTTGAAGAAGAAACAGGCGACCATTTGCTTCGAAGTGCTTCTTACATGAACAACTTTCGTTGGATTTTGCTCGTCTTTGAAGACCCACTCGGTCGATTGTTGTTTCGTTTCGGGCTCATACGCATAGATCCATGATTCTTCACCTGTGACGATCTTATAAACGTCTTTTAAAGCACCGCAATCGTATTTTTGCAACATTTCTTTGCACCAATCGACGCGAGCCTTTTTTTGAGCGACTTTCAAATTGTGCGGGATCCAACGAGAACAAACCTTTTTTACGGCCAGGTGTTCATGCAGTATCGAATGTGTGCTGGTGAAAGAAATGTCCAAATATGTCTCTATCTCTCGGTATGTCGCATGTCGATCTTGCATTATGAGTTCACGCACGGCATCAATTTTATCTGGCACAACAGCCGTTTTTGGACGACCTTCACGGAATTCGTCTTTGAGCGAGGTTCGGCCACGATTAAATTCATTATACCAATTTTTCACAGTGCTGTAGGATGGTGCTTCATCGCCATACAAAGATTTAAGTTCATCAATGCACTCTTGTCGTGATAATCCACGTCGAAAGTTGTGAAAAATGATGGCACGAAAATGTTCACGAGTTAGTTCCATTTTTTTCTATATTAATTTTTTCATGTCACTGTTAACAACACAAATAAACGTTTTGAGTACGATTATGCTTAAAAATGACAAACTTTCCAATGAAAATGTCAGATTGCACCTGGCAGCACTCAGTGTTGCCAGGCCAGAAATATATATAGCAGCCCTCGTATTATTACTTTTTTCGGTATTAAGGTATTTTTTGTAGAAAACAATTAATAAGCAGGGAAACAGCAACAACAACATGAAAGTTTGGGGGAATTTTTCCAGTTTAATTTAAGTCATTTTTCTTTTACGAATTAGAGCTAACTAAAAATTTTGTCAATTTTTGATACTTTTTCCTCTTTTCCTTGGTGCCATATTTTTAAAGACGAATGGCGTAAAACTTTAATTGAAAGAAAACGATTTTTAAATTTTTTATGTTCCACAAAGTAACCGATTTTGTAAAAGCTAGCAAAATTTGTCAAATCTGATATGAGAAACAGCGTCAAAGTTTTAAAAACTAATAGAAGAAGTCAATACAAATAGTGAGCATATTGTTGGAAAAAAACAATATGTAATTTCTTGTACAAATTGTTGGCATCACTGTCATTTTTTTCTTTCTCTTAAAAAGTTAAAAACTGTGTTGTTTTTATTTTTAATACGCCTTACATCTGCATTAAAAGTGGGCATATAATCGACCTAACGCAGAAGGGAATGTAAGAAAAAACCAAAACGTGTTTTGTTTATTGGTAATTCTTCAAAAATAACTGTAATGTTGTTTTTAAAGTTTTAATACTTAAAGAAAAATATTTTTGGCTTTTCTAAAAACTTGGATGAAGGTATTCTCATGAGCTAACTTTAGCAACTTGCCTTTCAACCAACAAATAAATGGCATTTTAAAAATATTATGAGATATTACTATAATATATAAAAATAATATTATTAAAATTCCTAAATTAATTTGACAGATATTAGACCAAGTTCTCTATGTGTCAAAGTTTTATTCATTTATTTACGGCAAGCATGTTAGTGTACATCTCGTTTGAAATTAAAAATTTGTCTTGTTTTAGATATAAAAATTGTATTTCTTAGCTTCTAGTAAAAATGGCTTTCTTCGTAAGGGATTTCTATAGTTCGAGTTTTTGTTATCAAAAATTTCCTAAATTATTAAATAAATGATAGAGTCGATTAAGCACTCGATAAATATCAATATGAAATTTAAAAAAAATTTAAAGGTAGAACCATTTTTCTATGTTTTTTGTTACAAATGGTGTCTAACTAAAGAATATTTCAGTACAACTTTTGGACTTCTAAAAATAATAAAACTTTTGATCATAATAGAGTCATAGAAGCAGATTTTAAGGCGGTAAACTTTGTAGCAAATAATTATCTTCGATGCTTCGGGTTTACATTTTCCTGTTTAAAGCAATATACAAATTTTGATGATTTACGATCTCTTTAACGTGAAAGTTACCTTCATGTTTGCACTCGAAAACTTACAAATCTCTACACCGCCAAATTGAAACACCTTTTCTAAGTATTTGCCCAAAACCCAAAGTACCATCTCAATAGAAAAGGAGTTGCAGGAAAAGTAAAAGAGGTTAATAGGACATGGCGCTGAGACTTATATCTTCCTGGTAATTAAACAGAAAACTAAAAAATATCCAACTCAACTAAGTCTAATATGTACTTTTTAATCATTGTTTAATTTGGAAAGGTAAATAGACTCTGAGCTTAAATTGCAAACTTCTCTCTATAATGCGGTTTTCTAATAAAAAAAATTTTTGGAACTCAGCCATTATGTGCTAACTGCGTTATATTAAATATTCAAATTCAAACATAAACATCTAAAAGTGCAATTCATAATTGCTAAAATGTTCCCAAACTAAAGAAGCTAAAAATGTCCAAGCTCGCTACCAGGCTTGAAGGCTGGTTTAATGCGTTAAATTGCAATTGTGTAATCATGCTGCTCAATTGAACAAGTAGGGAATTAAGGCAATTGAATTCTTGATTAAAATAAATTTTTTATATAAGAACTCAGTTTTTAAATTTACTAATTAATTATTAATTTATTTAGCGGTGAGGATAATTTTAGTCAACTGATTTGCTAATACAAAAACTTAAGGCATATAGAGTAAAATCATATTAATAACAGATTCTACAGATTCCATTACATCCAGAAAAAAAAGCGCTTGATGAGATTTACACGTAAGCAGCATCTCTGGATCTAAATTTTTCAAAAACAAGCCGGAACTCGCATTATGGTAAATAGAGATCTTTACAGATCCGTATGAAATAAGGTTTCAAAAGGATGGCGCTACGTGATATACGACCATCGCATCTATCGTTTTATTAGAATAAAAATGTAAACCACAAAATTTACGCCTTGGAGGCAACCATTGTTAATGGTGACATACAGTCAGCATTGTTCGAAAAATTGTAGGTCTAGAGTTCACCTTGTCAAGAATGCTCGAAATTATTTTCGAATGGTCATGGCACGAATTAAACTTTTAAACAAAAATTTGTTTTCAAAAATATAATTTTTTGGGTTTTTTGTAGCATTTAAGTGTTTTAGGGCTTAAGAAAAAAGCGGCAAATATATAACTTGTTTATCATAAGAAATTAATTCCACAGACTTGAAGATTCAATATTTGTGGTATAAACTTGCAAAACTTCATTTAAAACCAAATTGTTCTCTATTCTACAGATTCACAATTACAAATTTTAATTAAGCAAATGACAACTTGTTCAACTGCCAACTGCTAAAAAGAAAGTATACATTGGACGTGTATGAACATCAAAATAGATGGTTCATTATAAATACTAAATGCCTCCACAAAGGCCCATTCACACTGTTATACAGGTCTTAGGACATGCACTAGATGGTTTCTTCTAAAAGTATTTTTTGGAGTGCTCATTTAATGGAGCAGCAAAACAACCCTGATAAATTGAAAAATCATAGTGCTTAGAAAAAATTTCTAAAAATTAATTTGTAATATGGAATGTTAAAGTCCTTTCCGTATTACTTGACATATATGTATATTATATTTGCTTTCACACTATCAGACTTTTTTTTATTACACTCAGCATTATAGTATGAATTATTATTTCTGAATATAAAATTAGACTTTAGTTATGAAAAATTATGATATTGCAAAGTGTATAAATATCTTGTTACAACGTCTTTTACTTTTATTCGTTATGACTTATAACTTTTTGTGAAAATATCACCAATTTTTAGTACATAAAAAATGGTTGTTGCATCGATTAAAATTTTAATTATTTTAAGATTAGTATTTACTAAATTTTTTAATTGACTTATATTTTTTTTTAATTATATATATTTTTTTCAATTATATATTAATTGATTTACTAAATTATTTATTCGGAAACTTTTATATTCAAATTTTCTTTAATTATATAATGGAGAATATTACGAATTGAATATCACTCTTAAAACAAATTAAATTATTAACTGGTGAAAAAACTTCTGTGTAGTAATGTTTATATTGAAATCTATTTTGCCACAAGAAAATTTTATAAATATAATTGAATGTTAGACAAATTAAATACAGGATAATTTATATTTGACTTCTTTGAATGCATTATTTGAATATTATTATATATATTAATATTATTATATTAAATGGTTAACTTTCTAAATTAACATCGCTTTAATTGCTTAAAAAAATAGAAATTTGTGAAATTTTAACTTCTACATAAATTTAACTTTAAAAAAATTGTAAAGCTGTTACGATATGTTGACATACGGCTCAGAAAATGTTCAAAACTTGAATTAGAGGACTGGAGATTTTTTTCAGATATCATTTTTATGTTTTGATGTCAACAAAAATTAAAATAAACTTAATTCACATTGTTTAAAAATATAATATTAATTTATATAAAGGATTTGCCTTTACACATATATTTTGAGTTAAACAAATTTGTATTAAATATACTTATGTACGTACAAAGTATGATGAATAGAACATGAACAGCGCACGACTCAAGGAAACATATTGCTAAAGAAACACATTACAAGGTCCTTATTCACATTAAATACAAAAGGAAGGTCCCTTAAAATGGCCTTCAAAGGTTAACATATTACACTACGTTTGTAAAATAAAAAACACAAATTATGCTTTTTTATTGTTTAATGCTTATTTTTTTGCATCAATTTTAGATATTTTCTTTACAAATTTCATCTTTTTAAAATTATTTACATTTTATTAAAATATATTTTTTTAATTTATTCATCAATTTTTATTTTACATCCACTTCACACACGTTATAGGTTTGAAATTTCTTAGAATTTTTTTTATATTTCGTTTATCTTCATTTTTGAGAATTTGAATAACTTAAGAAAATATATTTCGAACATCCGCTAACTGCCACGTATCCTTTCATTATCATTTTGTAACTGTTTACGGTAAACATTTCTTCGCTATTTTATCTTTAAACTGGCTGCTGCTTGCTGTTTTATGTGTTCCATATATTTTATAATTTCCACAAAGTCCTTTTTCCGCAAAAAAAAATTGTTAAACCTTTTTCTAAAATCCACTTTTGTGTTGAGTTTGCGCTGTAGCAACGAATACACAGGACTCTGTTGCAACCACATTGGCAGCTGATTGTTTAGTAAACAAATGTTGCCTCAGTTGACAACATCTTTTTGCTTTCTAGAAGCATTGATTTTCGATATGAATTTTAAATTAAAATTAAACGTAAAATTGTTCTACTTTTTCTGCATGTGCTCTAACCAAGTAGAATATTAAAATATGAATTAAAACTTTTGTAAAGCATGTTAAGAGAATGTCTGTATGTTGTAGAGGTTGGCATTGTAAAAATTATAGTGTTTTGTATGATGTGAAGTAAAACAAGAATAAAAATATTATATATTAATATTTTATGGCATTAAAATGAATATCATTACTACCGATAAAGATTTTAAGGGCTGCTACACTGAAAGTTTGAGGGTCTTAAATCCCTTAAGACTTAGAACTTATATTAAGTGATTATTAAGGCGATAGTTGCAATGGGTAAGAAAGTGAAGCAGACAAATTATATTTTGAGTCTGCTTTTAAATCACGTTCTATGTCTTAATGAGTTCCGCTGGTTAGCACTCATTTTCTGACCTACTCTGAAATAATTTTTTCGCTTTAAGATTAGTCCAATTTCAACAATTTTATCTCTATTTTTCGTTCTTTTTTTTTTTTTTTTGCTAAGTTCGCTTAATCGGAAGCATTTGTGTTCGCGAGGAATTCTCTGCCTTTTTAATCATCCAGTGCTGGCCAATAAACAATACGAGCCCTTCCTCCTCCAGGCACTTTCTACAGCCTCAATCTACTTAAATTTTCTTTACGAATATATAGTACTTGAAGTTTTTGTATTATGTTATTTTTAAAAGTCCAGTGCAAAAGAATTTTACGAGCGTCATTCATGTAATGCATTTTCTGACGTGGTTTAGCAGAAACCATATTTTCTTTTCTACGCGAAAACTGTATCTCTTTAGTAGTTAAACTGGGTTGAAGTGTTAAAGTCTGGAATCCATAAATCAAAGTTTCTGCCAAGTCTAGGCTCAACAACAAAATACGTCAATCAAGCTATTGTCACTATTTTAATAGATGAAATTAGTAAATTAGTTATTAACTTTTTTATTTATTTGTCAATTCAATTCAATTAAATTTTTATTGTCTTCATAATATTTACAAATTCTTTTTATAATTACAATATATACATTTGGAAAGTGTTTAAGGATATTTCCTTTTTCAGCTTAAATAAAAAATTTTGTTTAGTAATAGTGGAGGCAAAAATTTCTAAGAAAAACATTTGTGATTTTATTTTTTAATGATAAAACTTTACTAAACTTACTTACTAATTTTTAAGGAGGGTCTAGCCGAACAATTCTGAATTTGAACAATTAACATTAAAATTTTCAAATAGTCTTCTTATATTGACTAAAACTAAATCAACAGCCGCGATTTGATGGAGTTTGGTAGTGGAATAATATCTAGGAAGATTGTATATTAGCTTTTATATTTTATGTTGAAGAGTTTGTAGTCTTTTTAAATGACAATTTGCACTTTCTGCCCAAACAGGAGCTGCATAAAAAAATGGCAGCAGCAAATATTTGATTATATATTAACATCTTGTTTTTAATATTTAACGCCGATCTTCTATTTATAAAGAGGTATAGTGTTTTAATAAGTATATTGCATTTATTTACAATGTAAGAAGTGTGTTCCTTGTATGTTAATTTCGAATCTAGAACTACTCCTCAATATTTTAACTTTTTCTCCCATTTGATCTCGAAATTATTAACAGATATACTATTTTGAGGTATAAAACATTCTTTTCTCTTCCTCGCTTGACTTTTATCCCAGTTTAGTGATATTTTCCATTTAGCAAAATATTTGAGTCAGTTGGAGGTTTGAAATTATTTCTGTGGATAAGGTACCAGAACACAATATTGCTATGTCATCTGCAAATATGAACATTACACAGTGATCTGCTGTATATATATTATACAAAATTGGAGATAAACAGGATCCCTGGGGGCAGCCAGCACTTAAAAGAAAAGGGTTAGATGATTTCAAACCAATATGAACTCTAAAAGATCTGTTGGTTAAGTAGCTTTGAATGATTTTTACAATACTTGAAGAGAAATTAAAACGATGTAATTTGTAAATTAGACCGTCGTGCCAGATAGAGTCAAATGCCGCCTTTATGTCCAGCAGTACCATTCCAGTGGACTTTTGTTGAATAAACTTTGATTTAACAACGTTTTTTATACGAACTAATGGGTGTAGAGTACTGTGCTCTCTTCTGAATCGGAATTGTTCGGAAGGTAATATATTGTTCGCGTCTATAAAGTCTACAATTTTGCTTTTAATAATCTTTTCTAGAATTTTACTGATAGACGACAACAAACTAATAGGTCGGTATGAATGTGGAGAATTTAAAGGTTTATTAAGTTTTTTGATTGCAATGATTTTTGTTTTTTTACATTCATCTGGAAAAGAACCTAGTAGAAGACAATTATTAATAATTTTTGTAAAAAATTGTATACCTTTTCTAGGCAAGGCTTTCAGGACTTTGTTATTAATGCCGTCACTTTATAACAATCAGTATAGGAACAGCAACAATGTTGTGGAGAAAAATAATGAAAAAGTAAAAACAAAAATTGCATTCGTGGCTCGACCGACGGTAAGCAGAAAGCAAGAACAGTATATCTCACCTGTTTAACTAAAGGGCTTGAACTCAAAATTTTAAATTTTTCAGTAGAGACAAAAACTGTTTATGATAACATTAAAGGAATATAATAAAAACAATTATGGCCTCGTAAAAACAATATGTTTACTTTAATATAACACCCGATTTCGATCAAAATTGCTAAAACATGTAAATACAACTAAAAATATATCTGTTTTGTTGATACAAAAGTAAGTACTATGATGAAATGGTGAGCGACATAACGCGTTTTTTTTAAAGAAAGAGTAGTCAAAAGAATAAAATAAATTTACCGTGGTTAGAGTTGATCAATATATATCGTTTTTTAACAAAAAGTGAAAAACTGAAAATTTTGTGTTGACGCCCTTTAGTTGAACAGGTGCGATATATGTGACGATTTATAAAAGACAACACCCAAATAAAGGTTTGGGTTAAGTGTGGACCTAGCCTACCAAATTAATATTGATTGGTTATGGATATTTCTTGTATTTTTATTTACAAAATTAATTGCTTATATAGTTGAAAAAAGATAATGATGGAGAGCATGCTGCATTATATTCTGCTGGCGTCTAATAAATACAAATAAAAAATTGTCAATATATAAATTGTCACAGAACGGTAAATATAACAATATACAGATATGTCACACATTCCTATCAATATGGTTTAAATTCCGTATTAAACATTCCAATCAATTTTGTTTTACTTTCTTCAGATTCCAATCGATTGTGTTTATTGAAAAAAAACACTAAATCTCCATTCTTTAATTCCAATAAACTACAAGGATAATTTAAGTAAGAAACAAAATAAAATTAAATTAAAAAAATACAAACGAAACCTTATTCCACTTTAAGATTGTGAAGAAATTTTTCGTTTCTTGTTTTCGATCGGAATTGAGCTCTTTGACATGTTTGATAAATAAGTTACTGAAAAAATTAATGTTCTGTTTCTGTCCTCTGGAAATTTTATATAGAAATAACTCGAAAAATTGAGTGCTTTTCATAAAATTTTTTTCAGACGAGTAGACCGCCTGTAATACAGAAATAGCACATAAAATGTGTTTTTTTTTTTTTGCTATAAATTGTGCATTTGTTTGAACTTGTTTTCCGTTTGAAATATCGTAGAAATACAACAGAGTAAACAAAGTATGCGAAGAAAAAACGATGCATTAAGCCCTATGATCTTCAAACAGCTCAATTTTTAAATTTAACATAACAACGTAGTCACTACCAGTTCCACGCACGCTAGTAGAAGTTTCGATTTGTTTTACAAAACAAAATGTTTGCAGTTAAATTTAAAATCATGCGTAAATGGTTGCCCAAAGCATGACACATTTCTGCAGGCAGCATTTAATTTTTTTGGATTGGAATAGACTTAAGTGCAAGAATACAAGAGACTTTATAAAATATTCCCTGTTGGCAGAACACACAAATGGCCAGCAAAAAAATTAGACATTACCCTAAGAAGTACTTGCCATAAAATTACTTACTTGTGCGATTGCCATATTTTGTTACTCGCCCTCAAAACACATTAAATTACTTAAAAAAAAGGAAGAAGTAATTGAACTGGTTCTTTAAGTTAAAAGAGAATACCTTAAAATACGTAGTAATGATCATCATTATTTCCTACAATAATTAATGTCATAAGTTCTCAGGAATTGATTACAAAAGTATCATGCCTTTTTAAAATTATTAGGTTGGTAATCTAGTTGGGAAGTTATTCCGCCAAAAACGCTTAATTCCAAACTCGATTACCTTTTCTAAATTTTTTTGCTGGGTGTTTACCCAAAGGTAAAAAATAGTTTATAATCGAGCTTTTCTTATAAAGTTTGATAGTTGACATAGGGAGAGTAAAAAAGTTTTATAGCGTTTCCGTCTACGTTGATTTGTTGCAGTGTCATCAGAAGTCTAAAAATTTAAATTTCGAATTAGCATCACTAGTGCATAGTAACTGTTAAAGTCTTGCATTTTGTATGAAATCGATACAATAGCATATTCACTAATTTATAAATCTACAGCGTGTTATTTACAACAGCATATTTTATTTAACCAGTTGTCGTCTGACCAAATTTTGCCACAATCTTATTTTAGTTTTAAAACTTTAAAAATATATCTTAGTTTCGAAAATAAAATTGTATCACCTGTTAAGTCTAAATTTTTTTTAATTCGGACGATCTTGCAGTAAATAAGTAAAAATGGAATTAAAAAATTGCATTAAAAAGAAATTCTAATCCACATAATAATCAATAGAGTTCTACTGATTCTTTTAATAACTAAAAAAATTTTCATCCTTTCCTTACAAAAATCTCAGATTTCCATATAGTCCTGTGTATAATTGTAAATAAAATTATTTCTTTTATGTTAATCTACATTAGTTATGCTTGATTCCTTTAATTATAATTAGTTCATGATATTCTTATGAAGTATTTAATTTTTAATACCACAAAATGAAATGTATTACTGCGGAAAAAGCTACTGCTCATATAGGTCATCAGTGGATTCTACCCAAAATTTTGTATAGAAACCCTAAGAGTGTTATATCAAAAAAATTAATGATTATTCAACAAAGCAAAAAGACAATAAAAAGTCAAAAATCTTTTATACAAAAAAACAATAACCATTGTAAACCATTCATATGCATTTGAAAGATTTAATGAAAATATATAAAAAAAATGTAAACAATTTTTACAAATAAACTTTTTCAAATATAAACATCATAAAATATTCATTGCTATTGCTCATTTGACGTATTGGTGAATTTTACAATAAATATGAATTACAATTCAAAATAATATTCTCACACTTGGTTTATTAAATGAGAATTATATTCAACCATATAAACAAAAAAAAAATCAATAAAATTCTTTAATTTTTCTCTTTGTTTGCTACCAAAACAAAACTAGTTAATAACATCCTAAGAAATATTTTGGCACATTCGTAATCAAAAAAATTTCTTAAAAATTAAACTGAACAATTAATATTTTAATTCGAATTTGCTATCAAATATTAAGTTTTTAGAACAGTAAATAAGTCGTTATTTTGATGATTTAATTTAACTCGATTATACTCAAACTTTCTAATTAAACAGCCCAAATATATTTTTGCTGTGAAAGCCATTTGGTAACAGAACCTAAAAAATTCAATATTTTTAGTCCTTCGACAAAATTTAAATTTTTGGTAAAGCATTTATAAAGTTTAAGTTTCGCCAAATTTTATTTAGTATTATTCCATGTTTTCGGAGCAAGTTTTTTTAATTACCAATTTTTAAAATTAGTATGATTTTTTTATATTGCTAATTTATTGTGAACTTATAATTTTTAGTAAAATTTTGTTTCTTTCCATACCTAAATACTTGAACTCAAAATTAGAATCAACAATAAAAAAAATTAGGGATGAACATCTTGGCTTCTCAGTAAAAGACCTATCAGTACTGTAAAACATTGTAAGGCTACCTGGTGTCCACCACAAGTGCTAGTAGAAAAGACCAATGATACCTGTCTTTCTAAGTTGAGTATTTAAAATATTGCTACTGCTGTCGCCAAAAGTATGCAATCTTCCATTGCAGAAACACAGTAGCTAATAGAATAAGCTACTGCAAACATAGCCGTGGCAGTCGAGTGAAGGATACCTTGTTCTGTACATAATAGCAATATTTATGAATTTTAATAAAAGCTCAGAGCTTTGGAAAATAGATGTTTTAGTTGCAGTTATAAACAAGGAGAAGGAGACAACTGATTAACATCCCTCAGAACATTAAAAATATAAATTTTTCATGTTTCCATTTATTTCATTATTTTAAGTTTAAAACTATAAAAACAGAAATTTTTATTCAGCGTAAAAATACAAAAAATGTGATTCATGTAAAAAACAAAAAAATTTAATTATAATTTTATAAAACGTTTTGCTTTAATCTTGAAATTATTATTTTAATAAACAAAACACACTTTTTAATTAAATTGCAATTAGATTTACTTTCATACTCATTATTTTTGAAAAAACTCGCTTTTTATTTTAGTTCCATTCTATTAAAAAATTTTTTGTGTCAATTTTAATTCAGCCAAATTAAAAGTATATTAAAGTATGAAAAACATATCACACAATCCTGATTCATAATGCAGTGTGTGGAATGTTCCACGTAATTTTATATGACTTTGTTGTACTACAAGAAATGTTAGTATATATATTTTGTACAAATATATTTCTTTCTATTCATTACTGCATTTACTTTTAATAAATGCGAGCACATGAATGTATGAAATTGTATCATCAACACCACCATTATTATAATCATCAGCGTTATGGTCGCATAAATGAAAATAATCCATATAAAGCATCTGTTTAATATGCAAGTAACAAAAATGCAACAAACACAAACATACACCATGGTGCTCATAAAAACATTTTTTCTTTCAAATGTACAAAAGCAGCTCATTTATTCGCTGCACATTCAATGTTCAAACGTTTTAATAATCATTCGTTCAGTTAGTGTGTGACAAAGTTCGACATGTCAGTCAGCCGGCCAAACTGTTAACCATTTAGTCGCTCATTTAGTTGACAGTTTTAGTTGTAGTTGTCAATTCATAAATAGTTTTTGGTAGTTAGTGTAACATTGTAACTATTTATTGTTACAATTTGGGATACAAAATAATGCGCAATTTGTCTATATTTGTGTTACATGTCCCAAATAAATTTTGTTGTTTAAAATGTCCATTCACAGCAACTGTAATTAAGTGTATGAATGTTAATGTTTAAATGGCTAGAAGTGCAGATATGGGCAACGTTTTGGGTCCACGGTTAATATTTATTTTTAAACAAATTTAAAGGAATTATTCTTATTCATTGGGAGTCAGAAACATTTTTTTTTTATCTTATAAGTACCAGTTAAATTCATTTCGGTCGGTTCTGTAGTGCGATTCACTATGCTTATTTAACCACAATTGTTTCGTTTAAAAATGTTAACCACAAAATTAACCATTTTGCTATTCACTAAGACTTTAAACGATATTTACTGGGGTTTAAAGCAAGCTGCTTCAGTCAGCTGTTATTTTTAGCAAAACAAATTGTGGTTTATTAACAGCAGTATTTTTTGTGTGGTTTAATCCGTTTAAAAAAGTGTTTGTTTACCGTGTACCTTATAATCGTTGAATAACATTGCTTTAAAGTATTTAGTGTACGATTTATTTATTTTATTAAATAAAACCCTTTTAATGATTTTGTAAAATAAAACGACTTTATTAATTTATTTTTTATTATTGAAAAAATTAAATAAAAAGGTAAACCATTCAATGAAATTAAATTAAAATAATATTAATAAAAATAATAAGATAAAAAGCAAAACAATTTATTAGACGAATAATTAAAATAAAAACAGCAATTAAAATTAAAAAAAATAAAACACAAAAACCAAAAATTAAAAATACATACATATATGTATACATGTTTATGAAAACTATATAAAAAAGAAGGAAATAAAGAAGACATAATTAAATACCGACAGGTGATGGTGAAGGTAAAGTCTAAGCCAAATCTAACTTTGTGCCGCAGTAAGGGACTTAATATATCATCAAACCAATGCTGCCCGGCTGCCTTTAAAATTCTTTTTAAGTTTGGCGCAATAACGAAAATATATTTGTTTTCATCGCTTTCTTTTCGTCTTGATTGCAAGGGAGTCCCATACTTTTGACGAGGCTCCAACAACATGATTTAAGCATTACTTGGCGGTTTTCTAAACCATCTTTCCCCGTTCGTTTAGAAAGGTGATCACCAATAAGACTCATAACATGAATAAGCTGTTGTAATTTAATGCGATTCACACCACCATATCAAAGGCAGTTTTCACTCAATTGCACTGGCTCCTGGCCATACACTCGTCATTGAGCCCCAGTGGGACACTAATGATTTCAGTCATGTGGTTATCCCCTATAAAATTAATTACAGGCCAATAACACCTATGCTCGACTGGAGATTCGGAGTTTCATCTAGTGATGAAATCGAACAGGGAGACAGGCGTCTTCATTTCTAAATTTCATATCACGATAAAATTTAGGCTGCAGGAAAAGTGCAGCGATTTACATGCTAAGGTTAGAGCGAGCATATTCCATATGAGAGACGGAAAAATAGACAGGTTAGTAGATGTGCCGCTGGGTCGCTTCAAAGAGAATCCTCTATTCAACGACTTTTGTAAAAGTTTCCAGGACAACGAGGAGATGAAGTATGTATACTACATCCTCTACCACTATCCACCATTATCTGCGGAATGGGCGGTTTTTCTGGACAGTGATTTGCGATATCACTAATTTAATCCGGTATTCCGGATATTGCAGTGGGCTCTAGGTGCAGCAAAGGACCTCCCTTCCAACCTCCTATTTTAAGGTATCACAATGGGACCATTACGACCCTGTCAGTCTAAAAAGAGAAATTTATTAGTACTCTGATCTTCTCAATCATAATTTTGTTATACCTAAATTAAAATTAAATTTTAACTATTCTGATCTGAAATAAAGACGTTAAGGAAGCAGCTTACTTTTTTACACTAGCTTTAAAATAAATACACAGACAAAACCTGAAAAAATATAATCTTTAGGTCTACATGTCAGAATTTTTTAAAACCCATTTTAATATACAGTCATATTTCAAATTAACCGGATTTATGGGCAGGGAAAATTTAGTTTGAATGACTCTTACTTTACTTTAGCAAGGTCGTCTTAAAAAAGCCTTAATATTACAGGTGTTCGGGTAAGCCGTTACTGTTCACAGAGAGATTTTGCACACGGAAAGCCTAAAATAAAAATTTTGATAATTCGTTTCTAAATTAACTCTGAATGTTGCTAAAGGTAAAGTAAGTCAGGATCTTCTTAAATAAAGAATAAAACTTGTAATTCAAGACCGAAAAAATCTAGTGCTGGTTACTACTTCGTAGCTTAAGAACACAAGAGGGTGAATTGTATTTACATTATCAAATCAGATTTTGGTATTAAAAGTTATTTTTCAATATTTTTAATCGACAGTCTGGCCAGCCCAGAAAAATTATAATTTTTCATTATACTATAATCGCTTTACAGTATTTTTAAATAGTTGTAAGTTAATGAAATTGAAAATGTGCCTGCCGACTGTATTTATTATACCACAGGGTTTCAAGTCTCTAAATTACAGCAGCGAGCTTGAATTCATTTTAAAGATTTCGTCATACGAGTTCATGAAAAATAAAATTCTTAAATGTTAGGGGAAAGGAGTTTAATATTATTCCAAAGACTAAAACAAATAAATTAAGTGCGAATGACATTTTATATATATATATCAAAAAATAAAAAAATAACAATGTATTTAAATATTTTTTTTTAGACAGGACACCTGTTGCTATTTAAATAGTCTGTTACCTTAAGCTTTAAACATCTGTCGATTAATTTAGAAGACAAGTTGATTGACATAAAAATGTGTGTACTAAAGAATTTTGCCTTATGATAATGGAGTGTTGCAGCGCCGATGGTGTTAACTAGAGGAACATAATTGAAACTACCATTATCGTCGTATTAAAGGTATCACAAGCTTTATGAGTACCATACCAAATAAGCCCTTCTCAAATATATTGAAATAAATGCTTTTTATTTAAGAAGTTCCGCGTCCTATATATAATTTGTTCGGCTCCATACAAGAATGGCTTTAATCGGCTCTGCACAAGTCGACGGTTAAATCCACTCCATATAAATCGATAATTTCAATCGACGCTATACAAGCCGATGGTTCCCATGGAATCTATAGAAGTTAATACTACTAAATAAATTGGGAAATTTTATTACTGGTTTACGTGAAAATTTTAATTGTTCTACTGTGTCATTAAGGAAAGAGAGTAGCCACTGTAGAGCATTTCCTACTTAGATGCTGTCTACTACTACTTATTAAAGACAACAGTGTTCACACATTTTAGTTGTCTAATTAGTAACCGATTAGCTTTATCGAATCGGACTAGACCCAATAAACCCAAAGAGCATATGCCCTAAAAATTCTATGCAATATATTACCAATTATCAAGATATACTAGTATACAATTTAAAGAACTTCCTTATATGACATTGTATAGATCGTGTTATTTTCTTTTTAAGAAGCACTTTTCATTTCACTTTTGAAGGATATGTTTTCAGTTCTTAAGACGATATTCCCGTCCAAACAGCCTGCATTAACTGACATGATCAACTCACTCTTTAATGCCTAACATCTTCAAAAAAATATTCGTTTACCCTGGAGTTAATGTCGACGTCGTTGACGGCATCAAATGTCAAAAAAAAAGTTGAATCGTATGAAATTGTATGAGAGCAGTTAGTCTGAACGCGTTGCAACGCCGTAAAAGTTCAATCTGTTTCAACTTTTTCGGCGTTGAAACGCCGTCAACGACGTCGACATTAACTCCAGGGTTATTAACAAGTGCAAGTTTTGTGTTAAGAGTTTGGGATCTACAATCCTCATGCTGGGGAGAACAATTCAAAATTTGTATAGCTGTTTTAAATGCTGATCTTTAAATTATTCAGAACAACATCTCTGACTACGGTATTCTATGATTTCCTATGAAGAGCGTACGAGATTTTACATCAATTTATACTAATTTACATCCTTTCAAATCCTTATTTTTCTCTTTGCGATTTTCTAATTAACGAAAATAGTGAAAGTTCTTAACGTTTTTATACAGAAAATATGTTCTGGCCTTTTTAGTACAATCGTTTCTTGCTTCCTAATTTATTATTTATTTGTGTATAAATGTATGTGTGTATATAATTGAACCAATGTAAGAGCTCAAATTCATGAAATAATTGTTTGTTTAAAGTTTTTAAGTCAAGATGCCACTTTATATTAACAATTTTCCATTTGAAATTTCTTTCGTTTTCCATATTGCTTAAAATTAAAATTTGAAAACTTGTTATTTCTTCGGTTTAGTTTCTTACATTAAAAGCAAAAACTATGGAGCAAAAAAGGACAACAACTTTTTATGCTGTAAAATTTTTCGTTTCTTGTTTTTATTGTGAAATAAGTTTCTTTTAAAATTAGGTAAATGACACAGTTTTAAGGTGAACTTATTAAAATAATTATTTTATATGCTAATAAATATTAACTTAAATGTTTATATATATAATTTCAGAATATTAAGAATATTAAGAAATTAACAAAATGAGCTTTGGTTAGACGGAGTTCGCGTGCCAGGCAGGCAGCCGTGTTGCTATAGCCCACGTGGGTTTATTAATTGGTCCGTTTGTGCTACATACTGAAAAGGAAGAATAAACAGAGAAAGAAAGAAAACAAAAGAAAAACGTAGGAAAGAGATGAAGATATGGTATAAGGGATAGAAAAAGAGTATAGAAAGAAGAGTGGGCATAAAGAATGTAGGAAAACCCCGCCGGATAAGGCCCGTTGGCCAAAGAATGCGTTCCTTTCGTTGACTGGGTGACAACGTCCGATTGTGGTTCAGTGAACTACGTGCTGCACCTCAAAAAGGAACTGAACATACCTGATCCCAATGATGATATACCAGATAGCCTCCCGTAGTGCCGTTGTCCAAGATATCCCTGTCGTATTCATCCCAGCGCAGGGCACAGACAGAGGAGGTGTTTCATCGTTCTCTTCTCCTCCTCGTCCTGACAACTTCTGCAGAAAGCATTAAAAGGGAGTCTTATTCTTCCAGCATGGGTCCCAAACAGACAGTCCCCAGTAACCGCAACCTTTATGTCGCGCAATCGACTTCTCGGTAGCTATAGTAGTGCATCCGCCCTGCTTCGATCTAAAGAGGGCCAGATTGTTCTGGAGGTCGAACATGTTGACTCACCAGACTATCTGACCTGAGAATAATATTATAGATCAGCGTCAATACACAGTCCGAAAGTTTGAGTCATTCTTTTCTAACAAAAACTTACAAAATCTTAATACATCTAATATTGAACTTTTTCTATATAAAATTCAAATAAATTTAATAAGTTGACAAACATATCTGTTTTTAAATAGACTCAAGGGCAAATTCCAAATTGGTTCATATGTATATCTAATATAAGAATGTGTATGCGTTGTTTTGTTTCAATACAAGATTTAATATTTATTATTTTTGAGTTTTAAAAACTCTTATCCGAATTTAGCTTCTTACACATTTAATTGTCTGATTTGCAGAACATCAATTTGCAAGTTTATGGTTTCTGGAAATAATTTGATTTTGACATCGTTTCGAGTTACATAATAGCCCTAATTCCTTTACATTGATACATGTGATAATTATCAGTTATATTTAATTCTAGTTTTATATATAACAACAAATAAACAAATAAGCTCCTGGTGGTAATTGATGAAGTGTAGAGAAACGGGAAAACTCAATTTCAAGCATAATGTTACATTATTAAAGAGTATTAACATTTCTCAGAAAATTTCTGAAAAGCTCCGTTTATAAAACTCAATTAAAATATTCATTGCTGTACTTTTGATGAAGTTTTCTTATTCCAAAACTGAATGGTCAGCCTTGTACTTAATGTTCATTTTACTTACCGCCACGATATATAAATGTCGATAGTGTCAATTCGGAAATTAACTATGGAGAAGGGAATTTAAATTATACTTAAAGTCAAGCTAAAATCATTGCTACATTTGCCTTCAGGTAATGACAAGTTCTGCCATTGTCAAACTTATTATCATTATATGGCGCTAAATTTAAAAAAAAGTCTTGAGATTAAAATAACAGTCCGAAACGAATAAGGAAACTTGACTCAGGTGAATAAAACTAATAAATTCATTGCAGGTTGAATAACTTTAAGCAATATGCTTAATGAGAGATTTGAGGATCATGAGGTTATTGTTTTAAAGATCGTGAATAAAGTCGAAAAATCTTTTTTAATCAATACGTGAAATAACCTTATAAATAAACAAAAGAAGAAGTCTTGATTGAAAAATATGTGTTACGAATTCGTTATGGGACATTTGACCATTTTTCTTTGCAATTTCTTATTTTGGGGCTCCATATCCATGGATTTTGCTATAATGTCCGTCCGTCTGCTACAGTCTGTATCTCTAGTACCGTAGTAGGTAAAACTTGTACAGAAGGTGTATTATAACTACTATTACTAACAATGAAGCGTATTTTGAAAGTGAGGTAATATATATAAAAATATTGTAATTTTTTTAACTGCGAACGGCAGAAACATGGTATTTGTGTAATGTATGTAAAACTATGTCCGCTATGCAACGGGTAAAAAAATAAAACCTTTAACTAAAGGAAGTCCCAGTACCGGTTTTATTTGAAGTATAATAAGCATCAACAAGCACAAAATTAAAAAAACTACAATATAAAGGGAGTTCCTGAAGTAGAAGACATTAAAAACTTACACATGGTATGTACAAATATGTCCACTATAAAGATAAATATGAATAATATATTTAAAACTTAAAAGGAGTTTAAATAGCGGCCGTTATATTGACGAATATGGACTTATATTTGCAGATATTATTATATCTGCTATTGAATTGTATGTCTGCTGTAAGGACAAAAAAAAAATTAAATGATCGGGGTCTGGACAATAACACGATTTTGACATTTATTGTCACTTTTACTAGTTTTTTTTTGTGTTTGTTTGTTTTTTACACCCTCATCAAAAAAATATAATTACTTATGATAAAAGTTTTTTTTTCAAACAGGATTTTATGAAACATTTGATTTTTAACTTCAAAATTGTCATCTTAGTTTTAAAACATGCATTAAAAATACCGTTTTAGATTTATATATTGAATAATTCTAAATATAGGAATTTAAAGCTTCCTACGAAGACTTTTATATTTTTTCCGATTTCCCTAAAAAAAAAAAATTTATTAATAAAATTAAAATTAATAATTTAAATTAATTTGCAGTTTTCGGTTTTAGCCTCTTTACAATGCTGGTATGAAGATTTCCGAAATGTGCTAACAGTAATTAAATAACTTTCAAAAACGCTGGGAGAAGCTGACAAGTCCTAGCCGGCGCAACACTACAATGGAAAGTCTTGACAGACCTTACGTAAAAGTAGGAGCAACAAAATTACATTGAGTGGAACAACAAGTAGTCTTAAGGCAGAGGTTGTTGTCATAAGAATTTACATTTTTCTAATGCGCGTGTAACTTTCTGTTCAAATATTTTAACTTTAATACAATTTTAAGTAAAATGTACAAATGCAATTATAATTTTTTCAATTCTTTATCGCCTTAAATTATTATTTTTAATCACTACCAAAAAAAAAAAAAAAAACAGCGAAAACACAGTTAAGCCTCTTAATTGAAAATTATTATTTTTATCATCCTGTCGTCAAGTGAAATATTTTTTAAAATTAAATTCTCACGTAAAGTGAAATAAAAACTTTAATTAAATGGCTACATTTTTTATGTTTGACAACAAAATGAAGCACAGATTTATTTCTGTAAATTTCATTATATATTTTTTAAATTACATTTATCCTGTGCGAATATATATTTATAGTGTTTTAATAGAAAATAATAGGTTTTTTTTTAGTAAATGAAGATAAAAATATGTGTCATTTTTTACAACTTTTTCACACATTCCCATGGTTTGCTCTACTGAAATGAATTTTGAAATACTGCCATGTTTACCCACAAGGGAGACATTGTAAATCATTTAGGTTTTTGCTATTCTAGTTGTTGTTTGTCCTTTTGGTTGCCATCATTGTTGTTGTTTAAAGGAGAGTTATTTAAAAACCTTCTCCTTTAATAAAACTCCAATACTTTATGAAAAAAGAAAACATTGTAGAATATAGAAAAGAGCTGTGACAAATTATTTCAAGTGAAAAACATAGAATTAAAAATTGTGTAAAAGAGTAGCAATAGAAACTATCAAAAGAGCCTGAAAATAGAAAATTGAATAGAAGTAAAATTAAATTAAAAATATACGAATGTATATAAAATTTGTAATTTAAATTCAATTTAAAAATGTATGAAAGGATGCTGTATAAAAGAGCAGACAAAAACTCTGCCTTATACAGCAGAGAAACAAAAATAGAATTACAATTGATTATTGTTGTTTTTGCTTAAACTTTGATTTTTGTCTTTGCTTTATTGTGTGGACAAAAATCTATAGTTTATTTAAAATATTTGTCAGAAGTTTCCTGAAGAGTTAAGTAAGCGATAACGAAATGGCCATCGAGACGTGCTTTGACCCTCAATAATCAATATCGGTGATTTAAATAATAAATCGGGAAAATAGCACAAAAAAGAATTTTTTTTTTAATTAATTATATAGTTATAGAAATAATATTTTATTTTATCTTTTATTTGTGTTTTAAGGCAGTTACACAAGTTTAAATAACTTGCACGAAGAAAAAGTTTATGCTGTTTCGTCCAAGAAGAAGAACTATATTCTCACAAAACCGATCTCATTTATCCAATTTTGAAGTAAGAAAACAATTTTTGTGTAAATTGGGATCCCACAGGATCACAAAGTAGAGTAAAGAAACAGACCTATTACCTACTTAAAAATTAACAATAGTTTCTTATAGAAAATCTATATAATAATTTTGTGACTATAGAAGACTGTTTTCTATAGGAAACTTTATAGCATTTCTTAGTAGAAAGATTTTGTAAAGCAATTTTTCTTAGAACATTATATATTTGTAACATTACTTTGCTGTTGTTGTTTATAACAGTTTTTAAAATAAAAGTTTTTTAATGTTCTCTATACAAGCAAAATGTCAAAACAATTTCCTTTTGTACATTTTTATAGCCGTTTGTGTGGAAAGTATCGATTTTCTTAGAGTAAGAATGTTTACACATTTTTTACAAAAAAGTACTCCTTTTTTATTGTAACTTTAATTAATTTTTTAAAATGCATAGCCCTTTTCTTTAGGAACTTTTTTGTAAGAGTTTTATAAGAAATGCCGCTTTAAAATTTTTTATAGTAGTTTCTGTAAAAAAGAAGATATATCTATTTTTTCTTAAAAAAATATTTTTAATTCTATAAAACTAAAAGAATTACCTTTTATCATGCACGCACCATGAAGACCAACAGCACTCAGGTAATAAAAAAAATTGGTTGGTTAGTTGAAAGAAAATTTATCAAAACTCGTTAGATGAGAATGCCGGATCGCTTAAATATCTCTACTTTCCATTAAAAAGTGTATAGCTTGCTGCTCAACATTTAACCAGACTTTAAATTACTTATACTAAAATTGATTCTGTTAATGCAAATCGGCTTTTGACTTGCGAAAAGAAGGAAGACATCAGAGTGAGTGTAACTAATGCAGATTTTCTCCACCCTAGAAGCGCCTGAAACTCATCCTAATAAGTATAGCTTTGTTTTTCATAAAAGGAGAACCCAGAAATCATCCCTGCAAACATCATGTAAAAGTTGGTAAGAAGTGATAGTAACGAAGGCAATTTATTTATTAGCACAAATTTTTTTACCGAATATATTGACTGGTAAAATTTAAAATACGAGACAATGAGATGTTATTAAATAAGTTATAAAATAAATAAATTAACAAATATTATAGCAATATCTTGATAAGAGCCTAAATTAAAATAGCGTAGTTAACACAGACGAAATTATAACCAGAACAAATAAACTCGCATATTGGCAGAAGCCCTACCTTTAGCTTAACATGTAAATTACTTTTTCATAATGTGATCCTCAATTTATTTTGGAGTTATATGATTCAGTACAAGGGCACTACTTCCGTTTCAAATTAAGAAAACATTTAACCCTTTCGGGACTACTGGTATAATACGTCCCAGCAATTTTCAAACTGTCGTATTTTCCTTATTTTCAATGCAATCTAAAACCGGATAGCCTCAATATTAAAGACCACTTCCCAGTAGAGCAAGAGAAGCGTTGTCCGCTGTTCTTCACTTGGCATAGAAAAGCGAACAAAGACGATATACTCAGGTTGTAACAACGCTTTATGTTACAAGTGTTGTGGGCCATTCCACAAATAAATACCTAATTGCATTCCTAAAATGTTAAAAATAAATGTAAACTTTTATCTAAATCTAATAATATTTATATTTTAGTTATCTTTTTAATTTCAAATCGCTCTTCGAGAACACTGATTGGGATTTTATGTCCCATGAAAATACTTATATGTCCCAGGATAAAAGGACAATTTTAAAATTTTTAAGTATGGAAAACATAATACTTTTATCATACCTTTTAGAATATGAAAAAAACCATACCGAATTTGGTTTTCAAAATAAAACTCCGTCCCGAAAGGGTTAAACAGCTTGAAACGTATATAAACCTGCTAGACAATGGCTATATGTGACTAAGATTTAGGGATATTGCTTTTGTTTTGACAGAAGGAGACTAAACAAAATGATGAGCTGCTGTTCATGAAAAAATATATTTCTTGTCAAGCACTTCATATTGGGACAGAAACAAAATATTATGCAATTTAATCAGCACTTTCTACACGGCTGATGTGATTCAAACAAAATTTCATAACTAATAGCGGAGCTCAAAACGATCTATAAACAAGGGCATCCCAGGCATTTAAATTATGTGAGACCTGCTTTATTTTTTATTTTACTAGATTTGATCATTTTTTACAGTTTAAAAGACCTTCATAAGGCCTTCAAAACCAAGCATAGAGAAGATATTGTTTCCAAACTAGATTGATTATTTTAATTTAAGGACTAAAAGTTAGATAAAAATAGGAAAGTGTAGTTACAATTTCTTTGATTTCGAAGAAGCTCACTTTACTTTTAAAGATATTTAAATGAGGTTTTGCACGTGTACGATCAATTAGATTTAACATATAAACAGATCTGAGCTTGAGAATTTTAAAACAAAACGGATAAAATCGAATTCGTTGAAAAATTGGTCCAGCTCGCTTGACTTCAGTGGAAATACGTTTAGGAACTTAAGCAAGTTTTAACGAAAGAACAGATGATGGATTTATTTTAATTTTTTTTGCATTTGATTGATAACTTGCGTTTCAAATTAAAGATTAAAGCAAAATATACAGCAAGAGAAAACAAGAATATTAAAAGAAAACAAATACACCCTCCTCCTTATTTTGCTCGCTATTTTTGACCCAAAATACGTCGAACGTGCTTTATTTTTTTCTAAATTTGGTATTATCTGCAATATTGTAGATCTTATTAGGCCGCAGTCGTAAAATCTGTTGTCATAGTAAATTTTGTTTTAGTCGGACCAGTGGAGGAGAAATTGGGGATGTATTTTCCAATTACTTTTTTCTGTATGAGTAATGAATACTTTTCAACAGCTTGACTATATTGAAGTTACAATAGGAATAAGAATGATATATCCGGCTGTGCCTAATTGTATATACCCTTCACCAAATGAAATTGTGTTCCCTTTTGCGAAAGTGGGATTGTTTAGATAACTTTTAAATAGCTAAATTCTATAGTTATTTATTGTGCATGGCTATGAACTCGGCGGTTAGACTAAATGCAGCGGCGACGTGGAAGTCAGGGGACTTTGGACATGCTACCATTTTAGGCTGCTCCTCGGCCATCCCTGACAACATCGATTATTGCACGCTGACCCCCATGTCTGATATTGGTTTCGGGGTATCAACGTCGGGCACATCGAATATGCGTGGGGATGTGCTTGATGTTTATACTGACGGGTCAAAGTCGGACACGGGGGTCGGGGCGGGCGTCTTCATTCCTAGATTTCGAGTCAGAATGAAGTTTAGGCTACGGGATCAGTGTAGCGTGGTACAGGCTGAGATTTCAGCCATCAGAAGGGCGGCTTGCTGGATGAGGTACCACAGGATATACGGAGAGGATATCCGGATCTGTACTGACAGCAAGGCCGCGATTAACTCCTTATCGGGTGTCTATACGACATCCAGATTGGTTCGTGAATGCCGGACATCTCTTAACGAGATGGCGAGACATTCCAACCTGGAACTGTTTTGGGTACCGGCTCACTCGGGCGTACCCGGGAATATAACTGCGGACGAACTCGCCAGATCGGGAATCCGGTTGGAAGACCGGGAGACAGATCCACTGGTGGGAGTCCCATTAAGCTGCTGTAGAGCTTTACTTCAGCAGGAACTCCTCAGAGCCGCACAGTCTAGATGGTCTGAGGAGGTTACCTGCAGAGTCTCGAGGACATTGTGGCCTCAGTATGATAATAAGAGAACCGCAAATCTACTGAGGTTTCCTCGGGGGCAGCTGGGCACACTGGTGGCGGTGCTGACGGGGCACTGTGTCATTGGTACCCATGCTAGGAGATTGAATCTTCCGCATCATGACTACTGTAGAAGTTGTCAAGATGAGGAAGAGGAAGAAACGGTTGAGCATCTGCTCTGCCACTGCCCAGCTCTTTCTGAAAATAGAGCGGCCATCTTCGGCAGTCCGAGACTGCATGGTCTTGCAGACTTATCTGTCTGCGACGTTGGTAGGATAAACTTGTTTATCCGGTCCTCGGGGTGGTTTGGATTGGGATCTGTGACGGTGCCGTAATGGCCTGAATCTGATCCCCTGCAAATCCTGTTTCCAGGCAACACAACGGGACCTTTGGGACCCAAGTGGGTCGGTCTTATGCCGACGGCCTGTGCAACCTAACCTAACCTATTTATTGTGCATTTTCTGTTTTAAATAAAATTACGAATTTTTTATTGCATGTAAAATTTTTTGAAAAAAAACTAAAAATTTTTGCTGAAATTTTTTGTGAAAATAAATATTTTTGTTAAACTTCAATATTTAAGAGAAATTTAAACTTTTTTGCTAATCTAACAGTTTTTCGACAAATCATAATTTTCTATTTTCAATAAAATTTCCAATTTTTAATGCAACAACAGTTTGTAGCAAAGTTGAATATTTTTGGTGAAATGTTCGTTAAATGTTAATATTTATGGAGCATACCCCTTTCTATTTCTGGACCGACGTTGTTTAAGTATTTTTTATTATTATTATATTATTATTTTATTTTTCCTCGTTTTTTTCTCTCTATACTTTAATATTGTACCGCCCATGTTCCTCTAACTACATCTTTAAAAAAAATAACACAAAGTATAAAATTATATCAAAAAATATATAATTTTTTTATGTTTAGAAGTTTATTCGATTTAGGGAATTGGGGAATATTTATTTGTTGTTGTTTTGAAAAATAATTTTGTCTAAATTTAAAGAGTGTTGCGAGTGAGTACTAATGGTGTGCAAATTTATTGTTATTGATCCCTTACGTACAAATATAAATTCTCCAACTTTTTTTGTGTTGTTTAGTTTTAGGAAATTTATTCACTTAAAATAAATATTGAAATTCTTTAAAAAATTATTTTACAAATAAAAGCGTTTTTTTTTTTTTAAATTTTGCAAAATGGTTTGTTGATATTTTTTGATACTCTACTTGTAAATGCTTGTAAAACAAATGAACAAATTCAGGGAAAAAAAAGATTTGGAGGCGTCTTTGTTTAGTGGTGTATTAATTCTCGATCTAATTGACTTTGGCGATTGCCATGTTATAACGAGGATATCTATTTTTAATGTCACAACTTACTTGTGTATTTGTTAAATGTTTTTAATCCAAAAGGAGCTTATTCAGAATGGTTAAACGTAAGATTGATAAGGTGAGCGGACAACAGGTTTCAAAAAAATAAAATGATAAAAAATGGTCATCGAGACGTGCTTTCACCCTCAAAAATCAATATCGGTTATTTAAGCAAGTAACAGTGCTATATATTTGGCAATGCTGAATTTTTTATTCCCTTCACCATCTATGTAAATCTAGTTAATTGATGTAACTCCAAACAAAAAAGAAAATATTAGGGTAACAGAGAATTAAAAAATAAAAAAAAAACTGGTACTGCATATGTTTTTTAACTTGGCAAACTTGATTCAACAATAACACGGACGGACCGACAAACATCGCTCAATCATCTTCGCTATGCATAAGAAGTAAAATATAATACTTTATTGGATCGAAAATGGAAATAGTGGTAATTACACACGGAATGACAAACTTAGTTATACCCTTTTTTCCATTTTTTGTGGTGAAAGGTATCAACATAGCGGCATTCTGTAAAAGCACCTTCTGAGGACTTGTTATTCCAGATACACACGAGGTAACACCAAATGGTTTAAAAAACAGGTTTCTTTTTTCAGTACAAATGAGACAACTATATAGGAAATAGTTCTGTGTATGTTAGAAAAATTTCTAACATAATTTTAGTATTAGAATCTTAATTTTAGGTTTTTGTTGTACTTTTTCGAAACATCAAACACCATCATTTTGTTGAAATCATTTTTATTATGTTTTAGTGCATTTAAATCTTAGTGTTTCTCATCTTTAGAAAAAAACTTTATACATCAAGAATTTATGTTTTTCTTAACTAGGAAACTTTTATATTTAAGAAACAAGAAAAAATTAAAGTATGAAACGTTTTAGAAAAATATAAAAGACCAAAAAAATCATGAAACCATCAAAAAATCACAAAACCAAAATTAAATATAAAAAGAGATTTAACTTAAGCCAACGACGAAAAAAGGACGCATTGTTTTAACGTTGAATCACTTGATGTTATATAAACAAACTACGGTATACAAAAAAAATGACTTTCAAGGATAATAAGCGACTTTAGCCACTTGGAAATAAAAATCTGCAGTAGAAAACAAAAAAAAAGCAAAAAGGATTAAAATAAAATCCTGCTGTTTAGTATGAGATTTTCACATTTTTGTTTTTATCGAAATGCTTTTAAATATTTGTGCACATATAAAAAAGCTACCAAAAACTTGGGTAATTATTTTCTGCGATTAGGAAAAAGAATTGAATACGCTAACTTAACTAAGTGAAACTTTGAATTATAACTAACGAACCATGTATTTTACAATAACCAACCACGTTGGCTCAAGAACAGGCCACAAAAGAAAATGTTGTAGATACTTAAACACGATCGAATAAAGAAAAGAAGATGAACAAATTGTAAAGGTTAGTAAAATGTAAGCTTTGAAAAAAGTGCATGATTAAATTAAATATATTTATCTCAAAGGTGATGCTTAAATGCTACTTTGACAGAATTATTTCGCAAAATCAAATAAAATATATAAAGTTATATTAGAATTACTTTACACTGTATTAAGCTGCTAAGGCAAAACATAATCTGCATTTTTATATTTGAATAATCTTAAAACTTATAAAATGCCAGCGAATGAGCTTAAACCTAAAAGATATTTCAACCTTCTTTCTATTTATTATTTATTTATTTTTTAATCCCAATAAAACTTACGAAAAGTTTAACTCAATTTTTGACACTGATTATATCAGCATATTCTGGCAAATCATCATTAAAATTTTAAGCTTTAAATAGCTCTACCAAATTATTCAGATTTACTTTACTAAAAATTGGTCATCAATTAGTGCAAGTTATAGGCGACCTGGTAAATTCTTATGGGTCAAAAACCATCTGTCTAAGCAATCCATCCGTCCGTACTGTGTAAATATTTCATATTATGTACTCTCTAAATCACGCAATAATATCGTCATGTCAAACAAGTGTGCGTACTGGAAAGAATATCTCCGCTCTATACAAAATTCTGGAAAAAGATCAAAATATATCGATTTGATGTCAATCACAGGAAATGGCGTTCTTTCCGACTATTACATGGAAAATGTTTAGAAACCATCTTGACCTATACCCATATTGAAAAAATTCAGCTGGTTCGTTCTTTTGTTGATTTGGCTCTAGATAAGTTCAAAATTATTCTATTTGGTACGCTTTATACGCTGGTAGCATCACTGGACCTTTTTTATTCAGAAATGAAGTCGGAGCTTGCGTTACGTTCGATGGATATTGTTACCGCACCATGGCCAATGAATATTTGTTTGAAAATATGGAAGACATTAATCCCGGCGAGATATGGTTTAAATAGAATGGCACTATGTGCCGTACGGCGACCGGAATCAACGACTTATGGTGATAAACCAGCAACAATTGACTCCTTGGGAGCGAACATTGTTTTGTGACATACGGCCAGAATATTCGGAAAAGTGGCTTAAAATTGGACGTCCAGAAGGCGCGTTATCAATAACCGCATGCGTTGTGCCCGAAATCATTCTCAAATATTAATGTCATGTTTCGTGCTTTTAAAAAAATTTTTATTATTATTTTATATTTTGTGCTATTTTATACAATAAAACGTTTCTTTGGACTTAAAACAACATTTATAAACTAAATTTATGTTGCGAATGTAACAACACAAACTGGGATGACCTCTCAAACTTGACAAACTTTCAATAAAGGAACTTCAAAAGGTAGCTAAGCTTTTAAACTAATACCACTCGCCTTAATGAGGTATGGTTTGCATTAAAACAATAAGGTAATAGTAATTATAAAGATAAAATAAATAAAGAAAGAAAGGAGAAGTATAAAATAAAAAGGAAAAGTTCTAATAATTTAGCAATAAAACTTGAAATAGAGTAAAAACTTAAAAAAATGTACATAGTTGTTAGTAGCACTGGATCCATAGATTTTTCTTTTCAAAACTCGAACATTTTTAAAGTGCTCTATATCGATACCGTATAATGCCTAATTTCTTTTTTTTTTTTTTTTTTAAGATTATAACTTTCAAATTAAAAATCAAAATCACATTTTTTATAGCGGACACAGTAATACCATATTTGTGAGTTCAGTTCCAGAGTAGAGAAATTGTGAGTTCAAATCCCAAGGGGCTTTGTACCAGGGACCAAATCTTATACAGGTTTTAACTAAGACGGAATGCTAAGGATTATAAAGCGCTTGTATAGCATATACAGTATTTTAGACGATTAGGCGTTCAAATACCAACGAAACGATTTTAAATAAAACAATTAGCTCTGGTTCCTCTGAAGAGAGTCAGCTAAAAATTTTGCAAAATTCACTTTTTTGCACGAAGACGTACAGTCGTCATATCTAACCATTGAAAATATGCAACACCAATATCGTTTTGGCTAAGGAGTATGTTTTTTTTAAATAAGGAATTATAAATTCAAATAAAAATTCTGTTTCTTTTTACAAAATTAGAGCGCCTACTCTTCAAGAGTAACAATTTCACAATCTACTTAAAATAAAATTTAACATTCAGGCATGTTCTGAATTCTACATGAAATTTTCACTTCAATTTTTTCAAAGCATTTTTGCTATAAAATTATTTTTTACAAAAACAATGCCTTAAAAAATACGAAAGAGAAAATTTCGTTTGGAATTCAAAACATTCCTGATTATTGTGAATTTATAAGAACTAATAAAAGATAAACTTTCATCATCCCAAGTCCAATTATTTACTATAAAATCATTTAACAATTTTTTTTCCAGATGCTTAAATCTGAACATCTTAATATCTTACCAAGTGGTAAAACCTTACTCAAAAGAATAATATTTCTTATACATTTTATACGATATACCTTTAAAACCTTCAGTTTATAAATAGCGATAGTAAAATAATGTTGTCGTTGTATTAGCAACTGTAGTAGTTCGTTGTGGCTTCAGTAGTCTTCTTTTATATAAAACGTCTTCTCACACAACATTTCTGTCTTTCATTAACTCATTCCTGACCATTTGCTTAAATAAACATTAGGACATAAAATAATTTTATAAAGGATGAATAGAAAGCTCATAATGATGCAGAATTAAGATACAAGTGTGTAAAGATAGTAATAATAATAATAAAAGTGTTATAATTCGAAGTTTTCATTCAATTTACCGTCTTATTCATACTGGAGTGTGAGTTTGTGTGCGCTGATGTGTTAAGTGAGTAGTTTCTTAATAAACTCATTTAAGATTTGGTTTGTAGTGTTATGAAAGGGTTGTTGTTCTCTTCTCTTTATTTACAGATATACGAAGATAGGATTTAAAGGTCATTTAAGTTACAATGTCTTCAATTTTTTTAACTTATTTAACGCAAACCTAAGGCTTTCTGAGCTGTCCTCCGACAGTTGCCATTACATTAGATTAGATGACTATATTGCATTTCCTTTAAGGCCGGCAACAACGCATCCAGTCACCTTGAAGTATTTTGGGCTAATGAATCTGGGCATCGTTACGATTATAAAAGGATGTCCAGATTTTTATAAAATTCCTACTTTAAAGTGCTATTAAAGATTTAATAAAAAAGAATTCTATGATGAAGGAAATTAGGAAAATATATAGTTGTACTTAACAATAAAAACTGACTTCAATTATTTAGGCATCCGTACACCAGCAGCTTATTCGTATAAACGCAAGTAAAAACGAAAAATGTGTTTTAAAAGAGTTCTGCAAAAGGAGCTTATCAACTCGTCTGAATGTTACTTTTTTATGTTTGTGCCCACAGAACTTAGTCTTTTCACAACCGATTTTGAAAAGGTTTTCTTTATTTGTAAAGTTATGCTTACAGATTGGTCCTGTTTAAAAACAGTTCATAATTTTAAAAACTAAAGTGTCTCTCCATACAATATACATGTATTCAAAGTATATTTAGAGCGCGTATCACTTTGTCTCCCAAAAGCACAAATTAATACAAAAATGTGTCTAAAAATAAGTAATGTAAGTTTACTTATATGGAGCTATATTTTGATCCATTATAGACAATCGCTTAAAAATTTAACAGAATGCTGCTTATTATGTTCGTTATTATAACAAGTATAAATATTTAAGATTATAAATTAAAGGGTGTCACAAATGAATAAAAAGAAGTATTTAAGTTTGAAATTTTATATTTTATACTTACTTTTCTGTCAAATTTATTCACAAAAAAGAACTTTTAACGAAATAGCCTCTAGAACATTGTTCGAGGTAACGGAGTCTTTGAACGCTTCATCGTAACAACTGAACAAAGTAACCATGGCCCAACAAATGACGTAATGTGTAAGATATATTTTACAAGGAACTGCAAAAACAATTGGAAACTTGAGAACACACTTTTTGGATCGCTTTTTAATATTATTCCATATACGTACGGTTTTATTATTTTTCTTTCAAATATAAAGTATTATTTTATACACTTTCACATAAAGAAATAAAGCATGTTTATTTTAATATGTTTATTTTGCGATATGAGGACAAGGTCTTAACCACTAACCACCTACTTTGAAAATGTACTTATCTTACCATAATTATTTTTTTTTTATTGTAAATGAATGCGTAGCATATTGTATAGCATGTTTGTGTTAAGTGTTAATGAATATCGCACATACTCTCACTAGTATGAATAAAGAACAGAGCACTTAAAGTAAAATATTTGAAATTGTAATCATGACCGCGATAAGTTTTTAACAGCTATTTTAATTTTATATTTATGCAAAGAAACATTCTCTTAAAGATTTTGATTTTAATTAGAAAAGCATTGATGATGTTAAGAAAAAATCTATTTTAAAACAAAATAAAATTTAACTTGTAAAGTTAATGTCAAGGCTTTCTCTCCTAATGCACTGTGATTAAGTCGTTAGAAAACTTAACTTTGTTAATATATAAAACATTATGAATATAAAAGTCTTAATCTTCGGGGCCAATTAATTTGCAAAATGAAATATCCAGGCATGTCACAGAACTCACCTCCGATCGCAAGTGGTTTCAATTCCGCAAATTGGTTCTTCAGAAAACGAAAAACGAATAATTTCTTCGGAATGAAACCGCTTTTACATTTCAAATCGAAATTTAGATTTTTTGAATTATTGATATTTGCGGTTATCAAATTGAATATTCTATGTGTCCTTATTTAGATTAGCCTTGTTGTTTACTTTGAATTGTTAATACGGAATCAAAACCATTCCGATAGGAATTTGTGACATGCCTGATTAAAAGAAGAGAAGTTAAAAAAGTTTTAAAGGTATATATAAATTAACCTTAAAGCCATTTTATTTTTTAACTAGCTAAAAATCCATTAAAGTAAATTAAAAGATATCTGCCTTTTTATACCCTTCACCACAAAAAGTGGAAAAAGGGCATAACTAAGTTTGTCGTTCCATTTGTAACTTCTACATAATCCATTTTTGACCCCATAAAGTTTATATATTTTGACTTCTTATACATAGCGAAGTCGATTAAGCGATGGCCGTCCGTGTTGTCAGTCGATCAGTTATAGTGTTGAAAAAGGTGCTATGGCAAATCAGCATGATCGATCTATGTCCTTCTAATGGTATTTTCCTTCTCCCTAAAGCTGAAAACAATAAACTGCATATGTATATTAATTTTTAGGTTAGAAAGAACAGCGCTAGATAAGTTAAAACCATCACTCATATTCCTAGTAGTTCATTGGAAATTCCTTCTTAAAATTTTCTGAAAAATTATGATATATTATTTAAGTAGCCCATTGTCAATAATAATTTTAACCTAATCATAAAATATTGCATCTTGCGATTGTGGGTATCCCACAGCTGTTAAAAATTTGTATTCTTATGTAAGTCACTTTTAACCACTTCCAATCCTCGCACAGTCTACCATAGACTGAAACTTATTGTTTGAATTGTCGTTTCCAAATTTTAAACTTTATAACCTGTGGATTTCCTGAAACTGTAACTAAAGTGGGAACTTTCTCAAATAAAGAAATGTTGAAGTCACAATAATTTACACAGGGTAACTACAGATAATAATATTCTTTTTAATATGAAATAATAAAACCTTCATAAATTACTGTCGTTCTCCCTGTATAAATAAAGATGACTAATAGTTTTGATATTATATAGCACGGGAGTCTAGCTGATCTAACTTAGGCTCAGACGAAGTGCTTTCGGGATATAGGGGGAACCAATCCTGAATTGCAGGCACCAAATCTTTATACGAATTTTAATACTTGGACCAATATCCTTAGTTAGATTGGAGCCACGGGAACTGGTAGCCCATACAGAGAGCCACCTCTGTAGCCGGTTATTGGGAGGTGGCTGATGGTTAAGTTAGGTGACTGCAGAAAAGGTGCAGTTCCGACCAAAGTGTGCTGTTGCGCTTTTAACAAATGGGGTTGGTTAGTCTCCAATCCCTCAAGCAAGTGGTAGTTCATGGTCCTGCTAGCCATGTTCTTAGATTTGCACTTCGTTGCTATGCCAGTGAAGGGCGCTTGTCGACGTATTGTATTTCACTCAGTGGTAAGACCACCACTAGGTTGGGCCAACATGGCAGGAACTGACGTTAATCTGTGTATCGTGTCACGTATCTGTGACCTGAAGTCCGTACAGTTAGGACTAAATATCTTGAAACGTCTCTTCGTGACCTCAGTGTGCTTTGAAAGAAGTTTATTTTGATTTACTGCTACACACAAAAGCATGAATATTTGATATCAAATATGACGTTTAATTCACATTTCACTTCTTACAGCATTGTCATGTGAGAATTAATGAAAAAAACTTTAAATTTTTTTCCAAACAAAGATCGAACTTAAAAGGAAAATTTTGAAATTCAGTTTTAAGTCATTTATGGGTAATGAGTATATTTTATAAAAAAGGTATGTTGATTCCGTCCAACTCTGTCAAAGGTGTTTATTTATATAATACATTTTAAATTCAATTAGTTTATTAAAATATGTACATAAATGACTTAGTTTAATATTTTAATGGATATTTATTTACTGAAACTTTTTCTTTTACCCAAAATATACGCTTTAAAGTGTTTACAGTCTCATCCATTCAGGAAGAAATAAACAACAAAGTGAAACAGTTTATTTATAACACAAGCAAAATATGGGAGGTCAGTAATAAATTACTTCCTTTTAATAAAAAAAGAGAAATAGTAAATAAATAAAACCAACAACAGCCAAATGACAGTTAGATTTTTTGAACGACTTCTACATTTCATAAGTAAACCTAATAGAAGCATAAATTTACGTAAATATATATAATTGAAATTAAGTTAAAATAAAATCTGTGGTTTGTTTGGGAAACTACAGACATGAATAAATGTTGGCATCAGCTTAAACAAACAAATGCAAAATATTTACTCAAGAACATAACACCAGTTTACTCAAAAAGTTACTGCTGTTCTAATATTGGATGTTTTATATTAAGATACTATTGCGACACAAGAATTGTTCTAAGTAAAGGAACTCTTTTATTTTTTTTAATGCTGTTAAGAAATATAAAATCTTGTATTTTTTAAAAATAGTTTGTTTTGCTAAAAGCATAGAAATAGTTATTGTAATATACTCTTGCATTGTAATCAAAATAATCCGACTAGATTCCAAATACAAGTGATATTTTTATGATATTTTTCAGAAAAATATTAACAGTTTTCATTTTTGTTACCAATGTAATACTCAGATAATAATGGTTTTTTCTTCTCAAAATCCGTTTTGCTAAATGTTGATTGTTTTTCGAACTTATTGGTTGATACAAGTCCCATGCAACTTCATGTTTATCACTCAGATCACTTATTACTTAAAACTTATGCTTTGCTTTTATTCATTTCATTCCTATCAAAACTAAAAAAATTGACGAGGCTTTCATATAAACGGCATTCCTGTGGAACAGAGTTGCCACTGAGGTTGTTCTTGCAATAAAGTAAATATAAGTTTAGCTTGATCTTTAGAACAATTTTAAAGATACAATATTTTATTATCTGCATTTTCAACTTTGCTTATCAAATATCAGCAAACATTAGATTTGGTCTACTCAAAAAAGTTAATTTCAATTTAATAATAAGAGCGCTATAACAGCAAGACCTTTCAATATATAATTGTGACAAAATTATATACCCATTAGTTTTAGTCACTTAATAATTAAAATAAATATATAAAATATTATTAAATATTTATTTATCCCTTCTAGGGAGGGCATAACAAAAAATAAAAATAATCAAATCAAAAAATTCAAAGCTGAAAGTTTTTTAATCACTAAAAAAGACGAATTAGCTATATAAAATTCCCTATTAGTCTGTGGCTCTTACAAAAGCAGCAACTTTGTAATTTTCATATCAGAATAAAAATAAAATGAAAATAAAAATAGCTTTTTTTAATTGATATTTTAGGACGAAGCAAAGATTATAACATGTATTTTTATTTCAAGATTTTTACTGGGTGAATATTTATATAAGTGTGGATATATCATTTGAATATATAAAATATATATTTGCTTTATAATTTATATTGGTGTGTTTGTAATATAATTAATGAATGCCTGCCATCCTGCCATATGCAATCTCAGAATAGAACTTTGACGTTGACCACATCAATCAACATCATCAAGTTAAATTAGAAGTTTACACTCACTCCTCACATAAATGTATTTGTAGTAGCAAAAGTGTATTTGTTAGGCAGCTGACATCACACAAAGAATGTAAGCTAATGATGTGGTAAGTTAAGTTTTTCATTTCAATAAAAAAGTGTAGACTTTGATGTTAGGGATGGGAGAATGATGACAATTAAAGGATGATATATCGTATTTTTTTTTGCTACTTTAATAGTTTTATTTTTTGGATAACAAATTTAATTCGCAAATAACAGTTAGCTAAGTTAAGTAGTACATATAATGTCGATATTTCCAAATCTTATTGTAATACAGCATGAAATTTGTCATCTACAAGAAGACCTTCCCTTTTTTCGTTCACAGCATTAAGAACTTAACGAAATTTTCTACTTCAGTCGCCTTGAAGACACAATGGACAACATGGCGCTGGATATGTAATCCACGCTGTTGCTAGCATCCTTGAAAATCCATAAACTGCTTTAAAATAGGCTTTAAGAATGCTAACCGCTTACGTCTACTTGAATTTAAATACTTCCTTGTGAATCAACAAATCATTAAAATACTGATTGCTGAGACTCGTTTAACATCAAGTAGCTTATTTGAAATAAATAGTTACGTTTTAAATGATACAAAGGATCCCCTGCTAGAATATGTGGAAGCCTCGCGATATTTATAAAATTGCGAAACAAGTATAATTTATTGTGCAATTTTTGTGAAAATTATCTTTCAACTATAAATATCTGCTTCGAAGAATTTTACCGTCTCTTAGTAATTTTTTCATGTTATTCCCCTTCTACAAGTCACTAGAATCAGTTTTTATAGTAGCTGGTGATTGCAATACAAAATATTTAAAATTAGCCTTAACTTCGAATGTATCGACCGGTTTGGTTGAGTTTTTACCTATAAATGTTTAAAAAATCAGAAGTTTCTTTTTAATTTACTCTCCGAGATATTGATAAGTCAATTGCTGAACCAAACTATAAGCCTAGGCTTGCAGTTAAAATTAATTTCTATTTATTTTGAATGTGATAAAAAACCATTTGATAAAAAAAAAATGATCTGCGGTTTTAATCGACCTGTCACAATCACTGTACCAGGCTAGGAATCAAGGCTTATAATTAAAATTGAAGAAAAACCATCCTAAAACAGTATGCAAAGTACAAGAAAGCTGTTTAAGTAGTCATACGAAGTAGTATTATGGGATCACACGATTGCCGCTAATGCACTAATTCTGTCAGTTTTCGGTTTTTTCTTTACGTGTATATAAATTAAATATGCAAAAAGAACGAAGTAACATTCGGCTTCTTCCTTTTTTTGGCGCAGGTGTTGTGATGATAAACTCAGGACTAACTTCACCATATTTGGTAGTCATGAAATCATCCATGAATTTATTAAAATTATAATACAAAATTAAGTTAAATAATTTGTAGTTACCTTTGTTGAAAAAATGGTTTTAGAAATTAAGTATCAACGTAAATAAGTAAAAATGTACGCATATAATACTTACTCTATGCAGAGCCTCAGTCCCCTATGCGATTAAATAAGCGAATAATATCCCAGAAGTTAAATAACTCGGTTTTCTTCTTGATAGGCACTTGTCTAGGCTCTTCCAAGCCAAGATAAAAGCGAAGCTGAATTTAATCCTATTTCATGCTCCGAAATATTTACGGGACTCTACTTCCGTTTTTAACTTAAAAGAAATTTAAGGCAGCCGTGAGGTTCTCTTGGTTGAAAATCAGAGAGATGAATCTTAGTGTTTTTAGCAATTATTTTTCAACAAAATTCCGAAATGGTTTAAAACAACATAAAAATAATAACTTAAAAAAGAATTATGTTCACTTTTGATTTCTTTACCCAAAAATATTCTTTTAAATTACATTGAAAGGTGCAAATCCATTGGTTGTGGTTGAAGCAATTCACTCCACATTCTTCTCCCTAAAGAAATTAACGATAAAAATAAATGGATGGAACAAAAACTAAACCTCAAAAACAAATTTCCCATTTAACAAAAGAATACTATTTTACAACAGTTGCCTTCCTGCTTGGCAAACCAAAGCATCCATAAAATGCGAATGAAACGCGAAACAGAATTTGTTTTTGTTGTTCGTTGTGTTTACAGAAGGTTGTTTTTACAGCAAAAGATAAATGGCATTTCATTGCTGTGTAGTAGGAAAATCAACAAAATTGATATTAAGATTTGTTGTGGGTTTTGCCAAAATATTTTTGTTACAAATAACGAAATTTTAATTATTGAAATTTTTTGCTGAAAATTATTTTGCATTGATTTATTATGATTTGCATAAGAGATACTAAGATTAAGAGTTCATAGAAAAATTTTAGGCTAAAATTGGACGAATTTTGCAAATACGAAAATTTATGTCTGAACTTACTTTAAAAAGTATTTATAAATATATCCCTTTCTGCTATTGATTAATATTCCAACAAAAAACTTTAGAATCGGTAATCGAGTGTGGAATTAAGCATTTTTGGCAGAAGGACTTTCCTACTAGATTAACAACCTAATGTTTTTAAGAAGGCATGAGACTTTTATAATTAATTACTTAGAATTGATTACATTGATTATTGTAAAAATCATTATTAATTATTTTAGAAAGATCACTAGTAAAGGTTTTCTCTTTTAACTTTAAGAACTATTTTAATTACTACTTCTTTTTTGCGAAATATGGTAATCGCAAAAATAAGTCATTATATGGCAAATATTTTTAAAACTTTTTTGTCTAATTTTTTGCTGAAATAGTACAAAATAGAATACAATTCTTTGTTGATGATTTCGTTGTTGACAATTCTTGTTGGTTTTCTTTTCAATACATATAACGAGTGTTTTACTGCAGTGGCCACCCGTCCATGTTGGAACAGCAATCCTCAAAAGAAGAACTTCAATTGCCTATTTTTTTTTAATTTAAGAAAGTCATTAGGAGATGTAAGAACATATTGCGCTTGAATACGCTCGTTAAGTATCAAAAATTACATTTGTGAAACATGTTCTTAAGTGATTATAGTACTGAAGCGAGGAAAATAGCACATTTTTTTTATCTATTAATTTGACAGGAGTATCTGGAGTGCTAAGGGATACAAAATACAAAATTTTAGTTTGCTGCAAGACTTTCCAGGACCTTCTCCATGCTTTTTCGACGGGCTTGCTAAGGGTTTCTTATTAAATTTATTTTTTTGCTAGCCGAATACACTTCATTTTAATCAGATCGAAAGCTTCCTCTTGCAACATGCAAAAGACTTTGGCCATTATAGTAACAGCTGATAATATATAAATTACCAATAGTTCATTTAATTTTGTATATGGTCATTCTTTTAAATAGTTGTAGACAGACGATTGAAATTTACAAAGAACCTGTATTACTAACTCCTCTATAACAAAAAGTATAAAATTTGGATTTGGAAATAAACGGGTGTACCAATAGTTGATATAATATGGTGTATGTGGCCGGACTTTTGAACCGTTATAGGCAGACAACTGAAATTTACAAGGGACATGTTTTGCTAAGTCCGCTATAACAAGAAGGTTATAATTTGAACTTAGAAATTAAAGGATGTTCCCTAAATTAATGTAATTTGTTCTATATGGCCGTATTTTTTGAACCGTTGCCAAACTATTGAGCAGTTGAAAAAGTATAAAGTTTGGATATATAAGTGTGTCCCAATAGTTAAAGTAATCTAATTTATGAGTCCATACACTTGAGCTGTTATAGGCAGACAGATGAAATCTGTTTTGAAGTCGGTTTTTTTCGCAAGTATTATTTATGTAGTTATATCGACAGTTGATTTTCCTTTGACTCTGACTAAATGTTTCTTTTCAAGTGCTTTATTAAATTTGCGAGTAGTGGCATGAAAAAAGGTAAAACTTTTAAATTCAGTTTTCAAATTTCATTAAATATTTTTTTCATTTAATTACTGTAATTGAATTACATTTACCACTTAAACCAGCAGAAAAAAAAACCAAGGAAGAAAGATAGAATGTTCAAAACTCCATATAAAGATTTTTACACTCAGTTGCATGGATCTCTGAAGCAGGACAAGCTGAAACAAAAGAAAAGAAGAAAATAGAACAGAAGAAACAAAACAAAGTCATTGGCCAACGATGCTAAGAGTAAAACGAAAGCACAACAAAAAATTAAAAGAAAATGAGAAAAACTTCTAGTGCATGTTTTAAAAGGATTAAAACGTTATTGCACACAGAACGACAACGACGTCAACAAAAGCAACTTTTTTTTTAATTTCTGGCAGGAACAAGAAAGAAACAAAAATGTAGCAGAGAAAAAGAAAAACATTTACAAGAAACCAGCTAAAGAAGAAGACGAAAAACATGTATTTAAAAAAAAGTAAAGAAAAAATAGAGAAAAGAAATCTGTATTTTTTAATTCCTTTTCAACACGAAAAAAATGAATAAATTGAAATAGTTTAACTTGAAAATATTCAACAGCAACCCTGCAAGTCATTAGTGTTTTAGTGTCATGCAACTGACATTTACATTTTATAATGCTATAAACAGAATCATGTCTACCGACCATCGACTACAATATTTAAAAAATGGAATACATGCGTGCTTATGAGAATAATTCTTTTAGCCGCTACACGACTACCGACTACAAGGCTACTTTTGTAGCCCGTAGCCAACTTAGGCTAATTTCTATTTTTCTTGGCTACAAAAAACAGATTAGTGCTGCCAATACAATAAGTGCATGAAATGGTGGTTTTAAAAACGCAATACATTAAATATCGCTATTAAAAACTGGAAAAACTTTTATAGTGGCACTATTTAAAAATAATTATCATCTGTTCATTTGTTTACATTTTTCATTTACTTTTTATTTGGCGCATTTTACATTTACTTTTTATTTGTAAAATTTTCCATTTAGTTCTTTTTTTTTAAATTTCTAATTTGTTTCATTCATATTTATTTTTTGAGTATTTTACTGAAATTGATAAGTATATAATAGCCATTTTTACTATTTATATGTATTTATTATAGTGTTTTATGCAAATGTTTAATTCAATTTATATACATGCAAATATGCACGTGGACACTTCATATACTGAAGTCGTTGTTTCCACTATTTTAGCAATAGTACTTATAAAGTTAATTAAATTTTCTTTGGACATTTAAAATTTTTTTTTCATAAAAATTCACTTAAAAAAATCAAGTTTGTTTTGTTTTGGTTAACTTTAATACGTATGTCAAAACAGATGTTTATTTTTTGTAGTTAGTGGTCGGTAGTCGTAAAAAGAATTAAGTAGCTGGCGACTTGTCTATTTTTGTAGCCAGGATAATAGAATCTATAAATCGAACTATTAAGGTAACCTGTTGAAATTGTTCATATGTTTTGTGTTAATGTTTGATGTGTTTATTTTTATTTTGAATTAATGTACTAACGGTTTATTTTACGCGTTGGATAAAGTCGACAAATTATCGAAGAAACGTCGAGAAAAACAGTAATTAATTGGATTTTTACCAGCGTTCAGATTGGCTCGCTCTTTTGCTCTTCTACTCTTTGCGCACTCTTTTTCACGCTATGCGCAAAAGAGCGAGCAGAAAAAAAGAGCCAATCGTTAATGCGCATTGCGCTTGTTTCTTCTTTTCATGCTCTGCGCTTTGAGCAATGCGCTTTCAATTTTATTTTTGGCTCTTTTGCTCTGCGCATTGAGCCAAAAGATCAGCTCTTTTGCTCGTGCTCCTTTTGATAGCAACAGTGGTTCGTTTGAAAAATTAAATTAACTTCGTGGTTGGAAAAAAAGTACATGGAAAAATGAAAATAATTGCGTGTACGGACGGCAAAGTGTTACGATAGACCAAATATAATAACATTTTTTATTGTTATTATTGTTTTGTTTTTAGTTAAAATTTAAGGCTACCATTGCAGTTTGTTTTTGATTATTGGTAAGTAGTGGAGTTCCTTGTAAATTTAAACAAGGGTTATATGAATGGCTCATTAATAAAAATGTCCAATAAGTGGTGTTATAAAAAGTAAGGATTTAGGGTAATAATTTGCTTAGCTTTAACATTATTGCTGTGTACAAAGTACACAGCCAGTGACGATAGTTATTACCGAAAATTATAACAACAGTTTAATATATACTGGCGGAATCAACCCAATTAATTCTTCTAGATTTCAGCAGTTCTCTATGGCCTTTCCCCCCATACTGTAATATATTTTTTAGTTGTGAATTACACAGTGGATAGTGGATATTTGGCCTTGTATACACTTCAGTTTAATAACATCAAGTGCTTTTCATTGACAAGTAAGTCAATATGTTGGTTTAGCACACGAATTGTAAAGCCAGATTGCTTTAACATTTTCATGTGATAAATTTCTTCAGAAATGCGCCACCGCTTTGAAAAAGGCTTAAAGTTTTATACGCAGGCGTTATATTACACGAAAAAAGAACAAAGGAGTAGACTTAAGAGTTATTGCAAAAGGCTATATAATTTTTCGATTTGAATGTTAACTTCGAATGCTGCAGCTATTTTATGTTCTACGAATCATGACAGTTTTTCGCTTTCTCTTCTTAATGTAAGCCAGGTAGTTTCTGACATCTTAGTTAAGCTCTGCGAAATACCATGGATTAAATAAGAACTCATAACTTGTCGTTCTTATCATAGAGTATGGCAGAATTTTCGCTTAAGCGGATCTATTGATCCATTAATAACAAAATATGTCCCATATAATTTTCTAAGCTGAAACAATTTTTATATATACTTAACCCATAGTGCAGTTATTTATGTTCGCCAAAAACGCCAGACAACAAAAATTGCTTTACAACTACTGAAAATTACTTCAACTTTTCATAAAACCCAGTAATTCGTGAAGAGGTTCGAACATGATTTCAGAGTTTTTAAAAAATTTTATATTTCTTTCCGACCTTCATTTTGCGATTTTATAATTTTCGACTCTTTAGGTTTTGTTTTAATTGTGGGCATTTCTTTAAAGGAAATTTTATTAATTTCAATATTAATCCCTCAATCCCATTGTTAATCGAAAAGCTTGTTCTTGTCAGGCTTTCCTGACTTAATATTTACCAAAAGAGGTGTCGTCAAATAAAAGTAGAAATATAATAAACCTTTTATTTAGAGCACGTTCATGCGGGTGCATTCTACCTTCGTAGTAAATTTATTTAAAAAAACTTTTTTGGTGCTTTTCAGTATTTCATTTAATGTAAGAAGAGATAATTGTCACTTTGATCGCATAATGGTTTCTAATTAGAAAAGTTTTATTTTATAACATGAAATAATTCCTGTCTACAATCACACTTTACTGCCTTTACTGCAACTTCACTACTTTTCTTTATCAAGTCTGTATGTAGTACCATCCAACTCTTTTTCAATTGGATAAACTGCTTAAAACCAAATTTTATTGCAGCAATATAAAAAGGAAAAGTTTTCTATTTTAGTTGAAATAAAAAATTGTGTGTTGTAACTGTGTATCCAAAATTTACTTACGGATTGTATTGTATTGTAGTATTGTCAGTTGTACGTAGTTAAAAATTTAATGTTCATTTAAAAATTGTAATTTGTGTTTGTTTGTATATGAAAATAAAAATGTACCTCAAAGTGTTATAATTACAGTATTTGACTAGTTTTAATAAATAAAAAAATAAAAAAAAAAAAAAAAACTTGGAGTAAATCTGTACCCAGCAAAAAATTAGACGTTACCTTAATAAGTACTTGCCATATAATTTCTTATTTTGTCACTTGCTTAAAAAACACATTACATTAGTTAGCAAAAAAGGAAGTAGTAATTAAAGTATTTCTTTAAGTTAAAAGAGAATACTTTAAAATACGTAAGTATTTCCCACAATAATTAATAATTGATTATAAAAGTCTCATGCCTTATTAAAATCATTAGGTTGGTAATCTAGTTGGGAAGTCCTTTCGCCAAAAATGCTTAATTTCACATTCGATTACCTTTTCAAAATTTTTTTGCTGGGTAGTTTATAAAAAGGGTTACACAGATATAAAAGGATCATAATCGAGCTTAGTTTCTAAACTTTCATCGTATAGTGCTCAGTTCGTAGCTGTCAGATGGCCTCAAAAAAGTGCATGTCGGATGTATGATAAAGTTACATAAATTATAGCCAATATTATAATTTTTGCCGTTTCTTTTCTTGAATACAACATTTACTATTAATTTCAGTTTTTAATTTCAGTTTAAAAGGTATTACTTCAGCCTATTTGCTGTAAGCACTTTCATAAACAATGTTAGAATTATTAAAAATAATTTCCATTTAAAAAGTTTTAGTTAAGCAGAGATACAAAAGAAACAAGTGAATTATTTTGTATTTATATGACTATGCAGCGTACAAGCACATTTTTTTTTAATTTTGTTTATTGAAAAAACTGTATTTAAGGCGATATACCGGTATATGAAAAATTGTCTTCAGCGGGGGTTCTATCTTGCTACTTTCAATGCAGGAAAATTAAGGTCAAATGTCCATTAACACTGCTACCTTTAACTTATTTCGCATAATCAAATTTCTCAGTTTTGTTGAGGACATTGAACCTTCCTAATACATTATATTATGACATATTTATTATTTCATTATATGTGATGATCATTTCCACGACATGTCATTTAAATGTTCATTTAAATTGACCGATTAAAATAATTACAATAGGCTTTTCAAAGTTAAAATCTTATGTCAATTAATCCACACCCACTTTCAGTAGCATCTTTTAAATTCAGCCATTTTCAAGTTAAATAATTATTAACAGTATAAAAATGAAAAAGCACGAACTTTACAATACATTTTATTTTTTAGTTGAAACTGCGCTTTAATTCAAATCTGGTTATAATTTTGGATCAAGATAAAAGTTTACACATTAAAAGTTTTTAGCACCGAGTAGCCTGATTTTATTAAGCACATTCTATTTTTGTAACCGTAAATTGTCGAAGTACATCCCGAATTGCGTCGATGCTGCAGTCGTTTGAGTACCCTTCTAGCTTCAGTAGATCAAAAATAGACTTGCTCAAATTTATAAAATGTTGAAATACCTTGGCATTGGGTTGAAATATGTAAATTATTATGTAAATTCAATTCTGTTTGATTTAATAAATGAAATTACATGCCCTTTCTTAACCCATATGTGGCTGATGGAGTAGGAGGGATCCATAAAAAATAAGTGTGTTAAAATAAAAATAAGTGTGTTAAAATAAAAATAAGTGTGTTAAAAATTTAAAAGATAATCTGAACATTCTTCTTTTAGTGAGCTTAGCAATCATTTGCAAAAAACTCCTCTTTTTATATTTTTAATGCCTTAAAAATGTCAAATGGCTGGTTACAAACAAATAATAGAGAAGTTTGATATTACCAATTACTTTTTTGTTGTGAATGCTGCCCTTGCAAAATTCAATACAGCTACCGATTATAAAACGACAATCATCTGTCGCTCGTATAAGCTAATGCATTCATTCACCTCTTATCCATTCGCCTTGGATTTAAACTTTTATAATAGTGGCTTAAAATTGTTTGAGGTTTCACCCTCCCAAAGAAACTTCAGCTTTACAAACTAAATACTTCTTGAACTAATAACAATTTAAAAATAATGCAATTTTTCATAGCGTTATTCCTTAAAATATCAGAGAATGCTAAAGAATTTATATCATTTATCTGCATAATCTTACAGATAATTTCTTACAAAAAGTTTCATATGATATATAATTTGCCCACTTAATATTCCATTAACGGGATGCACTATGGTGGTTTGATTTTTTGGCTTGCGGTTAAATCCGTTCAAAGATTTATTCAATAAAAATAATAGAAATTGTAAGTTTAAAAAAAAACAAACTTTTTCTGTGTGATTTTTTCTTATTAAAATCTTTTATCTCTCTATTCTTTTGTTCATTTCAGCTTAATTTCCTAAAGTAAATACTAAAATCATACAAATGATTTAATTTATGTTGCACTGGTTGGTTACAGTTTGCTGTTGCTATTGCTGGTGGTGGTGGTGATGCCATTTAGGATTTTGTCAGTATTAGGTTTGCTTCATCATTTAAATCTACAGTTGTTGAAGAGTTTCTTCCTTTGAAAACATTAACCAGAGACAAATCAAATTTTACACAAATAATTCCATTTAACGGTTACTTATGATACTTAACAAATGCCAATGGGAGATAGCTCGTATGTGTGTGTGTGTAGTGTGGCATGTAGAACGAATGACTGAATAAATGGTATTCCACAAAAATGCAAAAAAGTGAAAGTAAGTAAATGAATAAATCTAACAAGATAAAGCAAAAGAAAAGTTATTTTTCAAATTTTTTTCTAGCTATTTTTAGCAATTTCTATTTACATTTAAATACTACTTGCAACTGCTGCTTCTGGTGTATAAAAATCTTCCATAACTGTTACTGTAATGAACAATGTGACCCATATTTCGAACTAAAGTATTTGGTATAATTCTAAGATGTTAATAAGTATGTCACGGCTTTATGATCCAACAGGATTTAAACGGCAAATATATTAACCACGTCAAGCTTAGACAAAATCAGATACTACGGAAAGGTCACTCAGATAAAGCGATTACTTGTTATGTCTAAAGCTGGACAACTAAATTTCTATGCTGATTATTATTCATGGTTAATTTATTTGTAAAAGCATGTGTCATCTGCATCCTCTTAATATACTTACCACGATGTCAAAGCTGACATTATACGTGCCTTTACAAAACAAGTGCAAATCAAGATGTGTGAGGGTATTCCAAAGAACTAATTATGACATATCTAGAGCAGAAATCCTCGGCCCTTAGTAGAATACATCTGGAAGCGTAAAGGAAGAAATAATTATCGGTGGGACTATTTAAATTTTAATAACTGACCAAGGAAACTAATTTCAAAATGACCATTGGAAAAACAAGGTGATGTGTATAAACTCGAAAACAAAAAATAAACTATTTGCTTTTGAATTTGGTTATCGCGGAGCTATTCCTAAAGGCTCAAGTGTTGGTAATGATCATTGCGAAAGAAAAGCCACTCAATCTTACTGAATATTAAACAAGGAAATGTACAATAATCCACAGAGAGTTAAAATCAAACTTTTTTATGCGAAACATGGAGCGCACTTTACGTGCAATGCAATCCCAACCCGCTAAACACCACAACTAACAAAATATACATCAATTGGTAGCACATAACATAGCCAGTTCTTAAACTCATAAACTACCAAGAATTCAATAAGCCTGGATAGATCACAACCTACGTAGATAATACAACGATACTGCCACAGCTACCATACACATAAACTTTCAAATTAGTTGCATATGCGCACGATTGGCACATACACGGAATGGACAAATTTAATTTTAAATACGGAATTTACATAATCTTCAAATAAAAGACATCATCCTATGTTCCTTATAGGATCGACGGGGAATTTTGTTATATTTATGAGAATGAAGTGATAGAGGTGCTGTCTTAAATATCAAATTTTGAAAATTCACAAAGACCTTGACATGCCATTAGTGTAACCAGTAATTGCAGTTTGGAAAGGAAACATTTAATTAATTTTTATAAAAGAACAAAGAGAAATTAATATTTGTCAAGAATTCACCTTAGCTAAACATAAGTAAAACCTTTTGTATCTATCTCTAACAAAGCTAATCAAAAAAGAGAAGGAGGATGTAAGGTTTACAAATCCACCTCGCCGGTTAGATATAAAAGCAGTAAAGATATGAAAATTTTCCCTTTAAAATTATAGTTGGTCCTTACAAGCTTGTGTAACCATAGTTTGTATAAAACGTGCTTGTTCTACTCCGCATAAGTAAATTTAAAACTATGTGTACGTGTGTGTGTTTGTATGGATTAGAGTGCTTGTGTACTTAAGTGGAATCGTATACATTTTCAAGCTGCTCATCCATTGATGCATTTATTTTGCACACAACGATGAATCATTAAATTAGCAAACTACTAATATTTACACTTGTTGTCTACTACTAATATTTACACTTGTTGTCAAACCCAACTAAAAAATACAACACCAACACACTCCAACAGACTCACACATTGATGTATACTTTGTTTAAGAGAGGAAGGATATACAGCAGCTAACACACATCTTTAGGAGCTTTAAAAGTGATGATGCAGCAACATTCATAATAAAAATCATTGTGTCAAAAATATTCCATTTAATATTTCATTTGGATTTAATAAAGCTTTTGTTTAAAAATTATTTGTTATATGGCGCTTGAGTCTGAACTAAATAGGTGTATGCCTTTATATATCTCAAAATACTTACACATGTACATGCAAATAGAGTATTGTATTTTCAAAAATACGTTATACGTGCTTGTAGAATTGAGTTACCGAAAAGAAAACAACCTTACAATTCGCAGCTTTGCTTTAATGTTGATCTATGGTTGTGGTTTTTCAATGGCTGCGTATTCACATGCAAATATTTTTTGTATACGTATGGTAAACAACATTTGTTATGCTCACATATACGAGATGTGATAAATTCACAAAACTATTTAGAGATGATTTAAAGATTTCTTAGTTTTCTAGTTATAAAATGCTTACTTAACATATTTACATTTTGAGAGGTTCCTTCCATACTGCACCTGCCTCAATATTCTGTTTTATTCCAACTAAATTCAAGGCTTTAAATTTATCTTGGATGGGAGTAGTTATTCTCAATGTTCATATTTTTTTTACTACACAAAGAAGATTTTTTCAAAAACACAATTACAAATACTTAATGCCACGTACACTATTTTTATAACATCTCTCTTTTATTAACTGAATAACAGAGTAACTCATAAATAGTTAGAGAAGTGCTGTTGTTTAAATGTCAATATAAAAAAAAACAAAATACTTTATATATATTCATACTTCAGATCAAAAATTCTGAAAAAAGCATAATACAAAACTTTAAAGAAACAGGACACTGCGACCAATTTGATCTGCGGTAAGGCATCTTAGCTGAACATATTTTCCTAAAGAATCTCAGGATTGAAACTGATTCTTGTGTTGGCGTATTCCATCTTTCACTAGACGTTTGCATAGCATATTGTATCTGTTGTGAATATGCTATTAAATTTCCTCTGTCGGTATTTTAATTCCCCCCCTCTAGGCGTTGCCAATATTGAATCGACCACTTCTTTCAAAGGAATGAATCAGCGCTTAAAAATGGCGGAATATTCTAGCGTTCTGAACCCATCCCTGTACCATTTTATTCTGCCAACTCTAAAGATATACTTGCATTTCCTTTTACTACCAAAAACACTAGGAAACTTCGTTCGTGCTTGTTCTATCGATACACTGTCTACTCGGGTTAATTGGGAAAAGTAAAATACAAATAAATTTCAAATTATGATGTAATTATTTAAACACACCTCGTATTTAAGTAGCACTTGATTTTCAATAACCGCCATTTCTTCTCTTAAAACTGACTCTTTGAGTAGAATTTAAGTGAAAATGTTATTGGCAACGTAGTTATTGATCGTTAGTATGAAAGACAAAGCATCGATTAAAATTTTGGGGAAGCAATATCCCAGCCAAGTGCCTGCTGTGTTAAAGATTTAAACTGGTCGTCTTTTTGTGTTCTACTCTTATGGCCAAAATTTTTATTTTAAAATGATAATATGTTCTAATATTTAAAAATAAAATTATTTAAATTAAGTTTAAATTTGAAGTATTAAATTGTAGTTGCCATATAAAATACTGAATTTATTTGGCCTTGCAGGCTTTTTAATCTTTGAATAAACGCATAAATTAAAATAAAATAAATAATTGGCAATTTTTTCATTAATGGTTGGTTAAGCACCGACTGTTTCTATTATAATTAACTTGCAATATATAGTTATAATTGTAATTCTTAAAACTAAGCGAAATGCAGTTTCAGTCGAAATATATAATGACTAGACAACCATAATATATAAGACAATCTAACGACGGTATTAATTGTTTATACCTAAAACGTATCTTTAATCGGTATTAAATATTTTCACGGAAAGTTGATCAGTTCTTGATTTTAAATGTTTGGGTTTAGGATTTTATTATCAGTCATTTATTAATAGTTATTTATTTATTATTCCTTTGTTTTGTTTTGGCGTTGGTTTTGCTTCTACGCGGCTATTTGAGATTTCGCATTAAGCACAACAAACCCCAACTGTGCAAGTATTGAAAGCTATTTTTGAACAATAAATTTCTAATTTCGAGTCAAATGGTTTGCGAGGAATATATTAAAATGTTAAAAAAAGCATAAATATTAATCAATTCCAAAAGTTAGTCATTTGACCGAATAATAATTTTGCAACGTGTAGTCAAACATTTGATATCTTAAAAAAATTTTCTGGATAATAGAGCTTATATTTTTATTCCTAAAAGATGCTCATTGTTGTGTTTCATACTCGTATAAATATAGTTAATATAAAATCACTGTTATTTAAGCCACAAAAAAGTACTTTGCAAACCACCCAAAACCGTAGAAAGTTATTAAAATTTTTGCAACTTATTCAACTTCCTCGATGTTACCAGCGTTCCAAAACTAAAATTTTAGCTTAAGATTAAAAGCCCTGATAATTCGGTATACTGCATACTTAAAATTTTAAATTTCTATAATTAAATTTTTTGGCTTAATGTCAAGCTAGATTGACAAAATATCCCTCTACGCGTTCGTTATTAATACTTGATTAACATAAGATTTGTGTGAGTGATGCTTGTACACAGAGTTTACAATACCCTTTGTGTAAGTGTTCTCTGCATGGTGTATGCTTTTACTTAATTCATACATGAGAAACTAACTTTGTTTTTGTATGATACTCGTACTTATCTTAATTGTCAATAATTCTTGCGAAAAAAAACCGACTTCAAAATTTCAAGCCACTGTAAACAACACAAATAATGGTCGTACGTCAAAACGTTTTGAGTACGATTATGCTTAAAAATGACAAACTTTCCAATAGAAATGTCAGATTGCACTTGGCAGTACTCAGTGGTGCAAGGCCAGAAATATATATAGCAGCCCTCGTAATAATATATTAGAAGCCATAGATCACTTGTTTTTACAGTCAAAGGTATTCGAACGCTACTAAAAATTTTCTTTGCTTTTCGATTAAGGATTGTGGACTGGTCAACATAATTGAAATTTTTATTAAACTAAATACAGAAATAGTTCTTTCTATATATTCCGGAGTTTCTAGCGGTATGTTTTCGAGTTATTAGTGATTTAATATATTAAATCTACTTAAGTTTTAATAGCCCAGTCACTCCAAATCTGATATTTATTTCAGTAGGGCCAAACATTGGTTGTTCATTAAATGTTAAACTAGAATGATCATATCGCACTTGATCAACAATAGGGTATTAACTAAAAATTTTTGAAATATCACTTTTTTTAAGAAATCAGCTAACAACATCAATATCTATCTACTGTAAAAATTTTAACGTATTCCGTTTACTCTTTCATCTCGAAACCACTTTTGAGACCATATTCATGATAATGTAGTGATTACCTTTATTTCAACAAAAAGGTATTATTTCGCGTTACTACAAAAGTTAACATGGAACTGATTCGTAAATTTTCATAAAAAAGGTATTATTTTGAGTTGGGTCTCTTTTCAATTTGGTTTTATTTTGAGTTGATACTGTCTTGTTGATAAAATTTGTTTCATTTATGATCGAAAAATTTTAGAAAAATGGTATTAACTCAAAAAATTGATTTTTTTTGCAATACTTGCACAGATTTCTAGGAAAAATGATGTAAATATATTTTTAAATGGAATTTGCTTCCTATGGTATATTTGAATTTTTAAATTCTGTTAAAATGTGGCCACAAACAGTTTTTTGACTCTACTGAAAATTTTTAAAATTTTGAGTTAATACCCTCTTGTTGATCAAGTGCGATATATAGCTTGTACAAATACAATATTAAAAAACGTATGTTAATAATTGATTGAATTTAAAAACAAGTAACGTTTACTCTTATTCGGCTATGCCGAATCTTTTATACCCTTCACCATCTAGGTGAATCTAGTTTAGTGAAGTAACTCCAATCAAAAAAGCAAATATTTGGTGACAGGGAATTAAAAAAAAATTAAGTACTACATATACATTAGGGTGACAATGAAATATATGGGAAAAATTTTTTCCTGAATTTTAAACAAAAATGTGAAGATACTTTTGCCACTTAGTCTAAAACTTATTTGCTGAAAATTTGAGCCAAATCGGAGAACTCTATCCCGTGCACCTTTGAGGTTAAAGTTCAAATTTTGGGAAATATAATGTATTCGCCTATATTGGAGCTAAAAAAATAGCTTTTCGATATGAATTAACCGAAATCCAATGGGATTAATGTGCCACATAGTGTTGAACTTGCATGCTGAAAATATAAGCCGAATCGGGTAACTCTATGCCGTGCACCTTTGAGGTCAAAGTTCAAATTTTGCGAAATTCTGTATATTTAACTATAATTGATCTAAAAATATATATTTTTAAGTATATTCATTTAAATTGGTTAGAAACTGGATGTTTTAGATATTTTTAAAAGTATTCTGAAATATTATGAGTAAATTTAACCCTTTTTTGCAACGGGGGTCAAAACGACCAAATTTCTTAGCTTTAAATACAACATTAACAAAAGGTGATATACTAATTCTGATAAACGAAAAATATTTTAAAGCGGGAAGAAACTAAAAGAAAAATGTATCAAGAGGCTCCTTCAACATCAAAAGGTAATTTTTATAGTAATTAATTATTTTTTATAAATCTGTGAAACTTTTGCAAATCCAGCAAAGCCTTCTATTACTCTGTAATGGGTTTAATATCCTAAAATCATTATGTCCACCTAACATATTAAAAAAATTGTTGATTTTTTTATAATCATTTAAAAAAAATTATAGGATTTACTACATATGTAACAAGTTCAGATGAGTCAGAAAACGGTGAATCTACGGAAGCTAATGATCATATAATAGACTCAATGACCACGAGTTGTCCTGATACTATAAATAGTTCACAAAAACAAAATACTTTAAATACAAAAAGGCCATCTAAAGAAATTTTAACGCCCAGACTTGCTGCGGTTTTAGATAAATTAAAATTAAGCTCTACAGATACTGTTCACATGCTTATTGCAGTTTTGGATGCAGTTGGATTAAACTCATCAGAGTATGTTATTAACCGCACGTCTATTCATCAGCAAAGGGATGCATTCAGAAAAGCAAATAGTACTCGAATCGGGTTAAAACTTCAATCCAATACTCAACCACTAACGATACACTGGGATACAAAACTGTTATCTGGCATATCAGGACAAAACGAAGACCGACTGTCAATAATTGCAACCGCTCCCGATTTTGAACAAATAATTAATATTCCTGATATACCGGCTGGAACTGGCATTGAAATAGCATCTGCAGTATATGATTCATTAGAAGAGTATCAAGTTTTGGATAGAATCGAGGCATTTGTCTTTGACACAACCGCCTCAAACACTGGCAAATTTAAAGGGGCCTGCAATATATTAGAAAAAAAAAATACGTAGAGACATTTTGTTCCTAGGATGCAGACACCGTGTGTTTGAAATAATTTTAGCAGCTGTTTTTAATGAAACAAAAATTTGTTCTTCGACTGGCTCAGCAGTCAGCTTATTTAAAAAATTCAAAAAACAATGGTCGAATGTAAAAAAGGATGAGTATATGACGGGATTAGCAATACGTCGAATAAAAGAAATAGTAGGTGATGATTGCGCTAAAATTTTAGATTTTGCAAATATAAAAGTTAAAGAGGACTTTCCACGAAATGACTACAAAGAGTTTCTGGAATTGATCATCATATTTCTGGGTGGAAGTCCTCCTAGTGACATAAAATTTTTTAAACCCGGTGCTCTTCATTTAGCTAGATGGATGGCTAAGGGAATATATTGCCTTAAGATATTGATGTTTCGCAATCAATTCCCAGAAATCACAGAATTGGAAATAGATGGTCTAGTTGAAGTTGCAGGTTTTGTTATAAAGTGCTATGCATTTTTCTGGTTCAATTCAGATAAAGCGGAGCAAGCTTCCTTAAACGACATATTATTTTTGAGATATTTAGAAGATTATAAAAAAATAAACGCACAAATTGCTGATAGAGCCATAACAAAGTTTATTAATCATCTATATTACCTCAATGAAGAATGCGTAGCATTTAGTTTATTCGATGATAGAATAGACTTTGAAACAAAAAAAAAATGGCTAAACAAATTTTAACTTTTATGGAAGAAGAAAATCTTGAGGAAGAAGAAATTTTAAAAAAGTTTTTAATTAAAAAAGAAAATCTTAATACTTTTTTCGCTAAAGATAATTCATCAATTTTGATTGAACTTGTATCCAAAAATACGAAAAATGTTTTGAAGAGATTCCAAATTTCAATGGATTTTTTACAAAAACACCCAAGTAGCTGGAAAGATTGTGAAGATTATAGAAAAGGAAAATTTATTATTAAAAAACTAAAGGTTGTTAATGACTGCGCCGAACGAGGTATTAAGCTTGTTGAAGATTATCATGAGAAGATCACAAAAGATGAACAGCAGCGACAATATTTATTCAAAGTAAGTTATATTTAAATTTAACTAATTTACATTTAGATAATTATTGTGTTTCTTTTTAGGTTGTTCAAAACTATCGACAACAGTATACTAAACATGCGAATTTAAATAATTTAAGAAATGAATACCTTTAGTCAAACTCACCGAAAAAGACCTTTTAAGTTGCCTTACATTTTATATTAAAAATATATTTTTATTCCAATTAAAATATACTTCTTTTGCTTCTATACGAAAAACATTCACATAAATATATATTTTAAAATATTGCTTTTAAAATTTCAGTTTTTCGTTTTTAGAAATAATATTTTACACTTTTTTTAAATATTGGATTTATAGCTAATTTAAGCAAATGTGTAGTTTTGACCCCCGTTGCAAAAAAGGGTTAAATTTACTCATAATATTTCAGAATACTTTTAAAAATAACTAAAACATCCAGTTTCTAACCAATTTAAATGAATGTACTTAAAAATATATATTTTTAGATCAATTATAGTTAAATATACAGAATTTCGCAAAATTTGAACTTTGACCTCAAAGGTGCACGGTATAGAGTTACCCGATTCGGCTTATATTTTCAGCATGCAAGTTCAACACTATTTGGCACATTAATCCCATTGGATTTCGGTATAATTCATATCGAAAAGGCGAATACACTATATTTCCCAAAATTTGAACTTTAACCTCAAAGGTGCACGGGATAGAGTTCTCCGATTTGGCTCAAATTTTCAGCAAATAAGTTTTAGACCAAGTGGCAAAAGAATCTTCACATTTATCATCAAAAATCCAAAGTTGATTTTTCATTGTCACCCTAATATACATATATAAATTTGTATAAAATTTTGATATTTCCCTTAAAACCTCTAGGTCCTTCGAGGCAGCTGGCAAAACACCAAATGATATGGAAAAATTAGAGGTAGGAGTGGTGTTTTGCCAGTTGCCTCGATTGACATAGACCAATCGTACTGTTTTTTATCATATTTAAATTTTCTCTAGCTGATCTAGCGCCTTGGCGAACTTGATATACACTTAGAATATATATATTTATTGGGTCGGAAATGAATATTGTAGAAATTACAAAGGGAATGACAAATTTAGTTATACCCTTTTTCCACTTTTTATGGTGAAGGGTATGCTTAAAAATGACAACCTTTCCAATAGAAATGTCAGATTGGACTTGGCAGTACTCAGTATTGCAAGGCCAGAAATATATATAGCAGCCCTCGTAATAATATATTAGAAGCCATAGATCACTTGTTTTTACAGTCAAAAGAAAGAAAGAAAACTTTTTTCTTTTCTTTTTATTGGTGTTACTTCATTCTTCCAAGTGATATGGAAAAATTAGAGGTAGGAGTGGTGTTTTGCCAGCTGCCTCGAAGGACATAGACCAATCGTGCTGTTTTTTATCATATTTAAATTTTCTCTAGCTGATCTAGCGCCTTGGGGAACTTGATATACACTTATATATATATATATATATATATATATATATATATTTATGCACAGCGCATAGTTTGAGTACAGTTTTTCAATCCATCGCATATTTTGAGGACATTTGCATACTTTGAGGACAGTCCTCAAAGTTTTCATATATCTATCGCATACTTTGGGGACATGATACTTTGAGCCCATTTTTTTTTATTTTTTTATTTTATTGCTATTGCAATTCTCCACTTTTCTTTACTAGATTTTATATGTCCTTTTCGCGATATATGCATCTTAAATACTAAAATTTTTTAAATAAATTTCAGATTTTTGCATGCTAGGTTGCCATATTATATTTTGATTTTACTCGCCAAGAATTTTACCATCAGACAATTTTTTGTGTTAACGCCGTTCATTTAGAAAAATTTGGTAGGCTTTGATCTTTAAAAGGAAATTGATAAACAAAAAAACTTTTACAAAGTGTGTTTATAGGCAAAAATAAGGGTGGGTTTTATAAAAACTCATAAAATTTAACAAAAAATAAGTTAAATTTATATTTTTTTATTTTCAGTAGATTGCAATTATGTTCATATTTAAGGTAAGTATATTTTGATATTAATATTTGAGTGTATATCTAATTCTATTTTTGTTAATTGTGTAGGAAACTAACAAAAATTGGCAAACAACATGTATGTAAGTATACAACATACAAAAATTGGTTTACGGACGCAGCTTAAAAATTAAAAAAAAGTTACCTACAGGGTGTAAAATTTAATTTTAAGCAAAAAATGTTAAGTGACAAATTTTGGGCTGACCCTTAGTTTCCGAGTTACGGGCCTCCAAAGTTTGTATGTACAATATGGAATATATCGAGTATTTTGTGGTGGAATGGGGCAATATGGATATCATTGAAAAGGTAATATAAATATCTTTTCAATTGAAAAGGAAAATAGTAAAAACATACAATAACGGATAACGACTAAAAAAGCTTTTTTCATACAAACATAAGTACCTATGTACATATATCAAATAAATTAAGTTTAGTGAAAATACTCTACGAAAAAATAAAAAAAAACTTTAGCAAGCGAAGCCGGTGTTGTTCATACAATAGAGGAGAAAGCTTATGCGCCCGGCCGAAGGCCGGCTACGCAGAAAATCTTTAGTAAGCGAAGCTGGTGTTGTTCATACCATAGAGGAGAAAATCCTTGCGTCCGGCCGAAGGCCGGCTACGCAGAAAATCTTTAGTAAGCGAAGCCGGTGTTGGTCATACCTTAGAGGAGAAATGCCTTGCGTTCGGCCGAAGGCCGGCTATGCTAAAAATCTTTAGTAAGCTAAGCTTAAACTAAGAGCTGCCCAAAAAACTTTAATTTTTACTATTTTCCATTTAAATTTAATAGATTTTTTGCTTAAAATTAAATTTTGCACCCCGTAGGCAACTTTTTTTTAATTTTTAAGCTGCGTCCGTAAACTAGATTTGTTCCCAAAAATTAAAACTAATCTGTTTATTAACCTCTTAACTGATTAGTTTTTCTTTGCAAACTCGATTTAATGTGCTGAATTAATTTCAAGCAAAGACGCGCATTTAAGTTTAGCGGCAGGACTACACGAAGAAAGATTTAGCAGGAAATATTTAGCGAGCGAATTGTTTTATTGTACCACATAGTTGAAAATCCTTGTGCCCGGCCGAAGGCCGGCTATGCAGAAAATGTAGAGAATCTTTGGTAAGCAAGGCCAAATAGTATTGCCGCTAAACGTAATTTATTTGATCAAGTTATATTTATATGAAAAAAAGGTTTTTATTGTTGTTAACTGATTTTGTTTCTCATTTTTTATTTTTATCTTTTTAGTGAAATAGTTATTCAGGTATGTGATGGAAATCGATCGATTTGAAAACGATTCGTTTTGAGATAAATTTTAAACAAAAGTAAAGAAGTTACTCCAAAGTAATTGTAGAAACTGAATAGAGACTTGTTGAAATATACATTGAAGATATTAAAAAACCAAAATAGTAAGGATATCACAACCATTCACGGTTTTAAGTCGTCTCATACCTGATTAAAATTACCTTTCCTGTGATACGCATATTACCTCAGTCCATGAAATACTCGAGTGGCTGTAAAATGATTTTATATAATAATATAGTAAATAATAATAATATATAATAAAGACAAAATTTTACAATATTTGTGTTTTTTTTTTAATTTTTATTACAATTAACATGTGTTTTTTTTACAATATTAATGTGTACATAAAAATTATTTTTGGTATAAATATATTATGAAATTACTAAGAACTTTAAATAAACTCAATTTTGACAGACTGTAATTATTTTTTCTTTAGTGAACTTTAGTAAATTCATAAGTTAAAATATATAGATTTTCTTATTACTTTATTATTGTTTTCTAATTTGTTAAGCACTAGGTCCGTTTATAAATTATAAATACTTTTATTTATATTTTCAATATTTCGCCACACCGTTGGGTGGCATCATCAGGAAATAAAAAATATTAATAATTAGATTTTCTTTTTTTGAATAACAAAATTAAAATGAAATTATTTTTTCAAACAAAAACAGAAAAATCAAAAACCAAATCTATTTTGAAACTATTAAATACAATAATGAACATTTATATACTCCTATTAAAGTTGTTGCAGAGATATACGAAATTCATGATAGTATCAACTGGAGCGCCCAGTGGTTTGTTATTTTATTAACTGACTTAAAAAAAGGAGGTTATACAATTCGTCTGATTGTTGCTTTTTTTTGTGCTTCCAAAACTCATTTCTGATCGGAATTTTAAAATTTTTGTTAATATGATAGATTATGCTTACAGTTGGTCCCGTTTTAAAAACAGCTCATAGTCTTAAAAATTAAGGGGTGTCCCCATACAACATGCATATTTTTTACGTGTATTATGAACTGTAAAGGGCGATTCTGTAAAATTTAAAATGACTGCGTATTACTGTAGCTCCAAAAAACAAATAATTATACAAAAATAAATCTAAAAATTAAAGGGTGCTCCCATATTGATATAAATTTACTTATATGGGCCTATCTTTTGAACCTTTATAGACAAACGCTTGCAAATTGGACAGAAGGTTGATTGCTATGGCCGTTATAGTAACAAGTATTAATATTAAGAATTATAAATTAAAGGGTGCGCTAATACTTCATTTAATTTGATGTATATTGCCATACTTTTTACAGTTATAGAAAGACGTGTGGAATTTACAGCGAAACTGTATTGGTAAGTCCGCTATAACAACAAGTGTAAAATATGGATTTAATATGTAATTTCAAGTGTGTGGCCGTACTTTTGAACCGTTATAGACAGAACGCTGAAACTTAAAAGGGATATGTTTTGCTAAGTCCGCTATAACAAAAAGCTTATAATTTGAATCTAGAAAGTAAAAGGTGTTCCCAAAATTGTTCTATATGGCCGATGTTGAAATCCGTTCTATACAAACATCTTATTTTTAAACAGAATGTCCACTACTTTATTTGGTATAATAAGAAGTATAAAAATGTTATATTCTAAATTAAATAGTTGACATAACCAGATGTATATGGGCAAACTGTTGATTCGTTACAGACAGATGGATGAAATTTACATAGAACCTCATTGCTAATTTGAATTTGGAAATTAAAGGGTAACCCTATAGTTTCTGTAATTTGATATATATTGCCAAACTATTAAACATTTTAACTAGTATAAGGTTTGGAGATATAAGTGTGTCCTAATAGTTTATGTAACGAAATTTATGTAGCCATACATTAATTCTTAAAAAGAATGGTAATGATTATTTCCTTTTAATTATTTTCAAAGCGTATCAAAATAGTCCCCAACCTAAGATTAGTCACTCTTATTTTTTATATTATTATATATTTACAATTTAGTAAAAACGTAACAATAAAAAATTACACCTAAGCTTACATTTTAAGTTAATATGTTTAATCGTTGCAAAATTAAAGCTCGAATAAAAAAGTACCAAAATGGTCCAAACCTAACAGCAGGGTTAAGATTTTCATCCATATAATGAACCTCCTTTCAATATGGGTGTACCATGCAATTTAATTGAACAATATGAAAAAAGTAAAATTATACTACGTGGCTCACTTTAAATATTGCACATATGTATAATATTTAATCAAAAGCTTTTTCAAGTGTGGTAACCTTCCAACTCTCGCTTATCTGGCAATATTACTAAAACACTATTAAGGCAAATTCATTTCCATTTTAAGCGCCAGTCAAGGCGAATTAATACAGGTGACCGCACGGCTACAACAATCCAACAACACAAAAAACAACAGGCAATTTGTTGCTACAAAATTATGTATGTTGTCAAAAAAATATTGTAAAAAAACAAACAAAATAAAAAAATATATTTGATGAAAAAAGTGGTTGTAATTTTCAGAATACAAAAATTATAAAAATTAAGTTACATAAAAATAAAAATACAGGAAAAGTGACCAAAATTCTTTTGTACCACTAGTTTGCCCAAATCACATGCATTGTTCCATTCTTGCACGTTGACCATTTGAAGACTAACATAATCTTCCACAAAAAAACCAACAATTCCACTATCTTTTTAAGCATATTTTGATTTTAAACATCAGGAACTGCAAATAAGGTTCCATGTTGTGGTAGTTTTCTCTAGGAATTTCAATTGTTTGTTTTCTATTAGCAATAAAAAAAAAATTAAATTAAAAAAAATGTAACATATTATTTTTTTTTTTTAGCAAATTTTTTTTGACAACTAATGTACACAGCTGATGGGCTTTTTCGCCCGTGCGTTCACCTGTATTATTTCGCCATGGCGCCAGTTCAAGGCACATTCGTACTATAGGTAGTGGCAGAAGATCAGCTGACTTATTTTCGTTTTAAGCTGCAAATGTTTTTTTAAATTTATAGTTTCTTCCCGAGAAAAAAATAAAAAATTTTTTTTCTAAAATTTTGTTGAGGTAAGATTTTTAAAAAGTTTAAGAAACAAAAATAAGAAAGTGTGTGTAAAATTTTTATAATTAGCGAATAAGTGGGTTAAAAATCAAAAGCTTATTGAAAAATAACATCTTATAAAACTGAAAAAGATGGCTGGCATAAATCTTATTAACTCCATAAGAAAAAAAGGAGCATACGTGTGTAAAATTCAATTCTAAATGAAAAGATGCGATAAATAAATGGCGCGATAGGGAAATAAAAAAATGAAAAAAAAGCTCGCTTGGCCGAGATACGGGGTTCTAAAATTTTAAAACTTTTTAAAGTATCCATGTGGGTTTAATTTTTATACTTTTAAAGAGATCTTTAGAGAAATACTAAAAATTTTTAAAATGCTTAAACCATTAACAGTCAATGGCTTTTTTATGTCAAATAGTATATATGCAGTATCAAAGTTTTGGTACTGCATATATTGATATTATTAATAATTTTAATAGAATGTTCCAAAGCGAAGTAATGAAAGCGCATATCTAGGCACTTATGCAACTGAAAAATATTTGATAAGTGTATTAAATTTAATGTTGAATTATTGGATATAGAATTATTGATTTTTATAATATAATGAAATGATTTGGTACTGGCTCTGATTCTGCCGTTGCAACTCCGTTAGCGTTATTCTAAATTATAACGACTATAACATTCATCAGCAAATGTCAAGAGACATTTTGGTCGTTACCAGTTTTACTTGTATTTTTTTATTATTTTTCCTTTTCAATTGAAAAGACATTTAAATTAGCAGGTAAATTTAAATAAAAAACAACTTCGCAATCGCTTAGGAAATGAATCTTTAGTAGGTATATTGCATACAAAAGATTATTTAACAACTTCCAATTTTTCGACTGCAAGTCCAACCATATTTTCTTATGTATATATATATATATATATGCAGTACCAAAAATTGATATTTTAAAAAGTTTGAAAATTTCAGAGCCCCGTATCTCGGCCAAGCGAGCTTTTTTTCATTTTTTTATTTCCCTATCGCGCCATGTTTTTATCTTATTTGTTCATTTAGAATTTGATTTTATACACGTATGCTCCTTTTTTTTATGGAGTGGTGACAGTAAATTAGATTTATGCCAGTCATCTTTTGCAGCTTTATAAGATGTTCTTTTTCAAAAAGTTTTGATTTTTTGCGCACTTATTCACTAATAATAAAACTTTTACACACACTTTTTTATTTTTGTTTCTTGAAAATTTTAAAAATCTTACCTCAACAAACTTTTAGAAAAAATTTTTCTCGGGAAAAAATTATAAATATAAAAAAAATTTACACCATAAAACGAAAATAAGTCAGCTGATCTTCTGCCACTACCTATAGTATGAATGTGCCTTGAACTGGCGCTTAAAATGGAAATGAATTTGCCTTAATAGTGTTTTAATAATATTGCCAGATAAGCAAGAGTTTGAGGGTTACCACACCTGAAAAAGTTTTTGATTAAATATTATACATATTTGAATATTTAAAGTGAGCCACGCACATGTAATATAATTTTACTTTTTTCATATTGTTCAACTAAATTGCTTGGGTGGAAAGGTGGTTCATTATATGGATGGAAATCTTAACCATGCTGTTAGGTTTGGACCATTTGGGTTTTGTATTTTTATTTGAGCTTTAATTTTGCAACGATTAAACATGTTAACTTAAAACGTCAGCTTAGGTGTAATTTTTTATTGTTACGTTTTTACTAAATTGTAAATATATAATAATATAAAAAAATTTGAGTGAAAATGGTTAAAAGGAAATAATCATTACCATTCTTTTTAAGAATTAATCTGATTGATTACCTATTGAAATCGCAATTTGAAAGGAGGTATAAAAAAAATAAAAAATAATGAATGATTAAAACTTTTTCTTCACAGTTTTAAAACCATCATCATTTATAAACCTAGAAATTTCGTAAAAATTCCTTGAAAAAAAATTAAAATTAAAAACTGTAATACGGGCAATTAAAAATTTTTTTAAATAAACGTGTAACTTGTTGTGTGTTTGCTAAATTCAAAAACCTTTAAATAAGAAAAAAAAAAAAATTGAGAATAATAAATTGGGCACGAATAAATTTTTTTAAAAGGAGAAAATATTAAACTTGTCCATGGAAATTTGTAGCTTCTGTGAATATTTTATATGTATAAGTATATTCTTTCCTTAACGGCCACTTCTTCAGCTGCACAATGTGCATAACAGCTGAATAACCAGCACAAATTATTGATTTATGCTCTAAAATAACTACTTTGGCAGTTTTAATAGGATCAGAAGCGTCGCACAGAACGAAACCTGGTAAAGCATTTTCTTTTTTAATGTTGTTTACAAATAAACCAGAGGAAAAATTAGATTTATATAATCATCCGGCATGTGTACGTCACAGAAGCCAGCACACGTAACCGACTTTGATATCCAGCCTTTTGATCGTATAATGGAAAAGGCAATTTAGGCCCTTAAAAAAGGAGAAAGGTAAAAAAAGTTAGTGGTCGTGTAAGAAAGCACTTGGTAACAATTTAGATATGCTAACCATTTTTAATTGTGGTCTCATGTATTAAATTTCGCTAAAGGCTATTTTACATTGTCCCACATGATGCTAGACCTGGCAAAAGTTTGTACAAAGGAGAAAAATAGAACCGTCTTAAGTGGTCTGTCTATACACGATCAAAATGCTGGTTATGAAACTCAGTTACGTGTGCTAGATGCTTTCATGTATACATGCTGGATGACCAGTCAATCTTTCATTTTTAATTTAATGTTGTGCCGGAATTTAGGGGCTAACCCTTAGATTCGGAGTTACGATTCTGCAAGGCACACAATTAACATATGGCAAATATCAAGTAATTTATGGCGGAATATCACAATATTGGTATTATTTAATGCAAAAGCTAAACAAATAAAAAACAAAATTTTAACAAATAAATAAAGTTTACCGGCGAAATTCTACACAAAAAGGTAGTTTAGGAAATGTAAAATGTTTCTAAAAAAATATTGAATAAAAGTTTTCCGGGACCGGGAGCAATAGGAAAGCCAGATTTTGACGAGGCAAAAAGAGCACATTCGGTTAAAAAAAGAGTACAAAAGAGTACATTTTTTCCAACCAAAAAAAAAAAAAACACTAAATCTAAATATGTGTTGTTATAGTTTTATTTACATAGTTCAAATTAACATAAAAAATATACAAATATAACGTATATACATATGCATGTATGTAAAATAACCAAAAAAAAAACAATTCTAATTTTAATGTACATATGTAAATCACATTATGAGATCAATAAAAAAGTTTTATTTACTTGGTCAAATATATTTATCACTCCTTTGAACATTTTTAACAATTTTAGTTTTTCCTTCATCAGTATTTAAAAAATTATAGAATTCAGTACACGTATATTTAAAGTTAGTTTCTATATTTTGAATAGTAATCGTATTCCTTTCCTTTCTCCAGCTTAAAAGCACCAAGCTAAAAATCCTTTCACCCGCAGCGTTTGAGTGTGGTATAGAAATTATAAAATTACAAATTTTCTCATAGTTGGGATATGTGCCACTGTTCAAAAATTCTTTTTACTTTTCCTCAACATTTGAATTCGACAAAGTTATTGCTTCACTAGCATATAGGGGTATATTGGACATGTTGAGAAGAAGAAAAAAATAATCACGTGCTGTTCAAAAATTATAAATAGCAGGCGTACCATATATTGTGCGAAGGTTTGGTGAAATTTTGACGTTTTGTTTCTATATTGTAAATAAGCCTCTGTCTCCACGAGCAATTTTTAATGAAAAAGAACTGATTCGTAGAGTTAACAGATCTATATAATATTTCGTCAAAGACAATAAGTGTGTAATACAGATTTCTTCATTTAATATTTAATTTTTTATGAAAAACAGAAAAAGAGTACCAAAAAAAAGTACTATTACGAAAAAGAGTACTTTTATGTGCTCCTTTGGACCTTCTTGTTTAAAGAGTACATTTCTAAAAAAAGAGTACATGTACTCTTGAAAAGAGTACGTCTGGCACCCCTAGGGAGCAAGGACTTTCTTCATATAACAAACACCGACTTCGTTTACAAAATATTTTCTGCTGAATTTTCTTTTTTGTGTAGTTTGCCGCTAAACTTAAATTATTTAATGTACATAGGTAGTTTATATAAAAAAAATTTTTGTTCCTTAACTGATATATAAAAATATTGGAACAAACCTAGATTACGGATGCAGCTTAAAAATTAAAAGAAGTTGCCTACGGCGTGTAAGAGATAATTTTAAGCAAAAAATGTAGTGACAAATTTGACTGACCCTTGGTTTCCGAGTTACGGGCCCCCAAAGTTTGTATGTACAATGTGGAATATATCGAGTATTTTTTGGTGTAATAAGACAATATGGGTATTACTGGAAAGGTAATTTCAAAATCTATTCAATTTAAATAGAAAATAGAATAAAAATATATTTAAAAAATTTTTTTAAATTAAAGTTTTTTGGGCAGCTTTAAGTTTTAGCTTCGCTTACTAAAGATTGTCTGCGTAGCCGGCCTTTGGCCGGGCGCATGCGTTTTCTTCTCTATGGTATAACCAACACCAACTTCGCTTGTTAAAGTTTTCTTCTTATAGTATTGTCACTAAACTTAATTTATTTGATATACATAGGTACTTATGTTTATATGAAAAAAGCTTCTTTTTTTTTTTGGTCGTTACCAGTTTTATTTGTATTTTTTTTACTATTTTTCCTTTTGAATTGAAAAGACATTTAAATTAGCAGGTAAATTTAAATTAAACAAAACTTCGCATTCGCTTAGCAAATGAATCTTTAGTAGGAATATTGCATACAAAAGATTATTTAACAACTTCCAATTTTTCGACACACTTATTTAACAAATTTGCTTAAAATGATATCATATGATATTTATGAAAAAAAAAAATTAAATTAATTATAATGTTGAACGCATCTAGAACTGTTACATACATATGTAACTTTAACATAATTTATTTATTCCAAAAGCAAATACAATTCAATTTAAGCAGTTCATGGAATAGCATAGTTTTTGGGTTTTTATTATTTTCATAACTATACGGATATATTGTGTAGAAATAAATTGTCATTTTTAAAATAAAGGAAAAATGGATTTGAAGATTATTAAAACAAGGTGAAGATTTTTTCGTGAAACATTGTTAGATTTCGCAGAATTTACACATAAAAATTCTGGCAACACTAATTCAAGGTCCAGATCAAGGCGAATTAGTTACCTAGTGGCAACGTAGGCGAATTAAATATCATTTTCTTTATAATTTTTGCCTTTGAATTAAGAAATTAAAGGGGATCCCATAATTGAAGGATATTTACAATATTCACAACATACCTACGTGAATTACAGAAAAATAAAACAATTTTTTAACCAAAATTATATGTTGTTTATTATTTTCCATATATTTTTGTATACATATATATATTAACTTGCATTTTACATTTAGTTATTATGCATACATGTCATTACCCTATTATTTCTTTCTTTCGGTCTAATTCATAAAACTTACCTATTTTAAATTTAAAGTTTACAATAGTTATTGACCATTTTTCATTTATAAAATTTTGAATTAAAAAACACACAACATAACATTTGTTTTATTTTTGGTTTAAAGTGGGGATGATGCTACTATTGTATTTATTAAAGAATTATTAGGTTATTAAACGTCGACTTTTGCTTATTAAAGGCTTATAAACTCTTGAAGTACATATATACATTGGGCTATTTATACACCATAAACCATGGTATTTATAGCATAAAGCAAAACTTTTTATAATTTTTTTTTGATTTAAAGTACATATGTATATGAATTAGGTTGTTTTTATACATATATTTATACTAAAAAGCAAAACTTTTCTAATTTTTTCTTTGGAGTTAGTTCCTAAGATTAAATTATTCATTATGCATACAAGAAATTAAAAAAAAATCTTTCGTATTTTTATATTATGTACAAATATTTTTAACAAAATTATTTAATTCTTATTTAAATTTAACCTGCTTCTATATAAATACTTCCAGCCATATTAATTCACGATATGAAAACGTATCTTCTACATTTACTGCAATAAGTTGTTCGTTTCCTCAACTAATTCTTTGTTAAACACTGATCAAAATAATTAATACATATCTGTTTTGAAGTCAGTTTTTTTTTGCAAGAATTATCATTTTTTGATTTTGAAGAGATCGTTATGAAAATTCCAATTTTTTTTAAATGCTTAACCCATTATATTTTTACGTAAAACTGTATGTATGTAATACTTGATTTGTTTTTTGTTAAGTCTCAGTCAACCCAAATAGCAAATAACTTTTTTTTGATTCGAGTTACTTCAATAAACTAGATTTACATAGATGGTGAAGTGTATGTAAGATTCGGCATAGCCGAATATAGCACTCGTACTTGTTTCTGGTTAGATTAATATCTTAGAGGGAAGTAAATTATTGTAGCTGCAATTCCCCTATAACTAAAGGTGCATAATATTGTTTTCTGCGAATGCTTTTTTTCTTGGTACGTTATTTTACACTTCAGCTATATAAAAACAAACAATGGTGCCATATGCGACTAATATAAAAGCATAGTCTATCAAATTACAAAATCGGTTCAGAAACGAAAGTGCTGCAGGCTATGCCAAATCTTATATACCATTCACTATCCTTATATATCTACTTTAGTGAAAAAACTCCAATCAAAAAAGGCAGTTATTGGGGTGGCAGAGAATTAAAAAATAAAATGGGATTTGGTACTGCAAAGACCTCTTCAAAAGTTTTAAAATGATACCCATATTGCCTGCCTTCCGCCATGGTCGCAAAAAGTTCCTACGCAGGTCCTTTTTTGGCTTAAAGACCCTGAGAAAATAAGAATATACGAATTTATTAGTTTTTTAAAAATAAATTACAAAACTTACCATGCTTACGAATAAGAGTCCTTCATCATCTAAACTTATTTTGCTTTTTCAATTTGTGTGTATACCACCGCTCAAACTGAATTCGCCTTGATCATGTTCTGCATAATATTGCCAGATAAGCATGTGTTCGAATGCTACCACACTTTTAGTTGCATGACAATAGAAATTATTTTTATAAAATACAAAATTTCTTTAGATAATTTTATTTTATGTGTTAATTTTTTCAAGTATTTGTCACTTTTACGGAAGAAAGAAAACAAAACAAGATACCAATAGTTAAAAGAAAAATACACGAATCACATAAGCATATATCGCGTCGTACCATTTCTTTTAATGATATTAACTACCTAAATTGACTTCATGAGAAAATTTTTGACTGAAAAAAGAAGTAATGCTGAGGCTTTCGTAACATGTAATTTATTATAATCTTACTAGTTTTCCATACCAATTTGTCATAAAATGCGTATCAAATATTATCATATTCAGTCAGTGAATGAGTTAATTCGGCTGAAATCCTTGATTATTGGAATTTTTAAATTTTTTAATAAGAAAGAAAAATTATTGAAATATTGCGATCGTTTTCTAAGGAAATCATTGTTTTGTATATGGATTTCGTCTAACTAAGTTTATATTGATTGATTTTTAATAAGCCTCGTATTCGTATAAAGTTTTTGAATGAAATAGTACTAAAAATGATTTTTAATTTTAACCTTCTGGAGGTTGTTTTTTATTTGTAGCAATCTAATAAAATTACATATTATTTGTCTTTAAAATGACGGTCATTATGTCCCAAGCTGAGTGCAATGACTGGTAAACTTCTATATATTTGTCAAATATCAAATATTATTTGATTTCTGTCATTCTTTTCTTTCTTTCGACATTTCATACAACCGCACAACTTATAAACTCGTTATAAAAGAAAATTTCTGACGTGCTTGAATGACGCCCACAATACACGCATCAAAGTGTGAAATCCAACATACCAAAAATCAAAATTTATGATTTTTTATCTACCATCGTTTGTGTAACATATACTATATAATATTATAGATATTATGATCGTGTAAAGACCGCTTAAGACTGATATATTCGGCCATGACGAATTTCATATACCAAAATAATTGTTGATATATTTGTCATAAACATACATATATTTTTTTTCTGAAGCATATCTTTAATAAAGTGTCAATATTTTTGGTGATGTTTTAATACTTGGGTTGTTCTTATTGCTTTGGTGTCTGCCATTAGCCTCCTGGATTCTTGTGCCTCTTTAAATGATTTTGTATACCTACATATAAATGCATAAACCACAATACAATCTGAAAAAAACGAACACAATTGAGGTAACCTCCATTTCGAAGCAATGGAAACAAATAAGCCGATTTTTTTTAGTTTTTTGTGTTTCATTCAAAATTTTTTATAATCTAGAGCTTTTTTATAAGATTTAAATTACAAAGAAATTTTACATTTTCTTCAGCAAAATTTTCTGCAAACAAATATATACATTTTGTTTTTGTACAAATCGTCTTTGGCTTTCAAAAACAAAGAAGGGCTATAGGAGGCTTTAACTTTTGACATTCGAAGAAGAAAAAATTCCAAGCGCAAAAAATAGTCACCTGGATTGTCAAGGCCACCTGTTATCAATTCGCCTTGCATACATATTAATTTTCTTTATACAAACAGTGCTGACAATCTATAATTTTTTTTTTCGGAACTAGCTACACTTACTAAATTATGTACACATATTTATTTATATATTGTTTTTTATTTTATCAAGCATTGTAACACAATTATTAGTATATTTATTATTATATTATTATTTTGTTTACAAGAAAGGTTTTTTGTGCTATTTTTTTCTTATGTTAATTTTACCTAGATTCGACAACAGTTTCCAATCAATATGGTAATTTATTGAAAGGTAAAATTTAAGCTTGAGAAAAGCTTAAAAAAGCATATTAAACAATGACTAATAATAATATCTGGGTACGTATATATTCCAAATCATTATATTATTTTGCATGTATGTATGTATAATTTATAAAATAACTGGCTTAGGTTTATTCGCTGAGTTCTTAGAATGGGAATTTTCAAATGAATATGATAGAAAAAAGTAAGATTGCTATATTTACTTTGCTGAAACTAATATACCTTTCGGCATCTGTGTGAAGTAACTCCAATGTTAGGGTCGAAGAAAAAAAAATTAGTTCTGCATACATATAATTTTACATAAAAATGACATCGGCTCTTAATGGGTTAAGCATTTTTAAACAATTTTAGTTTTTTCTTAAAGAACCCTTTAAAAGCTTTAAAATGATACCCACATTGATATTTTTAAAATTTCAGAGCCCCGTAACTCGGAAAATATGGGAGAGCGCCAATTTTTTCACTTGATGTTTCTTTTTCTTATTTCTTAATTATCTATCGCCCCATATTATTATTATTGCTCTAAATGACATGAAAAAAATTAGAGAAGGACATGGACCTATCATGCTGATTTTCAATAAAACCTCTTTCGACACTATATCTGATCGATTGACATATTCACCCTTATTCTGTTTGTCGTTGCCAACATCGTCGTCAATTTTAAGGCAGCATCACTTCACAAAGTCAATACGTATTTGGTATTTCCTAACAGCAGGGTATAATAATGTTTATATAAGACCATAGTTTGCCGTTTTAGTTTTACTTGAAGTCTTTTCCACACCAGCGTTATGATATAAAGGTTAGATACACATTATTTATTACCATCTCTAACCGATGAATCGAGGAGTAGAAAAAATATAATAATTATATTATAATCTTCTACCACAATTTGCAAACGGATCGTTAAAATCCTTAAGACAGTTTATTTTAATCAGTACATTCGTCTAACAAAAGCTGATTTTTAACTTTTTCCGTAGAAAAGAAAATCAAAAGATCACTTATATGTATATCTGTGACATTATGTTGATTAGATATAAAATTACCATATAATTTAAAAATGTAAGTATTTTTTCATATAAAGAAACACGTTTTCTCAAAAGTAATATAATTTATATAGTCATTAAAAGGTTTATTTAAAATAGTAGTGATAAATTTAGGACAAAAAATAATACATTTTAAAAACAGATTTATATATTTATAAATATTGTTTATTAATTATAAGCGATTTTGGTTAAAAAATATTTTAGCAGCACTGACATTCACTCCTTTGCTTATTACAATTTACGACGGCGTCATAAGAAAAAACGCCAAAATACTGAACATCTGGTAATAATAATTTTCATATATATTCGCAACACTTTGGGGACATGTCCCTGATGTAAACGCAAGATATATTGACGTCCTTAAAGTATGCGCAGCATAGTAAAAACTATATTATTCCGATTTTATTTGGAATTATGGGGAAATATCGGTATATATGGTTATATTATTGTACATTTTAAATAATTTCATCAAAAAAAGTTAAGATTTTTTGTGTCCCCAAACTATGCGCTGTGCATAAGTATATATATATATATATATATATATATATATATATATATAGCTTATAAACTTAGACTTACCCTATCTCTCCTGATGGTAAATAAACGACTGACTTATTAGAATGACAGAAATAAATCATTTCAATATAAGGCCTAAATTTTTCGCGCAGAATATTTTCTATGTGATTTTTCGAATGTGTAAAATCTTCTCCTGAATCCAAATTAATATTTCAAAATACATAATGTATCGCTCAGAACAGGATTTAGAGTATTTTTTAATAGTATTTAATTATTTTGACATATGTATTTGATAAAAAGCTGACAAATTTATGTAGCTATAAATCAAACAAATGTTCTGTTAAGAGTGTCTGGTGCTCATTTTTATACAATAGCGGCATTCCTTTTTCTATTATGAAGGCGCACTTAACAATGGCAAAGTAATGTTGTAAGTTTGTAAGAATAACAATTATTGCTCTAATCAATATACACCTTTACCAATTTAGAAAATTAGTTCAACTACTATAAAGAAAAATTTGCCGTGTAACCACATGTAATCTTCCAACAGTATTTTAGTTTAAGTTCTCTAGCACACAAATGTATACCTACATATAGAAAAAAAAAACAATAAACTTCTTTTTGAAATAACAAAATATCGTAACCTGCAGAACAAAAAGTTACGCAAGGCATGCTACATACACACACACCATGGGTAACGTCGTAACCACGTTGAATGAAGAAACTTTAACAATAAGGACACTAAAGTATCTTAGAACTTGAAAAAACAAACTTTCCTTTATATATTCCATTCATATTCGTGTTCAATATTCATTCATCCGAATATCTTTCTATGCAGTTCTATTGTGCTTATTTTACGATTTTCTTATTTGTTTGCTTTTCTAGATGCACAATAATGCAAGTTTTAGGTTGGTGGGTTATTAAATTAGTTTCGAAACTACGCCAGAATGTAAAGAAAAATTCACTCAAGCAAACTAGAATCTTTCAAACTCACAAATATGAAAATTGTTTAAAAGAAACATGACTTTGAAGTGAACGATACTCGTAAATGAGTGTGCAACTCGATTTAGCTTTAAAGACAGGGCAGTAGTATCAGGCGGGAAAGGGTTTTCTTCTTCTTAAATTAGATATTAAATAATGTGCTGTTTCTGAATTACAAGCAATCAAATTGTCTGAAAAACTTGTTTGGAAAGAACTGAGTACTTTTCAGACAAACTTTTCAGACACGTTAATCGCTTGTAACAGGGAAACCACATATAAACTTCAGTTTATACCCTTTACCACAGGTGGAAAAGATATATCTTATGTTGCCATTCCGTGTGTAATTTCTACGATATTCATTTCCGATCCTATAAAGTACAAACAACAACAAAAAGCGTTAACAGAGGTGTGTGTTTGCTGTAAAACAGTAAGATCACCAAGTTCATGAGATCGCGTGCGTAAAGTAAATTCAATAATTGTAGTATAAAGAAATTAAAAGAAGAAACTTTTAAGAAAGAAAAAACAATTATTTTTTTTCGCCATGGCAAATAATTATAATAGTAGAGAATTGCCAAGGCGCTCTTTACAAAAAAAAAAAGAAAAAGAAGTAACAGCACAACGATAATGTATGGTAGATGTGTATTGACCGCAGGAACTTATTCCTCAGCCACAGAGTAATAAATCGTGTATTTATAATGTCCCACAGTAGTATATGCAATCGTAAGAACCCGTACATGTTTCCAAAAAGGGAGAACGTAACAATAGCACCGCACTTCTTGTTTTTCACGGCTTTTAGATTTAAACTTTTATAAAATTTGAAATAAGTGTCCGAATATTTTTTCTGGAATCGCAGTTATATTCAGTTCTAAATGACTACTGTTTTAATGTGATATCTTCTTTGAAAAGGGTTAGAGAAGAGGAAAAGAGGTGAAGCTTCTCGGGAGCTTCATAATTACTTAGAAAAACTGGATCGTCGACAAAAATTTCGATGTATTTTGGCTCCACAAAATTATAAACAGCACGGAATCTCTGGTGAGAGTTTTTTTCACTTTACCCTTTTCTTCAATTATTAATTTGATCCCCTTCTAATTTACTGCGGAAAGGAAAATAATTCGGGGGATAAAATAGGTATGTATTATGAATTATGAAAGAAAAATATGAAAATTAACAAAACAGCTAACTTCAAATTACAATTTTGCAACTTTTTTATTCTTTTCTTCCCACCGAATTCATAATTGGAGAAATCTTTTCTCGGGAGATATTATTCCGTGAGCATACTCATGATTAGGATGATAACAAATCTGATTAACTACCCTCGATGCTGAATGGGAATAGTTTTGTTGCGATAATAATTTAATTACTAAAGCATCGATTAACCGAGAAAAGACTAATATTTTTTTTTATTTAATTAATAATAATTCTTAAGTGTTTTGCCATTAAATACACAGGAAAACGTTTTTACTTCTATTACACGTTTTATTTATTTTTAGATCGAATGTTAAATCATTTTTTTTATTTAATCAATTATATAATTAACTAAAAATAGGTACACAAATTTTTAATTAACTAATTACTTGAGTCAGTTTTATAATTAATTAAAAAGAAAAACATAAATAAATAATTGATTCAGTTAACAGTTCAATAAAATTTTAATCTAAAACTAAAAAAAAAAACAGTTAGCACATGAAAGAAGACTTTGCTGTATATATTTCCGAACTAAGTTAAAGATTTATATAAATTTCTTTGTTCAAAGGGTTCCAAAATAAAATCTTCGACAGGAGGACGAATAATGGATATGGCACATTGTTACAATTTCGTTATAAGCCTCAATCATATTTCTCTACCAGTAAGTACAATGCGTGCCTTCACTTCCCCGAACTTCCTCTTTAGGAACCAATAAGTGGAAAATAACAAAGTCAAATAAGTTGCCGATTAACGATTTCAATCTCTAAATGACGTTAGCAAATACGATTAAAAAAAACTTTATTTTAAATCCCTTTAATGCAATAGTTACGAAGTCCCTGTATGCTGTTTTCCTAACCATCAATTTGGACGTAACTTTTACAATTGTAATACCTATTGTGTGTAAGCATACAAAAAAAAAAGAAAAACTTTTAGCCGCAACTAATTTTGGTTTGAATTGCTTTTCGTTTCTCTTTTCAACAAAAAAAAGAGCCCACGTATGCTCTAATGTAAACAAATACATATAAATGGATGTTTGCATGCAAGTGTATTGTTTGAATTGCACGAATAGGTGTTTATGGATAGTTGTAATTGTCTGTTTAGTTTTTGCTTCATTTTGTGCAGGATTTCTGGCATATTGTTTTTAGAATATATATCGTTTACATTTAACATTGTTATTAACAGGATAGGGAGGAACTGCAAAGAAATATATTTTGTAAACTGCCATGTGTTAGAGCACCTCATCTAGACCTGAGAAATATAACTGATACCATCGGTTCTACAGATCACACAGATTCTGAGATCCCTTTTTTTCCAGTATCTATAGTGACATCTACTGTGACATAATATATCACAGACCTTCAGATAACTATCTTGAGACTTTTCACCATAATCACAAAGTCTTCAGCCACTGTTGTTCAATATGTCGGGTAGGATGACTTTGAGGAGGATATTGACTAAACCAAGAAGCTTTCTCTAATTATTTTTAAATCGATTTTGATCAATTGGCCCAATTGTCAGCCTCGCAGATTTTAGTTCAGGGAGATAACCTCAGTGAATTAATACTCTTGATCACATTCAACATTTCTTCTCGGATTCTGTTTGGCCCATGTGCACAAAACAAGCCAGGCCCCACCGTCAGTCTACTTTTCGACTTCTAAGCTAACTATCTATCTATCTTTTCTTTGCTACTCTCCCGATTTAGTTTAATTCTAAGTTCTCAATGCTAACTCTTTTAATCTTCTTCTTCGTTATTCCCCGTTAAAATTAAATTTAGCAAAGCATGAAAGCACAACAAGTATGAATTTCCGTTTGAAAGATGGTGGGGATTTTTCTCATAGATACAACGTAGTATTTTCATGACCCTAATATTCACTCTCCTACTATTCACTCGCCAGATACTTACAGCGTTTTGGATTCAGCCTAAATAATTTCTTTTAACTTTTCTTAGCTGCGACTTATTTATCCCCTCATATCTAGTTATTGGTCTCCAATATTGTGTGCATCCATTGCAGAATTTTAGTTGCGTAATCTCAAGCTTTCCTTGTGAGTGATTCGAAAACCCTCAGATACTTGACAACACCACCCACTATGATGTTCCCTGTGCATATCTTCGATGAGCGATATTCAGTCCCACACAGAAGCATTATTTTTCCGCTAGTCCCAGTCTGTTCTTGACAAAATAACACAATGTTTCCTCAAACATTCCGTTTACAATTACAACTATGCGTCTTAAGAACATTCTTTTTGTGATCTACACATTTGATTATTGTGCAGTTATTTGTCCTTTTGGCAAGTGCCGCCATTACTTCGAAATATTCGGATTTAGCTTATTCAGTGCGGTTTCCGTTGAGAGACCCGTTAAATGCAAAGAGTTTCTTTTTCATAACTTTTTACAAATAGCAAAAATGTTTTTGGGATTCTTCCGCTTTTTTGCCAACCAAAGAGTTACCCGCTTTTTGCTAAGCCAACCGACAAATAATTTTCTTGTATATTTTTACATTTTAACCTTCCATATTGTTTAAAAATCACAACATAAGAAAATTGAAATCTTACAATAATCTTCATCAGTATGATATACAAATCACACAACTCAATCTTCATGCAACACGAACAAACATTCTGTTCTTGTTAGGCGCATTGCAGTTGAATAGTTTTGCTTTTATTTGTTTTTATTGCTATTGTTGCGTGTGCTATATAATTTTCTCTGCAATTCTTGTTACTGCTGTTATTGTTGCTTAACATTATTCCCTCAAAACAAAATAACGTCTGCATATGAAATTTCAATATGGTTGAATTTTAGCTTTTAGAAATTTGCTAAAACTTTATTTCTGTTTTTCATTATTATCGGCAAAATAAAGTAAGAAGACCAGCAAGAAATTGGGTAAAATTAATTAACGCTAACATTTCTATGGAATCGTAACAAATGTGTGCTTATGTTCGAAAATGAGGGCAAAGAAAGAAATAATTTGTTTATGAAATTTTGAATTGAATTTAGCTTGTGAAGATGTAGGTCGTCAACATAAGCATGTGGAGATGAGTAAATGTAATCCGTTCACCTAACAGTCCCACAGTGGGTAAGATACTAAATAAATAAGAGCTTTTATGCAGGCAGTCTAATTATATTACAATTAAACATGTTTCTTACAGTTGATCCACAGTGCCTCAAACTAAAAAATCCTGAATGTAGTTCTCAAAAACACACATTGCTATTCATATGATTCCATTTCTAGCTATTGAACCGAAAATGTGGTTTTCGTTTGTTCTTTAAACGAATCTCAAAAAGGGGCAAGTTATCAATTTGTTTGTTTTTTATATTTGTGCTAACAAAATCCAGTCATTTCTGAATATTAGAAATTATCATTTAAAAAAAAGTATAGTATAAGTTTATTGTCTTTCACTTTTAGCAAGCAAGGCTGCTGTAGTCTAGGTGGTAAGCACGTTGACTACAAATCTGGCTGCCCTGGGTTCAACCCTTGCGGCAGCCAAAAAATAAAAATGTTTTTTTCTGTTTAATGGTATAAATACATAATAAGAATTAACATTACATAGCATATTCGCCGGCGAAGTAAAATAATTAATAAAAATGGCTATATCTATCTCCTTTCACCACCTGTCTTCTCTCTCATCTATCCCTTTCCTAAAGAATGTAGCACGGTTTAAAAAAAACTAAGTAGGTATTGATGCCTGAAGTGCTACTTCTCTTTAAAAAAAAAAAAAAAAAAAAAAAAAAAAAGCATGCACCGCAATCACACAAGCGTCAATACCTTGTAGCTTCGCTAAATTCGAACTTACAATCTCTTTTTGTTAATAAAATATACACTATTATGACGTTGCTTTCGCGATTGCATTATAAAAAAAATTAGCTGAAGTTTATCAAAATATTATTTTTTTTATTTAATTTCTTTATCTTAATATAAGACGATAAATTTTTTCACATAGTCGCCAGTTTAACAAAATAAAATGTTAACTTTATTTACTAAACGAAAACACACATTTATTTCCAATGTTTTGCAAAATACCCCATGGTGTCTTGTTTGCCACTTTTGCAAATTTAATATAACCGTTCCATATCTTTAGGACAGGCTTAAGGCAATATAAAATTTGTTATTCTATTTGGATGTGTTTCCAAAAATTGGGATTACTGTGAGTGTGAAAATCTAATAAATAATATTTTTTTATGGAAACATAATATTAAGTTGGATTGAGCAGATGCACAATATTTGTTTTTGTTTTAAGATTTTAATATCAACGTTTTGAGAAATCAATTATAGTTATAGCCGAAAAAATTAGACATCAGCAGAATGTAAATGCAAAATCTGCCGCATATTAGGCGTATAATTGTTAAAATTTATAAATATTAAACATTCGCTCACATGCTATTTGAATTATCCCAGAAAAAAGCATGGTTTATTTTGAGCCTTATCAAGCAAAATAATATTTGCTGTCGAGATTGTGTTTGTTATACCCTTCATCACAAAAGGTGAATATATATATTATGGCATAACAAAGACGATTAAGCGATGTCCGTCTGTCCGTTAGTCCGTCCGTATTGCAAAATAAATAAACACGTCATTTGATTGGATATAGTGTCGAAAGAGGTACTATTGGAAATCAGCATGGTCGGTCCATGTCCTTCGAGACAGCAGGTAAAACACCACACATACCTCTAAATTTTTCATGTCGTTTGAAACAATGAAGTAACTCCGATCAACAAAAAAAAAAAAAAAAAAAAAAAAAAAAATAATAAAATAATAATAATAATAACAATATTAATATTAATAAATATATGGTGCGATAGAGAATTTAAAAAGAAAAAAATTAAGAGTTTAAAAAATGATGCTCACTAATATTTTCCGATTTAAGTGGCTCTGAAGTTTTAAAACTTTTTGAAATATCACTATGGGTACCATTTTTAAGCTTTTAAAGATTTCGTTAAAGAAATATTAATTTTTTTTAATGTTTAACCCATTAAGAGCCGATGGCATTTTTATGTAATATTTAATATACGCAGAAATTTTTTTATTTTTAAATTCTCTGTGTTTATGTCTGAACCCATGTAGTTTTCCATCCCTGGTTTAATTGTGGTGCCTGATTTACATCAAAGAGTGATTGACATCTCAGAGGCGCTGAAGTCGGTCTTACCCTTTTTATGTTTTCTTTATGCTTGTTTTTGGGTCGTTATTGTTCGTTGAAAAATTGTACGAGAAGCAATTGCCATTTTATTTTTGTAAAAAAAATTGATTTTTGAGAAAATATATCAAAGAAAAACCAATAAAGGTCAATCTTTAAATATAAATTACAAAAAAGTGAATTATCTGATTTTTGTTTTGTTTTCGCCAGCAACCACTTTGGTAGGTAAACACCTGAAATTTACGACAGGAAGATTATCTGTGGACTTCACTAAACTCAACCGTTTACATTTGGTCCTTCGAGCCGGATTTGGGAATTTTTGAGGAGCGCAAAGTAATTTTTCTGACCAGGAAACTCAGGTGAAATTGAAATCTTTTGCTATTTGTAAATTTCTTGTATATTTATAAATAAGGTTTGCAAGAAATAATCTGTTGTGTTAGATACAGTTTTAAATGCACTGATCTACATTACCAAACTGTAATATCTTTGATGACTTTTACTTTAGTAAAGACTCAAACCAACAGATAAATAAAATACAACCAAGTCGCTCAGCTGTTTTTTTATATCCATTAACAACTCTGTCGAACTTTGCAATTTGTTTTCTTTTAGTAAAATATAAAATTTTAAAGTTAAAGTGTTTTGTTATTAATTAAAAAAAAAACTCTTGTGATATTAATAGAAAAAACAAAAATTTTTAACTTTATAAAGGTGTAAATTTCAAGTGATACAACAGTGACAACAGGCAATATCTGGGAGATAATTTGCAAAGGGCGCAAGCACTTGTTCAAATCTGGAATTATTGGACAAATACTTCATACATACATATGTAAGTTTTTTCCTTTTCTTTTAGTGATCGCCCGGAGAAATTTGCGGTTATAGTCCATACAGTTGAGTGAATAAACAAACTATTTCTATTAATTAAATTTCAAGAAGTTGGTTTTATACTCAACGATTAGAAGTTCATAATCAGTGTTTTTTAACAAATCTAATTCCAAAACCTGTATGTATGAATGAACATACAAATGTTCTTACATTTTTTTTAATAACAATTGTTTTTCATCTTTTGTATTTGGATATTTACTTTTATACTTAAATATGTACCTATTTGTCTATACGTACACTTATTAGAAAATCTTAAACAGCTTTTATTATTTATATTACGTTGAGTATTTTTTTTTTTTTTTGTTTAATTTCTTGATAAAGAGGAATCAGTAAACTTTAATCAAATAAAAGAAACTGATATATGTTTGTAGTTATTTTTGTTTTTTTTTTTATGGTAATAAATTAACATAAAACTCTTCTTTTGTTACACAACGAGATCACTTGATATTATCTGCTGTCAACTGCATTGTTTGGGGGTTTTATTTGGCATAGTTTGAGGCAATTAATTGGAGCCAGTGTATACTTGGGAACATATTTTAAAACATATATTTTCTATTATTGTTGTATAGCAGATTTCTGCATTTTTGATTACAGAACACTTTTGGTGGTTGTTTGCACATTAGGGTAGTGCAAGATTTACTTTTAAATTTTTTGCTTTTAAAATAATAATACAATTTGTGGCCATATTAAAACTCCGGTAAACAATAGAATTTTTTGGATTTGAATATTCAAATATTATTGTGATTTACTTTAATCTTTTTACAGGAATATAGTTTCTTGTTTGATTTTTTCATTTACCTAGTGTCGTGTAGAAAACTTTACTTTTCATTTGTCGTCTTGCTGGTGGAAAAGCGATTCACTATTCGATAATTATAATTTTATTACTTGCTCTGTTTTTGGTGTTGTATTTTTCCTTTCTCGGGTACTTTTGGGACTTTGATTTGTATAAAGCTTTATATTGTAAAGTGCTAAATTATTGAAGCAGTATTTTTTTTATTATTCGGATAAAATATATTTGACTTTCAATATGGTAAAATCAAGTAATTTACTAAAGTTTGAGAAATATGCTGGACTATTTCTCGAATTTGAGCACGATTTCAATGAGGCACATAAAGCGAATCTGACTCTTTTTACTATTGAACTTGAAAAGGAAGAATTTAAAGCTTTGTGGGAGCGAGTTAGGGTAGCTTATGAAACCTTTGCAATTAATAGTGATAATGTTGATTCAAAAGAGGATTGCGAAGTGGCTAAGAATTTGTTTAAAGAGTGCAGATTGGCATACATTACCTGCGGGGCTTTGATGGGCGAATTGTCGCAATCATTTCTTAGCAAGCCTTCCCTTTCTTCTACCCAGTGTGTTGGAAATTCGATTGAGGCTTCGGTAGTTGGAGGTCATCATATTAGACTGCCGCCATGTACCACTGAGCCTTTTTATGGAGACTATCAGTCGTGGCCAGCATTTAGGGACATGTTCGTTGCGGTCTATATTAACTGTAGCTCTTTGTCAGCGGTTGAAAAACTATTTTATCTCAGACAGAACACCAGAGATGAGGCCTTAGAGATTGTCAAAAAATCTCCCCTTACCAATGAGGGCTTTGAGACGGCATGGACAAATTTGAAGGACCGTTATGAGAATAAACGGATTTTAGTTAATATCCAACTAAAAATTTTATTTAATTTAGTGGAGGTTGAATCGGAATCAGCTGCTGAAATTAAACGGTTACAAAGGGATATTAACAACTGCATTTCAGCACTTCATTTGCATGACATTGACATTACTAACTGGGAATCGATTTTTATATTTCTTTGCTCCATTAAATTACCTGATTTAACTTTATCATCTTGGGAGCAATCCATAAAGGACAAGACGGAAATCCCTAAATGGGAAGAAATGGATAAGTTTCTCACATTTCGTTTTCAAACGTTAGAGACAGTTTTGGGCATCCGAGCCAACCCAACAGAGTATACTGTAAGGCATAGTTCTCTTAGAAAATTTAAGACAGAAGGGAATTATCAGCCCCAAGCTGAACATCTTTTAAACAGGAGCCAGAATTCTACAAATAAAAAAGTTAGAGCCTATCAGGCAAAGATTGTAAGAAGGACTTGCCCTTGTTGTACAAAAGACCATTTATTGAGAATTTGCCCAAAATTTTTAGGGTTAAATCCGGGTGAAAGGTTTGTAGTTGTAAAAAGACACAACCTTAACTGTCTTAGTGAAGGTCACAGACTAAATGCATGCCAGAGCAATTTTAGTTGCGCTGTGTGTAAATTGAAGCATCACTCATTGTTGCATAGGGAGGTTGAACAGAGTAACCAGAGCGATGAACCATGCACTAGTAGAGCTATAACGCAGAATACGACCGTCCAAAACTGTTTTGCAGCCGCATCGCGACAGATTCTTCTAGGGACAGCCATTGTCAATGTAGCGTGTCGTGGCGATGTTTTTTGGGCAAGAGCTTTGATTGATTCAGGTTCTCAGGCAACTTTCATTTCTGAGAGCTTACAGCAGAAGCTTGATTTGCCTGTTAAGAAAATAAGAGCTAGAGTTTCTGGTTTAAATGATGCTTCAGCTGGTTCCGTTCAAAAACTGTGTTCTTTCGAGTTAGTCTCAACCTTAGATAGCCGATTTAAGACAAAAGTAGAAGGCTTGGTTTTGCCTACATTAACGGGAAATTTGCCCACTGAGACGGTTGTTATTTCACAGACCTCTTTATTATCGGATTTGAAATTAGCCGACCCAAATTTTTCGAAGAGTGGTAAAATCGATCTACTTATTGGGGCGGATATTTATTCAAAGGTAATGAAAGATGGTGTCCGGCGAAATATTCTCGGAGATTTAATGGCCCAAGAAACCATATTCGGATGGATTTTGACGGGTTCTCTCCCCGGGTGTAGGAAACAGGCAATGACATCCTCGGTTTCTTTTTACACGGAAGTTGGTTTAGAAAAACAATTGGAAAAGTTTTGGCTTTTAGAAGAACCTCCACGAGCTTCTATATCCACACCTGATTATGAGTATTGTGAAGACCATTACAAAAAAACTACTCGGCGTGAAGACGATGGGCGTTACGTAGTTTCCTTGCCTTTTAAGCCTCAATATTTAATATGTAGTGGACTTGGGTCGTCCCGTGAAAAAGCCCAGCGTCAGTTTTTAAGGAATGAAGCATCTCTGCTGAACAAACCAGGTCTTAAAACAACGTATGATGATGTACTGTCAGAATACGTGACGTTAGGTCATATGGCCCCGGTTAATGATATCAGTTTGGATAAATCGCAATCATTTTACTTGCCACATCATGCAGTTTTTAAGCCTGAAAGCTCGTCTACCAAAGTTCGGGTAGTATTTAATGCATCGAGTCGTTCATCTTCAGGCTTAAGCCTTAATGATATTTTGTATACAGGCCCCATTTTGCAGAATGATCTGACATTGTTGATAATTAGGTGGCGTTTCTTTCGTTATGTTTTCAATGGCGACATTGAGAAAATGTACCGTCAAATTTTATTAGAACCATCCGATACCAGATTTCAACGGATCATTTTTCGTCGCAATCCAACGGATAACTAAGCGGATTTTGAATTGAAAACGGTCACCTTTGGGGTAAATTGTGCACCTTACTTAGCAATTATAACGTTGAATCAATTGGCAGATGATGTTCAGGAGCAGTGGCCGCTTGCCTCCAAGATTTTACGTCGGATGATGTATGTAGACGACGCCTTAGCGGGAACTCACGATATATCTGTAGCAATTGCGGCTCGTGATCAATTGTTGTTGGCCCTATCATCAGCTGGGTTTGCTATTAGAAAATGGAACTCAAATGATGAGCGTATCTTGCGTGACTTGCCAGCTGATTTTTTGTTAAAGAAGAATTTTTTAGATATTGACGGCGACAGCACCACTAATATGCTGGGTATAAGGTGGAATGCGAAAACCGATAAGTTTTATTTTACAACTTCTTTTATCCCTTCAAGGGAGAATTTTACTAAGCGTGAAGTTTTGGCTACAATCGCTAAGCTTTTTGACCCTGCCGGTTGGCTAGGTCCTATAATAATAGTAGCGAAAATGCTGATGCAGCAGATTTGGAGTGAGAAAACTGAATGGGATGGAATTTTATCGGAGAAAAGTCGTCAAATATGGAATCAATTTGTAGCTAATTACGATGGTATTAATAGAATAACCATTGCTCGTTGGGTCGGGTTTACACCATCATGTCGGGTACAAATGCATGGGTTTTCGGACGCCTCTGAGAAGGCTTATGGCGCGTGTGTTTATATTAGGCTTGAAGACGAGAAAGGTCGCACTGAATCTCATTTGCTGTTATCGAAGTCTAGGGTTGCACCGTTAAAAACTATTTCCCTGCCGCGCTTAGAACTCTGTGGCGCATATCTGTTGGCTGAGTTAATCACCACTGTTGAAAACGATTTCGAACTCGGCCACAGCCGGAGACAGATTTATGCATGGAGCGATTCGATGATCGTCTTGGCTTGGCTACAAAAACCCTGTAATACGTGGAAAACTTTCGTTGCTAATAGGGTGTCCATAATTGTAGAGAAAATTGAAAAAAAAATTCTTGGAGGCACGTTTCTTCGACTGACAATCCTGCCGATTTGTTGAGTAGGGGTACCCGACCACAGGATCTGGTTGAAAATAAACTTTGGTTTCATGGACCCTCGTGGCTTTGTTCGGCGTCAAGTCGTTGGGATAGTATTTCGGTAAGCGAATTGTGGACCGAAGAAGAAGAGCGCAACCCGCGTGTATTTTTCGCATATTGCAACCCTTTTTATGACATATTAGAACGTTTCTCATATTACCCACGAGCATTGCGTGTTTTAGCTTTAGTTGTAAGAGGGTGGAAACTCATTTTAAAACAAGAGGAAAGTTTTGCTGGTTCAGAAGTTACACCAGCAGAAATTCAGTCTATTAAGGAGAAGCTAATTGTTGTCTCTCAAAAAGCTTTCTTCGGAAAGGAGTATTTTACGTTGTCTAATGATCAACCTGTTAAAGAAGGAAAATTGTTAAATTTGTCTCCCTTTTTAGATAAAAAAGGAATCATTCGTGTAGGAGGTCGTTTAGCAGATGCTGCAAACTTAACGTATAATGAAAGGTTTCCAATAGTTTTGCATTCAGGTAGTCGCTTTGCCATTCTTTTCTTGACATTTTTACATAGAATTACGTTACACGGCGGGAATCAGCTAATGCTTAGAGTCCTACGGACTGAATTTTTTATTCCCCGTGCAAAAAATCTAATTAAGACTGTTATAGGTCGTTGTAAAAGTTGTACCTTACAAAAAAAGGCAACACAATCCCAGATTATGGCGGCACTTCCTACTTCTAGGACACTTATTTCTCGCCCTTTTACCACTACTGGTGTGGACTTTACCGGCCCCTTTGATATTCGGAACTATACTGGGCGAGCTTGTTTAATCACGAAAGGTTATGTTTGTCTGTTTGTATGCTTCGCCACAAAAGCTATTCATTTGGAACCGGTAAGCAGCTTATCGACTCCAGCCTTTTTGGCAGCATTTGAAAGATTCATTTCTCGGCGTGGATATCCGAAAGATATTCATTCTGATAATGGTACAAACTTTGTAGGTGCAGCAAAAATCTTAAGATCAGAATTCCGAGCTTTCCTTCATAACACTGGTCATTCAGTGAATACAAAGTATGGACCCCATGGCCTTCAATGGCATTTTAATCCTGCTGTTGCACCTCATATGGGAGGTTTATGGGAAGCAGGTGTTAAGAGTTTTAAACATCATTTTAAAAGGATTGCTAGTAACCTGAAGTACACTTTTGAGGAATTTTCTACATTGCTGGCACGTATTGAATCTTGTCTAAATTCTCGGCCACTATGTCCCTTAACAGAGAGCCTAGATAGTCTTGATATTTTAACCCCAGGACATTTTCTAATTGGCGGCCCGTTGTTAGGTCCACCTGAGGTTGAAAACTTTGAGGCTCCACTATCAATCATTAATCGATGGCAGAGAGTTAAAGCAATTAATCAGCGCTTGTGTGCCAGGTGGAAAGATGATTATTTAAAGGATCTTCACAAACGCCATAAATGGAAACTTTTAAGGAAGGATATGGCAATTGGTGACCTAGTTGTCATTCGTGAGGACAACTTGCCAACAAATGAGTGGCGCATGGGTCGTGTAGTGAAGCTCCATATAGGTAGAGATGGTCACGTCAGAGTTGTAGAGTTAAAGACAGCGCGTGGCTTGGTTACTAGACCAGTTGTGAAGCTCGTAGTGCTTCCGACTTATTAGGTTTTAAATAACTATTTTCTAGGAACATGGTCCATCCCAGTAAATATGCTGACAATCGACGCAGCTCTAACCAGATGGTTTGTCGGGTTTGTCTTAAGGATCATCCACTTCGGTTCTGCAAAAAATTTTTACAAGTTGGATACGAGGAGAAAATGCGGCTTGTGTCTATCTACCGTTACTGCGCGGGCTGTTTAAGTCATGACCATATCTGGCGTACTTGCGCGAGTACCGGCAGATGTAAACATTGTGGAGACATGCATCATACTCTGTTGCATAAGGAGGGTGTAAGACCTAGTTCGTCGGCCCGAAAAGCTCCTAAGCGTTTACATCACGGGCCTAGTTCGTCCAAAAGCCGTGCAAGAAAGGGACCCAGTTCGTCTGATATTGCAGCCAGAGGCCCTCGTTCGTCCAATGGTCATGAGAGTGAGAGGCCTAGTTCGTCTCAAGCTCTGGTTTTGAGTACTTCGAATAACCAAAACACCCGCCGCAGACGTAGAGCTAAGAAGTCTGACATTGTAGGAAGGAGAACTGGAGAAGTTGCATCACTACCAACGTATACTATAAGAGAGACAGTTTTGTTGAAGCCCACTGCTATTAAAAGGTTGGAATCAAATGGGCGTTTTATAAGTGAACGAGCTGTAATTGATCCGAGTTCCGAACGTTCGATTATATCGGCAGAAACGGTTCATCGAATTTTAGTCCGCAAGGTGCGTGTTGGCAGCAGTGAAAGGTGTTGCCTTAAAATATCTGGTCACCACGGTAGCAGTGCTGTGATTGAATGTTACGCTGAAGTAAGGAGAAAATACCAGATTACGAAAGGAATGATACGATTACGAAATCAATTGACAGCAGGATTCTGGACGAGTTTCCAGGACTACAATTAGCGGATCCCCAATTTAATGTTTCTGCTTCAGTTCACATCCTTTTAGGTGGTGATGTTTACAGCCGAATTATAAGGAGTGGCGTGTACGGTGGTTCTTTTGGTAAACCGTTGGCACAATTTTCAATATTTGGATACATTATTTCTGGATCGTGTTCCCCTTAAGGTTTCAGTCAGTATACAACCTTAATATCGTATATTTTTGTGCTTCGATAATTTGCATGATGCTGAATGAATTAACTTTATTATTTTTTTTTTAGTTTCAATTTTTGTTACATATGGCTGGTGTATTGTGGAATTTTGGAGGCATTCTTTGCAGCAGTCATAGTTTTTATTAATTATTATATATTATACCAGAAATAAATGGATTCTATTTTGGTTTTAGACACTATTACTTTTTTATATTTTAATTTCTTCTACTTGATGTTATAAATTTCTTAGCTAGGCATGGATCGGGTCCTTGATTGCTGTACAGCAAGGCGGCCGGGATGTTTATGTCTGAACCCATGTAGTTTTCCATCCCTGGTTTAATTGTGGTGCCTGATTTACATCAAAGAGTGATTGACATCTCAGAGGCGCTGAAGTCGGTCTTACCCTTTTTATGTTTTCTTTATGCTTGTTTTTGGGTCGTTATTGTTCGTTGAAAAATTGTACGAGAAGCAATTGCCATTTTATTTTTGTAAAAAAAATTGATTTTTGAGAAAATATATCAAAGAAAAACCAATAAAGGTCAATCTTTAAATATAAATTACAAAAAAGTGAATTATCTGATTTTTGTTTTGTTTTCGCCAGCAACCACTTTGGTAGGTAAACACCTGAAATTTACGACAGGAAGATTATCTGTGGACTTCACTAAACTCAACCGTTTACACTCTGTCATCCCAATATTTGTTTTTTGTTACTTCACTATACTAGATTCACATAGATGGTGAAGACTACAAAATATTCGGCAGAGCCGAATATAGCACTTTTACTTATTTTAAATTTGTTTTAATTAATTATCTGGCACAAAAAACTCTCAAAAAAATCTAAACTATTAAACTATTATTAAATCAACAAAAAAGTACCAACCACTAAAAATATTAAAGTGAGGATTAAGTTTTTGGTTACGATGTGTTTTGAAACCACGATTTACATATGATTTTAATAAATATAAATATTTATAAGGAAATGATAGAGAGTGTTGTGCTATTTAATTTTACCTGAGGAGAAACAATATTGTAGTACTCTTCGTACCAAGGGTATTGTGATAATTTTTTTTAACAGAACTTTTCTAGAAAATAATAATGTATCTGATAATTTAAAAAAAACTTATTCTTAAATTAACTATAAATTTCTACAGATTAACTGATTGTGTATGGATAAACTCACGAGAAAGTTAATATACTGCTGCCTTAAGTAAGACATAAGTGTAGTTTTAGCTACAATATTTATCCGTCTATTACTGTCCTTTATATACGGAATGGTTCTAATGTAGTTGCTGTAATTTGATGTAAATTGCCAAACTGTGGAACAGCTGTAGACTGATGTATATGCTTGGCTTTTTTGGAAAATTGCGGTGCTTGCGTTGAGTTTTAAAACAATTTATTCATATTAAAGTTTTTTTTCATTTTTATTTAACTCGAACTTCTGGTAAATTCGTAGTATTATCCTAATCATTTTAAGTAAATTTTCTTTCTACTGAACTCATGTCAAAATATCATTAAAAATACCACAAAATTTTTTGCCTATCAATCCACTTACGTAAATAGAGAAATATTTAGTATCTCACTATTTTAATTATATTTTTTATATTTAACTCCACTTAAGTTAATAAATTCTTTTTTATGCAATTATATCGACAGTTGATATTCCTTTGACTCTGATTAAATGTTTCTTTTCGAGTGCTTTATTAAATTTACAAGTAGTGGTATGAAAAAAGGTAAAACTTTTAAACTCAGTTTTCAAATTTCATTAAATATTTTTTTTATTTAGTTACTGTAATTGAATTGGATTTACCACTTAAACCAGTAAAAAAAAAACCAACGAAGGAAGAAGCATGTTCAAAACTTCATACACAGTTTTTTACACTCAGTTGTATGGATCTCTAAAACAGGACAAACAGAAACAAAAGAAAGGAAAATTTAAAATAAGAAAAAAAAATCATTGACCACCGATGCTAAGAGTATAAAGAAGGCACAACAAAAAATTAAAAGAAAATGAGAAAAGCTCCTAATGGATGCTTTTAAAAGGATTAAAACGTTATCGCACACAGAACGACAACGGCGTCAACAAAAACAACTTTTTTTCTGGCAGGAACAAGAAAGGAACAGAAATGTAGCAAAGGAAAAGAAAAACATTTACAAGAAACCAGCTTAAGAAGAAGACGAAAAACATGTATTTAAAAAAAAGGTAAAGAAAAAATACAGAGAAGAAATCTGTATTTTTTATGCCGAGAAAATGTTAATTATTTTTTGACACGAAAAAAATGAATAAATTAAATTGGTTTAACTTTACGTTATTTAACAGCAACCCTGCAAGTCATTACTGTTTTGGGATTATGCAGCTGACTTATTAAAATTTAATAAGAAAGTATAATATAATATGATACAAGGAATGTTTGCCCAAACATATAGTTAAAAAAAAACTATATTATTACAAACTTCATCGATCGTCAACGACAATTCAAAACATAGTACAAAGGATATGATCAAAACCACAAGTTCTGTAGACTCCGCTCTGCATTTGAAACACTGAAACTTAAATGAAACACAGACTTGATTTATTAAATTTATGATCTTTAATAAAAACAAGTGGACTATCTACTGCCTGCGACTTCGTCTGCATGATTTATTATGCTGTGAAAAGTAGGAAAGTCTTATATTTGCAACTTCTGTTGTGAAATTTTAGAGTTTGTTGGAAAGAGAGAAAAGACGAGTAGAAACGGTTACACTGTTCAATGAAATTGGAATTATATTTTGTTTTTAAGACCGAATGCAATTTTATAAGAGATTTTATCCGCGTGTCATTTCTGATTTTCTTAAAGTTAGAATTTAAAAAAATGGGTCTTAAATATTTATTGTAGAGTTCAGTGTTATTTTACATAATTATGAGGAAAAGGTAAAAATGAGGATTTTCAAGAAGAATGTTAACAAGAAGATTTTCTTTTTACGAACAATACAACGAATTCTATAGTTTTGTTCTGAGTACCAATAATTTGGTGTTTTACCATCTAAAAAGTAATAAAACAATAAAAAATGCAAAGCACATCTACTGTTTTGAAAAACCCCAACAACAAATAACACATGTAAATTTAAGGCAGAAAAACAATTGGACAAACAAAAAACCCAAGTGAAAAGAATTATTTTATGCTAACAGTAAACATAAAAAATTACTTCCCTAGGTATAATTGCAATAATGGTAGGCAAATAACTACCCTTATTTCTTACTTTATCTAACAGTACTTATTGCACATTTTTATTAATGAGCCATTCATATGACCCTCGCTTTTTAAAAAACTTCACTACTTACCAATAATTAAGAACAAACTGCAATTGTAGACTTAAATTTTAACTTAAAAAGAAAACCAATAATAATAATAATAATAACAATAAAAAATGTTATTATATTATGTCTATCGTACATGTAAATTTTTGCAGCCGTACACCCAGTTATTTTTATTCTTCCATGTACGTTTTTTTCGTACACAAAGTTATTTTTATTATTCCATGTACATTTTTTCGTATTTTTATTTTTCCATGTACGCTTTTTTCGTACACGGATTTATTTTAATTTTTTCTTGTACTTTTTTTCCGTAAACGTACTGAAAAATAGAGTACACGTACACAAACAATAGCTACAGTCGTACATTCACGTACGTGTACTTAAATAAATATTTTAATAAAACACATTCGTGGATGTACGAAATATTTTTAAAATAGAGACTCACATAACTGTTATGAAAAAAATGTACGGGTTGGTTTTAATTATGTGTTTTCAATTTATGCACGAGAATTTTGTACAATGGATTGTAGTTTTCTTAACTTTGCTTAAGGGTGACTGTATTTTTAACCCACTTCAAAAAAAGAAGGAGGTTATACAATTCGCCTATATGTTGCTTTTTTATATTTGTGCCTCCAGAACTCACTCATTTCTGATCCGATTTTGAAAACTTTTCGGAAATATGATAGATTATACTTGCAGATTGGTTCCGCTTTAAAAACAGTTCATAATCTTAAAAATTAAAGGGTGTCCCCATACAACAGACATATTTTTTACGTGTATTATGCATTTTAAAGGGCACTTCTGTAAAATTTAAAATTACTGACCCCCATCAATTATGAGGTGCCCCATAATTGATGTAAATTTACTTATATGGGTCTATATTTTAAACCGTTATAGACAAACGCTTGCAAATTGGACAGAATGTCGATTGCTATGGCCGTTATTGTAACAAGTAGTAATAAAATTCAAATTATAAATTAAAGGGTGAGCCAATAGTTCATTAAATTTGATGTGTATAGCCATACTTTTGAACAGTTGTAGAGAGACGCTTGAAATTTACAACGAACCTGTATTGTTAAGTCCGCTATAACAAGAAGTATAAAATTTGGATTTGGAAGTTAAAGGGTGTTCCAATAGTTAAAGTAATTTTGTGTATGTGACCGAACTTTTGAACCGTTATAGACAGAACACTGAATCTTAAAAGGGACCTGTATTTCTAAGTCCGCTATATCAACGAGTTTATAATTTGAATTTAAAAATTAAAGAGTGCCCCATAATTGATAAAGATTTACTTATATGAGCCTTTTTTTTAAATCGTTATAGACAAACGCTTGCAATTTGCAGAATGTCGATTGCTACGGTCGTTATAGTAACAAGTATTAATATTAAGAATTACAAATTAAAGGGTGCGCCAATAGTTGATTTGATGTATATGGCCATACTTTTTAACAATTATGGACAGATGCCTCGAATTTACAATCAATCTGTATTGGTAAGTCCGCTATAACAACAAGTAAAAAATATGGATTTGGAAGTTAAACGGTGTTCCAATAGTTGATGTAATTTCAAGTGTGTGGCCAGATTTTTGAACCGTTATAGACAGATAGCTGAAATTTATAATTTGAATTAAGAAATTAAAAGGTGTTCCCAAAATTAATGTAATTTGTTCTATATGGCAGTATTTTTTGAACCGTTGTATACAAACACCATAATTTTAGACAGAATGTCCACTACTTTATTTGGTATAGTAAGAAGTATGAAGATGTTATATTATAAATTAAATGGTTGACATAATCTGATGTACATATATGGGCAAACTGTTGAACTGTTATAAACAGACGGTTAAAGTTTACACAGAACCTGATTGCTAAATCTACTACAAAATCCAGTATATAATTTGAATTTGGAAATTAAAGAATTACCCCATAGTTGCTGCAATTTGATGTATATTGCCAAACTATTGAACAGTTGAAAAAGTATAAAGTTTGGAGATATATATAAGTGTGTCCCAATAGTTAATGTAACCTAATTTATGTGGCCATACACTTGAGCTGTTATAGGCAAACAGATGAAATCTGTTTTGAAGTCGGCTTTTTTTCGCAGGAATAATTGTACAAACATTCAATGAGTTTTTTATGTCTTTGTTTTATTTATTTAATGGAGTTCTTATTTAACTAATTTGGCTTTTTATATAACACTCTTAGGTTTTCTATACAAAATTTTGGGTAGAATTCACTGATGAGCTATATATGAGAAGTAGCGAAATGGCCATTTGTTATGCTTTTCCCGCAGTAATACATTTCATTTTTAAGTTTTAAGTAATTATTATTTCATGAGAATAACATGAATTCATGAGAATATCATGAAATAATTGTATTTCAAAGAATCAAGCACAATTAAAGTAAATCAATATGAAAAATTGTTATGTAATAAAATTTATAATTCTATACAATATTATTCACAGGCTGAGACCGATTTTAATGTTAACATAACAAAATTAAAAAAATAAATTATATACTACAAATTCAGTGTTGCCCCATGTATTTTCACCTAATACTGACACAAGCACACAAACATATTCAAAAATTAAAATCATCAAATCAACCACAAAAACCACTTAATATATTTTTAGCTTTTGAATATTTAACTTCTTTGTGTTGTTTTTAATTATTGAATTCAACTCTTTAACAAAAACAACAATATAATTGTTTTCCAAATTTAATCTTGTTTCAATTATTTCTACTATTTAAAGGATTTTATTTGTGTGCATATTTTTATTCTTTGTTATGTTTGGTTTATTTTAAAATTTGTCATTATTATTAAATATTCAAACAATTTTAATTGCGTCTTACAATAATTCTAGACTAACGAGAGCACTGAGCCTGTTGTTACAAAATTTTATTTTTTTATTTAGCCTTGTCAAATGTAAGCATGAAGGGAAAAATTATAAATAGTCTGTAATTGAAAAAATTGACTGACATGTTCTTTTCAAAACTGACAAGTCAGATGTCCTAAAATATTTACAATACACAACTTAAAAAGAGCTGACAATTGAAGTTGAATACAGCAGAGTATTATAATAAGTAAGGATAGGTTCACGAAGAAAATTGTCTTTCATAGTATCATTCCTACTTTATTCACTAAAAAACTTCGCAAGGAAGGCTAGACACGACAGATCTTTAAAGGTCTCTCTTGGTACGCGATTGATCTCTTACTGTCATATTTGTTTTAAAACGCTTTAAGAAGGAAGTGCATATTTTCCAATATTACAAGCAGAGATAGCTTAAGTAATTTTCATAGCCGATCCAGATGTGGATCCTAGTGCACAGTTAAACCAAACCCTTCGCCTTGAGGTATCTTGTAAGGTCACCTAGTACGATTCAAGTTGGTTCAGATAGATTATCTCTTATGTTCGCTCCAAGAAATTTACGTCTTAAAGAATGGAGTGCATTTTTTTTTTGATTTTCGTTATATCTGCCAGTTGCAGCAGTATCTAGTATACGGAAGTTCCAGTCTGTTGATCGCCCAGTGATCCCTTAACGCAGCCAGCAACCTGTTTTTATCTGTCAATTAAACGGAACGATTGTAATTATACTTGGTCACCTTTTTCTCAAAACCTTAAAATCTTTTCCGAAAATACTGTTACTTACAGTGACCTATCCCTGCCTATTTAATCCTAAAAATTACTATTTGCTGGTACCCAAACTAGGGCGATACCTGCTCGGGAAACCCAGCCTGGATAAGGCGTCCTTACATTGTCTCACCAGAATTGAAGACGTAAATTAAGATCTCAGTGAGTTAAGAGGCCCGGCGTGTCATCTAGTGAAAACCTGGCCTTGCATACAGTCAGTTTTAATAACATCAAATGTTTTTCAGGGATCACTATATATGCTGGTTGATCACACAAATTTGTAAAGCCAGATTACAAGCCGTTTGCTACACTAATATCATGTGAGAAATTTCTCACTTGAGTTACAGAAACGCAGCACTGAGGTAATAAACAGCCCACCGCTTTGAAGAGAGGCTTGAAGTTTTATGCGCAGACTGTATGTTACACGAAAAATTGAATAAATAATAGTACTTAAGAGTTTTTTTCTTTTCATAATATCGCTTTTTAGGCAGGAACTTTATCGCAAAAAGGAGTATAAATTTCTGATTTGAATGTTAACTTCGAACGCTGCAGCTATTTTATGTCCTGGGAATCATGGGAGTTTTTCGCCTTCTCTTCTAAGTGTATAGCAAGTAGGCTCTTACATCTTAAATACCGTGAATTAAATTAGAGCTCATAAAAAGTTTTTTGTCGTTCTCATTATAAAGTATAGCAGATTTTCTGCTTTACCGGAATTATAGCAATGTGTCCCATATACAGCCAAATCCTGATAATTCGTACCCCGACATATCGTAATTCCCGATAATTCGTAATAAACTATCGGTCCCTTGAAAAAATCTGGTAAATTCCCAAAATGTTCATACATTTTGGTCCCCCGCCAATGCTTTTTTTTTGCTAATAAAATCTTCTTTACCATTTATAAATCGTAATTGTTTGCTAACTACCACTTATAATTCATAATAAAAACAAAATCAATATTTTTTAACCTTCATAAAAAGAAGGAGGTTATACAATTTGGCTGAATGTTGCTTTTTTTATATTTGTGCCTCCAGAACTCAGTCATTTCTTATCCGATTTTAAAAATTTATAATATGATAGATATGCTTACAGATTGGTCCCATTTTAAAAACAGTTCATAATCTTAAAAATTAAAGGGTGTCTCCATACAACATACATATTTTTTACGTGTATTATGAACTGTAAAGGGCGATTCTGTAAAACTTATAATGACTGCGTACTACTATGGCTCCCAAAAACAAAAAATTATAAAAAAAATCTAAAACTTAAAGGGTGCCCCCCTTATATGGGCCTATCTTTTGAACCTTTATAGACAAACGGTTGCAAATTGAACAGAATCTCGATTGCTATGGCCATTATAGTAACACGTATTAATGTAACAAATTTAAAATTAAAGGGTGCGGCAATAGTTCATTAAATTTGATGTATATGGCCATACTTTTGAACAGTTATAGACAGACGCTAGAAATTTACAACAAACATGTATTGCTAAGTCCGCTATAACAACAAATATTAAATTTGGATTTGGAAATTAAAGGGCGTTCCAATAGTTAATGTAATTTTGTGTATGTGACCAACCTTTTGAAACGTTATAGACAGAACGCTAAAACTTAACATGGACCTGTAATGCTAAATCCGCTATATCAACGAGTTTATAATTTGAATTAAGATATTAAAGGGTGTCCCATAATTACTGTAGATTTACTTATATAGCCCTATCATTTGAACCGTTATAGAAAAGCGCTTGTAAATTTGACTCAATGTCGATTGCTATGGCCGTTATAGTAACAGCTGATAATATTTAAAATTATAAATTAAAGGGTGCACCAATAGTTCATTTAATTTGGTATATGGCCATACTTTTAAACAGTTGTAGACAGACGATTGAAATTTACTAAGAACCTTTATTACTAACTCCTCTATAACAACAAGTATAAAATTTGGATTTGGAAATAAACGGGTGTTCTAATAGTTGATATAATATGGTGTATGTGTCCGGACTTTTTAACCCTTATAGACAGACAGCTGCAATTGACAAGGGATATGTTTTGCTAATTCCGCTATAACAAGAAGCTTATAATTTGAATTTAGAAATTAAAATGTGTTCCCAAAATTACTGTAATGTGTTCTATATGGCCGTATTTTTTGAACCGTTGTACGCAAACACCTTAATTTTAAACAGAATGCCCACTACTTTGTTTGGTATAATAAGAACATGATTGCTAATCTACTATGAATTTGAATATTAAAGAGAGACCCTATAGTTGCTGCAAATTGAACAGTTGAAAAAGTGTAAAGTTCGGAGATATAAGTGTGTCCCAATAGTTATTGTAACCTAAATTATGTGGCCATACACTTGAGCTGTTAAAGGCAGACAGATGAAATCTGTTTTGAAGTCGGTTTTTTTTTGCACGAATTATTTTATTTAACCCCGTTAAATCGAAACCCCGCTAAATCAAAAACCATTACCTTGCGGTCCCTTGCGATTACGAATTATCGCGAGTCCGCTGTTATCTTTTAAGCTAAAACAATTTGTATTAACACTCTAGTCATAGTGCAGGTATTTATTCTCCCCAAAAACGCAGACAACAAAACTTGAATTACAACTACAAAAATTTACTTCAATTTTGATAATAGCCTGTAATTCGTAAAAAGGTTCGAATCTTTGAGAGTTTTTATTTATAGTTTTGTTTATATTTCTTTCCGATTTTCATTTTGCAATTTTAGAATTTTCGACACTGAAGATTTTTTGTGGGCATTTCTCGCGCGTATTAAGTAAAATTTGGCTTGGTGCTTTTTACTATTTCATTTAACTTGAAAAAAGATAATTGTTACTTTGATCGCATAATGGTTTCTTATTAGAAAAGTTTTATTTTATTGCATGAAATAATTTCACATATATAATAACGCTTTTCTTTTTTTACTGCCTTTACTACAACTCCACTACGTTTCTTCATAAAGTCTGTACGTAGTACCATCCAACTATGTTTTAAATAACTTCTTTAAACCAGATTTTATTGCAGCAAAATAAAACGAAAAAGTTTTCCATTTTAGTTACAATAAAAAATTGTGTGTTGTAACTGTGTTTACAATTATATTGTATTGTATGATTGTAGGTTGTACGTCTGTCTACCCGACTCTCGGTATTTAGGCAATTAAAAAAGTTATTGTTCATTTAAGAATTTTAACAGTTGTTATAGAAATATAGGCAAAAGCTTGTAATGTAATGTACAAGGGAAATAAAAATTAACCTTAAAGTGTTATAGTTATAGTAGTTGATTAGTTTTTATAAATATTTACTAGCATTTTTTTATTATTGTATTTAACGCTAAAAAAATATACACAAACATACAGCACAAAGCACATTGGCAATAAAAAATCTTGAAGAAAATCTGTGTTCTCAGGACATAGCTGTCAGATGCCCTCAAAAAAGCGCACGTCTGAACAGAACCATTCGGCAATGGTCTTTACAAAGGTTCGAATTCGAAGGTTGCAGTGATCATTCTTAAAATGTTGTTTTGATGCCTTTGAAATTTTCTTAAATTTAATATTTATAATTTAAAGTAGATTATTAGTGAAATTGTTTGACTCTGTTGACAACACATGTTTAAATCAGAAAAAATTATCTATAAGTTTTAGTTTTTTTCCATCTAAGTCACCTAATTTTCAAAGTTACTAAATCTTATAAAATGCCTGAAATACTTTGGCATTGGTTTGAAATATAATAAATTTAATTCTGTTTAATTTGATAAATAAGATTACATGCCCTTTCTTAACCATTATGTGACTGATAGAGGGGGAAGGATCCATATATAAAAATAAGTGTGTTTAAAATTTAAAAGATAATCTGTACATTCTCCTTTAAGTGAGCTCTGCTATCATTTGCAAAAAAAAATCTTTTCTTAACTTTTTAATGCATTAAAAATGTCAAGTGGCTGGTTACAAACAAATAATAGTGAAGTTTAATGTGAATTGAGTTTGATATTACCATTTAATTTTTTGTTGTATAGTGATTGTGTACAGGTGCTGCATTGCTATTACTTATGACTGAACGCAAGGCGATTTCAAAGCTTGTGGCAACATTATCTTTGCTAATTATAAAACGACAATCATCAGTCGACCGCATAAGCTAATGCATTCATCATTCTTATCCATTCGCCTTGGATTGAACGTTTGGTATTAGTGGCTTGAAATTGTTTCAGGTTTCATCCTCCCAAAGAAACTTCAGCTTTACAAGGCAATTTTCCATAGCGTTATTGCTTTAAATATCAGAGAATGCTACAGAATTTATATTTTTTTATCTACATAATTTAATAGATCTATTTCTTACAGAAAGTTTTATATGATTTATATTTTGCCCACTCAATATTCTATAAACGGGACGCACTATGGTGGTTTGATTTATTGGCTTGCAGTTTAAATCCATTCAAATATTTATTCAATAAAAATAAAAATAAACTATTTCTGTGCGATTTTTTTTTTCTTTTTAAAATCTTTTATTTCCCTATTCTTTTGTTCACTTCAGCTTAATTTCCTAAAGTAAATACTAAAATAATACAAATGATTTAATTTATGGTGCACTGGTTGTTACAGTTTGCTGTTGCTATTGCTGGTGGTAGTGTTGATGCCATTTATAAATTTGTCAGTGTTAGTTTTGCTTCATCATTTAAATCATCATTTACAGTTGTTGAAGAGTTTTTTTTCCTTTTAAAACATAAACCAGAGACAAATCAAATTTTACACAGCTAATTCAATTTAACGGTTACTAATGATACTCAACAAATGCCAATGGTTGATAGATCGTATGTTTGTGTGTGGTGTGGCATGAAGAACGAATGACTGAATGAATAGTATTCCACAAAAATACAAAAAAGTGAAAGTAAGTAAATGGATGAATCTTAAAAGATAAAGCCAAATTAAGGTTTTTTTTAAATTATTTTCTAGCTAGAATTTGAAATTCCTATTTAAATTTAAATAAACTTTCAACTGCTGCTTCTGGATTATAAAAATCTTCCATAACTGTTACTGTAATAAACAATGTGACCTATATTTTGAACTGAAGTATTTAGTATAATCCTATGAAGTTAATAAGCATGTCTATGCTGATTATTATTCATTGTTATTCTATTTGTAAAAGCGTGAGTCATCTGCATCCTCTTAATATACCTACCACCATCTCAAAGCTGATATTATACGTGCCACTTAAACGATACAAATACAAGAGGAAATCAAGATATGTTAAGGTATTCCAAAGAACTATTTATGATATATCTAGAGCATTAATCCCCAGCCCTCAGTAGAAGACATCTGGGTGCGTGAAAGAAAAAAAAAATTATCGGTGGGACTCTTTTAATTGCAATAACTTACCAAGGAAACAAACTTTTTAAATACGCATTGGAAAAACAAGGTGATGTGTATAAACTAAAAAACAAAAAATAATCTATTTGCTTTTGACAAAAATGCTTTAGAAGAGGTGGACGAATTTGATTATCTTGGAGCTATTCTTCTTACAGCTGGAGGCTCGAGTGATGGTAATGATAAAGGCGAAAGAAAAGCCACTCAAGCTTACTGAATATTAAACAAGGAAATGTACAATTATTCACAGAGTTAAAATCAAACTTTTTTATGCGAAACGTGGAACGCACTTTACGTGCATTAAAATCCCAACCTGCTATACACCATACTAAACAAAATATACATCAATTGGTAGCACAGCCAGTTCTTAAACTCATAAAATACCAAGAATTCAATAAGCTTGGATAGATCACAACCTACGTAAAGCATACAACGATACTGCCACAGCTACTATGAGAATGAAGTGAATGAATTCACAAAGACTTTGACTTGCCATTAGTGTAACCAGTAATTGCAGTTTGAAAAGGAAACATTTAATTAATTTTTATAAAAGAACACAGAGAAATTAAATTTTGTCTGGAATTCACCTTAGCGAAACATGCGTAAAAACTTTTGTATCTACCTCTAATAAAGCTAATTAAAAAAGAGAAGGAGGGTGTAAGGTTTACAAATCCACCTCTCCGGTTGGATATAAAAACTCAGGAAAGATATGAAATTTCTCCCTTTAAAATTGTAGTTGGTCCTCACAAGCTTGTGTAACCATAGCTTGTATAAAATATGTTCTATGTGTGTGTACGTGTGTGTGTTTGTATGGATTAGAGTGCTTGTGTACTTAAGTGGAATCGTATACATTTTCAAGCTGCTCACCCATTGATGCATTTATTTTGCACACAATGATGAATCATTAAATTAGCAAACTACTAATATTTACACTTGTTGTGAAATGCAACCAAAAAATACAACACCAACACACTCCTACAGACCCATACATTGACGTATACTTTGTTTAACAGAGGAAGGATATGCAACACCGAAAATACATCACTAGCAGCTCTAAAAGTGATGATGCAGCAACCAATTCATTATAAAAATCCTCTTTGTCAAAAATATTCCATTTAATCAGGCATGTCACAGAACTCAATTCCGATCGAAAGTGGTTTCAGTTCCGCAAATTGGTTCTTGAGAAAACGAAAACCGAACATTTTTTTCGGAATGAAATCACTTTTAAATTTCAAAGTGGAATTAAGCTTCTTTATTAAGCTTATTTATTTGGCCTTGCAGGCTTTTTAATCTTTGAAAAAGGCATAAATAAAAATAAAATAAATAATTGACAGTTTTTTTCTTTAATGGTTGGTTAAACACGAACTGTTTCTGTTGTTATATATACTTATAATTGTAATTGTTAAAACAAAGGAAACGGAGTTTAAGTGAAAATATATAATGAATAGACGACAATAATATGTAAGACGATCTAACGACGGTATTAATTGTTTATACCTAAAATGTACCTTTAATCTGTATTAAATATTTTCACGGAAAGTTGATCAGTCCTTGATTTTAAATGTTTGGGTTTAGGATTTTATTATCAGTCATTTATTAATAGTTATTTATTTATTATTCCTTTGTTTTGTTTTGGCGTTGGTTTTGCTTCTACGCGGCTATTTGAGATTTCGCATTAAGCACAACAAACCCCAACTGTGCAAGTATTGAAAGCTATTTTTGAACAATAAATTTCTAATTTCGAGTCAAATGGTTTGCGAGGAATATATTAAAATGTTAAAAAAAGCATAAATATTAATCAATTCCAAAGTTAGTCATTTGACCAAATAATTATTTTGCAACGTGATATCAAACTTTTCTGGATAATAGAGCTTATAATTTTAATCCTAAAAAATGCGTTCCATAATAATATATTAGAAGCCATAGATCACTTGTTTTAACAGTCAAAGGTATTCGAACGCTAATAAAATTTTTTTTGCTATTCGATTAAGGATTGCGGATTGGTCAACATAATTGAAATTTTTATTAAACTAAATACAGAAATAGTTCTTTCTATATATTCCGGCGTTTCTAGCGGTATGTTTTCGAGTTATTAGTGATTTAATATATTAAATCCACTTAATTTTTAATAGCCCAGTCAGTAATTTCTTAGAATTATATTATTGAATGGTCTGAAGGTGATTTTTATAAAGCTGCCACTCTAAATCTGATATTTATTTCAGTAGGACCAAACATTGGTTGTTCATTAAATGTTAAAGTAGAATCATTATATATAGCTTGTGCAAATACAATATTAAAAAACGTATGTTAATAATTGAATTTAAAAACAAGTAACGTTTACTCTTATTCGGCTATGCCGAATCTTTTATACCCTTCACCATCTATGTGAATCTAGTTTAGTGAAGTAACTCCAATCAAAAAAGCAAATATTTGGGTGACAAAGAATTAAAAAAAATAAAAAATGAAGTAATACATATACCTATATAATTTTGTATAAAATTTTGATATTTCCTTAAAAACCACTATGTCCTTCAAGGCAGCTGGCAAAAAACCAAAAATTAGAGGTAGGAGTGGTGTTTTGCCAGCTGCCTCGAAGGACATAGACCAATCGTGCTGTTTTTTATCATATATAAATTTTCTCTAGCTGATCTAGCGCCTTGGCGAACTTGATATACACTTAGAATATATATATTTATTGGGTCGGAAATGAATATTGTAGAAATTACAAACGGAAAGACAAACTTAGTAATACCCTTTTTCCACTTTTTATGGTGAAGGGTATAATAAATATTATTTTCAGTGGAGATTTTTGGAAATAGTTAAAATTACTTTTGGGAAATTGTGGGGATAAATTTTTTCTAATTGGGGATACAACTCGAAAGAAATATGGGATCCCTGACAGAAATTACAGAGGTAAGTACTCTTTTACTGTAGTGACAACCGTTTAAAATGAAGCGAAAAATTGCATTATTATTAAACAAATTAAAATAATAAATAGAAAATCGATCACTACAATACACACAACATTGTGCTGCAACTATCCACATTCATCGATTTATATAACATTTCCAACAAACTTATTTTAATAATCATTTACCTCTGATACCGGGACAACACAAATTTTCTGTTTTTCTGCTGACCGCACATTGTTCACTACCCGAGCTTTCTGACGTTTAGCTGTTTGAACTGAAGTGAATATATAATAGTGAACGATTTTTCCTACATTTAAAAGCACCTCTGCGTCTAAATATATGGTGAAAGACTCAACAACTATAATCAGACTGTGGACGACATAAAGGGCCTTCGAAGCGGTTTTTGGGTAACATTTTCAAGTGTACCTTAAAATTCATTGCCAACTTACTGCAAAACGTTTTCACTATTCAAGATAGTTAGACTTCACTAGAATTGCTCTAAAACAATGTCGAAAATTCTATAAATTTGTCCCAAATACTATTTGAATTAATATCATTTTAAAAATATGAAAATTAGCAACCTCGAATTCTACATCTTGTAATCAGTCCTTACATAAAACAGTACATTTACTCCTTGAAGATAACTTAGATTTTTTTTTTGAAAACAAATAAAGCAATTTTGATTATTTGCACATCGGCTCAGATGCAAGTAAATCCCTATCATCATTTGAAAAAAGGGTATCGACAGCAATTAAATGTGCCTAATCTAGCAGACGCACGTTTACGAATTTTATTAACAAAGAACACATTAAAGTGTAGTGAAATGAACTCGCCGTATGTTCTGCTTTGTTAACATTAAATTAATTTGTTTCATTTTCTGGGCTAGAATTAAAAGGGCGCACTCAGAACATTGATTCTTAGCACTCACTTCAGAATATTAAGAATTATTTTTCAAAACTCATGTTCGCAATATTTATACATATGTATGTAAGTATGTAGGTAATGAAAACACGATTAATTTTAAAACAGTAAAAACAGTCATAAATTTCATTTATTTTATTAATCAGTCATGCTTAATGTAATGTTTGGCAAATATTTGCCACTCCCATATGAATACTCAACTTGAATTATCGTTTATACTTAAAATAATCGCCCCTTTTCAATAATTACCTCGTTTGAAGATACTTCGTTCTTTGTTTTTATTTGTTTTGTTGATTAAATACTTTTGTTTTTGTCATCAAAAATGTTTCAATTGTTTTTTCAAATTTGTTTTTTAGCTCGTTTTTTAAGCATGAATAATCATTATGTTTACTTAAGTATATTTTTATTCGCTTGCTTAAGTATGACAAGCGCAACCCTTAAAATACAAATAGCAAACAGGCATAGAGACACAAGTGAGAGTTGAAATATTTGTAGTAAATTCGCAACAAACCCAGGATTTTACCGCCACTTCTAAGCCATCATCTTACTAGCAATTGACGTTGTCTTTTTTCACTTGCACACTTTAAATACCTTAAAATACATGCTCCCAGCAACTGCTTGTTATAAAAAGTATAAGGCTTCTAAAAAGGGTTTACTTATATTATTGTGTACTTTGGTCAAAGCATACTAAGTCAAGATAACGTGTTCTCTTTATTTTGTATAACCACAATTGCAAAAATTTTAATTTACAATTTAAAAAAATTGGCTTATAACTTTCACAAATAAATAATTTTGTCACACAGTCTAGTTTGCATTAACAATTATAATAAATCAATTAACAAAAGGACGACAACAGAGCAGTGAAGCCATCTGTAGCAGTAACTTGAGTGGAAGCGTTTTCCACACAGTATAATGGGAATATTTGTTATTTACTAATCAATCACTTATATATGACAAGAGGTTATGTTAAGTTCATATTATTTAACTTGTTTTAACTTGTGTGTATCGCCCATGTTTACTTTACTTCTGTTAGTCTACTTATGTTTAAAGTCGATTTACTGATTTACTTAAAATCTCAATACGTCTTGGTAAGTTAAAATCAGCTGTACTGTTTCTATACTATGGCTCCCACAAAAGTAGATACACTTGCTACTTGCCTGCATACCTTTGCCGGACACCAACTGAACTCAGTGGCTGGTGTTTTTCCACCCGCTTACATTTAAGGTACTTTAGAAGAACACGTACACCCAGGATAGTACATGTTATAAGTTTCAAACAAAGGTTAGTAAAGTTTTTTTGCGATATTCTTAATGAATATCATACAATGAACTCTGTGAAATTTAATTGAGGCTTAGCAACATTTCCTTAAGTTTGAACTGTTCGTAGCAATGCACGATGTAAATTCTGAGTCATACTTTAACGACAAAAGTTTTGTCAAAAGTTGATAAATTTAACCATAAATGTTGGCGTCCTAGATATAGATATGAATCTGGACGATATGTGCTTCCAACAGGATGTTGGTACTGGACACATAACCAACGAAACAGTTGCTTTTTGCTTTCTAGGTGAAAAATTCAAAAGCCGTGTTATTTCACGTCATGGCGATGTCAAGTGGCCGCCACGATCATATGATTTGATTTCTTTCTTTGAAAATGTTTAAAAGAAAAAGTGTATGTTAATAAGCAAAGCATAATTCAAAAGGTATAGGATGAAATAATTCGGCACATTCACCACATTAAAACTTAATTGTGTCTCAGAGTTATTGAAAATATGGACCAGGGGATGGAGGCACGCCACTGTAGTCTTAGCGAATATTTGTTTTATATATTATTGTACTAGCATGATGGTTGTGAAGAAAAGTAGTAAACTTAATGAGAATTATATTCTTATATAATCCCTATAAGGTCAATAGGGCCACTATAAATTCTTTTTACTGAAATATATCTAATGCAAGTATTTTAAATTGATAACCTTGATTGTGTCGTTTCATAGCTTACTTCTCTACATGACAGCAAAAAAAACCTGATTACCATCAATGCTAGGAGAATATGTTGTAAGCGCGCAGGGGGTCTGTATGCTCTTTGAATTGTGATATTTTTTTCATATCAAGCCTGCAGAGATTAATTTTTTTTTGTTTTGGCTGTAAAAAGCACCGAACAGATAATTGAGATGTTAAACATATCCCAAAGTCTATTTGAAACCAATGAGGATATGAAAGATCGGTTAATGTGTCACCAGTGTAATTGACCTACCTAAACCCCGGAAATGAAATAGAAATAAATTTCTTGATTTTTGCAATTTGTGCCATAAAATGCTCACAACCACAAATTTTCAAAATAAAAATGGTATTAATTTTTCAACAAATTAAAATTAGCTGCTTTGTTGTTAGGATTTTATTAAAAACAGTCGAAATTCCATCCCTCTCTGTTGTAAAAAAAGAAATAGAAATTACAACCTATGCTACTGTCAGCGTAGATTTTGCGAGGGGGACCTTTGTCTACGACTACTACAGGGCATCAGGTATTTCCCCTGTTCTTTTTCTTTCCAGTAAAGAAACCATAACCAACAAGTAGGTATTATAGCTTGAGTGTGTTTCACTCGTTACAAAAACTGTGAAGGCGATTGGCAAATTCATTATTTTTTAGCATCGCAAAGAGGGTCAAACTTAATCTATAAAAAGAATTTTGCATTAAATTCTTTCCAGTTTAATATTTTACGCAATAGTAAAAATGAGAGCTTTCGCCATTACTGTCACTTGGGTAAGAACAGATAAATTAACATCAATTGGTGATCCTTGATTTTCTAGGAAAAATCATTACAAATTAACTTAAATTTACTAATTTGTAATTAAAAATTTGTGGCGTTTTTGCCACTACCAATCATTATTACCGGTTTATTAACGCAATTGCATTATCATACTAAAAACTCACAACGCGGATGAAAATGCAAAAGTAGGCTAAAGCTTATATTGTAACTTTTACTACAGTAACTTGAACATTGTATTGCCACTTGCAAATGAGATGGTGTTCAACATCTCTGCACAACCCCTTTAATGCCACTGACACATCTATTTATGTTATGGCGTATAGCTCAATATACTTAGCAACTATACAGCCATCAAGTGAACCATTGTCATCAGCATCATCATTTAAAACATTGTAATAATCACTGCACTCACCATCCTCATTATCAAATTGTAACCTTAGCTGAAATTATTCTGTTACTAGGTTACTGTTACAAGGGTGTTGTGTTTCAAAGCTGACTAAAAAGTGTGAGAAATAAAACAAAAACAATTAACAAAATCTATTCCCAGTAGCAAAAGTTCGTAATGCAAGCGAATCATATTAAATTGAAATTTCAGTAAAATATAAACAATAAAGGAAAAGTTAGTGGTTTAGGCAAAAACCGTGAGAAACGATTTGCTTAAATTAGTGCCAGCTAGATTTGAAAACTAAGGTTATCGAAAATTTTTTGGCTTTATTGGCGGAATTAAAGCAGAGTAATAATATAAACAAGTAAGAGTGCTATATTTGTCTATGTCGAATCTTATATACCCTTCACAATATACGTTAATCTTATTTAGTGCAGCAACTCTAATTAAAAAAAACAAATATTGGGATGACATAGAATTAAAACAAAAAAAAAAAAAAAAAAACAAGAATCAGTACTGTATATAATTTTGCATAAAACTAGCATGGGCTCTTAATGGGTTACGAATTAAAAAAAATTGTATCTCCAGAAAGATATCTTTAAAAGCTTTTGAATTATACTCATATTGATATCTTAAAAATATGGTGCACAATCTTACTTTTCTATAAACATTTCAGAGGCACATAAATCAGAAAATATGAGCGAATGCTAATTTTTTCACGTGATGCTTTTTTCTAATTTGTTATTCTCTATCGCCCCGTATATTTGTGTTTTTAATTGGAGTTACTTAACTAAACTAGATAGGTTCCAAATGATATAGAAAAGTTAGAGGCAGACGTGGTGTGACGCCCGCTATCTCAAGGGATATGGGCAGATTTTGCCGACCTTCAATAGCTAAATTTTCGAAACTATGTCTGATCGATTGGCTCATTGCCTTAGTGCCTTGGCAAAGTTGATTTCAACCAGAACACGGACGGACAGATGGACATCGTTCAATAGACTTCTTATAACTTAGAATATATATATACCTTATGGGAAATGGATATTGTAGAAACTACAAACGGAATGACAAACTTAGATATACTCTTCTTACAATTTTTATCGCTAATGCAAAGCGAAGTCGATTGAGCCGTCCGTATTAGCCTTAAATCACTTTTGTAAATAGAAAAATTTCAACACTGTCTTAAACAGTGAGTTTAAAAAAAATAGATATGACGCGCAGACGAAGTCGTGCGCACTGCTAGTGTTCACTTAAAATATTCGAACGAAAAAAAGTAGTCTTTGTCATTCGAAAAAAATTGATGATGAGGAATATCAGATATGAGTTTTTCTCTCTAATTCTGTGATTTCTTCACTTATTTGGCTTAACATATTTTATTTGGTCATATATTGACCAGTTTATATGACCATTAATGTAGGCTGCATTAATTTAATTCTTCTACAAAATAAATCTAAAGAATTTCTGTTCCAGGTCTTCTTATTTATATGACTAAATGTGGGTAATCAGTAAAGAACAGTACATGACTGAAATCTAAGATTTGCTAACAAAACGGACTCTGTTCATGAGATTTTTAACCAGCAAACAAAGTTTAGAAAATGTAATCGAGTGCTGAAATAATTATTTTTGGCGGAAGGACCTACAAACCCATTGATTTTAAAAAATCATGACACTTTTATAATCAATTACCGAGAATCGATTACATTCATTGTTGCAGCAAATAACGATGATAATAAGTACGTATTTTAAGGTATTCTCGTTTAACTTAAAGAACTGGATTAATTACTACTTCCTTTTTGCGAACTAATGTAATGTGTTTTTTAAGCGAGTAACAAAATATGCCAATTACAAAAGTAAGTCCTTATATCGCAAGTACTTTTTAAGGCAATGTCTAAGTTTTTGCTGGGTGATTATAAGAACGAAACAGTCAAACCAACTGATATATATTTTAATGAAAAATCATCGCAAGTAACAAGCAAAGGTATCGTATTTCTAGGAAAGATGTTCAGAGAGTAGAAGTTTATCTGGTTTGGTGTGAGCCAGTGGTTTTTTAGACCTATACTTCCCTAACACTCTGTTTATTGACAGTTTATTGGATAAATTGGATATGATAGGAATGTGGTTCCTCAATAAAGCGCTGTGTGTCTCACTTGGAATTGGAAGTTTATTTAATATAGAAATGATTAGAGAGGTCATTCTTGTTGTGATTCCTTTAAACTCAATGCTGCAAACGGAAAGTGCCTAAAAGTAAATATAACAAATAGCCTGTTTCAACTTAAGTCTCTCAGTACACATAATGTTATTGATGGCCGTTATTTTTTTTTTTGTTTTTTTTTTTTGCAAATAAAAAATACTATCATCTTGCCTAATCTACGTCTACTCGGCCCTTGTTGGAAATTCCTGTAAAAAAATGTTTTATTTGATGAAACTTTTTTAATGATCTTAATCATATCTTTTTGGCGAATTGTTGCTTTAATAATAATTGCTGAAACTTTTTACACAACTAAACTTTTGTACAGATTTAAAAGGTTTTATTTTCATTCTTCAAGTGAAAATTTGTTAGGCAATAAATATTGAACTCATTACGTTTTTCCTCCCTTTTTTTCGTTTCTATATTTTAATCTTGCAAAAAAAATCTTTAACACCCGTAAAAAGTTTGCAGACATCTGTAAGTATCATCTAAGAATATATTTCGGTTTCTTAAAACTTTTGTCTGTCTCCATGTATAATTGTAAGTATAGAAAATTATATGCGATGTAAAGACAAAAGGAAGAATTCAATAAATCTTGCTATTAAATGTGCAAAAAAGTGTCATCGATTTGAACAATTTGTTCTTGTACTTTAAACTACGATTTCACGGATGGTAGTTAGGTTTGACATGACGCTACCATTAAATGTAAATGTTAATCATAAAGAATTTTATACTATTTTTTATTTTAGAGGATCTCTATTAACGTTATTTTTACGATATCGAAAATTTATCTTTTGTAATTTTTTGTAGGACATACCACAATATTTTTAACTTTATTTTAAAGTTTCAACTCTAAATTCAAATATAACCCACATGTTCATGTAAAAGTATTTCTGAAAGTATCAACATACTTAATGAGATTAAGCAAAGATACTGCAACAATTGAAACTTAATTTTTTTCTTACCAACCCATACCGCAGACACAAAATTATATCGAAAATTAAAACGAAAAAAGAACAGAAAGTGACTGAGTAAAGGAAAAACTTTAGCGTTAAAAATTTTCCCAATTTAATAAATTGTGATCTGAATGAACAAAATGCAAACATCACAAAAAAATTTATTTAAAAATATAAAGTTTTTTTATCTGTTAAAAGTTTTTATGGCTTAGGTTGGGGACGAGGTGGAGGTCATTTGAAATTAGGAATTGAAATAAGAGCAAATTGATAATCTTTGCTGAAACATTCTTAAAAAGTAAAAGTTAAATGTAATCAATTACAGTTTTATGTGTAATTTGAATTTTTTTGAACATTTTTAACGTTTAACATGCACAGACAAGCATAGATTATTTACATACATACAGTGGCGAACCTTGTTTTAAAAAAAATACAACAAATAAAATAATAAAATTAACAATGACTTGATCACTATTTGACTAAAACCTAATTCTCCTGTTAACGTCCGAAAAACTACGTGTCGCCGAACTTAATTTCGATCAAAAATGGTTTCAGTTTTGCAAAATTTCTTCGAAATGAGACTACTATTTGGAAGTGATTTTATTTAAAATTTTAAAAGTGGATGGATACATTTTCAACACCTGTGCACGATGGTGAATAGACTGATGCGGGTCTTCATCTACGCGATGCTCAATGACTTTTTCTGTAACAACTGTACGACATCCCTGTGGATGCGTGTTATTATTTAAAGTAAACTTGATGCGAAAACGTTCCATAGTTAATCGAATTAATTATTATGGTGGCGATTACGTTGACCGTTCCCTATATGATCGACGTAATCGTGCGCGAAACGTATTTTGAACAGAACCATGATTTTTAAAATAAGTTTGAACAATTTGTTCAAGGGTCAGTGTATTGATATTGAAATGCCAAACCAAACTAAACATAAATTACTTCATAGCTGACATTATGGTCGCCAACTAGAAAAGAGTTGCTGGTAAAAGTTCTATATCCATGAATATCCGCCTTTTATATGTAGTGCTTTAGCGGCACCTGCTATTATTCTGATTATTTTTAAAGTGCAGAATATAATTGTGTCGTTTTTTTACTCCTTACTACTAGCTTTATACTTGGCTTATTAATGATACAATTTAAAAGAAATAATTGAGAAACTAGTTTGCTGCTGATTTTTATTCAAGCTTTAATATTTTGTATACATCATTTAATTGAATTCTCATTCCGATTTAAGAAGTTCTAATATATATTTCTGTTTTTTTTAAGTGTGGATAAATATATTATTATGAATCTGAGGCTTCCACCCCAAAATATTAATGGAATTTATATTCTGCAAGGACATGGCAACAAAGCTGACGAAGGTTGTTACGAAGCTAAAAGGACATTTGATTTTGCTAGTGTCTAGGTGTTACCCTCGCTTGATAATAAAACATAATTTATCACGAACTTAAGTATAACTTAAAAATTATAATTCATTTGAACGAATTTTTTTTCTTCTATCTCCTTAAATTAATATTTTAAACCGTTCTTATTTTCTTGTGAATTGTAATTTGATATTACATCTTATTTATTTATGAATTTAAGTTGTTTGCCAATATCGAATAATGCAAATGTATTGTAATAAAACCATAATTATGGAACAAGCGGCAGCTTTCAACAACAACAACTTGTGTGGAATTGCAAAAAACAAGTATTTCCCCTTGCACGCAAATTTTTAAAAACGCTCCTGTGTTAAACTGTAAAAATAAACGATTGCAATTAGTTGGAATGCTAAGTTCCTATTAAACTTTTTGCTTCTTTTAAATTTGCTTTATTTTTTGCTTGATAAGAGAAAAAATTCTTTCAAGTTTTTCTATTATTTAGTTTTTATTTCCTCCGTCATCATCACTTGTTGACATTAGCATTTCAAGTTCTTTTCAATTTTGTTTTTAACGTTTAAGAATATTTTTTTTTGTTTAAAAAACTTTCTACTTCAAACATTTTTTATTTAATTTATTTGATTAACTGCATTTTAAACAGAAAAACGTAAAAAACTAACAAATTATACCAGAGCCAAAAGGAAGATGAAAAAAAATCCATATTTTTTACACTTATTAAATAAAAAACTAAAAGAAACAAGAGGAAAAAATCTTTTCTTTCAATGTTTAAATTTTTTAGGTTGTTTAAGGTGAATTCTAATTGGGTCAGTTCTGGATGTACCAAAAAGCACAAAAATTGCTAATGATGTGGAAAACTTATGTTAAATACGAAGAAGTGGTTGCCAGTGTGTAATTTTTTTTTTAATTTTTGTAATAATGCCACCCTAATTTCTATTTATATTAAAACATTAAAAAGACAAAAATTAATTTAGTAAATAACTATGTAATTTGGGACGTATTAATTAAATTTTCAAACAAAATGGGTTTTTCCTTCACAACTATTGATAAATCTACAAAATTATGTAAGACACTGTATGAAAAAACTGTATAAGAGGAGTAAACTGAATAGTGTAAATCCTCTTTTGACAATTAAGATAATTACGAGTATAATACAAAAACAAAATTAATTTCTCATGTAAGAATTAAGTAAAAGCTTCCATTTGAAACATACACTATGCAGAGGACACGCACACAAAGGATATTTTAAACTCTGTGTACAAGCATCTGCATACTCACCCTAAACTTATGGTAATCAAGTACGAGTAACGAACGCAGAGGGGGGTATTTTGCCAATCTATCCGCAAATTAAGCCAAAAATTTAATTAAGGAAATTTAAAAATTTAAATATGCAGTACGACAGGCTACGAAATTCTACATCATATGCCGAATATTAAGGCTTTCTATCTAAAGCTAGATTTGTCGTTTTAGACCGCTGTTAACATCGAGGAAGTTGAACAAATTGCATACGCTTTCAATAACTTTCTACGGTTTTAAGAGGTTTGCAAAATACTTTGTGGCTTAAATAACAATGATTTTGCATTAATTTTTTTCCCGTTAAAGACTATATTTATAGCTACTTATACATTAATTTTTGAAAAATTTTATTTTAAATTTTAATCATATAAAATTTCGTTAAAAAAATAATTACTTTGGTTATTATATCAAAAGGTTTTTAAAAGTGGTAGCAGCCGCGATCCTTTTTTCTGTTTTTGCTCATCTTGCGTAAATAGGTATATATGTATGTGTATACTTAGTCATACTTCAAGAAGATAAATAACATGTTTAAAAGATTATGTAGTAAAGAAACAAAAGATATTGAAGTAAAATAGCGCTTATGAAGCACCAATGCTGGTAACAGGATGGCAAAAGAAATTTTCCACTCATGTATTATCTGCAAAAATAGCTAGAATTGATTTAGTCTCCCGAATCAAAGTTGTTATTGAAATAATAACAAGCTCAGGCACTGCAAAACTTTGCGTTACTTTACACAAGTGGGATCCTACGACACCTACAATGCACACGATTTTAATACTTGGCTTTAGGAATAAGCATTTGCTAAATTTGTGTCACATTGTAAATTAATGTATACGCACCATTGACAAGCACTTTGCAGTTCCAGTAAAACTGCAGCAAAAATTAATGATTACTGATACTGCAATTAAATTTTCATTACCATTCAATTTTTATTGATCACTGAAAAATTTTCTAACCCGTATAATTTTTATATATTTTTTTTTTTATATTTATATATATTTTTTTAAAGAAAACTTATGTTTATGAATTTAATAAATGCACGAACTAAAGGGCATTCTTATTTTCAAGATTATAAGATTTATAAAAATAATTATTTTAATAAAATGGTTTAAATACAAATTTTTACTAGTCACTGAAAAATTTGTACTATTTAACAAGATATTACTTTCAGTATTAAGCAAAAAATTACTGATAACAAAGTTGGAGTAAAAACTTACTGAGGTTTTTTAGTAATCAGTAAAAATGTACTGGTTATGGCAATTTTGAATGTAGTTCTAATATACTGCAGTGTAAGGTATTACTTAAACCTTGCGCTAACGAAGTTTTAACATTATTAAGAAATAAATATTTCTAAACTGCTATTTCCCATTTTACCTTTTTTAATTTTATTTGTTTCCTTTCTCGTGTGTCCAACTCGTAGCTATGGCTGGACTTTATCAATCTTACACTTACATCCCCACCACGATATTACCTAACTCTGGCTAAACTCGAACTCACTTAAACCAGAGCAGTAATCCTAATTGTACCCACGACCTTCTTGTTTAATTAAATAAGCATCTTTACTATCTCATCTACTACAAAATCCATCTTAACTCTCTTATTTACCCAATAATTGTCTTTTTTATTTAGTCAAAAGTCCGGGACATTTAAACAGCAGTTTTAAATTTATTCGCATATTTTACAATTTATACATTGTGGCTACTCAACAGCAAATGTTTATACTTTTTGTTGGGGTTTGAACTCAGGATCATATGTTTTAAGAAACCAACGTAGCTACCGTGGATGTTCAATAAGTGTTAGCTCACCCTTTCTTATTCTTTTTACACACACTACACTTGTAAGATGTAGAAGTTAAAACTTTGTGAATTCTGTTTATCACACACACACACATATATACACATAGCAAGCACTTTTATTTATTCAACGGACAAAAGAGTTTGAAGTTTAATTTTCGCAACAATTTTATCGTAAACTTCTTGATGACGAATATTCAACTCTATGGATACATAGAAAATCAATATTAAGTTGATTTCCGTATTTGAATATAATTAATTTCAGTTTTTTTAATTCTAATTTTAAACGAGATTTCAATTGTAGAAAAATCGAACTTGTCATTCACATAAAAATTACCTTAAAATTAAAATCGAACCAGTGTATTTGTCATAGCAAAAAAAAAACACATACAAAAGTATTTTGAAATTAAATTACTCAAATGAAATTTAGTTAATGTTTATCCTGCTGTTTTTGGTTTTAAATTAGTGAATATTTATTTAGTTTTTATCTATTGCAAATCATTTTACAACAAAGTAAGATTTGAATAAAATTTAAAATGCAGCATTTATTACATGTTTTAAATACCTGAGGTAAAGTCAAAATCAATTAATTTGAATGGTTTTTTTTTATTGAATATTTAATTAATTAAATGGCATCTGAATACATCGAAAACCATAATCACTTAAATATCTCAACATTCTTTTGATTTATTCAATAAAATAATCATTTTTGTGGGAGTTAAATTCCTAGTTAAATACGCTATAATGTTCTCCAATAGGGACGGGTTTGCTTTAACAAATACACAAGTCACCATGTCAAGTTATAATGTCGAGTAGTAGCTAATTTTTCCTTGCACGTACATCCCTTCTCGTAGACATTTAGATGGCAAATCAGAGCAGCCTGGTACCTTGGGGAAAAAACCAACGATTGAATCGGAGTGGCCAGGGATTAAAAAGTTCCTTTGAAACCTAAAAGTTTCGTTATATAGATGTATATAACATATAATCCTAATAAAAGGGGTGATGTACCATACACCTTGTGCTGCATTAATTTTTCATAACATCTTCCACTCTTTAGTAGCGTACACTATACACACCATCTCCCTTCTTAATTTATTAATGAATTTTCCATTAATCATGTTGATAACAAGCAGGGATTTTCGAATAACAGAGGGAAAGAGAGACAAAACAAAAGCATTTTTTGTATAGAACCTTCCACCATGTTTTAAATTCATACTTTGCTTTAGAAATTCAACTTTACAACGATTTTATTTGCTTCGCATTATGTTTGTGAAATCTTTAATTTTCATTTACTTGCTAAACGTATTCATAACTTTCACTTAATAACGTAAAAAAGAGGTTTACGATAAACCTAAAAATTTTATTTTTTAGGTACTCTTTCTTTTGTTCACTATTGGTTTTCTATCACAATTATTGCTTTTAAAGCATCTGCATAGAAGGCTTTTAATTAATCTACATTCTCTGTTTATTTTAGTGACATAATTAGGTAACATAATTATTCTCGTCGGAGAGGTAATACAATCACCACTCTAATCTTTCCACTTTTTTTTTCGTCAATTCTCCTTGCTCCTAATTTCAAAACTCAGTTTAGATTTTAATTTACAGGTTAACAATAAGTTTTTTGAAGGTGGATATCCATCTCCACACTTTATGCCATTCAAGATAACTCTCCATTCAAGATAACTCTCTCCAATCCTAAAGACTAAAAATCTGAGTCTTCTTCTGCTAACAAAGTACATTCGACGACATTCTAAGACGTATGTTTAAAACCTTTACTTATGCTTCTGTTTTTTATAGGCTTTGTAAATGATCGAGTTTTTAATATAATGTGAGTGTTAATATTCGTAGAATTTTATTTCGACGCCTGAGGCTGTGTCTTATTACTGAATCCATTAGCGCCATATCGGTTAGAGAAGCGAATTGTACAGCAGAAGTTTACAATCTAAGTTTTCAGTTGAATTTCAATCAACTTCTGCATCAATGTGTCTTTTCCAGGCTAAACCTCTATGAAAATTATAAAATTCGGAAAAATGTCTAAAATTGCAGCATTTAAACTCTACCCAATGCAACCATTGAAGGAGGAAACAACCCAAGGCAGCCGATGTGAATTAAAGTTGGCCTAAAAATAAATTACACTTTACAATGTGTTGATAGGAGCTAAGGTCTTGCAGCTGCAACACTTTTGGAACTTAAGAAAAAAGGGGAAAAGAGAGTTACTTTAATGTCATTCTAAGTTTTGGCCGATTAGGGGAAAAAATTATTTGGGGCTTAACAAGACAGGTTGTGAATTCTAAATGTCTTCAAAGCAGGCGAAATGGCCATCGAGACGTGCTTTAATCCTCAATAATCAATATCGGTGATTTACTTATTAAATCGGGATAATATAAAAAATAGCACAAAAAAAGATTGTTTTTGAAAGTTAATTAATTTAATAAAAAATTCCAGTTTAATAAAATAATAATCGTTCTTACTGCAAAATAAAAAAAACAGGGCCATGTATAACTATCAATTGCTGTGATCAAATTTGATTTGTTGGGCTATATTTAATGTAAACACTAGAACTTACTTCGTGTACAGCAGTGTGGATATTGATCTTCTAATCATCTCTAGATGTCAATTCATTATATCCGGATAAGTCCTTAAAAGAACTATCGCCAAAGTTAGTCAAACCATCTTAATTTTTTGAGTTTAAAATTTTTTAAAGATTCCATTCAGTAAAACGAAATGTCGTCTAGGGCGCTGTTTTAAGTTTTACCATTTTATTAAACTACAGCTGCCTAATTTATTCATCGTATCATTCAAACTTTATTAATTATTTTTCCTTTTTTTAATCACCAGTTATGATTTTTTTTCTCCGTGGTATGAAATTTTTCTCATACAGTTTCACATAATTTTTCATTTTTTGTTCTGCTTCAATCAACATGGCAGACCAATTTCGAAGAGGAAATAACGTATCATTAAAATGGGTATGCCTCAATTTCCTATATGTTCTCCTGTATGTTAGAAAAAAGTTGTAATTCCTGTAAATTTTGCTTTTGCTTGTATATTCCTCAATAGAATTTCATACAATTCTTTGCGTACAAATTTTGTTTTTTTTATTTTGCAAAAAGAACCAAAAAATATATTGGTTACAATATATAACTTATAATAAATTTATATATTTTTTTTAATGTGTATGAAATTTTAGCAAAATGTATTACAATTTTCTGATTATTTCAAATTTTTTTTCGTAACACATATTTTCGATGTCCTTTTTCTAGGAACGGAAATTAACTGTTTTAATCTTATTTTTCTGACATGCTCAATAATGTTAAAGGAAATTTTATTATCAAAGTTATTTGCTACATAAACATGTAAGATTATTTTATTGTACGGGCATTAAAATTTACTATTTATTCAATTGATTTATTTAAAAGTATAATATGCATGGGAGGGATATTTGTTACCTTTTGAATTTTAGTGGAAAAGTATCTGTTGATTTAAATAGCTGATTGAATAGATAAAATGCTAAACTACTAGCATTCGCCAAAAGTTTGACTTATACTTCCTTAAGATGAGGTTACAGCGGGCGCCGATTCCATTTTGAATATGGACTTACAAAAGCAGAATATAAACATGAAGATAGGCGACACTCAAAAAATATTAATTTTTTATGCCGCAACAGGTAAAAAGTTGCAGAAAACCGCAGGTAAGCTTGAGACGCAGTGATCAAACAGAAAACGTTGTCTATTAAAATATTTTGGGGTATCTAACAGATAAGCACTCCTTACCGACAGCCAAGCAAGGCGCAACGGAATGGTGAAGACTGCACACAGATACACGCAGAAAAAAAACATGGTTGTGATATGGTCACAATAACCATATTATGTTCTTTTTTAACAATGTATAGTTGCGGAGAACCAATTATAGTTATTTTTACCAAAACTTTAGTCACGATAAACATTGTTTGTTAAATTTCAACGATAATATGGTTACTGTGCACAAAAAATACAACATGGTTGGCTTTAACTTTCAACCACAACCAAAGTTTTATAACTTTTTAAAAATATTACAAAATATTTAACCATAATATATTATTATTAATCAAAGTATGGTTTAAAGCAACAGAATAATGTTTGCGCTAAAAAATATTTTGTTCAAGTTCTTGACAGTTCAGTAATTTTTCTGGTAGCTAAAATTTGAATTCTTTTATATTGATAGTGAAAGTGAAAAAAAATAAACATTTATGTATAAAATAAATAATTAAAAAAATGCAAAATATGAAAAGAAATAAAAAGGGAACCAAACCATTAAAAAAAAGTTGAAATAAATATATTTGTATGTATGTATTGTAAGAATATACATTTTTATTTTTGTGTTTGAAGCATAATTGTGAAATCATTTATTTGGGCTTATAAAATATATTTTTGTATTACTGTTTCTTGTAGCTTATGATCTAAGCGTTATTATAAGCAAATAATTGATTTTTTGTGAATTTATGTTTCTAAAAATTTTTTTAGGACAAATCGTAAATGAATAAAACAATAAAAACTAAGTCTTTTATATCTGGAAAATTTTAACCATTTAATGTTTATATTTGAACATAATTATGTTTATACTTTAAAATGTTATTATTTCGCTAGACAACAATATGGTTGCAAACGTAACAATACTATGTTTTGTTTGCAACCATATAATGCAACCATAATATGTTGCTCTTCGATTATGGTTACCTCAACCATATTTTTTCTTTGCGTGTATGCTCGAATAATATGCTGATAGGACAACGCAGTATTTATGGAAATGTAGCAGCATACTGGATATGAATTCTGTAAGGGACTTTGATCTAGAAATTATGCTGTTACTTTTGATAATCACGAGTCCACAGTGAATGACTATTAGTAAGGGCCAGACTTTATAAGATTTAGTATTCTTTAGCTAGACTTAAAAGGTAGCGGTTGACTTTAGTATTCCTCCTAGACATACATAGTTCATACTTATATTTAACTTTTTTCAATTACTTCGTTTCTATTATTCCATGGGAATTACCAATTTTCAAACTTCTTTTACAGCAAAACATCACAAAATTTCACTCATTTATTATTAATTTATATATATTATCAATGTATATTGATGTCGAAAAAGACCGCTTGCGTAATGATTCCTCTTCTAGCCCTTTCCCCTCTCAATAACTTTAGTAACTTCAGACTGCCGACTGGTAACTCTTAAACTTTTTCTTATATCTGAGTAAATATCTGAGTAAATATCTGAGTAAATATTAGTGCCATTAGGCTTAGATCCACATTTGCCTGTAGTTATAGTTCAGTTATAGTTCTTATGTCAGCCACTGTGGGACATTCCCACACAATGTGCGCTACCGTCTTAGACTCTACCAGGCGTAGAATACAAGTGCAATCCAAACGACCTCTAACTAAAGCAGTTATCCAGGTTAAACAGGTCTAAATTTTCTATGTGATGAATTAAATATTAGAGCTTAATCTAGTACAGGGGTAAATTTAGCAGATTAAGGTTTAACAAATTTGGATTAAAATTAGCTAAAGTCTAGTCTATTTTGTTCATAGCATAGCTTTTTTTAGGAGTTGACAATGAAGCGGCCTAAGGATGGCTTATTAACTACCTTCATTTTTCAATGAGTAATGGCTGCCGATTGCTTAAGTTCGATCTCCTTTTTATTAAATAAATCCCACACATTACTAACTCTTCCCATCAACCTGAGCTAAATTTTGAAAACTATATATTTTCTGTCAATCATGGAAACTCGTTAAACATTTTATTACGAACAAAGATAAAAAGAGGGAACTTAAAGTCCATGGTCATTATGTCCGTGGACTCTATGACTACAACCTAAAAAATCATCTTAGTAAAATGCTCGAAAACCTTGAATATGATTAAATTTGATATATTTAGTTCAAAAAATGCATATGAACGCTTTGCATTTTTACACTATAAATAGAAAAACAGAATAAAATTACACATTGTCGGCGAGATTTTTTTTTCATCATATATAGATATTTTTAAAGGTTAGCAGAATGTAGATAACATTCATTTAAACTTGGATTTTGCATAGTATTTATACTAGATTAGCTAGAGGAAAACTAAACACGCCAATCGATCAGACATAGTGTCGAAAAAGGTGCTATTGGAAATCAGCATGATCGGTCACCGATATTTAAGGCAGCTGCAAGACACCGCCTAACTCTAATTTTTTCATATCATTTTTTCAAATTTCGTTTGTATTTCTGCAGGTAGTTAGTTGTTAACAAAAAAAGGATTTTATCAATTTGGCTGAATGATGCTTTTCTGATCCGATTTAGAAAACTTTTTAGTTATTCCGCATGAAAAGGTTGACATCCTTTCCAATTACTCGATTTAGAAGAAGTGCCGGATTATATTACAGAAAAATTTTCAGTAATTTTATGTTGCCATTTTAAGCAAATAAGACTCAAATTTGTTTTAATAACGGTATTTTTAAAATAATTAGTTTAGTAAATTCTATCGAAGCTCAACCTTTCAAACAAAAAGTTCAAACGAGAGATGAGATATGGGATAAAATTTTTACTAAATTTTGTCTTTCTCTGGCAGCACTGCCTGAAAAATATAAAGGAAAGGTTTTTTAAATGACTGCATTACTCTCATTTTTACCGAAATAAGAATAATCAGCACTATTTAATTGTATTAATTGTCACTGTATCATTGTCCAACGACTAAAATACTGCTTAAAAATACACTAGAATTATTATTAACTTTCGTATAATATTATTCTGCCAGATAAACAAAACAGAGAACAACCCACACAACTTGTAAATTACCAGTGGTTGCACCTACTTGAATCAGATTTGCTATAAATTCTATAAATATTTAAGGAAGGTAGGTTAGTATTGTTGCAGCGTTGGTTTGCATTAGGATAATGATAACAGGCAGCAGCACTTTAGATACAGATACTATGAGTGGGTCTAAGACACAATCTGGCAAATGTCCAAGATTTTGTGATTAAAATAGTATTCATTAGTCTTGAGTACATGCTTGTTGGCTGGCATGGAACCCGGTGATCGGGAAGCAGTTCATATTCTTGTTCAACAATGAAAAAACACTGCAAAAGGACTGCAAAATGTGTCATATTGGATTCTAACGCCTTACAACTTGACATGGCAACTTTTCTTATTTCAATAACACGTAATGACGCATTCATAATAACACAAGTTAATATACTTGTCTCTTTCGCTTGTTATCATTTAGATGTTAAAATTGTTCTTCTTTATTTTTAAACGACAAAGAGTGCCAAGTAAACAAATGTAACAACAGGGAAATATTGCTAATAATCTACGATAAAATTTTTTTTAAGGGACGTGTTTTGTATGTGTGTGTGTGTGGGTGAAAGTAAGAACACTTACAAACATCCAGCCAAACTTATTAGTGTTTAGCGTTAAGACTATAGCTTAACATTTCATTTCGTACAGCATCATTTTAATCGAGGCCCAGAATTTTCATTTAGTTTTAAAAACGTGTAGTGTTGCAAACAAACTTGTTTTTGTGTACGCGTCAATTCTGCTACTACAATTTTTTGAAATTTCTCTGGCAAAAATAGAAAAACTTTTAATTGAATTATAATTATATATTTTTTTACGTTTTTCATGCGATTTGAGTTTTTTCTGCTGAAAATTTTTACAAGCTGTTTGACGATACTGTTGGGAATCTTGTTATTATCTCAAGTTGTGGCTTAGGGCTTTGTACGAGTAAGATTTGCATATTATTTTAATAAAAAAGTATTTAGAAAATGTATTAATTTTGATTTGTTATTGTGCTATTTTTGGCGCACATTTTTCTAAGGAGTGTCGAAATATGCAAAATAATAGTAAGTAAAAACCTCAGACACTCTAATTGCCAGAATTATTTAAAAAAAACGACTAACATGTGTAAAAAAAAGTTGAAGCAAATAGAAAATAAAATATATAAAAGAGAGTTTTTAATCTAAAATGCAAATTATATTTTTAAAAGGAGTAAATACATACAAATCTATAATTATGGGTGTCTACTCAGAGTGGAAGTGATATAAATTGGCAACAGTGTTCTCTTTGGTAAAGTGTTTTGTTTGTTTGTTAATAATTGGGCGATTTTAAGTATTTGGTGATAAACCACAGCATCGATTAAGCCGATGTCGAAACATTATTATACTACTGTTTAGTGCCCTTTGCGATTTATTAATCCTTACGTGAGTGCAACTAATAACAATTTCATTTTAAAAGTCAAGCAAGTTCAGCAATACGTACTTGTTTTAAAACAGAAGATCATGAGTCATGTGTTCAATTCCCATCAGCGCCATAAATATAAAGAAAACTATTTGTTACTAAGTAGCTGCGGTGGTTGACTTGTTTAAAAGACAATTTATGAAATTAGAGAAATGTAGTGGACACCGGTAAGGCTATGGGTTAAGGAGATCTAACGGATTCTGGAGCGTCTTATTATAAGAGGAAAAGTTAGGAGCAATTTATGTTTGTACAAATGAACCGAATCTTGGCGGAGTGAACGTTTAGTACGTTTGCATAAAATAAAAAGCAAACTTAGACAACACATTTCGAGCAACTGCAGTAGTTGCGTTGGTTTAAGATCAGGCGTCATGATCAGGTGCTGATAATTGAACTATCAGCACATGAAGAAGTCTACATACCCCAAATATTTCCAGTTAGATATTTTTTCATTATTATATATCACTGATGCCTTTTCTGAACCGCAATTATATTCTTAAATGCCTTCACCTTAATATAATCATACGCACCGTCTAAGTCAAAAGAAAATTTATTTAAGACAAAAGGCAATAATACAACGGTATAGGATTTATAGGAAATATCCTGTTACTAAACATGTCTTTCTAGTTTGTATGTATTTCATTTTAATACGTATTAAATCTTTGTGTGCTTAAATGCAGACGAAAAGTTACAACTTATTTAAAATTTTATTTCAGCAGCATTTTTAGGATTTTCCTCAGGTAAATCTGAAATCAATTTAATAATGCGAGTTTATATTTGTTTTTGTTTGCCGTATTCTTTTTTTTTACAGCAAATAACATAGTTTTCAATTACAGTTTTTTCCAAAGAAAAAAAGTAAATAAAATAATATTAAAAAAACTAAATAAAAACTGTTGTTTTTCAAGAAAAATAAAAACCAGAATTTCATTGCTTGCCTATAAAATTAATGAAAACCATTTTGTATAAAAAAGGCGCCAACAAAGTTAAAATTAAAAACCTTATAAAAATATTTAAAAATGGAAAATTTGGAAATATGTAAGTTAAAATAATTATTTATAAGGATGATTTTTTTTACTTATTTAATTTTTGAAAATTTGTTTGCTGATAATTTCAATTGTTTCCTTTATGCAACAGCTGATTCACTTACAATTTCACCAAATCAGCCCGAAGAAAAACTGCGGGCTGTTTTGGGCAGAAAGAAGAAGAATATTATGCTCTCAAATTCTCTCTCACTTGCCCAAACTTTGTGTACGGGAACGGTTTTGGGTTAATTTGGGAACCCGCGGGCGCCCAAAGTAGAGTACGGGAACAAAGCTAATATATAAAATTTTATACTGTGACGCAGTGATGACAACAAAGAAAAGGGAATGAAAAAAAAGAACTGTTCATTTTAGGAATTGTTATTCAAGACACATACTGCAAATACTAACAAGGAAACAACATGTTGTAAATAAATTTACAAGCTGTTCACATCATCTTATAACACATAATACAAATAATAGTCATGTTGTAAATCCAACACTTATATGCCTTAACATAAAATTATTTTTCGTTACAAGCAACGAACACAGTCATTCACAAGCCTTCTCTTGTTAAAAAAAGTTAACTGTGAGGAATAGTTAATTTTAATTTTTTGTAAAAAAAATAAGAAGAGTGCTACATTGATTTTAAAAATATGTCAATCTAGTTTAGTGAAGTAACTCTAATCAAAAAAGCAATTATTGGGGTGACACAGAATTCAAACAGTAGAAAAAAATTAAGTACTGCATAAATATAATTTAACATAAAAATGCCATCGGCTCTTAATTGGTTAAGCATTTTTACAGAATTTTAGCACTTCATATAATAGCTTTTTTAATTCTCTATCACTCCATATATCTATTCTTTTAATTGGAGTTAATTTTATGATCCAAATGACATCAAAAAATTTGAGGTAGGCGTGTTGTTTTGCCTGCTGCCTCGAAGGACATGGACCGATAATGCTGATTTCCAATAGCGCCTCTTTCGACACTATATCTGATCGATCGACATATCCATTTCTTTTGGAAAATTAAGTTTGCCTCCACATACGGACAGGCGGACATCGCTCAATCGACTTTTCTATGCGTAAGAAGTCATAATATATATACTTAATGGGGTCGGAATGTATATTGTATGTATTGTATTACACACGGAATGACAAACTTATTTATATTCTTTTTCCACTTTTTGTGGTGAAACGTATGAAAAGTAAATAAAAAATGAATCATCTAATAAAAAACAAATAAAAAAATTTAAATCTGCTTTGAATAGACTCAGATTGATTTATAACTAAGATTTCATTTTTAGTCAAAATTTAACGAAGAATTCTTAACAATTCTAGTAAAAAAAAGAAAAAGCAAGATAAAACATTATCTGCACATGATGCAACAAAAACAACAAAAAGCTAATTTTATTTACTCTCACTTAAACATATTTAAGTTTAAACTTTTTTCGTTTAATCATCGTCATCGTTTGTTAACAAACTAATTCTGTCAAACTTATATTTAAATATAAACTGAATTACTAAATTCTATAAAACATTCACTATTATCCTTTTTCTAGAAATTTTTTTATGCAAATTTACCTCAAATGCCAGTGTCATGCTCCTTCTTAGTAAATTGAAAACAAATTGAAACTTGAATTCTTTGTTTTTTATCAATGCAAAATTGTTGCTAAACTGAATCTGCATTTTTTGCCACCTCCTGCAACCTTTCTTCTTCTTCTTTTGTATCAGAGCGGCAAAATACCACATTTCCATATGCTGGTTTGAAAACTGTTTTCAATATTGCAGATGGAGGTATACGAAAGAACAAGAAATAAAACAAAAGCAATTGTATGAAATAGTGAAAATTTTATTATGACTGACTGGAACAGTTAAGTCGAAGAAAAAGATTCTTTCATTCATATAAGTTTAAGTCCAAAAGTACTATTTTGCAAGAGAAAGGTAAAAAGCGTTTACAATAATAACGCGCTTAATAAAAATTTCGGTTTTATTTTAATTTTAATTATTATAAATGGAACTCTTTTGCTTAAGATAATATTTTTTTAAATTTTATTTTAAAATTTACTGCTTAAAAAATACTTTTTTTTGCAATAACTTTTTAAAAAGTAGTTCTAACACAAGATAACTTATAAATAATAAATAAACTTAACTAAAAAAAATACGAATTTGAGAAATGTTATAGGAGCCAACTGTACGCCGGCGTAAATTTTTTATAACTTTAAAACAAAAATAAAATTTTATGGAAATCAATTTATACAATACCTTCTTTTAGAAACTTTAAAAGTCATAATTGTAAAAGTTTAAATAATTCCTTGAAGGAAACCTTTTTTAAAAATTTCTTATTTGTCAGAGTAAGTTTTGAAATAATGCCTACAGAATAGTACCATCAAAATTATTCAAATGTATTAAGTCTCGTGCAAAAATTTATATTTAATTAGTAACTTTTAAAATCTTTATTTAAATATATGTTTTACTAATAAGGTACCAAAACGGATACAGAATTTTACAAAATACTTATTTTAGTAAGTAATTTTCTTAAGACTTTACTTAAAAGTAAAATTCAAAAAACATTTAATATTCAAACCTTTTTTGGTTGGTCCTAGCAAATATAACTTAAAAAAGTACTTTATGAAATAACATTTTGAGTACTCCTTAAAGTTTAGTAACATTTTCAATAGAATTCTTGCAAAACTAATACTAAACAAACATTACCGTCCGGTATGTCAAACACTATTAAAAATACATGACTGAGAAATGTCAATTTGTATGCAAGTAAACTGTCAGATTGAAATATAAGTAAATTCAATTTTCTTGGAACACGAAGTAAAGATTTATCTTTTTATGCATATTAAAATACAATAGAGGTTGGAATTATTTAAATGTTTATTGTTTTTACGTTTAAAAAAATCAATATTTACACTGTGCAACACCAATAATTTGATTGAAAAATGCCTATTATTTATTGTTTGTATTTTTATTAATTACTAATTTAAGACTCCATAATATTCTAAAAGGGCATCTACTTTGGCAATGTTGAGATGGAAGTTAATTTCCAACTAGCGAAGAATTAATTTGTCTGATAAACGTTTGCAGTTTAACTATTTAACGACTTAAAAAACAACGAACGAATAATTTAATTTTTGGGTTTATTTCTTTTAGTAAATAATATCGCTAATTTTTTTAAATAATGAAATTTAAAATTCCACGAAATGTTTTGATATTATTAGAAATCGAACTGGCAAAATCTTTTAAAATTTGAGAAAAGCATTAATATCTAAAAGTTAAAAATTCTGTATTTCACATCTCAATTACGTTCACAAAACCCAACTTGATCAAACAAACCTCAATTACAGCAAAAATTAAAAAAATCACTGATATTATAATATTTGAACTTTACAAATGGAAGTGACAAGGTAATGAGTAAATGTTTGGTCAGTACAAAATGAAAGTTTCACACAAAAAAATTGTGCGAAAACTAATATTATTCAAAAAAAAAACTTCTTTAGAAGAGAAAGACTAACGGCTAGAGAGTCATCGAATATTCTAGGATTGTAATACAAACTTTACTTATATTTCGTTTTTTTCCTATAGCAGTTCAAAACAAAAGTCGTAATACATCAAACTGAATAACCTGTAGGGTAAAATTCTGCTTTGCAATATTTTTACGTGTTCTTATAGTGGACAAAGAAGTACAAGTTTTTGACAACAAAGGTTCTAAGGATCGGTCCATAGAAGTCAAATTATTTTACGATGGAGACAAACTTTAAAATTCAGCTTTATTAAAATTCCGTTACGGTTCAACAGGCATTTGTAAGTCACATGATGGTTATGAGAGATTCTCTTAAATTTTAAATCTGTTAGCATCGAATTTAAATTAAAGCAAAAAAAAAAAAAAATATCAAAATTCCTATTTTTAAAAGATAGGATTAGCAACATTTTTAAGTCGGTTAAAAGCTATTTTACGTTCTCAAAATGGGTAATTAAACATAAAGAATTAATAATTGAATTTAGTCATTGCAGATTTTTTTGTACAAAAGAACCAAAAACTCTAAATATCAAAGAAATTATAAAATCGTAGAAACGCACTTAAATTTAATTTTTAAAGAAATTTAATTTAAAGCAACGATTAGGAAAATCTAAAATATGAGACGCAATTCTTTGACAAAAAAAATTGCACACATCGATCGATTAGAAACTTTTATTTTATGAACATTATTAAACGGTTGCGAAATTGTACAGAGCTGAAAACGTATTTCAAACACACACATGTAATACTCTCTATTACACTTTTTGGGCATAAAGGCAATTTTTAACAGATTGAACGACTAAGTATGGTAAAAATTTTGACAGAAAAAACTGTTTTCAAGAAATATAAAATTTGATTAAAAAAACAACAACAACAACTAGCTAATTTAGCTTCCAAGTTAATATTGATGAATGACGGAATATTTTCAGATAGGGTTAAATTCATCATTATATGAAACCATCATCTGCTAGCAAATAACTCTGCATGGTTATTCAGAAAAATCAAATCCTTTTAAACGGTCACATTTTTAAAAAGTGCATTATATAAAATTGTAGTGTCGTCGTACGGACGTTGAGAGCTACATAAAAAATAGTTATATTTCTAAGGTCTAAAAGCGAAGTCGTCTTCAAAACGCGAATCTAAGGCATATTTTGATGCATTTCAAAAATTGGTCCTTTTTCTGGATACAAGGTACTCTATGTTCTTCGTTACACCACTGAAATTGTGTGTACAAAACTTCATAACGAACGATTAGGTATTTACGATGCGAAACAAACAAACTCATATTAGCATTTATGATATTAATTTGAAATAAGAGGATTCAATTCAATTGTTATCTGGATCTCAACATGCCTCTTAAATAGAAAACTGAACAATTTGGAATATATTTTAAATTATCATAAAATTCATATTTTTAAATAAAATTTACAATTTCTGAGAGATTTTTATAGATACAAAAACTTATGCACACAACTATCAGTATATTTAAGAATTTTAAAACTTTATTAAGAGCATTTCCTTTTTCTTGTTGCCTTTCTTCTTCTTTATGAATATAAGTGCAGCTGTTCATTGATTATGAGATAATGGTGAACTTTATTATGTGTTGGTATCCTTTTATCATTATAAATATTATAAACCTTTTGATAATTTAACATATTTAAGCATGTTATTTAGTAAAAATATGGAAACTAATGATGCTCTTCCTTATTGCTTAAGGGCAACCTCATCACTATCGGCAACAAGATGAAGTTTACTATGAGTTAAAAAAAAATTAAGAACAAAGTTGTTGATGAAAATGATAATGACGATGTCAGCAATTGATAAAATTAAAAGGCGGTAACGACAACTAAAATTATAATAAAATCATTCTAACCCCAGAAATAAAATAATGGGGAAGGAGAGAGACCATTTAGAGAGATATTTTAAATAATTTTTTTGCTCTAATATTTATGGTTGAACAAGTCTAGTGACTTTTATGTCTGCATACTATTAGTTTTATAAAACCGGACAACATTTATTGTTATTCTTCTTTTTACTGTTGTAGTGGCAATCAAGTAGTTTGCGTTTAATTGGAAAACTTTTGCATTTATAATTAAAAAAAATTGTTACTAAATAAATGCACTACAACGACATGCAGAAAAAATATTTTTTCAACCATCAATTGCTCTGTTGTGTTTACGAGGAAGCACTAAAGTTTTCTTTAAATAAGTTGTTTTTTCTTTTATTTCTTTAATACCCTAATTTAAAAATTAAAGTTAACATTATATTAAAATGTTAGAAATGGAAAACTTTGGATTTTTAATGATAAATGGTTAATATCATTAGAGTATTTTCTGTAAAGTTTTTAAAGTTCATGTAAACTTTTCGGACTTTATTTGGACAAAAAGGTTCTTTTCTTCGACTTTAACGGTGGAGCTTAATGTTTGGATAATTGCCATTCTTACTTAATGGATGTAAAATATTAGTAATACACTCACTCATGATCTTGCAAAAATATGTGAGCGGTGGTTCGAACAGAATGGATATTAACGCTCGTGGGACCCAGTTCTATTTACTTTCTTATAGTCAAATGTACTGCTTTATATACATATAATTATATGCTATTCGGAGATATAAAGCTTTAGAAAAACTATTGACGTTCTTGGCATAAAGAACAGCATAATATTAAGTAAAGTGAAAAATATCAAAAGATGCTTAAAAATATCTGAACGCCATGTTACCTGTATCTCATATTTAAAAAGGTCAAAAAAGCTTATTACCGACTATATTGCTTAAAATACTATTGACTCATTAGAGCATTGAAACTAGGGAAAGTGTTTCGGAATATGGTACATTTTTACATACTACAACTTCTCCATTCATAGACCATCACGGTGAGATAAATCACACAAATCATTAAAAAGAGAAATTGCTTTGTAGCCTAACAGTTGCTTTGCAAGTACATTTCCAACAGAACCTTATCCTGACACTTTTAATGTGAAAATATTTATATTAATTGTCCACAAATGCTACTTCTAGCCTCCTTTTTTAAAGCTATTTTTCCTATTCCAAACACTCAAATGCGTAAGTGCTAGCTCAGCTAGTTAAAATAACTTTGCGTAATCAACGTCGAAAAAATTGGAAGTTTAGATTACTATTTACCCAATGGGCAAACATTTAAAAATAGGAAGATACAGCGAAATATGAAAGAAGTGACTTGGCCCGTGTTTATACAATAAAGAGAAACATTTTTAGGACGGGCTATGCCATCAAATATTATAAAGACTTTATTAAGGTATTATATATCTAGTTTTAAAAAGCTATAAGGAACTGAAAGGCTTGACAGGTTGTTTTATACCAAAAAGAAAAAGCATTTTTAGTGGAGAAGAAGAAAAACCAAACATAATAAGTTCTTAGTTACTTTGAATAACTTTTTATGTTCGATACGTGACTTTATACATATTAAATCGTTTAATATCAAATGTATTTTATTTTTGTCTAATAAAGCGAAGAAAGAAAGTTTTTTTTTAACAAATTAAATAATAAAATTTATTTTTATTTTAGTTTACTTTAATCGTGCTTGAAGGAGTCAAAGTAAATTAATATAAGAAAGATTCCGAATAATAAATTTTCATACGTTTACTTTTATTTTAATTTTTATTTTTGCATTAGGAAAGAATAAATGCACGTGATGATTTGTAGAGAAAATAACGAAGAAAAGCTTTAGTTTGCTTGTGGTTATCGTCTAAACAAATAAATATAATAAATTTTGAAAAAATATCGTGCTATTTTTTGTCCCGATTAAATTATTAAATAATCGAAGTTTAAATATTTTTTTCTCTATTAAAAAAAATTTAATTAAATGAAAATTAACTTATTAATTTTAAAAAATATAAAAGTTAAGTTTTAAAAATCGAAATCGGTTAAAAAAAATTCTGATAATTGAACTATACAAAACCCGAGTTTCTAAAACTGTCGAATGATTTAAACCCGTTTTAATATGGAACATTTATTTATAACGCACGATTAATAAGGAATTAATAAGACGTTGAGTCAAAGATTGAATAGGCAAAAAAATATAAATTGCTTGTCTAATCATAATCTTTCGAGATTTTAACAGACAGCCACATTTTATACCACAAATTTTCGGAGAAATCATAATATGATTATCTTACAGTCGGATGCCGACCTCATACATACTTAATTTTAACAAGTAAGAGTACTATATTCCGCTTTGCCGAATCTTATATACCCTTCATTATTTATGTAAATCTAGTTTAGTGAAGTAACTCTTAGTAAAAAAAGCAAAAGTTGGTACTGCATATATATAATATTACATAAAAATTACATCGGCTCCTAATGGGTTAAGCATTTTTAAAAAATTTTAGTGTTTCCTTAAAGATCTCTTCAAAGGCTTTAAAATGATACTCATATTGCTCCAAACAACATGAAAAGCGCATCTTTTAACACTATCTATATCGGATCGATTGACATATTTATCAATTAAGGGACAGACGGACAGTCGCACAGACGGACATCGCTCAATCGACTTCGCTATGCATAATAATATAAAGCTTTTGAAATGAGACAGATGATAATTAAAACATACAGCTCGCCTTAATATTTTCGCCCAGAATATTTTCTATGTGATTTGTAAAATCTTCTCCTGAAGCCAAATTAATATTCTAAAATACATTATTTATCGCTCAGAATAGGATTCAGTTTATTTTAGTATTGTAAATATCTTGGACATATTTCATAAAAAGCTAACAAATCTCTATAATTTATTAATCAAACAATTCTTCTGTTAAGAATATCTCGTGCTCAAATTCATACAATAGCGGAATCCCTTTATCGATTATGAAGGTGCTCTTAACAATGGCAAAGTAATATTGTACGTTTGTAAGAATAACAATTATTTCTCTAATCAATATATACCTTTACCAATTTAGAAAATTAGTTCAACTACTATAACGAAAAATTTGCCGTGTAATCACATGCATTTTAGTTTAAGTTCTCTAGCACACAAATGTATACCTATACAGAAAAAAACAATAAACTTATTTTTGAAATAACAAGATATCGTAACCTGCAGAATAAAAAGTTACCACATACACACACCATGGGTAACGCCGTAACCACGTTGAATGAAGAAACTTTAACAATAAGGACACTAAAGTATCTTAAAACTTGAAAAACCAAACTTTCCTTCATATACTCATTCCACTCATTTTCTTGTTCAATATCCATTCACCTGAATATCTTTCTATGCAGTTATATTGTGCTTATTTTACGATTTTCTTATTTGTTTGCTTTTCTAGGTGCACTGTAATGCAAGTTTTAGGTTGGTGGGTTACTAAACCAGTTTCGAAACTACGCCAGGAAATAAAGAAAAATTCATTCAAGCAACCTAGAATCTTTCAAACTCACAAATATGGAAATTGTTTGAACAAAACATTGACTTTGAAGTGAAAGATACTCGTACTTGAGTGTGTTTCTTGATTTTGCTTTAAAGACAGTGCTGTAGTATGACACGAGAAAGGAAAGAAAGGTAAGCTGAGATATAAAATAATGTGCTGTTTCTGTATTACAAGCAATTGAAATGTCTGAAAAATTTGTATAGAAAGAACTCAAAAAACTTCTTATACAAATTTTTCATACACGTTTATCGCTTGTAATAGGGAAACAGCACATACATTTCTGTTTCTACCCTTCAACACAGATGTGTGTAATTTCTACGATAATCATTTCCGATCCCTTAAAGTACAAACAACAACAAAAGGCGTTAACAGAGGTGTATGCTTGCTGTAAAACTGAAAATCATGAGATCGCGTGCATAAAATAAATTCAATAATTGTAGTATAAAGAAATTAAAAGTAGAAAGCAGCAGTAGGAACCTTCCGGAAAGAAAGAAACAACTATTGTGTGCAGCCAATTTTCATGGCGCCCTTTACAATAAACAAATGTAACAGCATAACGACTGTGTATGGCAGATGTGTGTTGACCACAGGAAATTATCCTCAGCAAGAGAGTAAGAAATCGTGTACTTATAATGTCCCACAGTGGTATATGCAATAGAAAGAACAAAATCATCGCCAGCTTTTAAATTTTCCGAAATTTGAAACAAATATAGTGTCCGAATATTTTTTTCTAGAATCGCAGTTATATTCAGCCCAAAATGACTTCTTTTTAAACGTGATATCTTCTTTGAGAAAGATTAGTGAAGAGGAGAAGAGGTGATGCATCTCGGGGCTTTCGCGATTACTTGTTAGCTCCCCAGAAACATAAACAGCCCATAAATTATAATATTAAGTAGATATTATGAATTATGAAAGAAGAATATCCAAATAAATAAAACAGATCCCTTCAAATTACGATAATGCAACTTTTTTATTATTTTATTCCCACCGAATTCATAATTGGAGGAATCTTTTCTCGAGAAATATTTTTCCGTAAGAGTACTCATGATTTAATTACCGATAATAATAATTATTAAGTATTTTGCTGGTAATAATTAGTAATAATTATTAAATACTCAGAAAAACTCTTTAATCTTTTTATTGAATCAATCAACTAAGAATAGATACATAAACTTTTAATACAATATTTATTTAAGTCAGTTTTATAGTTAATTAAAATGAAGAACAACATTTTCTAAATAACTAAATAATTGACTAAATTAACAGTTCAATAAAATTATAACCAGAAACAAATAAACTCTTTATTACATGAAAGAAGAATTTTCTGTGTATATTTCAACACAAAATAAAAAATTTCTATAAATTTATTTGTTCAAAGGTTTAAAAAACGAAATCTTTGGCAAGTGGACGGATAATGGCTATAACACATTGTTACGAATTTGTTACAAGCCTCAATTATATTGCTCTACCAGTAATTACGAAAAAGCCACAATCCTGAGGTGGCTTAATGTACTGTATTTTGGCCTTTGATTTCAAGAATGAAATAAATTAACTATTTTTAAAGTACCTTCGTCTTTGGTCATTACAGCTTAAAATAGTTAATAAAATAACGATCAAGCATATAAAAAGTGGAATAACTCTTTTGGGCACCAGCATCCATACCTAAAAAATCTTAGGAATATGAAAATAGTATAATCGATTAATAACATAATGTATCGAAAGCGATTATTCAACAATTTCAGAGCGTTTACTGCAAATGAAATTTTCAACAATTTCTTGTTGTTCAATTAAGAGTGCCTTTACTTCTCTGAATTTCCCCTTTAAGAAGCAATAAGCAGGATATCACAACGCAAAATAAGTTACCGTCTAGCGATTTCAATCTCTAAATGGCGATAATAAAAAAAACTTTATTTGAAATCTCTTCAAGAGAAGAAGTGCCTGTATGCTTTTTTCATAACCATCACTTTGGATGTAACTTTTCCAATTGTAATACTTATTGTGTGTAAACATACAAAAACAAAAGAAAAACTTTTAGCTGCAACTGATTTTAGTTTGATTTCCTTTTTGCTTTTTTTTTCAACAAAAAAAAAAAAAGAGGACAGGTATACTCTAATGTAAACAAATACATATAAATGGATGTTTGCATGCAAGTGTTACTGGTACTTTTAAATTGAATGAGCATTCATTTAAATGAGAGTGTGTTTGTGTGCAAATGTTTAAGTTTACGTTTGAATGATTGATTGACTGACAGTGTACGTTAAACAAACCAATATTTGATTTTGCTTTACTGCATTTAACGTTGTGCTTTTGCATTATAGATCGCATTTCTTGAACTAGCAACAACAACAATAATACATAAAAAACGATATAGATTAGAATAAGTGTTTAAGGATACTTGTAACTGTCTCTTTGGGTTTTGCTTTATTTTGTGCAGGATTTTCAAATTGCAACGGCATCAGATGTCTGGCATATTCTCCTTAAAATAGATATGGTTTACTTTAATGATTACTTAAAGGGGAGAGAAGAACTGCAAAAAAATTATTTGCTTTAGCCTGGCGGGAGCTAGATCACCTCATCTGGACCTGAGATATTTAACTGATATCATCGGTTCTACAGTTTGGAGATCCCTTTCTTCCAGTAAATGCTTGCTTGGCGGGTAATATCTATATTGACTTCTACAGTGACATAATATATCACAGTCCGTCAGATAACGATCTAGAGACTGATGATTATAATCTTCAGCCACTTTTGTTCAAAATGTCGGTTAGGGTGACTTTTAGTAGGACCTTGAGATCTCCAAGAAGCTTTCTTTAATTAATTTAAATCGATTTTGGAAAATTGTCCTAATTGTCAGCCTCACATATTTAAATTCGTGGATTTCACCACTTTAGCGACCTAATACTTTTAATATCAATCTTCGTTTCTTCTCACATTCTGCTTGGTCCACGTGCAAAAAACAAATCAGGTCCCACCGCGGGTCTACTTTTCGAATTTCGGTTTTTTTGTTTTCCTCTCAACTATTTAGTTTAATTCGGGATTCTCAACTCATTTAAACGAAATGCTCTAATGGTAGCTTTGCTGTGTTCTTCTTTGTTATCCCCTGTTAAATAAGATTTAGCACTTACAGTTATAATAGATACATAGAGGTTTATCGTGGTCCCACTATTCTCTCGCGAAATGTAAGCGTTCTGAGTTCAATCTCTACAATTTCTTAGATCGTGATTGGTATCCAATATTGTGTGCATGAATCACAGAATTTTAGGTTGTATTCTCCATGTTTCCTTGTGAGTGAGTTTCCTTGTGGTACTTGACAACGCCATCCACTCTGAAGTTCCCTATGACTTTCCTTGAAGGATGATTGATATTTAGTGTCACAGAAAAGGAATATTTTTTCGTAAGCCCCAGCCTGTTCTTGATAACATTACGCAATGCCACCTTAAAGATTCCCTTTACGATTTCAACTATGTCATCAGGATAGGCATGAAGCTCTTCTACATTGCCCGCTAATATACACAGGAGTTCAGTAACTACAACGCTCTTCAAAAAGAATATTCTTTTTATGCTCTTATCATAATATCCTAGTAAAGTCTCCGCAGTCCCGCTTTTAAGCATGACCGCTACTTATTGTGCAGTTAGTCGTCCTTTTGCGCCAAGTTCCGAAGCTACTATGGTATGTTCTGATTTAGCTTATTCATTTGGTTTTCCGTTGAGCAACCTATTTTTTTTATAACATTTTTACAAGTAGCAAAAATGTTTTTGGAAGATCTTCCGCTTCTTTTCCAACCGAAGATTTACCCGCTTTTTGCTGAGCCAACCGAGAAATATCTTTTTTTGTATATTTACACATTTTAACCTTCCCTCATGATTTGTGTTTATTGTTTGGAAATCATAACATACGAAAATTGAAATCTTACAATAATCTTCATCAGTACAAAACACAAATCATACAACTCAATCTTCATGCAACACGAACAAACATTTTGTTCTTGTTATGCGCATTGCAGTTGAATAGTTTTCTTCTAATTGTTTTTATTACTGTTTTTGTGTGTGCTATATAATTTTTTCTGCAATTCTTGTTAGTGCTGTTGTTGTTGCTTAACATTATCCCCTCAAAATACAGTGACGTCTGCATATGAAATTTCAATATGGTTGAGTTATAGATTTCAGAAATTGCAAAAAACCTTATTCCTGTTTTTCATTATTATTGTCGGCAAAAGTAGAGTAGAAAGGCCAGCAAGAAATTTGGTAAAATGAATTAATGCACACATTTTTACGTATTTATTACAAAAGTATGCTTGTGTTTAAAAACGAGGGCAAAGTAAGACATAATTTGTTTATGAAATTTGATTGAGCGAAATAAATAAAAGCTTTTAAGTAGGCAGTTTTATTATATTGCAATTACACATAAAGACACAGTTGACCCACAGAGCCTCAAACATTGTTATACATATTTTTACATTTCTAACTTTTTAAACGAAAATTTGGTTTATTTTTTCATTCCTTTGTTCTTTAAACCAACTTCAAAAAAGGACAAGTTTTCAATTTGTTTGATTTCTTTTCTTTTCTTTGTTCCTGCAAAATTCAGTCATTTCTATACCAACTTTCAAAGTTATCATTTAAAAAAGTTCATATTTTGAACAGTGATAGATAGACAGTCATCTAAAATTTTAACAAATTGCGTGATACTTTTTCACAACTATAAGCTTAGAAGCTAGAGGTTGTCCTTATAGCTAACGTAATAATATGACTTTTATGACGGTATCGTGTGACTCCTTTAGTCAAAAAAATGAAAATTAGGTGGATGCTTCTATGTCAGCAATAATATTTAAATTTAGAAATTAAGAAGCTCTAGCGAGATCCAAACTTACTTCATGCGTTTTGAGTAACATTTTTGTTAATTATGTTGAGACTACAATTAATGTTTACTTTTACTTTTAGCAAGCATGCACCGCACAATCACACAAGCCACAATACCTTGTACCTTTGCGAAATTCGAACATACAATCTCTTTTTGTTAATCAAATATACACTATTGTGTCGTTGCTTTCGCGATTGCATAATACAAAATATTAGTTTCTCAAAATATTCCCTTTTTTTATTTAATTTCTTTTTTTAATTTAAAACGATAAATTTTTACACACATACTAGTACGGGTACGTCAGTTTAACAAAATAAAAATTTTAACTTTATTTTCTAACCGAAAAGACACATTTATTTCCAATGTTACCCCACGATGTCTTGTTTGCCATTTTTGCGAATTTAATATAACACTTCCATATCTTTAGGACAGGCTTAAATTTGTTATTCCACTTGGATGTGTTTCCAAAAACTAGGATTACTGTGAGTGTGAAAATCTAATAATTAATATTTTTTTCTAAGGAAACATATTGAGCAGATGTATTATATTCGTTTTTGTTTTAAGATTTAATAATCAACGTTTTGAGAAATCAATTATAGTTAACTTTACTAAAAGTGATTATACAGAAAAAAACTTGAACATGTTTTAAAATACTTTTGTCAAAACTTTCGTTGAGGATAATCGTTACTGGATTTTTGCTTTTCTTAAGTTTGGCGATCGATTTTTAAGCAATAACAGCATTATTAATCCCACTGTCTGTATAAATCATCTATCTTCAGATAGTTTTTTAAATAGGTTTTATCTATTGTAGTCGTGTTTTTATTTCCTTGATACACGACATGTCCACGTCCGTCTGTGGGTGAATTTTTTTTTTTTCGTTAGAATATTTCGATAGAATTTTAACTTTTCGCACGTAGTTTATTAATAATGTCTCTCACAACAGTTTAGGTTTTTTACTTTTTCACGATTTCGGGATTATGTAGCCACCAACCCTTTTTACTTGAATGTAGTAATTTAAAAGGCTTAATAAGAATTCAGAAATGAGAGGAGAGAAATTATTATTATTATTATGTTATTTATCTAACAAAAAAGTAAATAATTCGGCTTAAGCAAGTTATTTATTTAACAAATCACGTAATTAATTTGACTTAAGCTCGTTTTATTTAAATTTCAAAATTTTTATTAAAACGGAAAAATTACTCACAAAATTTTTGGGTAATTTTTTTTTTTTCAAAGAAAACACAACAAATTAGAAACCAGCAGAATGTAAATTTCACATTTTCTTAGCATTTTTCAGATATACCTACCTTAACTTTTTGACTTTGTAAACATCATCTTTTCAATCAACGAATTTTGTAACTAAGAATACGAGGAATATTGATAACGAATCAATATTTATATCTTTTTGTTTCTATTTCTTAAGTTGTTCTCTTAATAAAACGTCACATATATTTGTTCTTGCTTTCTGGTGACCATCTTTTAATAAAAAATAGTTACTTCACAATTGTTTAGTTTATTTATTTACATAGATGCTACACACATGACGGTAAATTCCAATCTTCAGTAAATATTAAAACGCGAATTTTAATATTTCTATAACTTTCGCAGTAAATTTTACACAATTTCTTCAGTTTTGGTATAGTTGGCGGCATTTGGCGTATAATTGTTAAATTTATTAATATTAAACATTCGCTCACATTTTACCAGAAAAAGACTGGTATATTTTGAGCCTTATAAAGAAAATAATAATTTGCTGTCGAGATTGTGTTTATTTAATATTATTTTTAATTAACTATCTGGTGAAAAAAAAATCTCTTCGAAGTTTGGCAAAAAAATATAATTTCTAGAGATCTATTTCAACTCCAAAAATTATAATAATAATAACCAAGAATAGAGTATACAAGGATAACTATTATTAAATAAATAAAAAAGTACCAACTAATAAAAATAATAAGTTGATGACGATTCATATCTGATTTAAATTTATACAAATATGTATAAGGAAATGATAGGGAGTGTTGTGCTATTTAATTTTACCTGAGGAGCAACAATATTGTAGTACCCTATCTAGGCTATTGTGATAAGTTTCCGCAGATATTTTACCAGAACTTTTTTAAAAAAATAATAATATATTGATGATTTAAAGAAAAAACTTATTTTTCCATTAACTTTTATTTCTACAAAATATCTGATTGTCGGTGGATAAACTCACAATTGTAGTTTTCGCTACAATATTTGTCCCTTTGTCACAGGCATCTATATTTGGAACCGTAATTAGTAGAATCTATAACAAGAGGTGTTAGAAACTAAAGAGTATTTCACTAGTGGCATGATATTCATAAAACTTTTGTTTTTTATACCCTTCACCACAAAAATTGGAAAAAGGGAATATATAAGTTTGTCATTCCGTGTGTAATTTCTACAATATCCATTTCCAACTCCATAAAGTATATATATATATTCTGACTTCTTATGCATAGCGAATTCGATTGAGCGATGTGCGTCTGTCCGTCCGTGTTAGTGTTGATTTCCGAAAAAAAATTAATATCTCAATCGATCAGATATAGTGTCGAGAGAGGTGCTTTCGGAAATCAGCATGATCGGTCTATGTTCTTCGAGGCAGCAGTCAAAACACCACGCCTACCTCTAATTTTTTCAGTGATACAATAAAGTAACTCCAATTAAAAAAAAAAATGGCCCCATAGAGAACTAAAAAAGAATAACAAAAAGCAAATGAAAAAATTGCCGCACACCCATATTTCCCGAGGTACGGTGATGAGCTGTTTCTGCGGAACCCTAAAACATAACCAACAAAAATCGTTTCATCGAAATTTGCGGTAATAAAAAAATATTCTCTTCTTCATCTTCTTCGTTTTTATTTTAATCTTTTAAAATACTTTAATACAATCTATACATGATTTGCTGTAAAGCGCACTGTGAAGAACCAGTCACATATGTAGTAATCAGCAGAATAATTTTACTTAACTTATAATTATATAAAATTGTTGTGTGATAGTAAAAAAAAATTAGACTGAATTTTATATAATTTAAAAATTATTTGTAATAAATCTTAGTTAAAAGTATAACAGTTTTCAGGCGATATTTATTTATTTATTTATTTATTTGGCATACAAATCAAATTTTTATCGCTCGATGAAGCTTTGAGCCCGATAAAGCTAACGACATCTTTAATTGTTTAACAAACTGTAATATTGTGCTCTGTCAAATCCTCATAAATAAATTGTTTTATTTTAAGTGAGTCATCATTCTCAAAATTTATGGGCTCAAAATTATATTTAACGGATTTGTTTATAAACGAAATTTGTGCATATGGGTTAAAACCAAAATGGATCTTAGAAAACCTATTACATCCCGAAAATGTATAACTTCATGTGGTTTACAAGCTCGTGGAATTATTGGAACTTACTGATTAAAAAATGAAGTCATAGCTGGTATCATTTGTTAAAAAATATGAATCATATTGATCAGGGCGAGTTGTGGTTTACCAGGATGGCGCTACGTGCCATGTCGCGACTACAATCAATCATTAACTTAATAAAACCAAAATTTATTAATATATTAATTTCGAATGTGGACCTACCAATGGGCCTGCCAGGTTGTGCAACTTGACACCCCTCGATTAAATCCAACCTTTTTTATGATGACACACCAAAAAGCTATCAATCTTGGAGGCCGAAATTGCCTGAAGTATTCGTGACATAGAGTAAGTACTGCTCAAAAGAGTGGCCCAAAATTGTACCCCAGAATGCGCTTCCTTAAAAAATTCTCGGTGGCCATATACCCGTAGTCATTTTCAAATGTTAATGTCATATATTAATCTTTCGGATACAAAAAATTGTTGATTAAAATTCAAATTCATGTGTACTTTTTTAAAATTTAAAGTTCTATCGGGCTTAAAAGAACACCCTTTATTAAACGTTTATTTTGATAACAATACAACTAGATGAGAATCCGAAATACTGTCAAGCTTATGGTCTGACTCTACGTTATTAGTTTATGAACCAAACACATCCCTGCAATTATGTTTTTTTTTTTTTAATTACGGGTGACCTTTTTAATGCAGATAGAGGAAATTGCATATGCGGCATAAAAGAACAGCAACAAATATTACCAGAAATACGAGTATCAGTCGGGCATGAACGACTCAGGCCTTGATTGGAAACACTTTACTACTTTAGCTTTAAAATATTTGGTGTTTTAATCTGAGCCGTTGGCTTTAATTTTTTAACAATATTTAGTTATTTTTCATCGGTAAGAAAGTAAACACTTTTAACAGGTCCGTCCTGTTAACTTGTCAGGGGAATATCTTCTCCTTATTTTCTCATTTGCTAAAGAGTCCCTTTGTTAAATTCAGAAATAAAGCTCTTCATAATAGGAAATAGGTCCATTCACTCAGAACTCCAAATTATGCAATATAGTGTATTTTGGTAGAGGTCAACTTGAATCCTGAGTCTACAAACAATCTGCCACGTATACATGGAAATCTTGCCAAAACTATTTTATTAGAAGTCAATATATGGGACTCAGTTTCTGATCGTTACTATGAAGCAGCATAAAAAGATCACATTAAGGTCATTTGCAACTAAGATTTATCCATCTTTTAAATGTGTGTCATTAAATAACTAATAAATAGAATGAATGAATTCCTCAGCGGTCACAGCGATATAAAAAAAGAGAAAATGCTAGCAATACCTGGCTAACATTTTTTATACATATGTTTTGAACTAGATAAATAAGTTGTACGTACAAAAATCTTCTTTCTTTTTTTTTTTGCAAAATTTATGGTTTTCGTGTCGTGTTTATGTTTTTTTCCTGTCTCGTTTTTCAATCAGCTCTTATTTGAACAGTTTTTAATGCCAGGTCGGTATCATTGAATTTAGTATCTTCCAAATTGGTACTGTGCATTATTAAACCAACTTCAATATGCTAATATTAATTTTAGTAACATTTTCTTATGATGGTTACTTATAGATGATTACGATGATGATGATGATAATAATGTTGAAAATGGAGATGGCGTTAAAACTGGTGTTGTAGAATAGACTGACATAAAAAAAGTAGTTGGTTTCGAAAAAAATAAGAATGATGAAAACTTAACTATTCAAGTGCATAATGCACAATTTATGCAAATTTTCTCCAAAAAAAAAAAAAAATATATATATATATAAATTTTACAAAATATTTTATGCGAGAGATGTTGAAAAGTAGTGGCAAAAATAAAAAAAAATCGTTTTGTCAGCTTTAATATAATTGTGCCATCCAAATTAAGGTTGGGCGAAAAACTAGAAATGATTCTGAGGTATTTAAATATTTTTTGGGTTCTGCAAGTCTTGATTCTTATAATCAGGTTACTCCAAAGTTGGCTACCTCTAAAATTGAAAATGTTATTTGTTTTTATTTCTTCAGATTTGTAGCATTCAAAGTTATGTTAATTTGTCTATGTCAGCCTTACAAAAGCTAATGCTACTCATATAAATTAAATATTACAATTAGGTTTTCGACAACTTCAAAAACATTAGAATTTTTCAATTTGTTTGTGTTTTCATTTGTTTATTTATTTGCTAATTCAAAACTCCATCATATCTAGTCCGTTTCAGAAAAAAATGATCTATAGGACCTCAATATAAAGAGTTTCCAATATAACGTACATGATTTTAACTTATCCCTTGAGCTGTAAAAAATAACTTTAATAATTAAAAGGTGTGCTTATATAATGAGTAAATTGTTAAAGGTGCATAAAAACAAAAAAATAGTTTGAAGGAAATTTAAATAAATTTAGTAGGACCTGTGCTATTAACACTAAAAAATATTATATATTTTTCATCATTCCAATTAAGAAAAGAATTTTTTTCCAATGAGCGAGTTATCTTTTGAACATACCTCGTATAATTTTTGATAAAATTTTGTGTCGTTATTCTTTTCCTTAGCAGCTACGAAAACGTTTGGCTTTTAATACCAAATCAATTTTGAGTCTTTAAAGCATTTCTTTTTTACTTTGTTTAAAAGCAATGTTTACAGTAGCATGAAAATAAAATAGTGACTTCCAGCTAGATAGTATCGCTACTCAATTCGACGCTACTAAACTGCATCAACGGTTCTAAATAAAAGTTACTTTAGCTGAGAAACACCCCACTACTTATTCGTTTCCAAAAGTCTTCTGTTTTGTTTTATTTTTATTGGGAAATTTGTATCAAAATTGAGTTATAATATCGATTTATCAATATTGGTATCATTAAAAAGCTCTTCAAGGGATTTTTCAGGAAAAATTAAAATCTGTTAATAATGCTTAACCCATTGCCAGCCGATGACATTTTTATGTAAAATTATATATAGTAAAGGGTGTTTTTTATAGACGTATAGAACTTTAAGTTGGCATCACTTTTTTAACTGGCGGCCATTTTGTCAGCTGTCAAGTGATTAATATTTAGTTTGGTTTGCCATTTCATCATGAATAGGTTGACAAAAGAACAACGCTTGCAAATCGTGCAAATTTATTTCGAAAATAATGGTTCAGTTCGCGAAGTTTACCGCAAGCTCCGTCCATTTTATGGTCGACATAATCGGCCATCAGAGCAATTAATTCGGTTAACCATGGATCGTTTTCGCACTACGTTTACTCTGTGTGATAATACGCATCCGCAGAGACGTCGAACAGTGCGCACCGAAGAAACAATTGCCGCTGTAGAGCAAAGTGTTGAAGAGGACCCGAATGAATCGATTCGCCACCGTGTACAGCAATTAGAGCTTTGTCCATCAACTTTATGGAAGATTTTGCGCAAAGATCTTGGCTTGCGACCTTACAAGATCCAGCTTGTGCAAGAATTAAAGCCGCGAGACCATGCAATGCGTCGTGATTTTGGTGTATGGGCCGAAAATGAGATTGATCTCGATGCTGATTTTCATAGCAAAATTTTGTTCAGTGATGAGGCTCATTTTTGGTTGAATGGCTACGTCAACAAGCAAAATTGCCGCATTTGGAGTGAAGGGAATCCACATGAGACCCTTGAAACGCCATTACATGCACAAAAACTGACTGTTTGGTGTGCTCTATGGGCTGGTGGAGTCATTGGGCCATACTTCTTCCGAAATAATGCTGGAGAGTCAGTTACCGTTAATGGAGACCGGTATAGAGCCATGATAACCGACTATTTTGTTCCCCAATTGGATGGCATGAATGTGCATGAGTTGTGGTTCCAACAAGACGGCGCTACATGCCACACAGCGCACGTTACAATCGATTTATTGAAGGAAACATTCGATGAGCGCATAATTTCGCGGAATGGACCTGTCAATTGGCCACCAAGATCGTGCGATTTGACACCATTGGATTATTTTCTTTGGGGATATGTGAAGTCGCTCGTCTACGCCAACAAACCAGAAACGTTAGGGGACTTGGAAGCCAACATTCGTGGCGTTATTGCCAACATACGGCCCCACATGCTCAAAAAAGTGGTTGAAAATTGGACCTGTAGAATTGACTTTATTTGAGCCAGCCGCGGCGGCCACATGCCCGAAATCATATTTAAACATTAATGGCATAAAATTATCCTTCCAATAAAGCCAAATTAATGGACATTAAAACGATTTTCTTGTGTTTTATTTCAATTCGAAGTTCTATACGTCTATAAAAAACACCCTGTTTAAGAAAATTCGTTAAAATGAATGAATTGATTTAATTCTTTTTTCTACTAAAAAATGGTGTTCTGTGAGAAATTACTTTGTTTTAGGAATGTATGTTGACATTCTGGTATCATCACTACAAAAACCAAAAACGACACAAAATATGTTAATCTCAAATGCATACATCACCGTACTAACATGTCATTAGTACTAAACTAACAAGCGATACTAATGCCCTCTCAAAATAAAATAATTAAGCGGATATGTATGTACGATGGCAGACTTAAAAGAATGTTAAGGTAAAAGTTGAGCAGGTGCTTCATGAAATTTTTTATTATAAAACATTTTTTCCGCCAACATGTGATCTTCTTTGTTATACTTATGCAAAAGCAATGAAAGTTTTAACAGAAGTTAAATTATGGGATATCGCAACATTATTGTTACATAAATAAGATTCGGTCTATTACAAAAAAGCTCATGTTATTGTTGTCTGTTGCATGTGCGCCCTTAAAAATATTTTTGTCCTACTTTCGTTGAAATCTTAAACTAAAACATGAAATCATTTACAACACTTCTGGCACTTACTTTGAATATTGACTAGAAATTCTTTAAGAAAGAATTTTAAGATTGCTGTTGCATAAAGAAAGGAACAGACACCCACATATTTTGTTTCTTTAAGGAACATGTTGGTTTTTCATGTTGACAAAACGTTAAGAACACACAGACTCATTAATCAACCTGACTACGAAATGAAAATGGTAACAACCACAAAAAAAAACGAAAAAGGAGGAAATCTTAAAGCGACAAAAACTTTAAGTTAAAAAAATTGAATAGTAAGAATAGAATTGTTCGATTTGTCATGTTCGTGTCCTTGTTTTTTCGATAAAAAAAACAACTAAATTATACATAACAGTCATACCACGCTCACTATTTGAAATTTCTGATCATAACACTCTACCAAGAGACTTATTTTTGCATTTCTTCCAGAAATGAAGCCAGAGCTCGCGTTAGACGCAATGGATAACATTGATTCAGTCAAGTTGAGGATTAAACAGAATAGAACAAAATGCCATACGGAGATTGCAGACATCAACCTAGAAGAACCTAATTAATTTTATTCTTGGTATTTTAATTGATGTTTAGAGCTCGAAGGAAGCAACATTTCTTTTATTTTGAATCACGTACCGAAAAACGAGATGTATAAAAAATATGATAGTGAGAAAGTAACTGAATTCCTTAATATTAAAAAGGAAGCAGTTTAATTACTCTTAAATTAAATTAAAAATGTATCTAAATACGGTATAATGATGTGTAAATATAATCATATTGTGTAAAATAAATAGTTGAATTAACTATTAATTTTAATTACTTTTTTACCGACTTCAAAAAAAGAAGGAGGTTATCAATTTGTCTGAATGTTGCACTTTTATGTTTGTGCAGGCAGAACCCAATCTACCCCAGCAACAAATTTTAAAGAAGGTAAGCGAGTTTGGAATTAAGCATATTTGGCGGAAGTACTTCCGAACAAGATTACCAATCTAATGATTTTAACAAGGCATGAGAAATGAAGCATGAGAGTTTTATAAACAACTCCTGAGCAGCGATTACATTGATTATTGTTGGAAATTATGACGATCATTAGTGTATATTTTAATGTATTCTCTTTTAACTTAAATAACTAGTTCAATTACTACTTCCTTCTTTGCGAACTAATGTAATGTATTTTGTAAGCGAATAACAAAAAATGGCAAAAAAGTATGTCACAAAAGTAAGTCATTATGTGGCAAGTACTTTCTAAGGTAATGTCTAATTTTTTACTTGGACCTTACCGGTTTTTTTAAATTTGTCCTCTAATTGAAAGGCTATGCTTACAACACAGTTCACAATTTTAAAAATTACATATAACATACACGTTTCTCAGGTGTCTTTTCAAGCGTAAAGGGTACCACTTTAAAACATAAGAACTCTACGTGTTACTACAGCTTCCAATAGGAAAAAGTTATACAAAAATAAATCTTAAAAAAAAGGGTATCTCCCCAAAGATGATGTAAATTGACCTATATACGTCAAGCTTTTGAATTGTTATAGACAAACACTTATAAATTGAACGATTGCTATGACCATTATAGTAGAAAGTTTAAATATTTAAAATTATAAATTAAAGGGTGTGCCAATAGTTCATTAAATTTGATGTATATGGCGAAACTGTTGTAGATAGAAAAGACATACAGTTGTAGACAAAAGGTTAAAACTAAGTGCTAAAATAACAATTATAAAATATGAAATTAAAAAATAAAGGGTGTCCCTATTTTTAAGTTTGTCTTTCTTAAGTCAGATTTTTTTGCACGATTTATTATATCAATTATCTGACATATTAAAATGAATCTTGTCTTTATCAGACGAAAATAGTTAACGAAATCCGGAAAAGCAAACATTATTATCTTTCAGTTTTACTGGCGGACATTGTCGGAAGGTTATAGTGAAATGATTGCAAAAAATTATTTGTGTTTTTAAATTTAATTTAAAAATTACAAATACAAATACTTAAATGAGTATTCACTTTTAAAGGCTTTAAATTATAAAACGAGTAGAACTAAAATTTTATAAAAATGTGACTACTACTGTTCCATGGCTAAAGGGCTGTGACATGCTGACAGATATAAGCGTAGCGAAAGGAAAATAGGTTTTTTTGCAGTAGCAATTGAATACTTAATTTCCCTTTCCCAGTTTTAAAATACAATTTGGTGGAAGAATAAATATTAACAATAAATTCTTTTTCACATTGCAAAAACGAAACTGAAAAGAGCACAACATTTATAACAATTATCAACCTTGTCTAGCAATAAAATAAAACTTCAATACATACACAACAGATGTTGTTTCACTCGTTTGGAATATTAACGTGAACATACCGGCTATAAAAATCCTTACAATGATTTTCAGATATGTCTAAGCATTTGTATGTTGTTACTAGTATTTGTAACAAGCAATCCGAAAGGATTATATGAATGAATGTGTTGTTTGAGTTACTGTTGCTTGTAAGTGTTAAAAGTATACAATCGATTGTCACATCATTCTTGTAGTAAAAAAAACGTCATCCAGTGTCAGGAAACAAATAAAAACTGCTTTAAGGATGAATATAATTGTATATATAAAACGTTGAGTTTAACTTTTAGCAAAATATTATTACAGTCAATAATAATATAATTCTTGCAAACACAAAAAACCAGACTTCATAAAAAACTGACGGGCAGAATGTCATCAAATATAAATTATAATACATACTTTATTTAAATTTCTACTTTCAACAACAGAAAACTCCATATACTTACCTACATATATAAACATAGAAAAACTAATATTATGGCACGGAAGCGAATTAAAACAACTAATAAAATGGCTATAAAAGTAAATGCCTACTAATTACAGATTGTTATATTTTTTAAATAAATATACAGGACTTTTATAATATTAGAAGTAACAAAAAAAATTAAATTACATATTAAAGGTGTCTCCATGGATGGCAAAATTTGACTAAAACAGCTCTATATTTTAAAACTCTTGAAATTTGCACAGAACTTCCAAGTCTACAATAACGACAAGTATATAATTAGAAATTAAATGGTGTACGCATAGGTAACATTATTTTATATATATGGCGTTAAATGCCGTTAAAGATAAATAGTTAAAATTAATACAGAACATACACGGTAAAGTTATCTATAAGAGTGATGTAGTACTTGATATTGAAAGTTTAAGTGTGCCCCATAGGTGATATTATATGATATGCTATGCTTTGACAGACAAAATATCTAATATTATGTCCACAGTTATACACAAGTATAAAATAGCTAAAGAGTGTCCTCATAACTGATGTAATTTAACTTATATAGTCAAACCGTTAAAAATTTCACAGGACGTGTACTTCTGTATCTGATATTGCATCAGTTATAAATATATAAAATAGAAAATTTTATGCAAGTTACGTATATGAATTTATCTCTTTAATCTTTATTGATAGACGACAATTTGAGTTTCAACAATTTTTATTTCATACATGCTGACTCGCTGCCCGTGTGTCTATTTTGAAGTCCATTGCTTATTAGCATCTCTATTCAAATGAATCTGGTATTATGAATGCAAAGTATTTGAATCATAAAATTGTAAATTATTTGTCCAGACTTTAGCGAGATAAATATTTTACGTTTCTCATTGTTACATTTAAATGAACCGGAGACCCAACTCGAAGCCACTTTAAAGCCATATTTTTTTTACAACCAGCTTAAATAATCAAACTTAAAAATAGTAACGAAGTAGAAAGCCGCTCAAAACAAAACAAAAAAGCAAAAGAATGTTTTACAAATTAAAAACCACCAAAATAACGAAAGGTTTGGAAATGAAAAATTAAGGTTTTTATGCCCTAAAAAGTGCTGCGGTTATCTTTTTTTTTTTTTTTTTGTTTGAGTTTGTTGGTTTGGCAGCAGAACATGTAATAACTCAATAGTAAAGTATGTTGTACAATGTAAAGTCTAAAAAAGCAACAATATTAATTATTATATATAATTTTTTAATTAAAATTAATTGTGTGTCATATATGAAATTCATCTGCAGTTATTTGGACTTAAAAGCTTACAACTGGCATTTAATAAATAAATAAATAAAAAAAAAATAAACAAACACATGTAATTAGCAGCGGACTATTAACACAATTTAGTAGAAAACAGTTTTACAGGAAGTAAATTCGTTTGTTAAAGCTTTTCATTATTTCTTGCTTTTTACGCCTTTAAAATCATTTTCTGAATTAATAACATTATTGAACATTTTATAATAAAAGTATAATTTCTTTGTTGGGGAAAATGCTATCGTTATGATAATTTAGATTCAGCGAATTCCAGCAAACAAATTTCTGCTTTATAATAAAATGTAAAAGATTTGCTAGCATAGAAATTTTAAAAATTTTAAAGCTTTTCAAAATGAAAAGTAAATCTTGTAAGCACAACAATAACTTCAACTAAGACTGCAGCAGCCAATAAGGTAGTGATTACACAAAAATTCTTTACCTTGTTATAACGACGGTAATTGAACCTGACACTAATATTTTTATAGATCGATGCATTCAGACTATAAGGTCCTTGCGAGAGGTGTAGTTTATAAAGAAAATGTTTACCTACGGAGTGTAAGCATTTAACCTACACAACGGTTTTCGGATGTGTGCAGTCTGTTCTAGGTGAATTCGAAAGTCGAATGGTTTCAATGGCCACAATATAAAGACAAAAATAATAAAAAAGTGCAAACAGGGTAATGCTGAAGCGATAGAGATCTTCAAGGCAAGGAAAAGGTGAATGAAATTGCAAGTTTTTTATTATTGCAAGAAACAATAAGATAATTTTACATCGAACCAATTTTCATATGTAGTACTAACAAAAGAAATTTAATTTAAAATTGAACGATTAAAATATTTAAATCAATCAAATTTTTATTCATATCATTGAATGGTTTATTCCAATTAAGTAACATTTTTTTGTAAAAAGTATTGTTAATAAAAATAAAAAAATCTGTTAATTTTATTAAAAAATAGTTAAGAAAATAAAACATAAAATAGGATAAACTTGAAACATACATCCTACAAAGAAGTTACAGTGTACAATTTGTCCGTTAATTTGACAAAATTTTTCTTTACTTTGATTATATATTTATTTTTATTATTTTTTATTTTACTTAATAGAATCATATTCTTCCTCCGTCTATACTTAAAAAAACTTACTTTGATATAAAAAAAAAATATTTTTTTTGTTGATTTATCAGTGTGAGAAGATTTATTACTCTTTTTACTATTTAATAAGAAACCTTACTATTAGCATTTCCTCTAAGAGCAGCTTTATATCAGAATTCCTATCCCCTAGTAGCATTTTATGTTTTTGAGCACGACAGAACTTTAAGTTGCCCATCGCGGCTTTTATTGATGAAGCACATAGGACGTCTAATTTTACTCTACTTTTTTTTTACATTAATCGGTGATTTTATGTGGCACCAGCAGAATATTACAAAGAGGTGTGAAATTGCATGACCTTGGGGCCAGTTTTTGTAATCATATGTTGATATCAATCAATTCATTTTTTTTTATCTCTAGTGCTCATAATTTCGCAGGTCTTGTTTTATTGAAATTGCCAAACCTGTAGGAATCTAGTCTATCTTTCTATATCTTTCTTTTTGACCTTTAACTTGAGTCCTTCGCATCCTTCTTGTTTCGTATGTTTGATAACCGCATAATTTTCAACACTTTTAAATTTATGTATATTTTTATGTATGTGTGTAAGATTGAAGGGTAAATACAGACAAGCTGCTACTGTTTCCTACTTCTTGTAGATGATAGTTAGTATGATAATTAATTTGTAAAAGAAAAAAGTTATACAAATTCTAGATGACGAAAATAAGCAAAATATAAAAAACTGAAATATGAATTTATCCATTTTAGATTCTTTATTTTTATTTCATAAAATGTTAAGCTGTAACGTTCCCCTACAAATTTCGTTAAGTTGGTCACTAAAAATGGAACATTAACTAAAGAAGTAATAATAATAAAGTCAGAAATACGGAACACTTTAGCAGAAGAAACAAAGGCCATTAAATCAAGTGACACAGCCTTTTTTTAAGCTAACTCTGTTGTGGAACAAAAACATTAATATCCTGAATATGGCAGCGTATAAGTGTTTTAAGTGTATATCTGTGTGTGCGTGTGCTTAGTGCCATTGTGACAAACAACTTGAATCCCATATGTACGTTATGTATTATAATGTGTTCAGCTAGAAAGAAACAAAAGTTTGCAAAAATGCAACAACATTTTTTAACCTCTTTTAAATGCCAATAGGAAAATTTTATAAAAGATTCTTTTTGTAGTTTTTGCTTTGTGGAACTACTTAACAAAATATTATATAGATTTTGAAGACATGTTTGAAATATAATGGTCTTGAATGGTATTTATCATATTTTTAGATTTTTTTAACTTTGTGTTGCAAATTTTTCCTATTTGGCAATTTCAGTTTTCTTCGAAAATAGTTTTCTAAAGCTTTTCTGTTCTTTTATTAAACTTACTTTCCCAGATACTTAATTTTTAACATGTTTTGATATATATAATTTTTTCATTATTTTCTCTATTTTATTTTGTTTTATTCCATTATTCTTCATTTATATTCCTTTGCTTGTTTTATAATGTTACACAATTTGATTTTGATACTTAGTTTTCACCCAGTGTGATTTAAAGTACTTATTATTATAGACAAGGTACAATGAATGTAGACGATGTCATTTGCAAAATAACTAAATTTATTTTTTTATTTATTGTATTTTTGCTCTACACTACAGGAAAAAAATGTGAAATTCTTTGTATAATTTCGACAATATTAGTGTTTTGATTTCACAGACCTTCTGTCGTCAAAAAGTAAAGAATTTGAAAGTCATTTTGTAAAATTTATATATCTTTAAGGTGTATTTGATACAGTGATGGAAAATTATTTTTTTTTTTCGAAATCAAAATAATTTTTCAATAATATTTTTATGACTTTCTCAGAGTACTAAATTACAATTTAGTTATTCTTTCGAACCGAAAACTTATAATAAATTATTTATTTAAAAAATAAATATAAAATATATTTAATGAATTTAATATTTATATCGATTAGTAATTTTTTCTTTGCTAAGGGTTTTTATGTTTTGAAATAAAATTATTTTCTTAACATTTGACGAAAAATTCCAAAAAAAACAACAAATCATGATATGTTAGAAATAGTTACATGCAAATTTTGTGAACAAAACTGTCTATGGAAGTATTAGCACGTTAATATATTTTTTTGTTTATACAATAAAATAAAAAAATAATATTAAAAAGAAATAAGAAATTTGTGCCAACTTTATATTAAACTTGGGATATTAAAGGAAAAATTATACGTTTTTTAAATACAATAATGAAATTACATTGAGGGTATCAAATAAGTTGGGGGAATAATACGGTACTTTATACAGAAATTATAATGATACAGCGATCGTATCAAGATCTTCATCACATCATGGGGTGCACGTCTTAAGAGATTTCTCATATTCATACAAAAATTAGAAAATATTTGCTTTTAAATCTAATAGAGCTTATTTTCTATGGAATTCTGGTCAAGAGAATAGGTAGGCCATACCAATTGAGGAATATTGTGTGACTCCAGGCACATTCGCATTTTGTTTCTCTTGTGAACGCACCATATATAAAATTATTTGAATCTATTATAGGATTTATTCGTTTTCAAGTAAAAATTTTATTAAATTTTTAACTGATTTGATTATTTATTTATTTAATAAATTTTGTTCATATTTTTCATATAACTATAAAATAAAGTAAATTACAATTTTGTTTTAAGGTTTTAACCTGAGTAAAAACTATTAACAGATGAATACTTTGTAAACAGATAACGAATGCAATATAAAAATGTAAGCAGTCTATATTTCTTCAGCATAATCTTTACAGAGCTTAATGTAACGGTTATTTTAATAGGTAAACCAGACGGCGAAAGAGCAAAGTTGCAAATATAACTTTCAAGTTTTCACCAATTGTTTTTCCTTTAAGAGGTTCGATTATTTTTACCGACTTTCAAAAAAAAAAAAAAAATAATTCATCTTAAAGTTGCTTATGTTTGTGCCTGTAGAATTCAGTAGATTACCAACCGAACTTAAACATTTTTCCTTTATTTGAAAAGTATTGCTTACGAATTGGTCCCGTTTTTAATTAAATTAATTAAACGGTGTCCACATACAACAAACAATATTTTTACATTATTAGGAATCAAAAACGGGGGCAGTTTAAAAATAAAAAAATAAAAACACAAAGTGATACAAAAATAAATCTAAAAAATAAAAGGTATCCCCACAGGTGACGTAGGTTGACTTATATAGGCCTATCTTTTGAACCGTCATATAAAAACACTTGAAAGTTAAACAGAATTGTCTTGTGAAAAAAGAAGTATAAATAATTAAGAATATACATTTAAAGGTGTTGCAATAGTTCATATAATTTGATGTATATGGCCAAACTGTTGAACAGTTGTAGACAGACGATTGAAATTTACAAAGAAATGTTTTGATTATTACGCTATAACAACAAGTATAAAATTTGGATTCGGAAATTAAAGGTTGTCACAGTAGTTACTGTACTCTAATGTATGTGCTTAAACTTTTGTTATAGACAGGCATGTGTAAAAACACGTGTATCCAAAAATTAAAATTTAAGTTGTCATCCTCATTTATTTTACCAGCCACTGTTGTTTTACTTTATACTTCTACTTTTTCTACGTGTAAATATGTGTATGTTTCTATCTGACTTACCTTGCATACAACATAAATTATAATTTGTATTACTTCGTGTGTCACTCCCACTTGCTGCGAAAGATGACTAAAATCAAAATGTTATAAAAACTATTGGCGCATGATTTATGCATACAAGTTAAAAATTAACTGCTTAACTACTTTTACAAGAATATACACATGCTACAATGTTTGCACACTAAAACAAAGTAAAACAATCTGACTGAAAAAAAGAAAAAAAATCAGACATAAAAGCGGCATTCTGATACTACATCGGGGATGGAAAATTTTTTCTTTTACGGCCTCAGAGCACTTAATCACAATTTATTATGTTCTTTACTAACTGAAAACGTACGTACGTTTTTTGTTAAAAAAAACATATCGTTCATTTACATCTAGAACGTAATAACTCCAAAAAAATTAATTTCGAGATAATCGTAGTTAAAGTTCTCACCATGGGATCTACTTAAGATCCCACTTCAATTAGTAAAATGAAAACTCTCATCAATTATATATCAAAGGGGAGATCTTGGACAAACTATGTAGAATGTTTGAATTAGGACATTATTGCTGTAAAAATATATCTGATACTATGTCGTAAATTAAAATGTGTCGTTATTTGTGTCGTTCTTATTAACAAGTATGAAATAAAATTACCACATATTCTCTTAAAACTAACTCCAAAAAACTACTAACAAAATTTGGCGTTTCGAATCAAATATTTGCTGGAGGCAATTATACGAACAATATTAAAATATATATTTCAAAGTTAACGTTTAATGAGACCAAATTTTTAACCAATTTTTTTTCCAAAATTGGTTTAATCTATTTGCTACTTATATCCGTTCCACATTTACCTTTCGTTAAAATTTATTTATTTTTTGGCAATAATGCCACTTATTAATTTGTTACCTTCTTCGGAAAGAGATTGTGTAGAGAATATAGGTGGTTAAGAAGAGTGATAGACAGAATGATTCATTTTCTTTTCACAACATTGCAATTGCACGTTATGTTTATAATATAATAATAAGAATAAATAACAGCGTAGTAGTCAACTTACTAACCATCTAAGCTATAGTTCTCTTTGTGATAGTGTGCAATTGTCTAAAGCATCTTTGGGTATAAAGTTACCAAAAAATTTCCTAGACAGAAATGTCAATCGAGGTAAAAGTTCGCGTATCTTTGTATTTTCTGGGTGAATTTCTTTAGTTGACAAAATTTATAATTTCCGAGATATATTTTGTGTTGCGCTACAAAATTACTAAAATTAAGTTCCACCTTTCTGCTGCTTTTGAATATAAAATAGTGTAAAAGATTATGATCGAATCGATCACTGCTGCAAATACTTAAATACACATCCAGTTAAATATTATCCAACAATATATGAAGCTTTATTATAACTTTTTGGAACAATTGCATATATCAAATATTTATGTACGTATGTGTATGTCTCTTTGTATGCATGGATGTATATTTTATCCCTGTCGGAAGCTGAGTAAATTACAAAATAAACTTTAAGCTAACTATTTCGCAACTAGTGTTTACTGAGATTTGAATTACTTTGCAATGGAAATAACTTACTATTAAGGCAGTAGGCAATTGCACGACTCTGCATTACTTTGCAACTAACTTAAAATTAACTTTTTGTAGCTAGGTAAAACCTAACTATTATTTAGTCAAATTTGTTTTTTAAAATAAAATATTCAGAACATTCAAAATGTTTCGGTGTAATTTAAAAAAAAAAAAAAATTAACATTTAATGATTTCACTATTATATATTCACTAGACTGCCCCGTGCGAATATTTCGCAGCGTTAGTTGTCATTTTTGTAAGATAAAATAAAATAATTAATGGAAATTTTAGTAACTTCAATACATTTTATTAAAGGTATAAAAATATTAGAACTTATAATATATCATACATACTCGTACATATGTTTAAATGCTTTTATAATACTTTTTTGAATACAATGTTAGAGGTAATGACATGATCTTTAACTTTTTAACTTTTTGCCCGTTAACTTTTTGCCCGTACGAATCCTTAATACAAACAAAAATATCCGGCGACATTGCCAGAATGGATTTTAATATAAATTGTATTATGTAGAACTGCATTACCATTAAGCGACCCTGTATTACCACACTTGAACAAAAACATATAATCATAATGACAGCAGTATTATCATGCAGAGCCACACTGTATTACCACACTTGAACAAAAACATATAAGCACTGTATTATCATGTAGTTCTATATAAAATATAATTTTTATCAATAAAAATATTAATTTTTCAATTTCTAATTATTTTTCGTCATTAGTGTTAGAAATAAGCTTTAAAATGAGATATCATTCATTAAATTTGATGCGGTGGTATGGGAGATATTTGCAAACGACAAAAAAAAGTGCTTTAGAAATAATATATATGATATTTACAAAACATATAATTCTTTCAAATAAAAAATTAATGAAACTGTTTTCAGGAAGGTACAAGACGTTGAAAAAAAAAGATCGACGTCAATAAAAATAATTTAATAGAATGTAATTTTATAAAAAAATTATATATAATAATTTTACATATAATAGTAATAGTTTTATTTATAAAATATGTTGTATGATTCTTTTAAATTAAAAATTATTGCGACTGTTTTCAAGAATGTACAAAACTTTAATACAAATAAATAAATACTACTAATCAACTTTGATTTCTTTTAAAAGAATGAAAATGTGAAAAACCAAATAAAAACTAACGCCAACAACGACTAACCAAACACAAAAAAATTCACTATCAAAATATACACTACAGTTAATGAAAATTTTGCATTGTATAATAGATGACTTAAAATTAGCCTAAAAAAGTTAACTTAAAATTGGTTTTTTTGTAGTCAGCTACTCATTGTCCGACAGGGATGGTACACATATTAGTGCGTATGCGTGTTATAATTGTATTGCAAACATAGTAGATCAAGATAAATGACTTTATACATTATGTGTTTCACTTTTTTAAACCTTTTTCCTTAGTAAAGCGGGATAAAAATTAAAAAGAAAATTTTCCTTTGTATTAAAAAAGTATTAAAAACAAATAAATAAGCAAAAAGACGGAAAAACGTCGTACGAAAACTTCTTCTATTTTCTAGATCACTGTGCAAAAATCAATCTTACGAGTTTGTCAAACTAAAAAAAAATAAAGTTAAGTTTTGCTTTTATCAAAGAGTGAAATAAGGCGATAAAAAGGAAGAAAATATCATTTGCAAGAAACCTATAAATATAAAGCAAGCAAAACTTAGATTCTCTTATGATATCGTACATCGCAAACGTTAAACTAGAGGGGTTTGATTGGGACATTGGTTTGTTAATTAACCTGTACGACTACTGCAGAAATATTTATATTAATTGATTAATTGTTTAAAGATTTTATGTATTTGAGACCAATTAAAATTCCTAAACTAAAACTAAACTAGAAAAATGAGGAGTGTAAAAAAATGAGTGGAATATGGACTGATTGTTGGAAAGCGATAAGTATTCAAAAATAATATGTTTCTCAGACAAATATTAAAAATTAAGGAAAGAAAAGTTTTTGTAATGCTATTCACTTTTCTAAACATGCACGGCGGCTTTTTACGAAAATACACATCTTTTTCTTTCCACTAAGGGCAATATTGACTTGAACTTCCGATCTCTATTCTAGTTGCAAACCAAGATAGCCATGAACTGAACCAAAAGTTGTAGGTAATATTGACGAAAAAATTTTGTAAGCCCCCAAAGAAAAACATCGTTAAAACAACTGAATTTTTATTCAAATACATAGAAAATTTATTAATATACTCAAATTTTTTTCAAATATAATAATTGATTTTTGTAAAAAAATTTAGTAAAATATAATCCATTAATTTAAATAAAATTTTTTAATATAACACCTAAATTTTATTATATCAACACATTTTTAATTAAAACAGTAGTAAAATAGTAAAAATGCATCGTAATCAAAACTACACTAAATAATGTTTAATTGACACCATTAAAGGAAGTTAACTTAAATAATGTTTCGTTCATTTTAGTAAAATTTTTTAATTTTACTATTAAAAAAGTGTTGTTTTAAATATCAATTCGTGAAAGCAAGAAGAAGAGATAATATAAAAACGTAACGTAGATTTGAATAAATTTTGTAAAATTCTACTAACTTTCTTTATTATAATGTTATAAAATTCCTTGGAATAACTAAGGGTACGCAAAATTTAATAATGACCTGTAGAATTGAAGAAACATCGTTTATTTAACTACTTAATTTTATTTACATTGAATAAAGCTACATAGATGTGAAGAAATTTCCTAACTTCGTACAAAAACAATAAAAACCAACAACAGTTTGCTTGTGTGACGAAAACATTTCATTTCACATTGTTGTTCTTTATAAGCTAGTGTAATTAATTATTTTAAAAATTATTAATTATTAGCTAAGCAAATTCAGTTTTTCAAACTTAATCTCTGGTAAGTTCAAGATGTATTTTTTATGTACATGCAATGTTAATACTTACACAATTTTCTGTCCTTAGGATTATTAATATTTACAGCAACCTGGAAAAAAGCCCCAAGGTAAATTGTACGACAAATATTTTAACGTTATGCGTAAGCTTAAACAAGGTGGTGTCATACAAAAGAGACCTTATGTTCACAAAAATTCACAGGATATTAATAAAAGAGTTTTAGATCTGGGTAAAAACTATATACGAATATATATATATATATTTTGGTATTATAAATACATAAGTTATTAGATGTCCCAGAAGAAAATGTTGCCGCGAGTATTGATGCGCTTTTCAAGGATAACTGCTCTTAAGCAGAAGTAGAGAGCCATTGGTCTGCAACCAAAAATTACAGGCTTCATGAGGTATCACATGTGAAACGCACTTCTGACGTATTAATAAATGGACACAGTATAAAAAGCCATTTGGTTTCAAGTTGGTACGTCCTTAATTAAGCAACAAATACTAACCTTCGAGCATGAAAATTCTAATTATTTACTTTTTGCTCTTTATGTGCATTATTAAATTCTTCATAACTGAATGTTCTTGTATCCAAAGGCGGAATACTTCACTGACAATTATAAAACCTTTGTGGTAAAAATTGACTCGGTATTGCAAAACCGTATTAAGGATCAATCTAATAAACTTTTATTTGAAACTATGAAGCAAATGAATAACATAAGTAAAAGTAAGGTTAAATTATTTTACTTCAGTTGAACTTTGAAAATAACTTGCTTATTTCTTTCAGATGGTCGTTGCATAGGCATTTTTTTATCTTTTGATACCATCAGCTAAAAAAAATATGTACCAGATTTTCTATACGAGACTCCCAAAGAAGTTTTATAATTGAGGAAAGCAAAGCTAAAGTATTTATTTAATATAAGTATATATTTAAATATGTATTAATCAAAATTGATATTAATATATGCATTTATATCAATATTTTACAACAAAATATATTTATTTTTATAATTAATATTGTTTTTATTTTATTTATTTAATAGTGCATTTTTGTATCATTAATAACATTATCTCTTATTACCTTCGACTATTTTACATATATAAATTATAAAGAGTAAAGTAAAAAAAAAACTAGTATAGGTAAAATTTCCTACACGGGTTTACAAATCAAATAAAACAAGGTAGTTTAATTGAATATTATATCTTCAAAATCAATAAAAAATTTAGTATCATATACTAAATTCATTAGTTCAATCGAATAAAATTTCTTCAAAATAAATAAATAAATTGTTTAAACTGACAACGTTAGTTTGTTATTACAAATAAAATTTTTTATTGCATTTAACTAAATTTTCGTCAAATTTACACCCCACTAAATAACGGAACAACAATAGTCAAAGTGAAAAAATTTCTTGTATTTAACTATTTACTAAAATAATTTCTTTTAACGAAAAAAATCTGTAGCCTTGAATAACGAATTTGTTAGCTGTATAATAACTTACTTTTCTTCAATTTTACACCTTATTTTGCATTATTTAGTTAAATTTTTGGTTCAGTGTGGTGGCTGCACAACAATTATTGCTAATATTTTATATAGAGAATTCAAGATTCTTATCTTAAACCGAATTGATTAAGTGAGAATTGAACTTAATAACCAAACCAAAACGCCAAGAAATATTACAACAAAATACAGTCACCATTGGAAAATCCTTTTTAAGCTTATGCTATATTCTATTTCAAATACGACTCCATCATCTAAAGTTGTATTTATTATTCAAAATACTTTTTAAATTGGTCATAAATAATTCTTGTAAACAACCAACTTCAAACCAGCCAAATTTAAAATCATGTTTGTTTTATTGCTGACACAATAACACAAATTTTTTTTTAAATTTTAGACGTTTGTCTACTTCTGTTCGAAATATTGGCCATATACATACATCAAACTATTTCAAATATTGTAACAATCTTTAATTAATAACTTTAAGTATTTATACTTCTTATTTTGCTATGTAGGGACATCCTGTCTAGTTTTCAAGTGCTTGTATATAACGCTTCAAAATATATTGCTATATAGGTCAAACTACATTAGTTATGGGAACACCCTTTAATTTCCAAATTCAAATTGTATACTTGTTCTTATAGCGAATTTAGCAGTAAGGTTTCCTTGTAAATTTCAAATTACATAAATTCAATTACTTCAATTATCTGAACACTCTTTAATTTCCAAACTTAAATTTTATTTTTATTGTTATAGCGGACATCCAAATTTCAACCGTCTGTCTACAACTGCTCAAAAGAATGGCTATATACACCTAATTAAATTAACAACTGGGGCATCTTTTAAGTAAGAATCGTAAAAATTCATATTTATTATTATAACGGTCGTAGTAATCGACATTCTATCCGATTTTCTAGCGCTAATTATGGGGCCACCTTCAATTTTTAGATTTATTTTTGTATTACTTCTTGCTATGGAGAACTATAGTGATGGGCAGTTTTCTTAAATTTTAAAATGGTACCCTTTATGCTGTTTAAAATTATGGATTGTTTTTCAAATAGGAGTATTCTGTAAGAACAAATGCTTTTATATAAAGAAAAAAGTTTTTAAATCCGTTCGAAATCTTTTATATCCTTAAATACAACATTTAGACGAATTGATAACCTTCTTTTTTCTTTAAAGTTATAGTCATGTTTATGAATCACACCCTCTTCTATTGTAACAATAGTATATAGAAAAATAAAAAGTTTCAGATAATAATATTAAAGAAAAAGTTCATGAAGCGATTATTATTCCATATCGACATTTGTTACTTCCAATTTATTGCTTATTTAGGTCTTTTGTAAAATTATTTACGGAAATCGGTGCTTATTTTATAAATTGCCTTGTCGCCAAACCAAACAATTTTACTTCCCACGTTTAGCGAGAAATCGCCACAACTGACATCAATGATTTAAACATGAGTTTGTTTTAAAAGCTGGCTAAGTTAATCTAGGTTCAGACAAGTTTTTTTCGGGGTAAAGGGTAAACCAGTCCCCCGATATGCAGACGCCAGAATCTGGAAAGGCAAGATGGGTTTTTGTGAGAGGACCTAATAGTGTCCTTAGCTATAGTGGAGCCACGGGCACCGGTAGCCCATATAGAGATTCACCCAAATCTGTAGCCAAGTATTGGTGAGGTCCCTATGAGGTGCACGTGATGGCTGTTGGTTAAGGTCGTTATCCGCAGGAAGGGTTCGGTATTGACGAAGTGTACTGTAGCACTTTCAACAGGCAGGAATGGGGTAGTTCATGATCCTGACTGAAATGTTCTTTGATGAGATAAATCGTCATATTAACGACATTGAATCACAATATATCTTCGAGTAATTAAAAATATAGACCACTGACTAATATATTGGGTCACACATAATTGCCATAGATCCTTCTATCATAATAGAAAATATTAAGATAAATGTCTGAAGTTTTTTGTTTCATTGGCAATTATCATGGTGCGTTTTGGTTAGACTGTAGTAAAAGAACAGGAAAAAGATAAATAATTTATTATATCTTTTATTTCATTTCATATTATTTATATTCTAACTTAAACTATTTAAAGGCATGACGAAACCTTTCATTGCACTATAAACAATTTAATATCACAATGAGTCACAAACAGCCTGCACAAGCATGATTTCAAGAAAAATTAATTTTAAATAAAATTGTGCGCTTTTTGCTTAGTAACATTAATTTCTTTCATGAATTGATTAATTGATAAACGTATTTGTTATATATAAAACGCTGTACGAAATTTTTAATTCCTGTAATTCAGAAACACACTCCCAGCTCTCACTCGCAGGGCACATTGATAAAAACAAACCAAGCAAAAACGTTATTCCTCAATATTTTATTGCATTGATGTCAGTAGCAAGAACCATAAAATTTATACTTATTTTTCTATTAAAGGATGACTCAAAAACGTGTGTTATATTGAGACTGCCAAAAATAGTTTACTTGGGTTCGTAAATTTTATTTCATAATTGGAAAACAAAAGAAAATTTATGTAGTTATTTTCTAGAATATCTCGAATAGAAGAATTTAATCGAGAGATGCGTACCAAATGGGGATGAGAATGAGGAGCATAAGATGTAGGATAGCAATTTTTTTTAACTTTAATATCATTTTGAAAAATTGGCATCTTGTAACAAATTTTCTATATGTCATAACTCCATGTTGTTTAAAAAATTTATTAATTTCTGATAAAATATTAGCCAAGGCGAATCAAGTACCAGGTGTCAGCGTACACAAATTCATTATTTTTTGCTGATAATAATTGCTGCCAAACTCCATATTTAAAAAATCTGGCAGCCTACATTGCCACCTGGTAATTGATTTACCTTGATTTAAACTTTTGAGTGCAACTTATATTAGAGGACCTGGATTTTTTAATTTAAAATTTTTTTATTTTATTTTAATTTTTTTTTAATTTTTTCTTTAGTTTTGTTTTGCTGTGATGACGCAAATTGGTGAAAGTACTATTTTTATTCAATTTTTAATTTATTCGTAAATTGCGATTTTTGGTGATTTTCTTGCGTAATGTTTATGTATTTGGTTAAGAAGTTTTGTGGCAATATGATTTTGTTGAAATTGAGAGTTATAGCTAGACAAATCTTTTATTTTTGTGAAATTTGGATTGTTCGTTTTTTTAAGTTTTATTAAAAAAGAGGTTTTTGGGTTTCGCAAATTTAACACATTTAAGTTCTGGCAACACTGCTTGTACATTTGTTGTTGCTTTTTTTGTGCTAGCCATTGGATAGCCACGAAATGCAACTTTTTATTTTTAAATATTCATACTTGTTTGCTCACAACATTATAGACGCTGTTTCAGTATCATATTGACAGTTATGAGTTAAGTATGAATGTAAATACGCGGTGCTTAGCGTTTGTTTTAATTTTAAAATTTTTTTTCCCAACCAGGATTTGAACCATCGATAAATTAATGAAATTCGTCTCACCAAATTAACATTAAGATTAGTTGGTTAAACAGATGATGTCTACGACGTACATAAAATAAGGCAGATAGATGAAAAAAATGTTGATGAAGGATGTGGCGGTCCAGAAAATGCTGCATTTCATTCTGCTAGCGTCTAATTTTTCTTGTTTTCTTTGGAAAACGTACGCATATATTTGTAAATAATTTTTCTTTCTAAAAATGTTTAGAAATTAATTAAAAAAGAACCAAAAAGCCGAAAATAAAGTCAAATTTCATTAATTTATAAAAATCGATGGTTCAAATCCTGGTTAGGAAAAAATTAAAAATTAATTAGTTATTTTTTATATATATATATATATATTATTTTCTATTTTCTTAAGCTTTGGGTCCTTATATTTTTTAATAATATTTTATTTCAATATTTCGGTACTTTCTGCGTACCTTCCTCAGGAAACAAAATTAAGAAGAAGAAGGAACGCAGAAAGTATCGAAATATTGATATATAATATTAATAAAAAAAATATAAGGACCCAAAGCTTAATAAAATAGAAAATAATTTAATAAAAAAGAGGGTCAAATAATCATTATTAAACTAATTCAAAAATAAATAAACCTGCAGCGACAAAAATTATTTCCATAACAACTTCAGTGTTTACATCAATTGAATAAATATAATTTGGCTTAATTTCTTGTATATTTTAATATATATCAATTTATTACAAAAGAAAACTTATTATCTATTTTATTAATTTTTTTGTTAAATTTGTAACGCAATATTTTCTGGATCGCTACATTTATCATCAGCATTCTTCGCATTTATCTACTTAAAACTGTGTACGTTGTCTACATTACGTAATCAACTAATTTGATTAATACGAGTATCAGGAATGTTTACAATCAGACAAAGTCCACACACAACACAATTTTTTTTTCTAATTAACCGTTTATCGATTTAAAACTTAACTTTTCTCATTTTATGATTCGAATAATATAAACTGCACTATTTTCGAAAAAATTTTAATCTAGTACTTTCAGTCCATTAATCCAATTGAGATATTTTCAAGAACTTTCAGCAATTTTTGCAAAATGTTGCAAGTTTTTCTAAAAAACCAAGGTCATAATGCTCAAGATTAAAAAAATTTAAAAGAATTTTCCAAGTATGTAATACGTACAGCTCCTCGAATTTCAACTGTTTTTGACTAAATTTTCATTTTATCCCATAGCAGAAAACTTAACAATCTCTATAATACTTTAGTTATTCCGAAAAGTGTTTGGCCAAATGTAAGTTTTATGGGCAAAATATAAAAAAATCTAATTTAAGAATTTTGCATGCATGATTTCGATTTATATATATATATGAACCAGAATTGATCAAGAAGAAATATTTTTATATAATTTTTTTTTTTGGTTTGAAGAAAAGTATTTTTAGTGAGATAATGAGAGAATACCAGAAATCCGTAGTTTTCAAAGAAATTGCTGTTGTTTAAATAGAACCAACCGTTCAGAAATTATTTGATTATTTCCAAAATATTTGTTTCTTCACTATTATGCAACAGATCAGCAAAAAATAAATGAAAAATTTGATTTCAGTTTCTCCTTTAAGGTCTAAGACACTATTAATTAACGAATTTGTTCAAAGAATCGTATTGTAGAAAAAACGAAGACTACAATTACGCCTCTACTTACGGTATTAAGGAAATAAATTCATCAAAAAATAAACATATAAATTTAACTTCGGACTATTTTCTCCTTTCAAACCTGAGTTTCAGTCGTCGAATTTACGCAAAGTTTTTTCGACGAATTCTATATCCTAAAGTCGACCATGAATATTTGCAACAAAAATTCATCGTTCGTCCCAAATGTGTTTATACCATTAAATAAAAGAATTCATATTCGTTAAATATAAAAAAAAAAAAAAATATTTTCGTATTTTTAACCAGTTGATTCCACTGCAGCTTAAGGTAGAACACGAACAAAAAAAGCATTGAGCGATATTTCATAACATTTACGAGTATTTTGGTATTGGCATGTCTTATAAATGCTTCTTTCGTACTTTCATATTTCTTTTTCCTTCGACTCTGTCGTTTGCCAATGGCGAGGTCTTTTTAACACTCGGAGGTCTGTTTATACTTCTTTGTTTTTATTTAAAACTTACAAATGGGCAGGATGTTAAACATTAACAAAAGTCTGTGACAGTTAATGTAAGTTTTTTTCCCTTTAGCTGAAAAAAATAGAAAGAACAGCATAATTTCCATTTCAGTGCATGTACTTATAAACATATAAATTTGTTATGTTTTTATGTGTGTGTCTTAACAAAATCTTAAAAGAAAAATATTTTATTTTTGTTATTACCGTGCAACAATACTTCCATGGTTTATTTTGTGTTGTTTTTTAGTTTTGCGTTTCTTAGACATCTTTCTGAACTGAAATTTATAAGGCACCTGTATTAAAAAATCCGCTATAATAACAAGTACAGAATTTGGATGAAATTTGATTTGAAGCCGTTTTTTTCTAGAATTATTCCCTTAGTGTTTGTAGTTTCAATAATCTTATTTTATTCTGTGTTATTATACATAACTTATTCAAGATACAAAATATTTGAGACACGAACATCTGATTATTTTCAAACTTAATAATACTTTAAGGCATTGGCTTTTTCATCGCATCAATTCTTGGAAAATAACAACCCGAAGGCAAATTTCACACTTTATCGAAGCCATAAAAGAGGAAACTGGATAACAAATAATAAATATTTTATAAATATTTTTCTTAAAAAAAATTGTAATCAACGTTTAATATTTATAAAAATTGTAGTGCATTAAAAAATAAATTAAATATTTATTTAACATAAGTTCCTTATTATTAGTTTAAATTTGTATTTGCATTTTTTCTATACTTTTAAACGTATTTATATTTTTATGCCTGTATGTCAGACTAAAGGGTAGATACTGTTTTTTACTTCTTGTAGTTGATAATTAGTAAGATAATTGTTTTGTAGAAAAAAAAGTTATACAATTCCGAGATGATGAAAATAAGCAAAGTATAAAAAACTGAAATAATTTTTTTAAAAGAAACTTTAACTGTAATATGAATTGTTAATAGTGTTTGTTATTCCTGCCTGCTTCATTTATCCATTTTAGATTCTTTATTTTTATTTCTTAAAATGTTAAATTTTAACGTTCCCCTACAAATTCCTTTAAGTGGGTCACTAAAAATAGGACAATAGCTAAAAAAGTAATAACAATAAAGACAGAAATGCGAAATATATGAGTAAAAGCAACAAAGGACATTAAATCATTAAATCTGTTGTGGAACAAACACATGAACATGGCAGCGCATAAGTGTTTTGAGTAAATATCTGTGTGTGCGTGTGCTTTTGATATTGTGTGCAAACAACTTAAATCTCGTATGTACGTTATATATTTTTATGTCTGCAGCTAGAAAGAAAAAAAAGTTTCCAACAACTTTTTTTTAACCGCTTTTAAATGCCAATAGGAAAAATTTATAAACGATTGTATTTGTAGTTTTTGCTTTGTGAAACTACTTAACAAAATATTATTTAGCTTATTAAAGACATGTTTCAAAATAATATGGTCTTGAATACTACTTATTAAATATTTAGATTTTTTATAACTTTGTGTTGCAAATTTTTCCTATTTGGCAATTTTTTTTTTAATAGGTTTCTACAGTTTTTTTGTTTTTTGTATTAAACCTACTTACCCAGATACTAAATTTTTAACATGTTTTGATATAAATAATTTCTTTCATTATTTCCTATATTTTATTTTACTTTATTCCATTATCCTTCAGTTATATTCCTTTGCTTGGTTTATAATGTTACACCATTTGATTTTAATACTTAGTTTTCACCCATTGTGATTTAAAGTGCTTATTATTATAGACAAAGTATTTTCATTTTCAACACATATAAATTTATTTCAGAAGCGTTTTTGTGCCCTCTACTACAGTGGAAAATTTGTGAGATTCTTTGTATAAATTCGAAAATATTAAAGTTTTGATCTCACAGACCTTTTTAAGAAGGATGAATATAATTGACTCAGAGTCTTTCTTCAATAGTAAAGAACTTGAAATGCATTTCGTAATTTTCATATATATTAAGGATGTGTTTGATGCACGGATCGAAAATGAATATTTTTTTCGGAATCAAAATAATTTTTAAATAAATTGAATATTTTTTTCGGAATCAAAATAATTTTTAAATAATATTATTATGACTTTCTCAGAGTCTAAGTTACAATTTAGTTATTCTTTCAAATTGAAAACTTATAATAAATTATTTATATAAAAAATATATATATAAAATTTATTGAACAAATAAACATTGATAACGATTAATAATTTTTTCTTTGCTAAGGGTTTTTATGTTTGAAAATAAAATTATTTTCGTAACATTTGACGAAAAATTACGAGAAAGAAACAAATCATCATGTGTTAAAAATAATTACATGCAAATTTTAGAAACAAAACTATCCATCGAAGTATTAGTACGTTAATATATTATTGTGTTTCTACAAAATAATTTAAAAAAATTATATTAAAAAGAAATAATAAATTATTGCCAACTTCTTCTAACTTCTTAGAAGTTATTAATCTAACGGTTATTTTTGAAAAATTGCAAATGTACCTTTCAAGTTTTCATCAAATGTTTTTTCCCTTAAGAGGTTCGATTTTTATATCGACTTTAAAAAAATAAATAATTCATGTTAAAGTTGCTTTTCTTATGTTTGTGCCTGTAGAATCCAGTAGATTCCAATCCGAACATAAACATTTTTCCTTTATTTGAAAGGTGTTGCTTACAAATTAGTCCCGTTTTTAAAACAGTTCAAATTTGTTAAATTAAACGGTGTCCACATACGACATACATGTTTTTTATTATTATTATTAAGAATCATAACGACGGACAGTTTAAAAATGAAAAAAAAACTGCTCCCAGTAGCACAAAGTAATAAAAAAATAAATCCAAAAATTTAAGGGCCTATCTTTTGAGCGGTCATATTAAAACACTTGAAAACTAGGCAGAACTGTCTTTTGAAATATAAATAATTAGAAATATAAATTAAAAGGTGTTGAAAAAGTTTATGTAATTTGATGTATATGATCAAACTGTTGAACAGTTTTAGACAGACGATTGAAATTTACAAAGAAATGTATTGATTATTACCCTATAACAATAAATACAAAATTTGGATTCGGAAATTAAAGGTTGTCCCCGTAGTTACAGTAATCTAATGGCATGTGTAAAAACACATATATCTAAAAATTAAGTTGTCTTCCTCATTTATTTTACCAGCCACTGTTCGTTTTACTAGATTTACTTCTACTTTTTCTACATGTTGCAATGTCTATGTTTTTGTATGACTTACATTATACGAGTATACAACATAAACTATAATTTGTATTACTTCGTGTGTTACTCCCACTTGCTGCGAAAGATGATTAAAATCAAAATGTTATAAAAACTATTGGCACACGATTTATGCATACAAGTTAAAACTTATTTATGGTGTGACATTTATAGTGTGACATTTATTTCAAATGCACTCATACTTTTACAAGAATATACACATGCTATAATATTTACACAGTAAAACAAAGTAAAACAATCTGACTGACAGAAGGGGCATTCTCATACTACACCAGGGATGGAGAATGAGTTTTTTTTCTTTTACGACCTCATAGTACTCAATCACAACGTACGAAAACTTATTTTGTTTAAGAAAACATATCGCTCATTTACATCTAGAACGTCATAACTTAAAAAGTATTCATTTCGAGATAATCGCAGTTAAAGTTTTTGACTCGTTCTCACTATCGAGGAAAATATCTGCTTAAGTTCCCACTTCAATTAGTAAAATGAAAACTCTCATCAATTGCATATTAAGGGGGAGGTCTTGGGCAAACTATGTGGGATGTTTAAATTAGGACATTATTGCTGTAAAAATATATCTGATACTACGTCGTAAATTAAAATGTGTCGTTATTTGCTTGATAAAAATTTTTATCAACACAGCTATACTTAAAAAATACATTTTATGCAAAAAGTCGGTTTTAAAAAGAGGTAGATAGGTAGAATGATTCCTTTTCTATTCACAACATTGTAATTTCATGTTATATTTATGGCTGGTTGACGCATCCAGGCCATCGAATGAATAACAGCTTAGTCGTCAACGTACTAACTATCTAAGCTTTAGCACCCTTTGTGATAGTGTGCAATTGTCTAAAGCATCTTTGGGTAGAAAGTTACCAAAAAATTTCTTAAATAGAAATATCAATCGAGGTAAAAGTTTGCGTAGCTTTGTATTTTCTATGTGCATTTATTTAGTTGACAAAATTTATAATTTTCGAAATATATTTTGTGTTGCGCTACAAAATTACTAAATTTAATTTCCACCTTTCTAACGGATCCTGTAAGGAAATGAAAACGATTTAACAAATATTGTCATATTGAAATTTGAACTGAGACACTTAGGTAACGAGTATCAAATGAGGGAGGAGAATAATATGGTGCTTTTGAATATAAAATAGTATAAAAAAGTATGATCGAATCGAACTTTCCATCACTGGTGCACATACTTAAATACACATTCAGTCAAATATTATCCAACATTAAATGCAGCTTAATTATAACATTTTGGTACAATTGCAAATATCAAATATTTATGTACGTATGTGTATGTCTCTTCGTATGTATGGATGTATATTTTAGAGTACACGTATGAGTGAGTATGCATGTATACCATACTCACGCATACTTATAGCAAATAATTGTATTGCATACATAGTAAATCAAAATAAATGACTTTATACATTATGAGTTGCACTTTTTTAAGCCTTTTTCCTTAGTAAAACGGGATAAAAATACAATTTTTGTTTGTATTGAAAACAAATAAAATAGCCAGAAAGACGGAAAAACGTCATCCGAAAACTTATAAAAAAATTTATATTTTTTTATGATAAATTATAAACTAGATCACTGTGCTAAAAACAATCCTGCTGGTTTGTTAAATAAAAAAAAAAAAAACTAAAAGTTAAGTTTTGCTTTCATCAAAGATTAAAATAAGGCGATGAAAAGGAAGAAAATATCATTTGCAAGAAACTTGAAAATATAAAGCAAAAGAAAGTTAGATTCTGTTATGATATCGTACACTGTTAATTAACCGGTACGACTACCGAAGACAATTTTAAATTAATTAATTACTTGTTTTATGATTTTATGTATTTGAGACCAATTAAAATTCCTAAACTAAAACTCAACTAGAAAAATAACGAGCGTAAAAAAACGAGTGTAATATGGACTGATTTATAAATTAAGGAAAAAAAAGTTTTTGTAATGTAATTCACTTTTCAAAACATGCACGACGGCTATTTAAAAAAAATAATCTTCTTCTTTTTACTAAAAGCAATACTGGGACTTGAACTTCCGATCTCTATTCTATTTACAAACCAAGACAGCCATGGTGGCTGCACAATAGTTATTGATTTATTTATTATGTAAAACTTAAAAATAAAATACATTACTGAGAAAAAATATATCTATATGACCATTTCCCTTCCGCTAATATTTTGTAAAGAGAATTCAAGAATCTTATGTCTTAAACCGAATTAATTAAATGGGCATTTTACTTAATAACCAGACAAAAATATTGGCTATATACATCAAACTATACCAAATATTGTAACAATCTTTAATTAATAATTTTAAGTATTTATACTTCCTATTAAGTGATACAGAAGACACCCTGTCTATTTTTCAAGTGCTTATATATAACGGTTCAAAATATGTTGCTACATAGGTTAAACTACATCAGTTATAGGAACACCCTTTAATTTCCAAATTCAAATTGTATTGCATTGTATTGTATTGTTGTTCTTATAGCGAATTTAGCAGTAAGAGTTCCTTGTAAATTTCAAATCACATAAATTCAATTACATCAATTATTAGAACACTCTTTAATTTCCAAATCTAAATTTTATTTTCGTTGTTACAGCGGACATACCAATTCCAACCGTCTGTCTACAACTGCTCAAAAGAATGGCTTTATACATCTAATTAAATTAACAACTGGGACATCCTTTTAGTAAGAATTTTAAATATTCATATTTGTTATTATAATGGTCGTAGTAATCGACATTCTGTCCAGAAGATTGGCCTATATAGTTAAATTACCCTAATTATAGAGACACTCTGTATTGATTCAGCTCGTCTGCTGATCGTTGTGTTCTACCGCAAGCACTTCAACTTGGTAGTTCACTTAAATGAATAATTTATCTGACTCAAGCACTTGAATTTGGTCAGGATATATTGGGTTGTGTCAAGGCAGTAACACCAAGACAGCAGTTGGTATAACGCAAGCACTTGGAACTTGGTTATAGCGGAGAAGAGAAAAAATAACAACCGTTTCTTTTGATTGAATTATTAATTCTACTTTTATTGGTATAACATTAAAGTCTTAAATACTATTTTTTTGCTGATTAATACTAAATACTAATTAATACTAAATATTAATAGTAATAATACAAATATCAAAGAATTTCTTGGTAAGCAATTACATTTGGTGTGAATTGTTACCTGAGCCTTTTGTTTTGCGTCAGTTCAATGTTAAGTTTTCGGCGCGTGTGCCATAACTTCAGCAGAAACATGAGATACCCAGGCAATGCAAAAAATATAAGCAAAATGTGATACAAAATAAAATTCAATGAACGGCATGTAACATTAAGCGGTAGTTCAAGGTTGTTATTAAAATTAAATTTTGAAGAAAACAAAATTGTAATTTAATGACAAATAGTTTTTTTTGTTGTTTTATAAATTTCACATTAAAATATAAGTTAAAATAAAAATGCATGAGCAGCGATTTAAGGTTGTCGTCACAATTAATGAATTTATTGCAGGCATGTGTGCACGTAAGTATGTATGCATATTTATACAAATATATTTACGTGCACACGAAGTTAACTGTGAAGGCTTGAACATCCACCCGGCCGTTGAGTCATGCTCAACAAAATTCCAAAGACGCCAACATTACATTGCTCTCATTGCTAGCACTTAAGTTACTGAGACTTCAAATTCTGGAGTGGTCCTAAATTGGCGTGTGGCTGGACGTGGTGTCTGTTGATTTGAGTTACTTCTTTTGCATTGTATCCTTTTCCATGCAATTGTAATGCTGATTATGAGTGCGAGCAGAAGGGCAGCATACGCAATGGCTCCATGGTGATATTGTATGTGTTTAATTTGGGATGGGAAATCTGAAACCACTTGTTGATGCAGTTTGCTCTGTATCTCGGAGATATTCTTAACTTGGTCGACGTAGGATTTGATGTGCATTTTTTCAATTAGGACCTCTTCTGGATCAACGGTGTCACTCAGGTTGGTAGTCACGGTGTATGATGTTTGGAGATCCGTGGTGAAGATTTCATGGCCTGTGAGGGTGATAGAATTGATTTTGATTGTGCAATCTGGGGCTATTTTTAGGAGACCAGATCCCTCTAGGCTTAGCTGTAATTTTTGTTGTCCGCACACCGCGCTTGCTCGGGAAGGCTGATGCATGGTATATAACCATTGATTACCGGATTCCAGCTGTTTTAGTGCCATGATGTCCAAAACGGGTCTGATATTGCAATGCGTTTGGGTGCTATTGATGAGAAGGGAAAGCTCGCATAAGCACTTGCCAGCATTTGCGTTAAATTTTGATTGCATGTGCTGGCATAGGACTTCGTCCCTTTTAATAATCGTGCATGAGGTCCGCTGCCGTTCGGTCAATACAAAATATTGGTCCTTGTGAGCGTTTATGGCTAGAAAGTCGGCGCAGGGTGGTATCGCAAGCGTTTTGTTGTTTATGTGAGCGGGAATAGAGTGTGGCTTGAAAAGTCAAATATTTCGTGATCAGCCAATGGAATGGAGATGTGAAAGATGACGTGTTCTTTTGTAACCCCACCTTTTACGTTCATGAGTTTGTAGAGCTGTAGGATGTTATCTTGGCTTACAGGCAACTCTAGAGAGCTAGGTAGGTGATTCTTAACTTGAACTAGCTCGGCTTGAAGTTGGGACGGTGACAAAAGTGTTGGGCTAATTTTCCCATGATGTGAGTCAGTTAATGCTGCTACGATTTCTGACTGAATTCGATGTAGCCTGGCTGATGCTAAAGAAAGTTGAATGGAACGGGAGATGAAAATGTTGAACAGTTTTGCTTGATACTGGTCTTTTTCGTCTTCGTGGAGCCTTGATACGAGTTGATTAGCTCACTGTCTATGTTGTTAAATTTTTGCTTGAGATTATATTCGTTTTGTTTTAGGACATTGAGAGTGGCATCTATAATTGAGATTTGATTTAGCAGGAGTTGTTTAAGGTGAATTTCATTCTCGTTTACTGCGTTAATGGTGTTTGACATTTGCTCAGCATAATTTGAATCGAGAACTCCAAGTAGTGAATTCGCAATGTTCCCAACAATGTTGATGGCACCGCGTGTAACTCTTCTTTTAAGCAAGTTGTTGTTATTTGTTAGACCTATCAGGCTAAGCTCAATTGCTTGAATAATGCTTAAACACGTCGTGTTTGAAGTTAGACGATTGCATAATTGATGCAGTGCCTTTGCCTCGTTCATGAAGGTAGCTATTTCTTTCCAATATGGTGTTAGGTTGTAGTATGATATTATATTCCATTCTGACCGAGACATGCGTGCGTTGCCAAGCCCTTCAAAGTGAAAGCCGACTTTATTTTCGAATGGCTTTGTTTCAATTTTTTCTGTGGTCGCGAGTGGAAGTAAAAGCAGAATGGTGAGGAGTGTGGCTAGAATTAGAGTGGATAATGTGCGATTTTTCTTGGTGGGTGGTGTTTCTTCAGGTGACGGAGCTGGACACTGTATTTCTGTGTTTGGGTAGGATCCCGCATCTTGTGGGCCCGGTTGTTGCTGTTCCTCGTCAGGTTCGTCCGTAAGTTTGGGAAGCGGGGTTAAATACTGAACTGCTCGCTTGAACGTTCCTGAAGTCGTTTGCACATCTGCGACTCTTACAACGTCGTCAGTTCCCTTGTAAGTTTTTACTATACGCCCCAATGGCCATTTCATGACTGGAACATTGTCTTCTTTGATGATCACGATCGTTCCGGGTTGAAGGTTTTTCGACTGTTCTCGCCACTTGTTTCGATATTGCAGTTCATTCAGATAGTCTCGCGACCATCTCTTCCAGAACTCATGCTTGAGCTGAGAAACTAACTTCCATCGAGTTTCTAGTTTTAGGCTTGTGGATTGAGCTCGTGCATCTATCTGGGCAGTTAGGGGTTCTCCTATTAAAAAATGGCCTGGTGTTAGAGCTCCTATGTCGTTTGGGTCATTCGACAAGGGCGAAATGGGCCTAGAATTGAGTATGGCTTCAATTTCCACTACAACCGTTTCGAGCTCTTCGTAGGTTAACGAAGCGTTTCCCAAGGTTCTGACCAACAGGTATTTGGCTGATTTTACAGCTGCCTCCCAGAGGCCACCAAAGTGTGGTGCTCTTGGTGGGATGAAATTAAATTGTATGCCCTTTGTACTGCAAGCGTTCGTGATGGCTTCTTGTGCATCTGCTGAATATATTATGGTTGATAGCTCTGGCAATTTATTCTTTGCACCAACGAAGTTAGTTGCGTTGTCGCAATATAAATTTTGGCAATGTCCACGTCGAGCAATGAAACGTTTAAGTGCTCCAATGAAGGCTTCAGTAGTTAGGTCGCTGACAAAGCCCAAGTGCACTGCTTTTGTAGCAAAACAGCAAAATACGGCAATGTAAGCCTTGTGTGGTCTTTTCCCACGAATCTTGTAGTGCACCGTAATAGGGCCACAGTAGTCGACTCCAGCATTGATGAACGCACGGGACGGCGTAACCCGTGTTGGAGGCAAGTTTCCCATGACTTGCTGGAAAAGCTCTGGCTTGGCTCTGCTACATGTTGTGCATCGAAGAACCGTGGCTCGTGCCATAATTTTTCCCTTAATAGGCCAAAAACGTTGTCGGACAATACCTAACAATGTCTGTATGCCACAATGTTTGTAGTCTTCATGAATCATTTGAAATATAAGTTTTGCAATGGGATCATTGTATGGAATGAGGAGTTGATGTTTGGAATCGTATGCCAGTGCAGAAGCATCAAGTCGACCGCCAACTCTAATCAACCCGTTTTCATCCAAATAGGGCGTTAGGTTCTGAATGCTGCTAGAGCCTTGTAATTTGTTATACCTTTTGAGTTGTTTTATTTCTTCCCTGAACTCTGAGCATTGCATCTGTGCAATTATTGGAATTAGTGCATGGTTCAGTTCTGCTGTAGATAGTAGTCTTGATGATTGCCGCAGCTGGTTTTGACATCTAGTGTGAGTAATGAATCGCAAAATGTACCCCACAATCCGCTGCAGTCGGTGGAATGAATTTTTATGATTAATTTTATACATAAAGTCAGGTTCGGGAGTAGTAATGGCTCGCGATTCAAGCAGTTTTGTTTTCCTTTCGAGATTTGTTGGAGTACTAGAGCTAGGAGTGAACTTAGGTGGCCACAATTTCTCTATGCCATGTAAAAACAGGGGGCCATAAAACCAAATCGTACATTCTTTAAGGGCCGTTGGTGATATTCCGCGAGACAATATGTCTGCTGGGTTGCACTTGGAGTTGACGTGCCGCCATTGTTCTGGCCGAGTTTCTTCTTGAATTATTGAAATTCGATTTGCTACAAACGTGTTAAACGATGACGATGAAGAATTTATCCAATGAAGCACAATTTCTGAATCAGTCCAAAACCAGGCAGGACTTGTAAGTTGGAGATCGGACTTGACTCTTGTGGCGAGTTGAGCTCCGAGAGTAGCTGCACATAATTCTAGTCGTGGTATTGTTTGGCGTTTTAGTGGGGCTACGCGGGACTTAGCACAAAGTAGGTGTACTATGATGCTGCCATCTTTGTAAACTGATCGTATGTATGCCGCTGCTCCATAAGCCTTTTCGGATGCGTCTGTAAAAATATGTAGTTGTTGTGACTCTGGAATTCTTCCTTTGAATATGTGTCGTGATATTTTAAATGATTTTAAAATATTCAGGTCTGCACGAAAGTTGACCCATTTGGTGTGCAGTGACTCAGGCAATGATTGATCCCAGTCTATTTTTAGCTCCCATAATTCTTGAATAAACAGTTTGGCTGTTACTATGATGGGAGATAGAATCCCTAATGGGTCGAATAGTTTGGCTATATCTGATGTTACGGTTCTCTTAGTGATTCTTTTGCTGTTGTCCGTGTTGACCTTTACACCCAGTTTGTCGTCTTTGGGAAGCCACACAAGCCCTAAAGTTTTTATGGTGTCAGAATTTGTGCTCTCGAAGTCCAGGTTCACTTCTAAGTCCTTTTGTGGTATGTTGTGCAGAAGTTGTGGATGATTTGCACACCACTTGCGCAAGACGAAACCACCCTTTTTCATGACCCGCACGAGTTGTTCTTGCAAGGATATTGCTGTTGCTAAGCTGTCAGATCCGCCCAATCCATCATCTACGTAGAAATTTTTAGTAATAAATTGCGAAGCCAGAGGGTACTCAAGTTCGTTCTCTTTTGCCAACTGATGTAGACATTTAGTTGCCAGATATGGGGCCGATCGCGTGCCATATGTAACGGTATTGAGTTGGTAATACGTAATAGGTCTTGTGGTGTCCTTTCGCCAAATTATTAGTTGAAACTGCCGGTCCTCGGGAGCAACCAAAATCAAAACGAACCGCGGCATTCGAAAACGCAGGAGTATAGAAAATAGCTCGCTCTGAATTGTTGGTCCTGTATACATAAGATCGTTCAGAGAGTGCCCGGGAGACGTTTTGGACGAGGCATCAAAAACTACCCTGAGTTTAGTGGTGGAACTTTCTGGTCTCAAAATGCAATGGTGTGGGATAATATAGTTTGGCGATTTGATGGAAGCTGCATCTAGTTTTGTCATATGCCCCAATGATTCATACTCGTCCATGAATTCGCTATATTTGGCTTTCAGCTCTGGAGATTTTTGAAGCCGACGTTCTAGAGCAAGAAATCGATTGAGTGCGATTCCATGGGAGTCGCCTAAAGTGTCAGGGCTTTGATGAAATGGTAGTTTTACCACGAAATGATCTTCATGATTCTTTACAGTATTTTGTTCGAAATGCTCTTCGCATTGTCGTTCGGCAATTGACAGTGGCATTTCGATCGGTTTTACTTCATCTAATTCCCACAGTCGAGCAATGGATGTTCCAAGGTCTTCATCTGTAGTGCATACTACACATGATACATCTGTTGAGGGTTCGTTCTGTATCTTGCCTGCTACGATCCAGCCTAATGTTGTGTTCTGTAAAGTAGGCAGTAGTGGTAACAATGTGATTTGTCCAATTGAAAGTAGTTGGTGATAATGTTCTGCACCCAGCAATAGGTCAATTTTATCTGGTCGATTAAATGTAGGATCAGCTAACGTTATGTTTTTTGGGATACGCCATTTGTTAGTCTCGATAAATTGGGATGGTTGTGGTGCGATTATGCGAGGTAGAACAAGTGCCTCAAGACGAGTTGAGAACCCACTAATTCGAGAATGCAAAGCAACATTCACTCGATGTTGTGAATTTGTAGCGGAGCTTCCGATTCCATTGATGTTTACTGCTGTTGCCTGTCTTGGAATATTAAGTCGTTTTACCAGGCGATCGGTTATAAGATTCACTTGAGAACCTGAGTCTAGTAAAGCACGGCATTCAACTTCTGTTGCATTTGCTTTGATTTTTACCAGGGCTGTGCTGAGAAGCACATATGAGTTCTGTGATTCCATATTCGAGGTTGCTAGTGATGCTGCTTCTGGAAGGCTACTTGTCCTTTTACTGACAGGGGCTTCGTCTACTTTTGACGAGTTTGGTTGATGTGCCTTTTCAGTGTTTGATTTTTGCTTCGGTGGCTGATTGCCAGTCTCCAGGTGGAGCAATGAGTTATGTTTGTTATTGCATTTCATGCATGATCCTGATTTACATGTTTTTGCAGTGTGCCCTGCTCTCAGGCAGTTTGTGTATAGATTATGTTTCCGAACGTACTGAAGGCGATTTGGTGGTGATAGCTTTTGGAATTTTGGGCACCGATACAGTTGATGATAACCGTTTTTGCAAAGTGTACAAGAGAACTCTGTATGATTGGTTGCAGTGGTGGAAACGTATACTTTTGATGGCCTTTCTTTATGAATCATTGCTTCCATGGATTGAAAGCGACCTTCTAGAAATGTGAGTAGCCCTTTGATTGTTTGCACCACCTTTGGATTGGTGATAGACCTTTCGTATGAAACATGAGTGCTTCGGTCTAGCTTTTTCACCAATACGTGAAGAAGCATGGGGTCCCAAGATGAGGTTTCAATCCCGATATTGTTTAATGCATGTAGAGATTCTTGAGTTGTATCATGGAGTTGTTTAATCGAAGCTGCTGATGGTCCCACATTGGGTTGATCCAATAGTTGCTGTACAATAGTAGTGACCAGAACTCGTTGATTGTTGTATCGGTCTTGTAGTAGATTCCAGGCGGTATCGTAGTTATCGGCTGTGGCTGTGAGATGACTTATCAATTTCTCAGCTTCACCCCCTAAGTTTGACTTCAGGTACCACATTTTCTGTGCCGTCGGGATTTGCTGGTTGTCAACCAGTTGTGTGAACAAATCGTGAAGTCTCCGTTGAACCTTGGAATTATGACCTTGGGCAGTGGCAAAATGTTGGTATATGTAGATTGACCCGCTTGCTCCTGTGGGCGAGTGGACAACTTGAAATTTTCAATGATTGATTTTTCCAGATCGTTGTAGGCGTTGATATCATACCCTTCCTTTATTGGGTCAGGGTTTGTTTCCCATATGGAGAAATGTAAATTTTGAATTTCATTCCACAGTTTTTCTTTGAGCTGCATGTTAGATTCGGTAGGGTCTATGGCTAACAGCCGCCTTAATGATGACATCATAACACTTTGTCTTCTTATTGCGGAATTGGAGGATGCAGGAGAGGTCCTTGCCTGCACTATAGGTTTTTCGATGGTAGGCTCATCAGTGTTGGATACTGTAGTCATGGCCAATGTAAATATTTCCCTGTATTTCGTGACAATTTCTTCGATCTTCTTGTAGTAGTTGTCAGCGAAGTATTTATGATCCAGTGGAGGATCCTCAAGACACCGGATTTTGTTATCGGTGCATTCAAATTCATCCCAAGCTGTGTCTAATCTTCGGATTCTTTCTTCGTAATAAGCTGCAGTTTTCCTTGGCGCTGGGTCCTTTTTGTAGTTTCTGATAATTGCCTCTATAAGCTCTCCTGTAGCTCGTTGGGAATTGGTCAACTTGTCCATCGATTCCATCCCTGCCGTAATCACGTCGGGGTCACCAGAATGTTTTGATTCAGCTCGTCTGCTGATCGTTGTGTTCTACCGCAAGCACTTCAACTTGGTAGTTCACTTAAATGAATAATTTATCTGACTCAAGCACTTGAACTTGGTCAGGATATATTGGGTTGTGTCAAGGCAGTAACACCAAGACAGCAGTTGGTATAACGCAAGCACTTGGAACTTGGTTATAGCGGAGAAGAGAAAAAATAACAACCGTTTCTTTTGATTGAATTATTAATTCTACTTTTATTGGTATAACATTAAAGTCTTAAATACTATTTTTTTGCTGATTAATACTAAATACTAATTAATACTAAATATTAATAGTAATAATACAAATATCAAAGAATTTCTTGGTAAGCAATTACATTTGGTGTGAATTGTTACCTGAGCCTTTTGTTTTGCGTCAGTTCAATGTTAAGTTTTCGGCGCATGTGCCATAACTTCAGCAGAAACATGAGATACCCAGGCAATGCAAAAAATATAAGCAAAATGTGATACAAAATAAAATTCAATGAACGGCATGTAACATTAAGCGGTAGTTCAAGGTTGTTATTAAAATTAAATTTTGAAGAAAACAAAATTGTAATTTAATGACAAATAGTTTTTTTTTTGTTGTTTTATAAATTTCACATTAAAATATAAGTTAAAATAAAAATGCATGAGCAGCGATTTAAGGTTGTCGTCACAATTAATGAATTTATTGCAGGCATGTGTGCACGTAAGTATGTATGCATATTTATACAAATATATTTACGTGCACACGAAGTTAACTGTGAAGGCTTGAACACACTCTTTATTTTTGTATTACTTCTTGCTATTGAGAGCTATACTGATGCGCAGTTTTATGGTTTATTAAATTATGGACTGTGCTAAAATGGGACTAATCAATAAACAAAGGCTTTGAAATAAAGAAAAAAAATTTCAATTCGTTCAAAATCGTTTAAATCCGTAAATACAGTATTCAGACGAATTGATAACATCCTTCTTTTCTTTAAATTCATTACAAAAAGGTAAAACTTAACGCTTTTTATATTGAATAAATGAGGATAACGACAGTGGGCATATAAATTAATTTGTAATGTAAAACTGTAAAGTTTAAAACAAACGAGCCAATGATGTTGTATTTAACTTTGTATTTAACTACAAAAAATAATAAAGCACTAATCTTACCATCCTTGATAGACATGTTTTTGAATCACACCCTTTTCTTTAGTAATAATAATAGTATATAGAAAAAGATAAAAGTTTCAGATTATAATACTAAAGAAAAAGTGTTCCTAAAGCGATTATTATTATTAATATTACATATCGACATTTGTTACGACAAATTCATTGCTTATTTAGGTTTTTTATAAACTTATTTACGGAAATAGCGAATTATTTTATTAATTACCATGTCGCCAAACCAAACAATTTTACTCAAAATAAGTTTTTAAATCCCCACGTTTAACCATAAATGCCACAACTGACATCAATGATTCAAACGTGAGTTTGGTTTAAAAGCAACCCCACCCTTTTGATGTATCTTTATTTCGTAAATCTTTTGCTCTAGTAAGTATAAACTCAAGATTTCTTTCCTGTTTAGCAAGCATACGCCTTAACCAATCAACACGCATTAATCGAACTCACAATAGTCTCGAGGTTCGAGAACTAATGATATCTTGTGTAGGCAAAATATGGTGCACTCACACCACAACACTCTGTCACAATCATTCCTCTTCCCGGGGGTACTAAGAGTCTGGGGGTACTAAGAGTCTGGCTGAGTTAACCTGGTTTCAGACAAGTTGCTTTCAGGGTATAGGGGAAACCAATCCCCCGGTGTGCAGACGCCAGAATTTGGAGAGGCAAGCTGGGTTCTTGTCGAAGAACTTAACAGTGTCCTACGCTATACCGGAGCCACGGGAACTGGTAGCCGATATAGAGATCCGCCCATCTCTGTAGCCGACTATTGGTGAGGTTCCTACGAGGTACACGTGGTAGCTGTTGGTTAAGGTCGGTATCCGCAGAGAGGGTGCGGTATTGACCAAGTGTACTGTTGCCCTTTCAACAGGCAGAATTTGGGTATTTCATGATCCTGACTGAAATGTTCTTTGATGAGATAAATCGTCATATTAACGACATTGAATCACGATTATATCTTTGAGTAATTAAAAATATTGACCATTGGATAGAAGTGTGCCGCCTTCGTCGTAGGGATCATTTGGCCAATATATTGTGTCACACATAATTGCCATAGATCCTTCTATCATAATAGAAAATATTAAGATAAATTGCCGTCTTGCATCAAACTTTCTCTGTGTAATATCTCCATGTTTTGTTTTAATTTTTTAATGTAATTTTTTTTATTTTTGAGAAATTTGGATTGCTTGGTGAAGCCTCCGCTGTTTGTTTAAATTTAATTAATTTTAATTTTTTGGGGGAATTTTCGCAAATATTCCATATTTCGAATATTTATGATTTTTTGCACTTTAATTTTCCTAAATCATTTAAAACAGAAATGTCTGCTTTTTCTGCGTTTTAGTTTTCAGTTTAGGTAAAACTTTAATTTGAATTTAAAATGCAAGAAGTTTCTGCTAATATTCTCGTTATTTATCGACGGATTATGCCGATTTAAAATAGTAAGACGTCGCGATTCTCCATTAAATTGAAAAAAGCCGTTTTATAGAGTTCTTTGGGTGCTTTTAATCACAAAATAAGGTACTTAAACAACTTTTCAGTTCGGCGTTTCCTTAGTACTGCCATAATACTAGCAATCGCGATTTCTACATATATGCGAGTTAGAACGTCTAGAGTTTTCTTATATACAAAGATCTGAAGCTTTTTTAAAATAGCAAAGATATTGGATAGGCTAAATATTGCTTGCAATTAAGTTAAAATAATAACTCTATCTCGCATAATAAGAATTAAAATTAAGATACAAATTTTAATTACAAATTGAAAGCGCGTTTAATCTCGACACAGCTATAATTTTGTGAAATATAATTTCTTGATAAATAACACCTTTTATTTTAATACCATTTATTAAACAAAATTCTTCTATTGTATTATATATATTTCAAGGTGTTGCTAGCGACAGTACAAATTGGAAATCTGTAATAGCACAGTCAACAACAACAGCAACGGTTTCGTATACGACAACAAACATATTAATCTATTCTCATGGTGGAAGAAAAAACCTGCGTCTTTTTGTCGTAATTCATTTTTGTCACATTCACATTTTTTATTACACCCAACTCAGTACTCACTCACCAAGCCGCAGCTATACATGCAACAAAATGTACTGTTAATACACGAAATTGTACAATGTGGGTTCATGTTTTTGTTGCGTGTGTTCACATACAGACATAAATACTATTTTGAAATACCAACTCATGTTTGTAAAAGTACACAAACTTCGTAGATATAAATAAAAAGGTACAACTTATATTTTCTTGACTGAGTTTCGATGTCGGTTTTCCGAGTTTTTTTTTTTTAATAATTTTAGTATCAATAACGAAAATTAAAAAAAACATGATTTTCTTTTTTTGCAGGTGAAAAAGTAATTTGCTGTAAAGATTTATTCCATATTTGCACAGTGGAACTAATACATAAATCTTTAATCAAAACTGAAGACCACATTAAATTTTAATTTTTATTTTTTATTTGAAATCTAAAAATTTAAATTTCCACGAAGTTTTTACAAAAAAATTGGAATTCAAAAATAAACAAATCTGCAGCAACAAAAATTGTTTCCATAAGAATTTCAAGGTCTATATAAAATGAATAAAAATAAATCGGCTGCACGTATATTATAATATTTAAGTTAATTAAATTTATTTTATTGTTTGTTAATTTTGAAGACACTAGAAGAATGTAATGCAACATTTACTTGAAATTGTGTACGTTGTCAACTTCATATAATCAAATAATTTGACTATGAAGAGTATTTACAACCAGACGAAGTCCACACACAACCCAAAATTTTTTGTTGTTCTAACTAACCGTTTATCGACTAAAATCTTAACTTTGTTCATTTGATGGGTTCGAATAATATAAATTGAACTATTTGACCGACTTTAAAAAAAGAAGGAGGTTATCAATTCGTCTGAATTGTGGCTTGTTTTTAATGTTTGTGCCTGTAAAACTGATTTAAACCGATTTTGAAATTTTTTTATAACTTCATTGATTATGCTTATATGTCCTTAAAACGGTTCATAATCTTAAAAATTAATGGGTGTCCCCATACAACATACATATTTTTTAATTGTATTCTGAACCCTGAAGGGCACTACTTTTAAGTTAAAAAAAACTAAGTATCACTATGGCTTCCAATACCAAAAAGGAATATAAAAATAAAAGTAAATATACAGGGTGTCCCCATAAGTGACGTAAATTGACCTATATGAACCGTTATAGACAAACGCTTGAAAATTGGACAAAATTATGACCGTTGTAATAACAAGTAAAAAATTTCAAAATTATAAATTAAAGGGTGCCCATTCTTTTGAAGACCTTTATATAGAGGGATGCAATTTACAAAAAATTGGTAATGCTAAGGGCCAGTATTTGACTTCGTATTATTTAAATGTCATTTATATTTAAGTTCTATTTAATTACAAAATTAGGTTTTTCAATTCACACTTAAATGAAACTTAAATGGCCAATCTTGTGCATTTAAAGTCCATTTAAATAATACAGTTTTACCATATGGTTATGCCATTTTTGTTGTTGTTTCGCAAAACTTAACAAAAGTAAACAAACATTGTGGCCATTGATAGAACAATATTTTATGTTTTGCACACAATTCTTAATGAAAATAGTAATTATTTATTTATTTATTTTATTCACTTATTAGGCATATAATTAAAATTATAATCTAATTTTTTTGGCAATGGCATCATAGGCCTTCAGCTCGAAATTTACATATTCACATTTATCATAATTTATACTTAATTAATAATTTTTAAATGAATACAGTATATTTATTAAATTTCGTTATAAAGATTAGTCGTTTTTAGAAACTTAATTATTTTATACATATTAGAAGATGAAGGGTTGAACAAAAGTTGTAAGGGATCTGAGTTTTGGAATAATGTGATTCTAGAAACCTGTGTTTTAGGACATTCACAAAGTAAATGGTTGGGTTTGGAAGGGTAGGAAATGTTGCAATTGCAGAAAGGTTTAAAATTTGGTTGGGATATTGGTCCGTTTGAAGCTTTAGTATGCCCTAAACGGAGTCTTATAAATTTGACTAAGTCAAGTCTGCGACCAGCTGTTTGGTGGTTTACGGTTAACTTATCAATCGAGTTGCGAAAGATATTGATTTTTCTATACCAAGAAGGGGTTTGGCTAAATATGTGGCTTTTGTTTTGAGTAAGGAAAGAATTAACAATAGATTTATCTATATCCCTGGTATTGTAGTTTTTGGTTAAAAGAAGGGGTCGTTTAGCGGCTTCTTTAGCGGCATAGTCTGCGAGGTCGTTTCCTTTTATTTGACAGTGACCGGGTACCCATACCAAAATAATATTTGGAAATTTACTGGTTAGGATATTTCTAATATTAGAAATGTAAACATTACTATTAGAGATGTTAGTAATTGCTTGTAATGATGAGAGGGAGTCTGAACACACAGCAGTTTTATCATTTCTTCCTTTGATAAAGGATAAAGCCTCGTGGATTGCAATAAGTTCAGCAGAGTATATAGAGCTGTATGTGGGTAGGATTCCAACTCTTAACACGTGTTCATCAGTGGTGATGCTGAAGGTTGTGCAGTTATCAGTTTTTGAGCCATCCGTGTAAATAAAATTGTAATCCTTTAAGGTTTCCATAGTCATGGCAAACATTTTTTTGAATTCTTCTACACCTGAATTAGATTTTTGAAGCTCGTGAAGTGATGTATTAACTGAACTATTTTGGAAATACCATGGTGGAAGTTGTTTTAATTTGCCACTAAAATCAGGCGTATCAAGAGGGATTTCTGTTCCTTGGCAGTTCTCTATTATTCTGTAAATTACTGAGGTTACTTTGGGTATTCTTTTACTTTTTGTTTGCTTTTTGAATATTTGCCTAAGATGAGAGTTCTTACTGTGAAGTATATTTTTAAAAAGTTTGGTTGTTAATATATGTTTTTGTGCATATACTGGCGTTACATTTGCCTCAAAGAGCATATTGTTAATAGAGGTTGAGCGTAAAGCTCCTAAGGAACATCTTAGGGCTGAGTTTAATATAGAGTCCAACTTTCTAAGCTGGGACTTTGGTGCGTTTCCAAAGAAGGGTAAACCGTAATTGATTTTAGATGTTATAAGGGCTTTGGTTACTGATAAAAGAGTAGAGGTACTACAGTTTAATCTGGTGCTAGAGAGACATTTAATAATATTTAATCTGTTAGCTAAGGCTGAGGAAAGAAATTCTATATGGTCGTTCCATCTGTATCGCTTATTTATAACAATGCCTAATATTCTTATTGCATCTACTTTAGATAGGGCGATATTTGTTGACTGAATAGAACAATTACAATTTTTTAGTCTGCATATGTGAATGTATTTACATTTAGTTCTTGACAGGGTAGCTCCTGAGAAATCGCACCAGTTGATTATGTTATTAAAAATATGATCAATATTTAAAATTTGGTTTTTATTTCTATCTGAACGAATAATCAAATTGTAATCATCAGCATAAGCACAATAGTCTATTTCTTTATGACGGGATATTACTAGATTTAATTTGTTGTAAGCTGTTAGGAAGAGGATTACAGATAGTGGGGATCCCTGTGGGATACCATTATGCAGTGGATATAATGCTGAGTAGCAGGATCGAATTTGAACTGTTATCTTCCTTTTGGTCATAAAGTTTATAACATAATTAATAATTTTTTGCCCGACTTTCCACTCCTTTAATTGTTCGACTACTGAGTGAATGCCTATTCTGTCAAATGCTTGCTCAAAATCCAATGAAATTAGAGTTGCATGCTTTCGTGACGAGAGGCACTTTGCAACTTGATAGTCTACATAAAGTAGACTATCTATTGTCGAGCTCCCCTTTCTAAATCCGAACTGTCGGTTATCTAATAGTTTGTTCTCCGTGACAAACCACCATAACCTATTGGCTATAATTTTATCTAAAAGTTTAGATAAGCATGGGTTGAGGGAGATTGGGCGATAAGAATTAACTAGTGTTCTGCTATTTCCAGGTTTGAGAATGGGTATTACTATACTGTTTTTAAATTGTTGCGGAATAAAATTATTAAAGATATTATTATAGAGTTTAAGGATTCTAGTTTTTATATTTTGTGGTAACATTTTTAACATCTTGTAAGAGATTCGGTCCATGCCCGGTGTTTTTCCTTTAAGGTTACTCAGAGTTGAATTAAGTTCAAGTAGAGATATATCACTTTCCATTTTATGCGCGTTAACGCATGGATCCGATAACTGGGGAAAGCATGTTACTGTTTGCTTATTTGACTGAAAGTTTGTGGAAAATTTTAAATCCGAAGAGTTTTCTGACCAAAATTTACCAAATTCGTTTCCTATTTCAGAACTTTCGTTTATCATTATGTTTGGGCTGTGTACAGAAGCGACGCAGTGGATGTTCTGCTTAACCTTAAAGCCTGTAAAGTTATTAATGTTTGACCAAATTTTATCCAGAGGGGTATTAGGGTTGATAGCAGAAGTAAAAGAAGTAATGCAGCGTACTTTTGTTAATTTAACTGTCTTTTTAAATAAGGCATTTGCTCTTTTGTAATTTAAGAGATTTGTCTGGGTCATATTTCTCTTAAATATATGCCATAATCTGTTTTTTCCTATTTTGAGATCATTTAATTCTTTATTCCACCAGTAACATTTTTTAGGCTGATTTTGAGATTGAGGTATAGATGAATTTGTCGATTGTAAGATGATTTTGCAGATATTTGCCGTTTCCTTATTAATATTTGTAGAAATTGGTTTTTGTTCGGTAATTTTAGAACATAGGCTCTGAAATCTTGACCAGTTAGCTTTCTTTAAATTGAATCTAGGTTTACAGGTTATACCACAGGCTATTATGAGAGGAAAAAGTGAAATAATAATTGGAAAGTGATCACTGCCACAAAGACTGGTTTCTGTCTTCCACTCAGATTCGGGTGCTAGGTCCGCAGAACAAAAGGATAAGTCAATATGAGAGAATGAACCGCGTGTATTAAGATGTGTAGGAGATTTGTTATTTAACAAAACAAAGTCGGAATTTTCAAGAAAATTAGCTAGTAAGTTTCCTTTGCGGCTGTTATACTGAGAGCCCCAGTTTTTATGGGGACTATTGAAATCTCCTGTAATTAATGTTGGGGAATTACAGTTAAAAACATTTTCTAAGTTTCTGATCGAAATATTTTTATCTGGTGGTATATATGAGCTAAAAATATTTAGCTTTGCTTTTGAAACGTTTTCTAGGCAGACTGTGTCATAGTCGTTATTATTATTGACTTGGCGTTGTTGCAAGGACTTGTGAGCAAGGATCGCAACACCACCATATCGAGTAGTAGAGGTATTAATAGTGTATAAGTTATAGTTGATAGGTATTGGGATATTTATTAAGGAGTGGATGTGAGTTTCTTGTAGGGATATTAGTTTTGGCTTATAAGTTTTTATAAGCAGTTGGAGTTCATGGTAATTATTTAAATATCCATTCATATTCCATTGTATTATTTTGAGAGATATTAGATAAAATAAAAATGGTTTATTTGGTTTTTTAAAAATCTTAACAGTTTTACAGAAGTTGTAGAATGCAAGTAGTGATCGAGGGGAAAGTAGCTATATGTTAACAGGTTGTATTCTTTGAAATTTTTAAGAGAAAAATAATTAAAGTGTAATATAAATATTTGGAAGTTAAAATAAAAAATAATAATTAACCCGTATTGCCATTGAATATGGAAGAGAAAAGAAAAATTATGAGAGCGAAAGTATGAAAAGTAAGGAGATCTTAAATAATTGAAAGATGAGTTTGTTGTAACGACATATAAAAAAGTTAAGTTTATTATCAGAAATATCGGTGCAATGAGCAAAATTAGATTATTTGGTAAAACGTATGGAAGTGAAAAACTTATTTTAAATATTAAGTTTATTAATTTGTTTTTAAAAATATTCATTATTTTTAGTTTAGGAGCTGAAAAAAATATTAACAAAGTAAGGTTGTTGAAATAAATATAAATTGTATAATTGAGAGTGATTACGAGTATAAGCAAGAGAATTATGATAGAGCGGTTTATTTCTACTGTTGTAATATAATTGGGAGTATAAGCGAGCTGATGTTTATTTCTATAATTACTTTTATGGTATAACAACTTTACTACTGAGAGAGAATGGGGTAAAATTTTACTTTGAATTTTGTTTTGTTTTAATTTTTGATTAAAAAGGCAAAAGTATATTATGGGGATTAAGTAATACTTAAAACTGTAAACTTTCAACATCATTAATAAAGAGTATATAAATATATATTTTAGTTTTAATTTTTACTTATTCCTCTTGGATTTGCGAGTGGCGGCCTTAATTTTGTCCTTTAGACTTTTTGAAGCATTTCTCGGTAGGATTATCGGGCTTTTGTCATTATGCACTTGTGAGGACGAGCTAAGTTGGTCGGTTTCCATTTCAGAGAGCGAATTATCAATGTCGCTTGCAAGGTCAGAATAATCTTTGATAAGCCGTGGTTTATTGGCATCTAAAGGTGCTGCCATGATTGAAGTTGATGGTACGCTATTGCTTGTTGATTTGGCTACCGTAGAGAAGAGAGTATTTTCGTGTGAATGACGCTGTCTATATAAATAAGCTGCTTTTTTACCAACTTTTTCTAAAGTTGCGATGGCTTGTATTTCCTTTTCTTTCAAAAAAATTGGGCACTTTTTATCATAACTCGCGTGTTTTGAATCTGATATGTTAGATATTTTGCAGTTAATACAGGAGGCTGGTTGATTGCATTTCTCATTTTGTTCAGCATTAGTGTGAAAAGCATTTGAACAATTGGCACACACTTTTTCATTTTTGCATACCTTAGCGATATGTCCATACTGGAGGCAATTTTTGCATTTTAGCGGTAACGGGATGTAAGGTCGGACTTTAACTTTTTCATATCCAATTGATAAGTCTCTTGGCAAGGTAGTAGAAGAAAAAGTTATGATAATCAAACCGGTTTCTTTAAGAGAACCGTCCACATTTTTTAAAATTTTGCTTATGTTGACTACATTTTGACTTTTTAGTTCAAAGAGTATTTCAGACTCCTCTATTCCTCGAAGTCCATTCGAATATATAACTCCTTTAGCATGATTTCGGCTAGGGTGTTCTTTTAGCTCCACTTCAATTGCAGGTGTTAAAGATGAAAGCTGTATAAGTTTGTTAGCTTGAGTAAATGTTTTGCTTTGAATTAAAATTGTGCCATTAAGTAGTTTTTTACATTGGATAACTTCGCCTTCAGCAACGTTATCAATTACTTTCTTTATAAGGAAAGGGGAGACGTTGGCAAGTGTGTCAGAGCTCTTGACTCTTTCCATAATTAAGAATTTTTCTCCAGCTGAAATAACCTTCATTTTTCTTGAACTATCGAATGTTATTCCTAGTGGTGGTGAAGTTCCACCACGATCCGGCGGTCGATTCATGTTCGAGTTTAAGAAAATTAGGTAATTTTTACTTTTATTTTATATTAAGTTTAAAATATTTTATTAATTGTTCAAAGTCACAGATTAACTTATTTTTTTATATTGGTATATTTGTTTTATTTACACAAGCACGTGTACTTTTAAGTTGCAACGAGGTGAGAAGTAATTATGTACGTCTGTTCACAAAGAGAGTAGTTTAATTACTGAAAATAGTAATTAAAAGGTTAAATTAATAAATAAAATAAGTTAAGGTGATCAATACATTTTCGATGGCATTTTTAAATATATTTCAAATATTTTGAACAAAATTTGCAATTCATTGCATTTGTTAGCAGCTATTTTTCATAAACTATTGATAAATTTTTTGATATTTTGTAATGCTGCCATATTTTTATCATAGTGAAATAAGAACGATCATAGATGACTGAAAAACTGAAACTGTATTTAAATACAACTTAAATTTAAATGCAAATTAACTGAATGCGTTTTAAATATGAAGTCAAAAACTGACCATAAGTGTCTAACAACAAGTATAAAGTTTGGACTTAAAAATTAAAGGGTTGATAATATTTGATGTATATGGCCAAACTGTTGAACAGTTGTAAACAGACGTTGCAATTTATGAAGAAACTATATTGATAAGTTCGCTATAATAACAAATATAATATTTGGATTTGGAAATTAAAGGATGTCGCAATAGTTATTGTAATTTGATGCATGATGCAAAGTTTAAAGCCGTTATAAGTAGACAGCTTAAATCTGTTTCGAAGCCAATATGTCCTAATGCACAAGATTAAAAAAAATTTAAACAAATTTTCGAAGTATGTAACACGTAGACCTACTCGAATTTCATCTGTTTGTAACGAAATTTTTATTAAGTTCATAGCAGGAATCTAGGCAAGCTCAATAATACTTTAGTTACTCCAAAATTTTGAAAATTCTAATTTAGGGATTTTGCATGCATTATTTTGAGAGTTGTGCATTTCGAATTATATAAAACCGAATTCATCAAAAACACCAAATTTTTATTTTATTTATTTATTATTTGTTTGTTTTTTTTTTTTTGCTTCAAATGAAAGAATTTTTTGTGAGATTGTCATAATTTTAGAAATCCGGAATTTGAAAAAAAAATTGCTGTTGTTTAAATTGAACTTAGTTAATTTTCAAAATATTTTGTTTCCTCATTATATGCAACAGATCCGCAAACAATAAATGAAAAATTTTAATTTAATTTCTGCTTTAAGGTCTGAGATAATATTAATTAACGAATTTGTTGAAAGAATCGTATTATACTTACGGTATTTAAGGAATAAAGATATCAAAAAATGCGCACACAAATTTATCTTTGGACTATTTTCTCTTCATAAACCTGACGGTTCTTTAAAACTTCTTTTTTAACTAGTCAATATAAAAAAATGTACCTCAAATAAATTAATTAATAATTTTTTACCCTAACTGAGTTTCAATCGTCAAATTTTTGCAAAGATTTTTAGATGACGCTTTCTTAGTTATATCCTTAAGTCGAACATGAATATTCGCAACGAAAAATTCATCGTTCGTCCCAAATGTGTTTATACCATTAAATGAAAGAATTCGAACTCGTTAAATATTAAAAAAAACATTTTCGTTTTTTATCCAATTGATCCCCCTGCAGCTTAAGGTAGAACATGAACAAAAAAAGCATTAAGCGATATTTCTTAACATTTATTTCGGTATTGACATTTTTCATAAATACTTCTTTCGTACTTTCATATTTCTTTCTTTCCTTCGACTCTGTCGTTTATTTAATGCGTTTCAGACACACTTTTTTAATTGCCGATGGCGAATTTTTTAATACCCGGAGGTCTGTTGATACTTCTTTGTTTTTATTGTAAATTTTCAAATGGGCAGGATGTTAAACATTCACAGGAGTCTGTGACAGTTAAAGTAAGTTTTTTTCCTTTAGCTGAAAAAACGAGAAAGGACAGCATAATTTCCATTTCAGTGTATGTACATACATACATATAAATTTTTAATGGTTTTATGCATGCGTGTGTGTGTCTCTTAATCAAATCTTAAAGGAGAAAACATTTAATTTTTGTTATTACAACACAACAATACTTCCATGGTTTCTTTGGTGTTGTTTTTTAAGTTTGGCTTTTCGTAGACAACTTTTTGGCCAAAGGTTGTATTTGTTGTGTAGATGTGTTTTCTGGCTGCTGTTTAAAGCTTTTTAAAGCTTTCAAATGAATGCCAGTAAAAAATATGTTAGAGTTAATTCAAACAAACATAATTTATAACACATATTCACGTGTCTTGCCTTAGGGAATATTCTTAAGTCATCTCAGATTAACTAATCAGAAAACTTATTTAAGATATGTTGCGTTTTTTACATAACATAACAACAATATGATGTGTACTTTGATTGTTTAGGTCTCAAATTAAGTTTGAATTAATAAAGTTATTATGCAAATAAACTTATGACCTCCTCAAGCCCTAGTTACTAGAGTATCCTAACTCAAAAAAATGTTATTTTTATGTTAAGCGCACTGAAATGTTCTGTAGTCTTATAACTGTTTAAATCAGAACTTCATTCAGATTTAGTTCTCAAATTGGAAAATTTTAAGCGTTTAAAATTTTAAACGTGATCACTACGTTTATATTGTAATCCTCTTGCATCTAAATCTCAGAATATACTTTTTACAAAAATGAAAAATGTAGGGAAGCTTTTACAGTTTTATTTACTGCTGAAAATCCTTTTTGCAGCGACGCTCAAATATTAAGATTATCCATTAGTTCTGCGGTACGGTAGATTGTTCTACTCATCATTCTACTTTGACTTCTGCGAAAGGTAAAACTGCCTGTTTCTAGTACTCATGCAGCAAGAAGCAGCATCGATTATATTGTTGAATAATTTTGATTTAGTTGATGTGCTTGTGGGAAGAGCTGACTTTGGTGACCGTCAGAAAACTGTTATTGTAGCAGGTGTTGTTGATGCAGAGCCAGAGTTTAAATGATTTTTTGTTCTTATTTATTGCTGCTATGCCACGATTGATAATAAAAAGATTTTGTAGAATGCGGGTTGAAACTTTTGTGAAATTTTACTGAACTTAAACGGCCGTCGAGGTCTTTCTAGCCTCTCAAAATTTTAGCTTAGTTCTGAAATAATACCATGAAGTATTAAAATAATAAAATGGCATTAAACTAAATTTTCTACACGCAAAGAAAAAACACGGTTGAGGTAACCATAATCTAAGAGCAACATATTATGGTTGTATTATATGATTGTTAACAAATCATAGTATTGTTATATTTCATAATAATAAAGCTAGTCTTGCAACCATATTGTTGTCAAGCATAACAGTAGCATGGCAAAATCTGAAAATAGCTGTGTTAAAATATAAACATTAAATGGTTAAATTAAAACATCATAATATGGTTGAAACTGTCATGATATATATAATTATATATATGTAATTGAATTATATAATTGAATAATAATTCGTAAGTTCATTTATTTCCTAATATAAAAGACATAGTTATTCACTCTTTGATTTATTATTGATTTGTCACTATAGTTATTGAAAAAAATAAATTCACAAAAAAGGCAATTATTTGCTTTTAAAAATGGTTTCGCTATTGTGTTTAAAACACAAAAATAAAGATTTATATGCTTACATACATATACGCACATATATTTTAACTATTTTTGAAATGCTTTGCTTTCCGTTTTATTTGTTTTCATATTATTTTTAATTGTTTAGTTTGTACATAAATTTTTATTTTTTTCATTTTCTATAATAATAAAAACAAATTTAATTTTAATCTAGCAAAAAATTACTACTCGTAAACTGAGAGAAAAGCATTCTGTCAAGACCTAGAACAAAACATTTTTTAGCGCAAGCATTATTTGATTTACTTTTATTCATGCTCTGATTAATAAAAATATATTTTGATTAAATATATTATATTATTTTTAATCTATATATATATATGTATGTATAAAATGGTGTAAAAAACGTATAGTAATTCAAAAAATGAGAACGGCTGGGCCGATTTCTGTAAATTTTTAGTCAGTTGTTCGTATTTTCGAGGAGAAGGTTTTTACGGAAGAAAATCTCTCCGGAAAAGTCGGAAAAGTGGAAAAACAGAAAGTTGATATTTTTTTTACAAAAATTTTGTGTGAAATTATTCCTAAATGAAAAAATAGAATGTTCTTGGTGTAAAACATGGAAAATTGTGGAAAATGCGAAATGCGGAAAATTAGAACAATCGAAAATTTACTTTTTTTATGAAATTTTATTTATCGGCCCTCTTTTTTTATCACAATATTTGATGATAATTGATAATTGTGTTGTATTATTACTCTAAAGTTTGTCTGAAGGTTTTAAATTGGGGCGAGAAGATGTTCGCTGGATCCGCTAGTAAGTTATAAAACTTTGGTTGTGGCTTAAATTTTTTTTACGTTACACCAACCATGTTGTGTTTTTTGTGCGCAGTAACAAAATAATGGCTAAATATCAACAAAAACGTGTTTATCGTGACTGAAGTATTGTGAAATATTAGCTGATAGAACTTTATCCTGAGTTCGATTTTCACTTTTATAAAGGTGCGGAGGAATCATGGTTTGAGCCCAGACTCCCAATTTAACAAATTGTTAATGAATTCACTTTAAAACAATCACGAATGGAGTTGCGGTAGTACCGCTAATGCAGTCAACCCTTACCTTGTGTTTCACAGTATTGCTGTCCAGCATAACAATAACATGGTAAAATAAAAAAAATTATGTTCAAATATAAACATTAAATGATTAAATTAAAATATTATGATGTGGTTGGAAATGTCATGTTATATAATTGAATTATAATATAGTCTCGTAATTTCTGATATAAAAGACTTAGTTATTTATTGTTAAATTCAGTATTGAATTGTCACAAAAGTTATATAAAAATATTAATTCAGAAAAAAGTAGTTATTAAAAGGCTTTGATACATGGGCAGAAAGAATCATTTATAAGCCCAAACAACGGCATCATACATACATACATGCATTCCATTTTTACAGTAAACAATTTATTCTTGTTTTGAAGTTATCATATAGTACGTAATGAAAATTCGGAACTGATTGCATACCAGAGAACTGCATGATTGCGATACAAACGGCAACATTTTGCTACTTCTTATAATGAGTAAGCAGCTAACAATAAAAAAATGAACGCTGCTAATGCTTGATTCATATTAATGAGACTTTTGTTAACATATGCATATGTTACTGCTTGCCTGTTCTGTTAACCCATATGATTGACAAAAGCAATGAATCATTATGATTATTTTGAATATTTGTAAAAGAAGCTGCTGATCAGAGTAATTAATGCGCAGCGCCGATCAGCTCTCTTCTGCTCTTTTGGCTCTTTTGCGCAAAGAGCAGAGTCAACTTGTTATTGCGTATTGCTCAGCGCCAATATGTTTGCTTTGCGCTATGAAGGAGCAGCGAATTAAAAAGAGCAATATGCTTGGCTCTTTTTTTGCGCTGCTCCTTTTTTTCCGCAATGTGCAAAAGAGCCAAAAAGAGCCAATGCGCTTGGCTCTTTTACTGTGGTACAAAACATATTTTTTAACGTCAAGATTATAATGTAAAAATCAATTCAATAAATAAATTATTTGATTTACATATGTGTTTGGGACAGTTTAAAAGATTGTTTATCGTTTTTTAAATATAGCTAATATTCAAATGAAGGTTGGAGAATTATATACATACTTATGTATGTATATTTATTTTATTTATCTTTGTACGCATACATAAATGTATGTATGTATATATGTACATAGGTATGTCTGTATGTATATGTACGAATAATAGTGTTATGTATTTTCGTGGTCTACAATTGTACATAGTTTGTTTTTGATTATTGGTAAGTAGTGGAGTTCCTTGTAAATTCAAGCGAGGGTCATATGAATGGCTCATTAATAAAAATGTGCAATAAGTGATGTTAAAAAAGTAAGGATTAAGGGTAATAATTTGCTTATCTTTAAGATTATTGCAATTATACCTAATTAAGGAATTTTTGCTGTTTACTGGTATCATAAAGTAATTATTTTCATTTGGGCTTTTTTTTTGTTTGTCCAATTGTTTTCCTTCTTTAAATTTGGATTTTTTATTTGTTGTTGTGGTTTTTCAAAACAGTAGATGTGCTTTGCTTATAATTTAGGTACGCAAAACAAATTTACCGTCTAAATTTGTTTTGCTTATGTTTTAGGTATGTGATGTTTACTTGTAAATTTGTTATTGTTTTATTACTGTCTTCATTGCAGCCTGTTTTAATTTGTTTGTTGTTAAACGGTAGATGTGCTTTCCAAAGGTTTAGGTGGAGAATGTGTACTGGTGCATTTGTTATTTTTTTATTATTACATAATTTATGGTAAAACACGAAATTATTAGTACTAAAACCAAAATTATAGAATTCGTGGTATTGTTGGTAAAAATAAAATTTTCTTGTTAAAATTAATACAAAAAAATTCGATTGTTTCTACCTTTTCCTCATACATACATAATTAGGTAAAATCAATGTTTAATATACCAGAACCGCAATATAAAATATAAAGTAAATAATTATTTGTAGGTATAAATATAAATAAATTTTTTAAACTAAATAAAACAATTGTTTTCATTTGCATTTAATAGGTAATGAAAATTTGCTTTATTTAGTACCAATAATTTGGTGCTTTACCATTAATTAAGAAGTAATAAAACAATAACAAATGCACCACCCCTACCTAAAGCATAACCAAAGCATATATACCCTTTAACAACAAAAATAACACAAGCTGTAATGAAACTAGTAATAAAACAATAACAAATTCATAAGTAAACATCACAAACCTAAAACATAAGCAAAACAAATTTACCCTTTAACATACATTTGTTTACAACTAAAAATAACGCTTGACAACAAAAAAAAGGTTTTACTTAACAATTAGTAAGAGCGAACGCAGTAAAGAAAGGCTATATATATATATTTCTCTCTGATTAAATAAGTAAAGTGAAACAAAACTAACGTAACGCTTGTAGGATGCCGATGTTGAAACTACGTTACCAAAAATTCAACCGTATATCATCCACATTTCCTTAAATCGATTATGAAATCATATTGAATTCATACTTTTAATATAAATATCAACTTTAAATCTCACAATAAGCAAATCTTCAAATAAATAAAATAAACTAAATCCAAATAAATTAATCCTTCCTTATATAAACATACACAGTAATATTAATATTAAACAACATATTGTTACGAAATTTTTTTGTAAAACTTAATAAAAGCCAAACGAACCACTGTTACTACCAAAAGGAGCACGAGCAAATAAGCTGCTCTTTTGGCTCAATCCGCAGAGCAAAAGCGCCAAAAATAAAATTGAATGCGCTTGGCTCAAAGAGCAGAGCATGAAAAGAAGGAGCAAACGCAATGCGCATAAACGATTGGCTCTTTTTTTCTGCTCTGCCCTTTTGCGCATAGCTTACAAAGGAGCGAGCATAAAAAGAGTACGCAAAGAGCAGAAGAGCAAAAGAGCGAGCCAATCTGTAGCCTGCTGCTGACAAATATAGTTTTACGAATGATTTTTATTTTTATAGGAGGAAAAATATGAATTTATTTCATATGTAGAGATATATTTTTATACCCTTTAAATTAAATTATTAATTATTTTTCATAAAAGTTAAATCCAATTTCCTATTTTTTAAATAAGTAGATATTTAAAGATTTTTTTGAATAAAATTGCAGAAATACCAGAAAAAATTATAACTTCAAAAATACTAAGAGTCAGAAATGTCAGATTTATAAATTTCACTAAATATTAAAGAAGTGTTTATAAATTAAATAATAATAAACAAAATACAATTAACAAAATAATTGAAAAAAGTATATTGTGATCGTTGAACAGTACGCAAAGCCGTTGTTTTTTCGAACGCTGGGGAATAATTTTATACAACGTGCTTTTATGAGTTACTTGAGTGTTCTACAAAACAGTCAAACAACAGCAAGATATTTTTACTGTCTTTCGCTAACAGCACACAAAAAACAAAGGTGAGTTATTAACAGTCAATTTTTAGACAAAAGCAAGTAAGATTGGTATATTCGGCTATACCGCATCTTAAATACCTTTGAAAATATATGTAAATTTAGTGAATTAACTCTAGTCGAAAATATAAATAAAAGGGTGACAGAGAATTAAAAAATGAAAAAAAATAAGTACTATGTATTATTGTATATAAAAATATAATTGGCTCTTAATGGGTTCAGTATTTTTTTTTTTAAATTTTAGTACCTTCTGAAAGATCTCCAGATATCTTGAAAGATATTAAAAGTTCAGAGGCCCATAACTTCATAAATATGGGCGAGCGCCAATTTCTTCTCTTTATGATTTATTTAAATTTTTTATTCACTGTCACCCCATACCGTTGTTTTTTTAATTAGAGTTACTTCACTAAACTTGATTTGTTTTAAATGATATCGAAGGACATGGACCGATCTTGCTTATTTTCAATAGCATAATATTTGAAACTATGTTTGATCATTTGGCCTATTTTAATTTTCTATAGCTCATCTAGTGCCTTGGCAAAGTGGATTTCAACACTAATATGGACGAACAAGCGGACATTGCTTAATCGACTTTGCTATTCATAAGAACTCAGAATACATATACTTTATGGGGTCGGAAATGTATATCTTAGAAATTACAAACGGAGAGACAACTCGGATGTATCCTTTTTCCTCTTTTTGAGGTGAAGTGTATAAAAATTCGATAAAGTTAGTCAAGTTAAGGATCTCTACTGCTCTACATTTTATTAAACTATGTCGGTCTTTTAAAAATTCCCGTTTTTCCGCCTTTTTCACCTTTAGGTAAATTTTTCAAAAAACGATGACTTTCACCGTTTTCCCCTTTGGGCCAGAACTTTAAAAATAGACTTAGACTATTATTCCTTAAAGGTAAGCATCAAGCTATATTTTATCCAAGTTAGAAAGGAAGCCATAGCCTATTGCAGCCTCTAGTTTAATATATATCAGTATTGTAATACCCTGTTAAGACATACGTTTTAATTTATACAATTAAAATTTTAATTGAGTAATTAATTTTAGTGTTCACACATATCCAATTTAATTTACTTAATTAAAATTTGACAATAGAATATAGTTCTGTTCAATAACAAGAAGTTGTTACTAATTGTTATTTGAAAGTGTTTACTTCAGTACATCAAAAGAAACAGCGAAAGAGTAAAAAAGAGTATAAGATGTGAATGTTAATAAATTTGTTACTACTTTGTTACTGGCAAGGACAGAACAGCTGATTCTTGTTCTGTTGTACAAAATAAGTTAATAAATATTAAATACTTTGAACTGAAAGTGTTTATTAGCACTCTCCACGAAAATATTTACATCACATCGTTGTGGCTTTTTTGCCATAATTTGTATGGCGATTTCAAAACCGAATATCTACAGCTGAAATTTTTTACAACTACACAGCAAAAAATATACATAACATTTATAGTTTTCGGTTGTGAATACAAAATATTTGAATTGAAGCTAATATTTGTATAATAGTTAGAATAAAGCTAAGGAAACTATGTACAAGTAAACGCCAGGTTAATAAAACAATTAACAAAAGAAATAGAATAAAATAAATTAAAAGTTTGACAAAAAAGACAGAAAATTTTTGGCAATTTGCACACAATCGATGACAAAGCTCTTGCAAATGCTAACTGTTGCAATACAAAATGATTTAAGCATCAAACACCGCTTTTTTGCTGTTTTAGATACATATTTATTTTTATGGTTTTTAGTTATTATCGTCAGTTCGCCTTTACTTTGTTATTTTTTTCCAAAAATGCGTTTATTCCGTTTTTTTTTTTATTTGGAATAGTAATGTTGTAAATTTTTATTTTACTCTATCGTTGCTGGTTTATGCCGGAAATTTATTGAACAGATCTAATTTTTACATTGGAAATTTGTGTTCAAGTTTTGAATTTCCATAAAATTCTAAAAACTTTTCATTTCATATAATTTGAAAATATTTTATTTTTCATTTTTATGGCATTTACTTTTGTCATTGTATAAAATTTTCTCTAACTGAACACACTTCACAAGGGTTGTATGAGGAAACTTCATCAGTTATCGACTTAATTAAGTGCTAATTGAAAAATTTTTTAATCAATTTTTTATATGGTAAATTAAATTCAATTAGGGACGTAATTGCGTAAATTCCTTTATTGCGCAATTAAAACGTATGTCTGAACAGGGTATAAAAATCATTCAAATCGGATTGTCCGCCGGCTTTTTTTTTATATTGCTTATCAAATTTCTATTAAATTACCAATTTTCTGTCTTACCATTATCTATCTATTTTTAAAATTTTATTGCAATCAGTTGCAAGTTTTCCCTTCCCTGCCTAAGCTTTGAAAAGACTTTTCCTCGAACAAATAAATTATATTTTTACTAAAATATTTAATGGCTTTTTTGAATAATTCTTTAAATTATAGATTTAAAAAAATTTTATTTTGTATTAATTAAATACGTTCTCCTCATGAAGTCAAGCTCGCAGTATCATTCTTTAGTGATATCTTCAAAGCAACAGAAGAATCTGGTAGATGCTGTGTTTTTTCACTTTAAATTTATTCATTCTTATTTATAAGGCTCACTTGTAATCCTTACTAAAATAGACTTTCTAGACTTTCATATACTTAATATGGATATACTTTGTTTACAAGCTCAAAACACAGTTGTCGACAAATGTAAAAATTAATGTATTGAATTTGTTACTACTTATTTATTGATAAAATAGCACAGCTATAATTAATTGCAAGAAATTAAGTTTAAACTTTTTATTAAATATTTCCATTTTTATATTGCTGCGGTTTAAAAAACTGCAAAAGTATTTTTGAAAATAGTAGCTATGATGTGGGAGGAGTAACAGAAACGTGGCTGTGTACCTAAAAGGGCTGTAGCGATGAGTGAATATAATATTGTAAAGACTGACAGAAGTTGGACAAGGGGTCGTGGAGTTTGTTCATTTATTGCTGATAGATTTAAGTTCAGAGTTGTTAGTACTTATATTGATGAGTGAATAGTTGAAACGCTCTTCGGTGAAATATCGCTGGGTAATGCAAAGCTTCTTATAGGAATCAATTATCTTCCTAACGGAAATTTTTTATGCTGTGAGGATGTAGTCTTGGACTTGACAAATAGGTATGATAGCTCTATTATAATGGGTAATTTTAATACTGACATATTTATAAAATTTTCTATAGTAAGAGATTTTGTTCTACATCTAATTTATTTGTAGTTCATAAGAGCTTGCCTACCCATATAGATCAATACCACCATAGTTCTTCACTAATCGACTACTTTTTTGTTTCCAACCAAAACTTTATGTGCCGCAAAATCCAGTATCAGTTTTCTTCACTAAATTTAAGATATGCAGTTATATCTATTTCTTACAGGAATAAATTTAAACCTCTTGTCAATAAATAATGGTATCGAGTGTATTCCTCTAATTTCGAAAAGTATTATGCTCAACTTGGACAAGTGAATTGTTTTTTTGTTCATAGCTCGTATTGAAAATCAGTTAATTTTTTTTTAATATTTATTGAATGCCTTCAATGATAATGTTTCTTTTAGGAAATATACTATTGAGAAGAACGATAGATGGATTGAATGCAGGGAAATAAGAGTGGCAAGGGTAGAGAAAAATCTAGCTTGACAGGCATTCTGCGTGAATAATTTAAACGAAAATGAACTAAACGAGTTTACTTATATATAGGAGCAATTTAAAGGCGGTTATAAGGCGAAAAAAGACAATATAGTATAAATTATTATGAGAGTTGTGCTCAATCCCAGATTTGGAGAAAACTCAGATCTGTGTTTGTAATGATGATCATATCAGTAACACTATAAACGTTGAAGAATTCGGTGTAATTGTAATTGTGTTGTAATTTGTAATACTGACACTTCTTTTACATTTAGGAACGTTGATGAGTATGAAGTTTTTAATGCTACGAGTAGTATTAAGACCAATTCTGTTGGCCCAGATAGCATTCCTCTTAAATTCATTAAAATTGTATTTCTCTTTATTTCACATTATTTTACCTGCATTAAAAAATGGGAAGGTTCTACCAATTCCGAAAACTAAAATGCATCGTTCTTGTGCTGATTTTCGTCCAAAGGGCATATTAAACACTTGCTCAAAAATGTTTGAAGTCTTGATAAAAACTCAAATTCAGGATCATCTTTCCACGAATAATATAATAAATTCTTTTCAGTCTGTATTTAGGAAAGGGTATAACACAATGAGTTTAATACTAGACATTGCAGAATTTTAAAGATAACACCTGAGCATATCTTTTGATTCTATAAGTCACAAAATATTAATTTTTAAACTTAGCAATGAATTTAAATTTGGTAATTCTGCTTGTAATTTACTAAATTCATTCTTAACCCGTAGATCTCAATATATTGAGTTTAATGCTCAAAAATCCTCAACATTAGAAATATATAGAGAGATGCCATAGGGATCCATATTAGGCCCGTTATTATTCATGATTTATATGAATGATGTCTACCGCAATATTTTCTTTTCCAAGTGTTATACTTACCCTGATGACATACAGCTGCTTGCTTATGATAATGGCGCCGGTTCGGATTTCCTAGCAAAAATATTAACATTGAGCTACAGCGCATTCCAGATTGGTCTAAAACTAAATTTTTTAACTTTTCATCCGTCAAAGACCAAAGCTATATACTTTTCGCACAAATCATCTTCTTTTAAGTAAGTACATATCTATGTAAAATTTATTCATTTTTAATTATACAAAATATTTATAAATAAATAGAAAAAACTCAGACTGCTCATAACTACAGGTTGAATGCTATTTAAGTTAAAATAAGTCATATCGAATAAATATTTGTTTATATATAAATAATAAAAATTATGAAATATATGTTAATAAATGTAAATAAATGTCCACACCGGGAGTAGATGATCTTTTCTTGTGGGCCAAATGCTTGTGTTGTGCCCATAAATAAAGTTCAACAACTGATTTAAATCTTGGATCTTGTAAAGTTGATTCTGCCAAAAAATACAAACATTCCACATTTTGTAATGTACAGTTTGAACTGGTTTAAAATATTTTTTAATTAATTAATTTAATTTGCTCAAGATATTTAAAATTTATAAACGGTGCAGTGTTCTAAAGTCATATGGCTTCATTTCCATTTAACGTAGTCGATTGAGTGATACTCGTTTTTTCGTCCATGTTAGTGTTGAAATGAAGTTTGACAATGCACTAGATCAGCTAGAGAAACAGGTGCAACGGAAAACACCACGCCTACCTCTAATTTTTCTATATCATTTGGAACAATGAAGTTACCCCAAGAAAAAAAAATAAATGGGGCGATAGAGAATTAAAAATTGGCGATCGCCCATATTTTCTGAGTTATGGTACTTTGAAAGTACTGAGGTTAAAATGCAATATAGAGCGTGCCTACCGTGAACGGCGCGCTCCCCGCTTCCCCCACCCTTTCTACCACCGCTACCATGTTTTTTCAACACTGGCACACAACAATGGCAACTCATTCATTTGGCGATTTGTAACTGCAACAATTACACGGTTATGACGTTATTTCCGCTTTGGTTACTAAACAATTATGGTGATATTGAAGTAAAACCATATGGTTTCATTTCTCATTTCATTAAAGGGGGGTTTAGACGGTACGACTTTACGTACGTAAAATCCAAGAGAAAATAATATAAAATTCCAT